>NC_051171.1:52651250-53251250 GCF_013339725.1 Rhipicephalus microplus | reverse complement strand
GTCCATGCATCCACCCCTGCGTCCATCATGCGTCCATCCGTCCGTGCAGCCATCCATGCGTCCGTCCATGCATCTGTCTGTGTGTCTGTTCGTCCATCTAGGCAACACTCCAAGTACCACCATGTCGCATCTTTTCATCACATATGCATCCGTCTGTATGACCGTCCGTGTGTTCATCCACCCATCCGTGAGTGTGTCTATTCGTGCGTCTGCACGTCCATCCATACGTCCGTCCCAGTGTTCGTCCATGCATGCACCCCTGCGTCCGTCCATGTGTCCATCCGTCCGTGCAGCCATCCGTGCGTCCGTCCACGCATCTGTATGTGTGTCCCTTCGTCCATCTAGTCAACACTAGAAGTACCACCAGCTAGCATCTTTTCACCATATATTCCTCATATAGAAGCACCGCCACCCAGCGGACATTTCGAGGTCTAAACGAGAGGTGGCACCCGCACACTTTCTTACGGCTTGCGCTTCTTGTCTACTTCCCACCTTTAACCACCTCGAGTTCAAGGTATATGTACCGTGTCTAGAAAAATACTACCTAGTGTGCTGAGCGCGCGCATTTTGTACGAGCGAGGGTGGTCCGACAATTGATGACTGCGGTCAGTTGCCGCCAGCGGCGCTGCGAGTTGAGTGGTTGCTCGATTGTGTGAAGAAGATTTCTCGTCCATTTGCTGCCGGAGCCTCGCTTCGAGTGAGATAAGTGTTTGACAGCTGTTATCTGTCGTATTGTGAAGTTCGATTTTGCCAGATGTGAGCAGCAACATACTGAGATGCTAAAGGCTAAGGGGCAATGCAAAGAAAGGACATGTTTTGTGCCTCTGTGTCGAAGCGGTTATCGATCGAACGAGAAAATGGTATCTTTGTTCACCGCACTGACGAACCCAGCACGACTTGCAGAATGGGAAAGCAGGATCGAGAGGGCAGACAGAAGGCTGATGCCGAAGGCTGTCGTTTGCGAACGACATTTTGAAAGTGACTGCATCGAACGATCTTTTCAGATTACGGTGAATGGTATCGTGAACGAAATCGCCCGAGAGAAGCCATGCCTGAAGCCCAATGCTGTCCCTACCGTGTTCGCAAATTACCCAACACATTTTGTACCTAAGAAGTCTGTACGTGTGTTTGTGCGCGCGTGTGTGCGTGTGCGTGTAAGTGTGTATCTGTGTGTGTGTGTGTGTGCGTGTGTGTGTGCGCGCGTGTGTGTGCGTGTATGTGTGCGTATGTGCGTGTGTGTGTGCGTGCGTGTGCATGTGTGCGTGTGCATGTGTGCGTGTGTGTGCGTGTGTGCGTGTGTGTGCGTGTGTGTGCGTGCGTGTGCGTGTGTATGTGCGTGCGTGTGTGTGTGTGCGGGTGCGTGTGTGTGCGTGTTTGTGTGCATGTTTGCGTGTGTGTGTGTGTGTGCGTGTGTGTGCATGTGTGCGTGTGTGTGTGTGTGCGTGTGTGTGTGCGTGTGTGTGCCTGTGTGTGTGCGTGTGCTTGTGTGTATGTGTGTGTTTTGTGGGTGGCAGCCAACGGTGAGGTTATTTTTTTATTGATATTATATATAAGGAGATGTTGGCGCACCATTATGGCGCCCGCTACTCCTCAGCCGTTGAGTGAAACTTGAACACGTATCTTGACGCTAAACATACAAAGCAGTGAATGGAAAATAGAAAACTTGGGAGCATATATGTAAAGACGCACTTATACGCACATATCACAACATAATGGTAAGGAAATGTTCGAAAGTCAATGAAGTCTCTGAAAATGTCCCTCGTTAATATTCGGTCCTCCAGCACAAAACAGCTGAGCACACGTCTGGTCCTTATAAAGATGCATTCGCTCGTGTGTACATAATAGTCGACACGTCATTCATTTCAAAACACACACATGATGGGTGTCACATGTTACTATACAAAATAAGTACATGTGTTACAAATGAAAGTTTGTTATTTCTTCATACTTGCCAGCAATCCCGCTGTCTTGTAAAAAACGTGTTAATGCTTTTAAAGCGTGCGACTGTAAACCTCCAGTTGGCCACGCGCCCATAATTTTTTCATGTTAATTTGTCAGCGGTCTAATGCCAACAGTTCGGACTTAAGACGGCGTCTTTGCGTGTTATGATGTGGACAGTCTATGAGAAGGTGACATACGTCTTCCTCTATAAATCCACATTAGCGTTCGGGAGTTTCAGCTCTGCCGATTCTGTGCAAAAAATGTTTTGTGCATGCGGTGCCTAGCCTCAATCAGTGAATTAGAGTTTCCATACTTCTATCTAAGGCCAGCGTAGTTTTGAATTCAATAAATGGATCGACGTGGTATAAATCGCAGCTCTTTGTACTTTGGTCAAACCAAGCGGTTTTGCCTATTCGGAAAGCTGTGTTCTTTATAATACTACGCAATTCATTTTTCGAAATTGATAAAGAAACAGTAACGCCTTTACGATGTGCTTGTCGTGCTGCTTCAGCGGCAGCTGTGTTTCCAGGAATGTTGCAATGGCCAGGTATCCACTGGTATTTGATCTGATGTTGCGCCTTCTTTGCTTTGGTGAGCTCTTTCAGCATTTTGTATAACATACTATCATTTATTACTGTCCTGTTCGTACTAGACAGTGATCTTATTGCAGCCTGTGAGTCACTGAAAAGTACTCATTTTCTAGCGTCTGCTACCGAATTTATAAACTTTAGAGCATACAGAATAGCGGAGAGCTCAGCTGTAGTAGATGACGTCATGCGACATAATTTAAACGATTCCTGATTATTGAGCTCTGGGATGATAAATGCCGATGTTGAAGACGTTGCAGTACTTCAGCCATCTGTGTAATTGTGTATGTACCCTGGATACCGCATGTGTATCTGATAAAGCACTAGTTGTTGAGCTGCTTGGATGAACATGTCTCTCTTTTTGATAATGCCATCGACTGAGAATTCAATGCTTGGTATTGCAAGCAGCCGTGGAGGATAGTCCATTTCAGAGCTCCAAAGTTCCTTTCTGGGTAATATATGTACATTACTCTGTACATCATTATGAGCATTGCTTTTATCTTTTAGTAAAATCTCTAGTGCTAATGGATGGTCCTTGTGTTGCGTCTCTAAGCGAAGAAATGGTGGCATGTTTCAATGGTTCTCATGATTGGAACGGGTGGTTGTCGAGTCCCTGCTATGGCAAGGCTGCTGGAAGTCGCTCGTGGAACACCTATGCAGACGCGCAGTCCCCTAGCTAATAGTCTTTGAAGTCGCTCCTCTGAAGTGCGGGAAAAGCCATGTAAGACTGTTGCAGAATATGCAACTTTTTGTCGTATTAAAGCAGTGTGAACAGCGAGCATGGATGATATAGATCCGCCCCTTGATGTCCCAGCAAATCTGCGGAGTATATTCACACGCGTATTCACCTCGTTTTCGAGTTTCTTTATGTGAGGTGCCCATGATAGCTGCCTATCAAGTATTACTCCGAGAAACCGATGCTGTGTTACAATCATTAGTGGTCGTCCTTCTTAATTGAGATTGAAGTTCTTTAACTTCTTACGGGTGAAGGGCCATACAGCTGTCTTTGCGTGCGATAGAATCATTCCTCTTTCTTTCAAAACGTTGTTGATAATATTTATTCCGTCTTGCAATGCAATCTCAATTACCCATATGTCCGTGCCAGATGCCCAAATGCACACATTATATGCATACAAGAAGTATTTCAACCTGGAAGGCAGTCTTTTAGCTAAATCAGCCATAACACAGTTGAAAAGAAAAGGGCTAAGTACGCTTCCTTGTGGCACTCTCTGTCTGACGCCGTGCTCTGCTCTTTTTCTTTTCGTCTGAATGAATATTTTGCGACCTGATAAAAATTTACATACCCACCGAAAAGACCTTCCGGACAGTCCGAGTTCCAACATACTCAGCAGAACATGAGTGTGACTGACTGTGTCAAATGCCCTTTTGATGTCTGAGAACACTGCGACCGTCAAACTACCACATGCGCGTTCATGCTCCACATACGTTACTAAGTCCAGTATTGCGTCCATTGTGCATCTCTGTTTCCTAAAACCTGTTAATTAGTTTGAGAATACACCAGTTCTGTTGCACCACCATTGCAGTCGCGCATCAATCATTTTTTCCTTTACCTTACATAGACAGCTTGTCAGACTGATTGGACGGAAGATTCAAGGTTCAAAGGCGTCTTAGCCGGTTTTAAGATTGGAATGATGCGAGCAGACTTCCAAGACTCGGGTACAATTTCTCGCATCGATAAATTATTGTAAATATCTAAGAGAATAGTTGTGCCTGTGGGCCCAACGTTCTTTAGCATATTATACGTAATGTCATCCGGTCCAGAGGCCTATTTTTGGCGACATGACGCTATAGCACAATGCAGCTCCCTTAACGTAAATACAAGGTCTAGTTGAGGATGCTGGATCCAAAAGCAAGCATTGATGTTCTGGCTGGCTAACGCGACAGAATTATCAAATAAGGCACATTGTGATGCGGCGGGCCTACTGAACAGTTGACAAAATTCATCTGCTACCACAGCTTCTGGTTTGTCCAAGGCTACAGCAAGAGCTCAAAATGGGAATCTCTGTGATACAGGGCCACTAAATGCTCTAATTACTAGCCAAATTTTTGGAACAGGTGTGTGGGGAGAGAGCATGCCACAAAAATCACACCTGCGTCGTTTACTTAAATTTTCTAGTCGCCCGCGCATTACAATGTAGATTTTCTGTGCATTTTTGTAAGCTTCTAAACTTCCACTGCGTCGATAAGCCCTTTCTGAACGTCGTCTGATGGCTCTTAGATGTTCATACTCTCCATCAACTCCAGCATAGTCTTTTGTGATTGGGACTTTCTTTGTACATTTATTCGCATTATCTTGCAGAAATTCAGTAAAGCTTTCAACTGTCATGAGTTCACTATTTTGGTTTGTTAGGCGGTACCAAAAAGCTTTCCAGTTCGTCAGTTTACTGTAGCGTCTGATGTCGTCATTTCGCAAGTAGGGGTGATTTATTGGAATGGGAAAATGGTCACTCCCACGTGTTTTTACATCCGTTGTTCATACCACACCATTCACTAGATCTTGGGAACTTATGGTTACATCGATTCAACTCGAGTAATTATGCCCTCGAAGAAAGGTTGGGGAGCCGTCATTTAAAATGGTCAAATTGCATTTGTTTGCGGCACAATCAACAATGTTCCCACGTGCATCACATTGATCACTACCCCAGATTATGTTGTGCGCATTAAAGTCTGCACATATATATGTATATGAATTCGAAATATTGAAGATATTTGTTAGCTCTTCCACCGAAATGTGGCTTAAAGGTTGCTGGTAAAAGTTGATCACTGTTACGCACTGCTCACCAAAGGATACATAGCAAGCGACGAATTCCGGGAAGTCCGAATCACTTGAGTGAACTTGGTGAGAAGGTAGGTCCTTTCTGACGCACAAATGCACTCTGCTAGGACCACTTTGACGAGATGACTTATGTATCACGTAGTTGGAGAGGCGGAAATCATCATTCAGTATTGGAAAGTTATACTGCAAAAGGAGTTTACGGAAGTCAGCACACTTCCTTCGAAGAATATTGGCATTCCACTGGTATATGGAGACATCTTTGTAGCGCTTATTCATATGTTGCTTGTCGCAGGTTTGACCCGGATTGTTGACAAAATAGTGCTTCCAGAGGCAGCAGGGCTTTTACTTCTGGCAGGTTGTTTGCTTCCGGTAGAGCAGACAGGATTGCCTGAAGTGCTGCGAAAAGCATTGGTAGAATCAATTGCATGTCTGATGCAGAGGCACGGTCTCCATTGAATGGTTTATTTTCTGCGGCCTGTTAAGAACGACGTGACGTTTCGATGTTGTAATTGGGGCGAACACTGGCAATGTCGGTTCTGCTGCTTTTCGGCTGACGTCGCGTGGGCGTTCGCAGCTTTGACGCGTAGGTAGGGTTACTTGAAGGTACTTCTCGTGAGTGGTCTCTCGGGTGTGCTCTTGGCGGTTCTCTTGGTGGTTCTCTTGGCGTGTTTGTCGGCTGTTGTTGCGGTGGCCGCTGAGGTGGATCACGTACAGGATGATCAAACCCAAGGTTTGGGAAGGGTTCGTTGGGGTGCGGTTTTCTTCCATGGATGAGCTCATGCCGACGCAGTTTTGCAGCAGCTTTACTTTGCGGGAAGCCTGAATATGAGGCACCGTGATTACCTGCACAGTTTGCACACTTAGTCTGAAGAACTGACTTGCACTCCTTATGATGGTGTTTTTCTGAGCAGATCTTACACCGGCGTGTGTTACGGCAACTTTTCGCCATGTGTCCGAATCGCTGGCAGTTATAGCGCCGAAGTGCTGGACCAAGATATTCTTCCACTGGGTGATTGGTGGATCCTAAGTAGATTCTTCCTGGAATCGGGCGGTCATCTCGAAAAGTCAGAATCACTGAGTGAAGTGAACGCGACATTACTCCTCCATCTTCCTGGCGGTAGTATTTTATTTGGTGAGGTGTATGTTAGACATTATCTTCTTTGTATTGCTAAATACGCAGTGATATTGCTAATACGAGTCGCGTAGGTATTGTACAATAAAGCGTTTTGCAAAGAACTCTCCGAAAATACGGAAAAACTGAAAGATGGCCTCGCGCGACTCGGCCTACTGAAAGCTTCGCAGTGCTTGCGGAGCGCACGGATTGAACTCAGATGCACCCACTCGCGCCGCAGCGCACCAAGCGGGCGCCATCGGCAGTCATCAGCGACGAAGCCAACTCTTCGCCCGCGCTCAGCACACCGGGCAGTATTTTTCTAGACATTGTAGTATATGCTAGTTCACTGTATTCATGGCACTGCGGCCCAACGCTCGCTAAACATTTTTGAAACGAAGGAGTTTACGCCTGGTGAGTATGAACGTAGCAACCCTTTCTTGTAAACCCTTTCGGCCAGCTGATGTGTGGGCACGTCAGCTGGCCGCCAATCAGCTGGCCGCCAGTCAACATCACCATGAATCCTTTTCGGCTGTTTATGCAGACTTTCTTGCAACGGCGGTGACGATCGGTGCAGGCGGTGACTCCGTGTGTTCAGTCTTTCCTGCGCATCGCTTCGGAGGGTGCGAACAAGCACTCGAGCACAAGCTTCAGTCATCTGACTGGATACCACCGCCCCCTGCGACATTGTCGACTCCCTTCATAAGAAGACGACTCTGCTGGGATTCTTTCAGTGGGCACCTCAGCTGGCCGCCAGTCAACATCACCATGAATCCTTTTCTGCTTTTTATGCAGACTGTCTTTCTTGAAACGGCGGTGACGATCGGTGCAGGTGGTGATTCCGTGTGTTCCGTCTTTCCTGCTCATGGCTTCGGAGGGTGCGAACAAGCACTCGAGCACAAGCTTCAGTCATCTGACTGGATATCACCGCCCCCTGTGACATCGTCGGCTCCCTTCATAAGAAGACGACTCTGGTGGAATTCTTTCAGTGGGCACGTCAGCTGACCGCCAGTCAACATCACCATGCATCCTTTTTTGCTTTTTATGCAGACTGTCTTTCTTGAAACGGCGGTGACGATCGGTGCAGGCGGTGATTCCGTGTGTTTCGTCTTTCCTGCTCATCGCTTCGGAGGGTGTTGTTATGGTGCGTCATAATTCTGCAATATTGCTTTTTAATTGACAATCACAAAAGCATGAACGCTGAATCTTGAGCAATATTGGTAGGCGCTGCGGATGGGATCGGTCGTTTGCAGTACCGTTGGGCCACAACGGTGCCATTTAATGTACCGTTAAAGGCGCACAAACAGACAAAAGTACAGACAGACATTTCAAAATTTTTTGTCAAAGGTCCCCAAAAAAGATGATTGATTGATTGATTGATTGATATGTGGGGTTTACCATCCCAAATCCACCATATGATTATGAGAGACCCTGTTGTGGAGGGCTCTGGAAATTTCGACCACCTGGGGTTCTTTAACGAGCACCCAAATCTGAGCACACGGGCCTACAACATTTCCACCCACCCAAAAAAAGACTATCGTCTTTAAGACAGGACGTGACTGACCTTGAAATCAAGAGCTTAAATGAAACGGTTGGGACACATGAGGCAGCCTACTCTCCTCTCACACTTAGAGAAGCGAACGCCTCGAATGTTTCTGACGTCGCCAATCAAATCAAAAGCATAACGTCAAGGTGCGAAGTTACCGAAAACAAAATGCGACGTTCCAATATACTTTTATTTGGCATTGAAGACGATGCGAAGGAAGATTGGACGGTGGCTAAACTAAAGTATATACCCTACTGTTCCCAAAATCTTGGCATCACAATGACTGGTTCATGATTTGATAAGGTACCTAGATCAGGCCGCTTTGCTCCGAACAAGTGTCGGCCTTTAATAGCAAAGATGGCCGCTTTCAAGGACAAACAAAGCATTATGACTTCTGCCCGCAAACTAAAAGGCTCAAAATTGGAATAAGGGAGTACTTTCCACCCTCGCCACGCCAAGGAAGAAAGAAATTGATGAAATAAATGCCAGAGAAAAAACTCGACCTTTTCTAATGACGATTGATAAGCTACAAATTGATCGAAAAACATACGTTTTCGACTCCTCCACGAACTCTGTTGCTTTATCTCCACGATAGCTATAGAGAAAAAAGAATAAGTGCAGTCGTAATGATGTTTCGAAACCCGCCTCTACTTTTCTGCTGTCAGTTTTATTCAGTAGCATCAGACGTCTTCTACCCAAATGCGACCTAGTTTCACCCTTCCTTGATGAAAGCTGTGCAAATGTCGTAGCACTTACAGAGATTTGGTTATGCCCTAATATCAGGGACAATGAATTACTGTTTGATAAGAACTACAACATTCATACGCATTACCGCACACTAAGGACAGGTGGAGGGGTACTGCTGGCCTTTAAGAACGACATGACATCATTCGTCATTGATACAACTTCTGATCTTGAAATAATATGGAAAGCATGTAGGGCGCACACTAACTGCATACTAATAGGCTTTGTTATCGCCCACCTGATGCTATAGTCCACTATTCCTAGATGATTTTTGAAAACAGCATCTTGGCCGCAATCAAGAGATATCCTACGGATCACGTGTATCTTTTCGGTGACTTTAACTTACCCAATATCGACTGGCCCATTTTATTATCGCCTGCGAAATTTCAACTGGTTTCATTCAACCTTCGTTGGATTTCAACTTTTCAGAAGTGGTAAATTAACCCACACGTGGTTCTAATATTCTAGATTCGATACTAACCACCGCTCCTGATACAATAGGCCCAATCAAATACCACAAGTAATTTACTGACCACAACCTCCTACAACTCGTCATCTACAAACCGATACCAAATATGGGTTCCATGGCTACCAAGTTCTTAGTAACTACAATGAAGCGTACTGCGGAAACATGAACAAGAAATTAGTGGTCTTCTTCCGTCAGTCCTTTGTACAATCTTTCTCTCTTGCGTCTATGGCTGAAAATTGGCTTGTATTTAATAACAAGATGTCAGAATCAGTGAATAAGTATGTGCCTCTTATCTCTATTGCTCACGATAACAAAAATCCCTGGTTCAGTTCATCACTGCGCAAACTGCGAAATAAAAAGAAGCGGTTTTACAGAGCAGCCAAGCATACATCCAGTGCATCTTCCTCGGAAAGGAATATGCCTGAAAGAATATTCATCAGCTATAAGTTACGCTAAAGCCAAGTACTATTCACATGACCTACCCTCCCATTGCACTCAAACTGACGAACATTCTGGCAAACCATATCCCCTGGAAATAAATCGCGACAAATCTCTCTTTGCAATGACCACAACACACCACTAACGGATGAGCAGTGCTCACATGAGTTCAACAATTCTTTTTCGTTGCTATATACTAACTAAGAGCACCTAAGCGTGCCCCATGTTCCAGATTTAGGTTACCCATATATGACACCAACAAGTGTCACTGCGTATGGAGTTGCGTGCCTCATAAATAACCTTAAACTATCAACATCGACAGGTGTAGATAATATAGATGCTAAAATATTAAAAAGTACTCTACCTCTTTCCAGGGAAATTCTCTGCAGAATATTTAATCAATCATTGTCGAATGGACCACTGCTTAAAGACTAGAAGGTTGGGAGGGTTATTCCGGTATTCAAAGCTGGAAAGAAAATCAACCAGAGAACTACTGCTCCACTTCCCTATTGCATTTCCTGTAAATTGCTAGAGCGTATAACTGCATCGCAGATGAACCGCCACCTGGAGACTAATAATTTCTTTTTCATTAATCCACATGAATTTCGTAAGAATCTGTCGTGTTATACGCAGTTGTTCGAACTTGCTAAAGACTTGCACTTTAACATGAACAACAATTTACAAACCGATAGCATTTTTTACTTTTCTAAAGCTTTTGACCGGGTGGCTGATTGTAGATTGTTTTCCTAACTAATTTTTGTTGGCCTGGAATCTGCTAGCTTATCTTCGATAGAAATTTCTTATAATACCGCCAACAATTCACCGTGATTAAGACTTCTGTTTTTCCCCTAGCTGATGTAACATCCTGGGTCCCTCATAGTAGTGTTCTAGGTCCTTTATTCTTCCTTACTTACATTGATGACCTGCCCATTACAATTTCCTCAAGTATTAGAGTATTCGCCGATGACTCTATTATTTATAGAAAAATAACATCTCCGGATGATCACTACAGCCTCTAAATTACATTACCATTATAAATATATGGCGCAAAAAATGGCTGATGGTATTGAACTTTGGAAAGTGAAAACTGATTTTCTTCACCCACAAACAGCCAAACTCTGATTTTTGCTACGTTATTAACAACTCTGTCATATCTCGTGTTGAGTCATTCAAGTACCTAGGGAAAAACTCAACTCACAATTTATCATGGCACCCCTCCCCCCCAATACTCCTATCTACGCCAAAGCATCACAAACACTTGCGTACACTTGTCGTAATCTGTTTAAATCACCACCCAACATTCCAAAGTTAGCGTACTTTACCTTCATTTACCCGCAGTTAGAATTTGTGTCAGCTATTTGCTCCGCTTATAAATACTACTTAATTACTAACTTAAGACTTGTTAGATACCGCGCCACCCGCTTTACTACTGGAAGTTACAAACGCAAATCCAGTATCACTAAAATAAAACTCGAAATTTCGCTGCACCCTTTTCAGGTTCACCGGTATGTTCCCTGTTATGAGTGCCTCATGAATACGTTCAAAACACCAGGCCACATTGCCTACCTTTGAAAACCCTACTGTGCATGTTTAGGCGGCTCCGTAATGAGGGCAGTTTCGAGCGCATCTTTGCCAATACGAGGGCGTTTCGTTGTTCTGCTCCGTTAAAGTGCCGGTAAGGTATTGTGAATAAATAAATAAATAAATAAATAAATAAATAAATAAATAAATAAATAAATATAAAGTGTTTTAGAACCCCATACAAACAATAATACATAATGCAAATTGCGCAATGAGTGGGTCGTATAATGCTCCAACCCTTTACAAAAGCTTGATCTTTTTCACCTAATAACTGTGGCGCCGCATTTCGACTGTGTTGAAAGCATACGTTATGAACGGTAAGGAGTCGTCCCAGTTTTTGCGATTGGACGTCACGTACATTAACAGCATAACACCAGTGTCCGGCTTGTGCGTTCAGTAAGGTCATTTGTCTGTGGATTGTAAAGTGCCGAATGTCGAAGTTCCCAGCCACACATACGGAGCAGTTCCTCAACAACGTCTGCCTGAAACTGACGGCCGCAGCTCCTTAGTATTACGCGAGGAGGTCTTTGGCGCAATATGATAGAGTGCAGGAGGAAGGAGGATACTTGGCCAGCAGTCGCACAAGGCAGGGCGGCCATATCGCAGTCGTGGTAAGATAATAGGCACACACTACAATCCATCAGTTGCATTTTGCCGAGCGCAAAAAGTAACGACGAGGTCAATGCCAACTTGCTTAAATGTATCACTGGGAGGCGTCACAGGCTGTAGAAGTCCTGAAGAGCAGTCGTGGTTGATTTTGGTGTCTGGAATTGAGTGTAACTGACCACGTACTGCTCAACTGGCTGGTGCATGCACGGCCCCTAAAGTCGCTCCTGTGTACGATGGAGTATTCGCATCATTCCCAGGTGAGCCTAAGTTGCCTTGTTATGCATGGCGCGCAGAACAGAACAACGGAGTGTGTCCGTAATCACCAGCAAAAAGTGAGAACGCGTGGCCGATAAGGTCTTCTGGTATGTAATCGTTGACGAATGCAAAAGCGTCCTGTGAAAGTGGATGTTCGTGTGTCAGCAAAGGATGGCTATATGCTGAGGACCTTCCGCAGCTGAATTTCAAAGGTGGTCTTGCGCGGGAACATTGGAGTCACTAACGCATTTAAGGGATAGAAATTGTCGGCATCGCGAGGGAGTGTAGTAAGCGGCATGCACGAAAGGCAGTCAGGGTCACCGCGTTTCCTGCAGCTCTTGCACAATACCGTGAAGTCATACTCCTGCAAGCATAGGGCCTAGCGTGAAAGGCGGCCAGTGGGTCTCGAATGCTTACAAGCCAGAAGAGGAATGATGATCTGTGACCACTTGGAAGAGAAGACCGTACTGCTATGTGTTCGTTGATGGCCACGCCGTTACTGCTCTAATTGACACTGGTGCCCAAGTATCTGTTATGAGTTCTACACTTCGATCTCGCCTGAAAAAGGTTCTCACACCAGCTATGTTCTCTACTGTTCGAGTTGCCAACGGAAGTCGAACATCGGTGCTTGGTATGTGCACTGCCCGCGTTACTGTTGCTGGCCACCACACTTCCAATCTCTTCGCAGTCCTCGATGCTTGCCCACACGACGTCATCCTTGGAATTGTCTTTTTAACCGCCCACTCCGCCCTAATCGATTGTTCTACCGGTACCTTACGGCTAGAATTGCCTTTGTGCACCGATTTCACTCCTCCAAGTCGCACTCGGTTACGATCCGTGGAGTCTCTACGGCTACCACCTCAGGCTGCTATGCACATTCCTCTGTCACCCTTACTGTCCGTTCCTGGTGGAGACTATCTGGTGGCTCCCCTCATTGATTTGACCCTTACGCACCACATCGCACTACCACATACTATAGTGGTTGTTGCTAACAACACGGTGCTACTTCCAGTTCTGAACTTCTCTACGTCGACCCAAGTTCTTCCCCAAGGCATCACTTTAGCCGACCTTACCACCCTCAGACTAACGGCCTTATGGAGCGCCTAAACCACACATTGACAGACATGCTTGCCATGTACGTATCTACGGACTACACTGATTGGGACATGGCTCTTCCGTTTGTAACCTTCGCCTATAACTCGTCGCGTCATGAAACAGCGGGCTACACCCCTTTTTATCTACTCTTCGGACGTCATCCCTTACTGCCCTTCGGCACACTGCTTTCATCAGACCACCCATCCTCCACTTAATACGCTCAGGATGCGATCACCCGGGCCCTGACGGCACGCGCGGTAGCCTGCGCTCGGTTATCGTCGTCGCAGACAGCACAGAAATCCCTTTATGACCGTCGACATAGCGATGCCGTTTTTTCTGCGGGATCTCTTGTTCTCCTGTGGCTCCCATCTCGACGTGTTCGCCTCTGCGAGAAACTACTATTGCGATACGCTGGGCCCTACCGAGTCATTCGTCAGGTCACACCTGTGACCTACGAGATTGCCGCTACCACAAACTCATCAGCTGCTGCAACCAGAACGGAAGTAGTCCACGTTTCTCGTCTCAAGACCTACAACGCAGACTCGCTCATTTAACAGGCACCGAGACGGTGCCTTACGGGCCGGGGTGATGATACGTGTATGGAACTGTCGCCGCGACACAGCTGAATTGGCATCCAAATGAAGAAGACGACAACGTGGTTGTTGTGGGTTGAACTCTCGAGCTTCTCCCGTTGGCCTGCTTGACTGTGCGCTCTCTAAGCCGTTAGCAAGACCAGCTCTCGGTGAATAAATCTTCCCCGTAACAATATGAACAGAATCGCTGTACAGCAAAGACAAGTGCAATGTCAGTAAGGTAAAAAACCACCCGAGGCAGCTGGGAGGCAGAATTCCATTTGTTGTATTGGCTTACCCACTTGTAGTGCTTGAGCCATGCATCACGTCTTCGTTGGCCTTGCCCTTGAAGGTTCGTGGCTCTTTGTGATACGACCAAGAACTGCTGGGGGCTGGTTCCCGAGCTTCTGCTTTGTCAGGCATGATGGCCAAAGAAGGAGGCAAGCTGGCGAGGCGACGACTCTGGTGAAGCCAGAGGGCAGCAGCCCCGTCGTTTGTTGTTATATTATACCCAGCACCTCCCACCCCTCTGTTAGGTCTGAAGTAGGCGTGTGGGGGTTTATTGAACAGGAGGCTTGGATGACGAGACCGCACAGGACAAAGCTTGGTCATTTGTTTGTTTGTTGCCTGTAAGTTCTAGCACATATTCACTCTGGGGGATTGCCCGTGAAATCTTGTTGTAGCCTGTATTTAGAGCCTATTGTTAAAAGAACAACAGTAATAAAATACCAAATAATATTCATTAAATGAAAAATATTATAAACTGAAAAAATATAATAAAGATGAATCAATAGGAGAACAAGGGAGCTAGCACTATATTAGAAGACTGAAATTATGAGTAGACCAGACAGTTGTGTTTATCTCACCCGGTCAAAATCGAATGAATGTGCGACTTTCATTAACATTATCAATCATATCACAAGTATTCGTCAAGAATATACTTAGGCAGGCGTTATATTTACATCCGCTTAGATTGTTGAATAAAATACGGCATCAAATATGCTTCCGTGGCAATGTCCCAAGCCAGAGGCGCCGATACTGAGAACATTATCTGCATTTCAATTCAAGCCTACTGTGGAAAACGGAACGACAAGAAGTCCTTTCCTAATATAATGAATAGTTCTTACATGATATAAAGTGATGCTCTATTCTTTCTGTTTCTCCGCAGAGTGGGCGAAGGGGAGATATCGCCCGACCATATCTGTGTATAAAAAATTTGTTGGGGGGAACAAGACATCAAAATTTGGTTAAAATAACTTCAAACTTTTAAGATTGACTCCATTGAGGTTTCTAGGAATATCTCAGGTGCTGATAGTCCGTTAATTTAGTAATATATAGTAATTTAGTAATAAATAGCTAATTTTTTATATCTCATCGACACTCTGTGTTTCGTTTGTTTGAGTACCGAGATCGGAATACCATCAAGCGAAGATCGGGCTAATAAATCAGCCATTTCATTCAACTGTATGCCACAGCTGCCTGGGACCCATACTAACTTCAGAAGCTTCAGTTGGGGTAGAACTAATATGTGCAATGTCCATAGGGCTCTTGATTCTTTTGAAGGTGTGAGAGCAGTGCACACCGAAAAAGAATCTGTAATGACGATTGCACTGTCTTCGTTTGAATGCAGTTTTCAGAGCGCCAAAATAATAGCCAAGAGCTCAGCTTCAAAAACCAGAGTGCAGTCAGGCAGTTTTACTGAGAATGACTAACTGAGGTAATCAGAGGCAATTAATAGTGCTGCTGTTTTTTATTCAAGAAGCGTATGTGGCTATTATGTTCTTTATTTCTGCATGAGCTATAGTAATCTTCTAACCTGTCATTTAAAAACTCAAAGATTGAAACTTAGATAGTAGGGAAAATATTTCATCTTATTCTATCGTATATTTCTGATTTAATGCTTTCGTTCCAATTACCGACTTGATGACCATCTTTATGCTTTGCGGATTTTATTTGTACAGAAATAATCAGGGGAGTACGAAAGCGTGGCCAATGAGCGAGGAAGAAGGCGTTGGGATCACTACTAAATGCATATTCAGATCGTCTAGTCGATAAGTCGTAAAATTTTAAGAATGTTTGTACAGTAGGAATACGGAATTAGCAAAGAGTAGTTGCTATGTGAGCTTCCTGATATATTACATTAATAGCGACGTACCTGGGGAGTCTAAAGCACAAACTTAGTGCTTCTCTCTCCAAGAGAACAAAAGTTTTTGTTTTTTACGTAGGGCCACCTGAAGTAATATGCAACCTGATTCAGTATTGGGCGCATGTACATATTGTGTATCATTAATAAGGTGTGTCAGCGTAACACGTATTTCCTGTTGCTCAACCTGCTCAACAAGCCTGACTCTTGTTGTGCCTTTACCACAATATATTCTATGTGAAGGCTCCAGTTAAGTTTCTCATTAAAAAAATGCCCAAATATTTCAATTCCTGCTTATAGAGTACACAAATCTAAATAGAATCTGCTTGTGGAAATACCAAAGAGAGCACTTTTACTGATGTTTAGAGACAATGAAATTGACCACAGCCGAAATTCGAGAGAATACATATACCCTTGCAATTTCTGATGCAAATAATAAATGTCACTATCGACAGCGAAAAACGCGTTATCGTCTGCATAGATGAAGCCAGTGATATCTCGTTCTACGGGAATAGAGCTCATCAGAACATTGAATATTAGCGGATATAGGACCGCTCCTTGAGGAACTCCGTGTTGCTGTTTGACTTTAGATGAGCGGCATCATTCCTTTGCACAATAAAATTCCTTTGATTTTAGAAACTCTGATACCCACTCAACAACTAATCGCGGAAAGTTAAAGTCCTGTAATCCATTCAATAAAACTGAGTGCTCGACGCTAAAATAAGCTTTCGCTATGTCTATTGTCGGTGACAAGCTAAGGATAAAAAGTAAAGTGTACCACTGTCCATTTGTATTATGTGCGTCACTATGGGCCACTCATTACTATGACGTAAAAGTAACGATGAACTAATGACAAATTCAGCATGGTACCTTTCGCGACGAGAGGCTATGTGCCGCTGCACCAAGACCGTTAGGCGTCCATTCGATTTTCTGTGGTGTTTCCTTAGTCAAACAGAAGCTTTTTCATCCACTCACCCTCAGCATAGTCATCGTCGGTCATCATTCAATCCTGGCGTTGATAATTTTACAGCTTTTTGAGTGCACCGACGCGGCAGAGCTTCACAGCGTTCCGAAGGTTCAGCCATGCAATTTCCTAATATACACTAGAGGGAACTCTGGCGCTAGTGTCTATGGGACCTGCAACGCACGGCGCTTCAGCGAGCATGCGAATGATGGGTAGTACACACATTTGTCTGATTTTCATGCTTCTGGCCTGCTTCTGGCTCCGTCTGTGTTCGTGTGGCTTGAAGTTGTTTTATTTTTTCGCGAAAAAAAAAGGTTAGCGAATGTTCAGCGTTTGCGCTTCACCCCCTAATTCTTTTAGGCTTATCATTTTGAATCAGGTTACGAAGTTTAAAAGGGTGCGTTCTTTCTTTGAAAACAAAACCGTAACCACCAATAAACGAAGCCGCAAGTACGATTGGCCACCCGCAAGTACGATGACTAGGCAAATGTGTGTACTACCCATCATTCCCAAGGTCTTTGAACGATCCCAGGGCCAGAGTCCCCTCTACTTAATTTTAGGAAACTCTATGGATTCAGCAGCGTGAAGCAGCAACACAGCGTCTATTCTCCGAGTCGCTAGGATGACCACTTTCGATGATTGTTGTTGTCGTCATTCGTGTGCAGTCAAGGGGAAGATGAAATCTGAATGTGCGCGCATGTGTTCTGAGGAATGTGCGCGTCTGTGATTTACCACCCGCCAATAGTGTGGCATCAGCGTTTTCGCGTGCGCGTGTGTGTTACTTGGGTGTCGCAATGTAAGAATCTTGGTAATTGTTTGCAATATGTGCTGTGCTGTGCACTCATATGAGTGTTTTAAGTTCGGGCTAGGTTTAAGAAAAAAGCAACCGAGGGGACTTGCCAGCGTCACACAGTACTAAAGTAAAAAAAAAAACTGGCAAATCCCACGTACAGGGGGAATCGCTGATATGCGAAGCACGAATTAGGAAGCTTGATATGTAACTTTAAAATCAGCAAAACAATACGAGGCGGAAGTAAATGATGCCATACGTGGCTATCACGTTTGGACGCGTCATTTACCTTCGCCATGTATTCACGTTACCTGATATCGAATTTGGTATATGTGCAGCTAACAAAACGCCCGCAAGCACGCTATGAGCGTAGCATGTAGTAATGTTTTACACGACACGAATATCATGATTATCATGTTTGGACGTGTCCCATACCTTCGACGTCCATTCAGGTCCCATTTTTAAGCGAAAAAAAGAGAAACATTTCGGTTTTTAACCATTGTATCATCCTTATTAATATCTTATTACTAAAGCTTATTTTTTGTATCTTTTTTGTTTTGCCTGTATTGCGGGCATGTATAACGCATCGAGATAAGCTGTTTATATTTTTTTCATAATAATAATAATACCTTTTATTTCTTCAAATAAAACAGTACATGTGACTAGGCCCGCCAAAGCCAATTGGTGGCTTGAGTGTCAGAGCCTGGCAGACAGCAAAACAAACCGGACGCGTTACAAGATAGTATTTCATGGCCTAAGAGGGATGATAGGACAAAAAACAACGTGCGTATAAGATTAGAAACGACAGGGCATATAAGCAATAGTTACAAGCAATATACAATAGTTACAGCAATTGAAAGTGAATAGGTGTAAAGGAAAAAAGAAAGAATTAGAGCAAATGCTTCTTAAGCAAAGTAACACACTGGATAATTGTGCAGCATCATGCTTGCGAATGAGTGTATGTGAAATAACACACGACATGCATTACAATTGTAGACAGATACGCCTTAGCAGTTTCTTTAATTTGTATCTTGTTTTTGTGCGAAAAATTCAGGGGGAAAGTACATTGAAATAGGTTGGTACATAATGGGCTCGTATTCTAGTTCCATACTTTGTTGAACGCCGCGGCCTCCAGTAACGTACTTTGGGCCTTAAAGAACGAGAAGTAGCATACGGAACAAGGAATTCTTTGGACCAGAAATGTTTCAAAACAACCGTTTGAACTAACAGATCATTGAAGTTTGGCATAAACAGCGTTTTGAAAATGTCTTTCTCATGATTTAATGTTCAGGTCGTAAGATATATTTTTTAAAATCGAACGCAATATTCTGTTTATTATATTGTGCCAACAGACAGCACATTGTCCGTTATTGGTTATTCCTTAACGCAGTATACTGTAACCTAAAGCGTGTGCTATCATCTTACGTACTGAAAACGGCATGTTGTATGTTATCTTATATAATAGACATGACACAGCGCGAAGTCTTTTGCGAACATAGGCGAGATGACTATTCCAGGAAAGGTCGCTCTCAATGTATAAGCCAAGATATTTCACAACAGATGAATACTGTAATGGACTACAAGAGCAGGATGAACAGTCAGAACAATGCAAAATGAAAGGATAGTCAAGGGTTACTTTTTTCAATGAATTGTAGAGGCAGATTAGATTAGTTTTAGGCACATTTATATTAATAAAGTTATCTCGAAACCAATCCATGGCTTTAGTGGCAGCTGACTGAAGAAGAGTAATCGCCCTATAAAAGTTGTTTGCAGTCGTCACGATCACAGTGTCGTCGGCGTATTGATATAGAGAAACCGGTATCGCGCTGTGAAGGCCATTCACAAAAAATTTTAAATAGCATCGGACTAAGAATTCATCCCTGTGGAACGCCGGTTTTGATGATTTGGAACACGCTGTGAGATTGTTCAACGAATACAAGTTGACGCCTGCCTTGGAGTAAATTTGCCAACAAAGACCAGAAAGCACCCCTAAACCCTAACTGAAAAAGTTTATCCAATAACAAGGTATGATGGACACTGTCGAAGGCCTTGCTGCAGTCAAGAAAGAGCGCACAGGCAACTTTGTTGTTATCGGACGCCTCGTTCAACTGATCGGAGAAGTCTTCCAATAGCGTCTGAGTGCTTTTCCCCTGTCGAAAACCATACTGGCAAGGCGATAAGATGTTGTGACTATCGAGAAAGCTTGTCATTGTTAACAACAAATGTTTTTCTAGTATTTGTGCTATAGAAGGCAGAATTAATATTGGACGATAATTTTCTAGTTTATCACGCGCACCGCATTTGTATAGAGGTATAACTATTGATGTTTTCAAGTTTATGGGAATTTCTCCACTAGAAATAATGCGATTTATTAGTGCTAGCAGAACTTCATGGGTGTAATAGAATGTGCGGTACAAGTCATTTATAGAAACACCATCAATACCAGCAGTTTTTTTACACTTCAAACTGAAAATGATAGATCGTAAGTCCTCATGTGATATTGAAGGTAGATAAGCCGATTCGCTAACGCTGTGACGTAAAGTGCACGGGCCTACTTGGGAATTTGTGTTTTTAATTGTTCGAGAGAAAAAGTTGTTAAATTCATCAGCAATCTATTGTGCGTTATTGGCTTGACTCGAAAAAAAGTTATTCAAAACATTGACGCGAGTGTTTGCGCCTCTAAAGGTGTTAATTAACGCCCAGGTTTTTTTTGCTGCTGTTACTGGTGTCCTTAAATTTGGCTCGGAAATGGGTCCGTTTAGCCGGAGAATCATAGCATTAACCTTGTTTCTGCTTTGCTTAAATTTGGCTCGCAAGTCCGAACAAGTGGGATACTGCTTACATTGTGTCCAAAGCAAGTCCTTTTCTTTTATTGCAGCGAGTAAATGTATTGACATCCATTTATTATCCAATTTAAGTTGTTTAATGTGTATCGTTCGCGTCGCACTTTCTTTTAAGCTTATGAACGCTTCTACAAATTTATTGTAGAGATCACTAGGAGATGTTATTGACAAAAAAGAATTCCAGTCATAATGAGCTACCAGATTATAAATTTTTTTAATCTAACACCGAAATTAGTTTTTTTTTATCGGTTGGCATTGTCGTCATATGTGGACAGCTAATTGAGCCGCAAACGAAGTAATGGTCAGCTATCTTCGTCTGTACTATTGCGGTTTTTGTGAGAAGGTTCTGCGCACGCACGAAAACGTGGTCAATGCACGACACGACGAGCTTGCCAGCCAAAAATTCCTCTCGAGTCGCTTGATTTATTCGGCACTCTAAGCCCCATTTAGAAAGGCTGTCTAGATAATCAGCAACGAGGCCTACAGTGGGACGCCAAAGGTCAATGTTGACGTCTCCTATGATGCACACATGCTCTTCTATCGATACGGATGATAGTGTGGACTCAAGTTCAGATAAGAAAAGGCGCGTATTGAAACTGGGAGGCCGGTACACCGATAAGAGAGTCACCGAAAAAGCGGGCGTGTTCAAACGCAGTGCTAACACTTCGGCTTGTGAAAAGGAAAAGGATAGCTGCGAAACTGCCCATCTGTTACTTATAAAAACGGCAATGCCTCCTCTTTTTCTTGTTGGGCGTGTGTATGAAAAGGCTTGGTAACCCGGTAGAACAAACTGTGAGAATTGTTCGGGTAAAATGTTGATTTCAGTAAGGACGAAAGCATCGAAAGTTAGGCGAGATAAAGAAGTGATGTCACAGAACTGATTCCAATGTTTCCGAAGACTACGAATATTGACATGTGCTACTTTGAAGCCGTCAGATGAGGCACCAGAAAGGAATTTAGCTGCATTCGCGAAGTCGTTGCAGGTGATACTTTCCATATCCGCCATGTATAGGCCAGCTTATCCAAATCCGTTCATTTTTCATTGCGAATGGTAGATGCTCCTTCCGTTTTTCTTGATAGCACCTTTCCATCCCTCGTCCACACGAAGTTATAACCTTTTTCTTTTTCTTTCGAGCGGGTCAATCGGAAGAGTTCTCGGTTGATCAGTGTCAAGTTTTCATTAATGTACAAGTGAAGAAAGTTATCGGACTGGGCAAGATCACGAAGGCCATTTCGAGCTCGAAGCCATTTTTTTTAATTGAAGTGTTCTGTACTTGCACAAGAATGGGTGGGCTGCGTGTAGGTTTATCGTGGGTTGGCAAACGATGTACCTTGCATATTTCATTTTCTTGAAAGTTTACTAGGTTCAAACGTCCAGCTAAGTCACTAATGAAAGACTTCAGGTTTTCACCTGGTTTTGAAGGGAAACCATGGATTTCAAAGTTACAACGTCTCCTATTTTGCTCTAGTTCATTTATTTGCACTGTCGTTCTGTCAAGAACTTCAGCTTTACGGGCAACAGTAACGGAAACAGATTCTACCTGAGATCTTAGATGACAGATTTCGGCTTGGTTACAAGTCATAGTAGAGAGCATGGAATCGTATTTTTCCGACAGGAAGTCAATACACGTTTGAATTTCTGTCACAGTGCCCGCCATCTTTTCACAGGTTTCTTTGAAAGACAGCAGTTCCTCAACTTTCGACACAAGCATCTCAACCGTGCTAGTCAGATGGTCAAATTTGGTATTAACAGTAGATAACTGGGGAACAAGTGAACCATTGCTATCACGCGAACCCATGCCAGACTTGCTCATCTGACACGCTCACGTTTCACGCTTAACCATAGACATTTTGATATAAGCGCTGTCAGTGATCGCGGAACAGTTTTTCCTAGGTGAAAGCTTGCTTTACAACTCGAGCACACCAGGTATATGCCTTCGACAGGCTTGGTACATGATGAACACAAGGAAGACATTGCAGTGCCGTCAGCGGCAATAACCAAATCACTATCTGCAAGGTGAAGCTTAGAGACCCAACTGCCAAGAATGAAGAAAATGTTTCAGTGACGCTGGCCCGTCTTGCCGCTGACCGCAATGCCGAGCCATGAAAGCAGGCTTTTTGTACCTTGCTAGCGGCCCACAACGACTGGCACCAAGCGGACCAGGTTGCAGTGATGCAGATCCAAGAACGGGCGTGTCCAGGGATTCGGGGGCTGCATGCGCCCAAGAGCGTCTATGATGTCAGCGCTTGACGAAAACAGCGATTAACTCCCAGGCTTGTCACTGTGTCCTGGCAAGAATGAAGAAAATGTTTCAGTGACGCTGGCCCGTCTTGCCACTGAATTAAATTAGAGTTCCATGAAAGAAAAGAAGGGTACATTGCCATCCCCTGTGGAAGCACAGTCTGGTAAGATATCCACTCGCTTTTCCCGGAAAGAGAAAACCCCCTTGCCTGCACAGACACACCTTCGCACAAACACATTCATTGAAGCTAGTGACCCCTGTTTCAGCAAAACAGGGCCCTGCTTTGAAAACGTTGATTATTCAAGGGCTGACGGGGTGATGGCAAAACCATGAAATGCAAGTTGTCGAAGCAAAAAAAAAACTTCACCTACAGCCTTAGTCACCGACACTTTGGCCGCGTACATCGCCTTGGCCATTAACTTAAGGACAACGTATGAAATGATTCCCACTGTTAAACACAATGTCTGCTACCCACTTTTATTTTGATGAAAGAAGACGTCGAATAAAACATTGGCGTTTGCCTCAA
This sequence comes from Rhipicephalus microplus, assembly GCF_013339725.1. NCBI lineage: Eukaryota > Metazoa > Arthropoda > Arachnida > Ixodida > Ixodidae > Rhipicephalus > Rhipicephalus microplus. The sequence continues at coordinate 53,227,996 of NC_051171.1, read as the reverse complement.
ACACGATGACTAGCACAGCGATGCGAAATGCGCATTCGGTTTTTAAGGCAGCACAAAAGTCGAAATTCGCGAAGTCAATCTCAGATCGTTTCTCTATTTATCGCTTTAAGTCTTAGTTCCCATAGTTACAGAAGACAGCGAAGAAGCCTGGCAGCAAAAATTTTGTAAAAAAAAATTGCAAACAACGTAATAAAATGTGATTATCACCCGTTTCATTTTGTGAAACTGTCCAAAAGAATGATTTATTCATTTTAAACATTAAGGTAAATGCGGTCTTGTTTGTTTAGCATTACCTAAGTACCTCGCAGAAATGTCGCCTTCGAGAGAAGTGCATCGCTTCTTTGTGTACTCCGAGATTAGCGCTGGGGTGTGCCATTTATAACACAGAAATATTGCTTAAGCTGACGCGGAGGCCCGCGCCTTCTAACGTTTATTTATCGAGCTTCGGATTCTGTATTTCAACACCAATCAAGTATCGTAAGATAATGAGTGCATGCGTGAAAACTATGACCACTGTTTGGGAACTACTTCCTTTGTAGTGCGAAGGCATGGAAATTGAGGGCAATGTGGCCTCGTGGGTGGAGCCTATACTTATTCTTAGGTTGTCACCTATTATAGTGTACTAGCATCGCGTAGTGCCGTTCTTTTTGGGGAAGCTGTATTCGGCTTTCCAAGTGGGCATGAGCACACGAAATTGAACACTCGCTACAAAAAATATTCGATTTGGCTTCAATATTACCTTGTCAGCCATCCAAACATTTATTTTGTTACTTATAACCCTCTCGATAATATTAATCAAATGAGATGTTAGAGAGACGGGTCTGATATTGTCGATGGTAAAACACGGCCCTTTTTTTATTATGCGTTCTACTCTGGCCATTTTCCAGTCATGAGGTATCCAGGCATTGCTTATAAATAGTTTATAAGATATAGGACATCACCGGGTGATAACATGAATGAAATTCTCATTATAGCAACTGTTATACTGTCAGGACCAGGAGCTGACGAGGGTAAGTTTCTAAATACGGTTGTCACTTCAGACAATGTTCCTTTTTTGTAGCCAGTATTTTTGGAAGTTTTTTGCCTGTTGATTGTCACAATCGAAGAAGATCTGTTTGCTAGACGTTCACCGATTGCCTTTAAAAAATTTGTCATTTCTTCCTACGATAACCCGTCATAATTAGAGTTTGCTAGAGGCGGCAGGATTTTGCGCGATCTCACATCGTAATAACACTTTTTTATTCTTAGGTTTGGAAGGCTCTACTGGCTGAGTGAAAAGATTGGCAGTTCCAATGAAGAATTTTGAGATAACATAATATTTTTACAGAATTGTTTCGGCAACAACTTTACCTAAATTACTTTCTTTGAAAAAAATTGCACTTCGATATGTTGTGCTTCTGTTTTTTTGTTTTTTTTTTTGCTTTTTGAATGTTCCGAAGAGCCGGAATTTTGTAAACAGGGGTCACATGCGCTTTACGAATTTGATGTCCATGGCTACATCATCTGAATCCTGACCATCCTCTAGTATGTCATCACTTATCATCTGGTTGCCTGTATGAGAGGGCCCTGCAGCCTGAGCTTCTGAAGGAGCTGACTCTGCTTCTGGTTCACTTGGCGGGAGAGTAACGTCAGCATGTTGTGAAGCATCACTCATATCTCTCAGCTATTCATATACTTGTGTCAACTGATTGGCTACAATATCGGATAAGGAGTCACAAAGGGTGGTAGCCAGGCAATCTATAGCTTTCTCCGTTGCTTCTTCAATCATGCCCTCAATAGACAATGAAAGAGAGGTTTCCAAACTTGCCCTATGAAGGGCTGCAGCACCAGCATATCCCTGGGTTCTAGCCTGAATTTCAGCGATTGCGTCTTTTCGTGAACATTGTCTCCGATCAACGATTTCCAGAATTTGAATCTCACGTGCTTTGGCAAAGCAATTCGCGTTATCTGCGCAGTGCGCTTCATGACAAAGACTACACTTTTTATCAGTACTAGCGCATTCATTTGCACCAGTACTAGTGCACATAACCGCTGCTTCGGCATCTGGGAGCCGAACTGCATCCTTTCAGTGTGTGCCCATAGCGCCAACATTTGTGACACTGGAGGGGACGAGGCAACAGCAGTTTAACTCTGAATATTAGAGGCCACGCCTTTATATCAGTGGGGTGATTCGACCCGGCAAACGCGACAATCACAGGCTCAGATGGGATTATATTCTTTTCTACGACTCGTCCGCACCTATAAACTGCAATCGCACCAGCCTCACAAAACTTTTCTAGGGCCTAAGCTGGAGTCATGTTGATGTCGACGCCTCGTACGATACCTCTGACGCATGGTCAGTGCGGAGAAATAGAGGCACTCACTGGATTCGTTGCGCACATCGAGCATTTTAGTAAGTCTCTGACACAGAGCTTGTCAGGTGAAAAGCAGACAATGCCTCCCTTGCCAAACTGCCAGACCTCTTTGATGCTGTTCCTGTCACTGCTTTCAGTTCCTACTAGGTCACTTTTGGTTTTTTCATCCTAGTGACACCGTTGTTGCTAGGGACTAGGGTCACAGGCCCTGAAGCGATGCCATTGCGTAGGAACTGGATCACTGGTAGCTCCTGCGGGAAACGAGGAGCAGACCAGAGGTAATCTCCTGGTCCAGGGGAAGAATATGGCATCTGTCTGAATTGACTAGCCAAAAAGGCACTAGCCAATCAATTCTGAGTCTATAGATACGCCTATGTAGAAGGAAAGTCAGTAGTGGCTACTCAGATTTCAGCAAAACTGCCAGAGCAAGGAAGCGGGCAGGACACTGGAGGTAGCAGCACGACACAAGCTGTCTCTTCTTCTTGACGGTTGGCCGATCCCAGCTTCATCGTCTTCCTTCTTCGAAAGGTCACTTTTCTAATCTCTCTTCTCAGTCCGTCACATACACATTGTATATATATATATATATATATATATATATATATATATATATATATATATATATATATATATATATATATATATATATATATATATATATATATATATATATATATATATATATATATATATATATATACTCCGCTGCGCACTGCGTTGCACAACTCAGCTGTAGGCGGGGAATGTAGGCTCCCTACTCCGCTGTATACGCACTAGTTTTTCGCATACATGCTCGCGAGCTATTTATATACAAGAGCTCTTATGTAGTGCATGTGCACGCGCTGTTCATCTACAACAATTTTACTGGTGGTACCCATATCTCGGAACAGCTCGACCTCGCATTCCGTCATTCAACGCTCATATATATTTTTCGGTTTGAAATATAACTTGTGAACACGCATGGAAGAGTGGCCGCATGCTCTTTCCACTCGTGATAGCGATTGAAAAAAAAATCAACAGTGGATGCACTTAGAGTTCCCGAGGAGTCCATAAGTAATGTTTATAAAATTGGGTAGGCAGCACTGCTACCACGACGGATGTTTCACGAAGATTAGCGTCTATTTGAAAAGTATAGTTCCTAGACCTGGCGTAGCTGTGTGGTAAAATGCTTCATTGCCACGCAGAATGCTTGGGTTCGATTCCAGCTGGCACCCAGACATTTATTCTTTGCATTCGTCGGGTCGACGCTACTGATGTCGGGCATTTATTAACCCTCGCGCGTTCAATCGCTCGTGTGTCTTCTCGTCCTTTCTTTGGTGAATCACCTGTGGCACATACGCGCATACCAGCAGCACGTACCCACCCGTGGGTATGTGCCACTGTCTGGTGGGAAGTGTTTGATGACATACGCCACAGGATTGTGACATAATTGATGTCTCGACCAGTGTATCATATTCATCAAACCATCTTACCCTCTCGTGTTAATTTTGGTTCACGCAAAGTTAAGGGGTTGACCACGAGATCACACAAACGTAAGTGGCTATATAGATAGATAGATAGATAGATAGATAGATAGATAGATAGATAGATAGATAGATAGATAGATAGATAGATAGATAGATAGATAGATAGATAGATAGATAGATAGATAGATAGATAGATAGATAGATAGATAGATAGATAGATAGATAGATAGATAGATAGATAGATAGATAGATAGATAGATAGATACGCTCAATGTCACCGAAGTTCGCTAAGATATGCTTCGCATTTAAAAATCTAACACCAAGGACAAAGTGGGTCCCGAACCCGTGTCTGCTGCGTGCCAGGCCAGTATTCTAACGTTCAGCCATGCCGGTGCTTAGGACTTGTTCGCAAACTTGCTTTAGGCAGGCTCGATATCGGGAAAGAAATCGCATTAGTATGAGTATATAATAAAGCGTTTAAGAACAGAAAAAGAACAACCAGGCTTCACAAAATTATAGTAGCGTAACGAGTGGGTCCCCCAATGCTTCAACTCATAACAAAAGCTTCTTCTTGGTCACCTAATAACTGTGGTGCATGGCCATTTCTGGCGTGATTCATCATCGTCAACAGCCGCTGCATGAACGTATGGCACAGAATTACTTGCAAATGTTCAGCGAATACCACACTTCTCAGAAGATTGACGAAGGATAGCATAGCGAATGCCGGCCTACTACCCAGGAATTATTATTATTATTATTGCCTTAGTTCGTAACAAGTAAGTTTACTTGCAGCAATTACGCAATGAGTGTTTAGAAAAGGCTCTGAAAGGCCGCTCGCCTAGCATTCACTGTGACTCCTCTGCACCTTTCACGCAGGCCTTGCGTTTTTTGAACCAGTTAGTGCAAGCCTCAGCGCTTGCACGTTATGTCAATACAAAATTTGGTGCAGTGTTATACCAGTGGCTTATACTGAATGAATGTATGAAAATCTCAGTGAAATAACTGATATTTCACTTGTTCTAACGTTAGTGAAGATGAAACCCTCACAAGTTACCACGGACTTATCCTTCCATATTGTTATCAGCAGCTTCGACACGTCCAAGGAAGTGTTGGCTTTTAAGAGCACTCTGCATAGGGCAAGTGCAGATCGGTATAGGGGTATGTGGCTTTATATATTTGTGCATGTATGATTCGTCCCGGCTTATTTAATGAAAGAAGTGCTCCAACTCTTTCCATCTTGAGCCACTGAGAGTAGCGCCGCGGAAACGGACTTCCTCGGTAGCTCTTAGTGAAGCAAGCCTCACGCGCTTGGGCAGACATTGCAGGAGCCCAAAGCACTTCAGAAAGCTTTGTGGTGCTACGCATCGACAGGAAACGCATCCCATGCACTACACTCTTATGTACACCCATCCTATTAAAGATGAATGCTTTTAGGCAATTGTCCTTTAGCGTCAATACTTGATGACGACGATTGCGTATCAACAAGCCCAACTTGAATGCTGGTCGCCTGAGCGAGTAGATCTTTTTTGAATTACTTTTGGTTGATATTTTAATAAGGACTTTGTTTTAACCGAGCAACGTCGATTAATGAAATCACAGCCAAGGTTACAACCATAAAAACACCGAATTGGTTTGCTCGCTGCATATACATACAGGTTTATTGTCCTCGTGAGATAGCGTTTTATTTACGCGTGGCTACAGACTTCTACAATATTGAGTGATGTGCTGGCGAATATCAGCATCTTTCTGTATTCTCTGCTTCTGAAAATTCTGGGCGGGCATCGAAGGGCGCACAAAAATGCACTCACTCTAAGGCATCCGCTTTCATGCGAGCGAGAATAAATTACCGCTGTTTCATTTTGATCGAGCGTGAGATATTTTTTTTCACTCCTTTTTTTTGCTACAAAACTTTTCAAAATATCTATAAGCCCAGTCACCTACAAAAGTAAAACTATCTTTGTTTTCTGGTTTGGTGTTATCTAACACTTCTGTAGAACGAATTGTAAAAGGTGACGCAGATACGCATCTGAACACTTTACTGTGGAACTTTACGTTTTACTGTTCATCAGAGAGGTCCTATTTTCTTTGGTTCCTTTAAAAACTTTTCTTATTGGGGACGTAGTGATACGTTTGAGGTATCATAATGGACACACAGTAGTATTATAGCGCACAAAAACACAGCAACAGAGAAGGACCTTGTTATGTCTGTGTGTTTACCTGTGTTATAAAACTGAAGCATGATATACCAACATGCCAAATCACTACATTACTTAAGAACAAAGTGCTCTGTACATGGTGGATTGGTGCAACAAGGTAAGCTACGTAACAAACCAGGCAAAAGGAGATAATATATGTGCTACTAGGCGCTGAATAAGATGCTCGCGTGTTATGTTACTGATTGTATAAAACAACGTGGGCGCCTGTTTTTCGTGCTGATGTATATTTAAGCAAGATATGCATGTCGCCAATGAATGCGGCTGAACTGAAATTAGATGGCAAGCTTAGTAAGGTCAAATGGAGCTTGGCTTCTTCCTCCTATACGTCGTAGATAAAATGATTGATTCTTTCTGAAACGTTCCTTGCGCACTAATAGAGTGTATTTATTTAAAAAATGCAATACGCACGAGCCCAAATATTCACACTTGCAATTTTTTTCTTGATAGATAGATTGATTGATTGATTTATTGATACCAAGAAAAGCTGTTCAGACAGTCATGATACCAATATTTATGTATCACATGACTGGCCGCGTACAAATAGGGCCCTAATGGAGCATATTAAATGTCTTTGTGATGTAGCCAGTCATGCATGTGAAAAGTCCAAATCCACAGGAAAAGTTTTTGTGTCTTTTCGGTGAGCAGTAACGTGCTAAGTTTGTAAGAGCTAGCTTACCGGGCCCAGCCCTGGTAAACTTCCCCGTCTTACTTTTATCACTACTCTCTCGCTCTCGCTGACTGTTACGAATAGTCAACGACTTAGCATGACCAGTGCTGCGAACAAAAGTGTTTGCCTTGTTTATCAGTTAAAGAATGTTGAGAAAGATAGTCTCAATAACATCCATGTTTTTTTATCTCCTCGGTAGAACCAGGTTCATTGGCAACCGCTTCTTTTCCCGGAGAGAAACGCAAGCAATCCTTCTCAAAGCATGCTGAGGTCTGAATTGGTGCTCAAAGTACACAACAGCAGCAGCGACGGAAACAAAGTGCTACAGCACATGATCCGACGGCATGTGCTCGTTCCTACTCTGATCAATTGCCTGCGTTGTTCCTATGGTGCACATGAAAACGCCATGTGCATGGTGATATAGAAGGTTGCGCACTACTCGACTGCGCATATTGGTTGGATAAGGTGTGAATGCTAAAATGGGGGGAGGGAGGAGAAGAATGAGAGTTATTTGAAGCTTACGTCTTCAATTGAGACGCAATCGTTTCAGCACGCCATCTGTTCACTTATATTCACACGTACGATAGACAACCTCTAAGCACACTAGCTGAACGTGCTAATCTGTCAGGATTGTTTTTTTTTTTTTTCGCTACCTGACATAGACATCTGCATTGTGAAGTTGAACATAGAACACTCAATTATTTTAAGTCGCGTTCAACATTTTTATGAACTGTGGACATTTTTTAACGATCCTGTATGCTTGATCTATAACAAGGAGGTCTTGCTGATCTGAGATTTATTGTTTCGTATGTTAGAAACTTGCGCCAAAACCTTGCGAATTCGAATCTCAAGAGTGAATATCTCTAAAATATTTATAAAACAGAGAACGTAAATTTTATGCAATAATAATGTGGTGGACAGTCAATCATTCCCAAGCATTGCAGTAACACAATTTGTCCACAGAACACAAACAAATATTTAAAAACATTCCGGCGCGCATCCAGTGCATCGAAAATCGGGACTCGAGAAGACAAACGGGCAGAAACTCACAACAACTCACAAGTTTATTGAAAGACATATATGATATATACATCCCAGGGTAGTGCAGTAGCGCATGTGCGTAAAAGACTAGCAGGAAAAAAGAAAAATCAAAAGAAATAGCACACAATAACACACCATGGCTCTAATTTTTACATAAGTGGTATCTACAATGCGCAGCAGAACGTGAAAGTCCAGCGAGGCTCAAAGAGGTGAACTCCTTGTCAGTTAGCGCAATCAATGGGCTGCTTACGCATTCATCAGCACACCTGATATAAAATGCTTTTACTGGATCCCAAGTTGGTGAGATGTACGGTACATCACGTGAAGTCAACGGCTATGGGCTTGTGACAGTGTTGTAACAGCGACGTATTCCATTCGCGAAAAAAGTTAATTATAAATAAATATAAACTACAGGTGGTCATGCATTCCACAATAGTTTACAAACAACGGCTGCTGGTTTGCTCATGTCAAAATACGACCGAGGCAGCTCCACAGATTTTATTTTCATTATTTACAAATACTGCAGGCCCTGTTCGGGCCCAAGCAGGAGTGGGTAACAGATGTCCGTGACAATACAATACTAGGTATGAAAATAAGAAAATTCTCAACATCAGGGAAATTATAATTATTACATAGCAGTAATGGCATTCATATAAAATACAAAAAATCTCAGCACAAATGAGGAACATAATATATTGCATATTAAAAATCAAGTGTTAGGTCAGTGACGAGATGGGCGAACGATTGTGTCGTGTCCGCATTAAAGACCTTCTGAGGTAACTTGTTCCATAATGAAAGAGCATGAGGGAATAATGAGTACTGATGAACGTTCAAATGACTTAATGGTTGTCTAACTGTTTTATTTTGATGAATACGATCAAAGTGCACACACGGGTCGGTTATGCAGCGATTGGGTGGAACTTTGAAGTGACCATGGTACAATTGATAGATGAATTTCATTACAATTTACTCGCTCACTATTTTACGATAAGCGAGTGTTTTCAGATTTGCTCTCTCACGAAGGGCATAGACACTTGCAAAACGAGAGTAGCTAGAATAAATGAACCTCAGAGCCAGGTTTTGGATCCCCTCTATTTTTTTAACTAGGTATTTTTGATACGGCCCCCAGACCAGGTGTGCATACTCTAACTTAAGCCTGATAAGCGCTTTGTAAGCTGTTAGTTTTATAGAATGTGAAGTGCGACGCAGTTTACGTTTTAAAAATGCAAACTTCTTTAGAACATTTCTACAGATGTTATCAATATGAGTTTTCCAATTTAAATTGCTTGTAAGCGTGACACCTAGATATTTCACTCACGTAGCCTTTTTAACATAAGCGTTATTAATGGTATATTGGAATGCTAATGGGGTTTGTTTATTCGTAACTGTGATGGATGCCTCTTTTGATGCGTTGAGCTTCAAGCCGCATTTATCACACCAGGCGCAGATGGATTGCAATGCATCGTTGAGTCTGGCTTCATCAGAATGCTGAACAATGTCGGCATAATTAACACAATCGTCAGCAAAAAGTCGGATTTTCACGGGGGATTGAACTGAGAAATAAATATCATTTATGTATACAAAAAACAATAATGGTGCAAGCGCAGATCCTTGCGGCACTCCTGAGTGTACAGCTAATGAGTCAGAAACGCCGTCATTGACCATCACATATTGTTTCCGTGATGATAAAAAGCATGCAACCCAACGGACAATGTTCTGATAAACACCAATAGCTGACAGTTTCGTAATTAAATCCACGTGTGGTACTACATCAAACGCTTTAGAAAATTGTAAAAACACTGCTTCATTCTGTTCCTTAAAGTTTAGTGAATGCCCCGCCGCGGTGGTCTAGTGGCTAAGGTACTCGGCTGCTGACCCGCAGGTCGCGGGATCAAATCCCGGCTGCGGCGGCTGCATATCCGATGGAGGCGGAAATGTTGTAGACCCGTGTGCTCAGATTTGGACGCACGTTAAAGAACCCCAGGTGGTCGAAATTTCCGGAACCTTCCACTACGGCGTCTCTCAGAATCATATAGTGGTTTTGGGACGTTAAACCCCACAAATCCAATCATAAAGTTTAGTGAATTTGCAAGCTTATGAGTGATCTCGGCTAATTGAGTTGAAGTGGATAGGCCACACCTGAATCCGTGTGTGTTGTCGTGCAGCAGTTTATTGTCTTCCAGATGTGTCATAATCACCTTAAATATTATGTGTTCTAGTAGCTTACAAGCTGTGGATGTAAGGGAAACTGGCCTATAGTTGTTTAATTCCAATGGTGAGCCAGATTTATGAATTGCGCCTTTTCTTACAGAGCGCTAGTCATCGGGTATCACAAAAGTTTCTAAGGAAGTTACATATATTCTATAGAAATATTCTGAAACCGAGATTGCGTATCTACTAAGAAAAACGTTTGATATAACCGTAGACAGTACGTCGACATTAACGGAAACACTTCTGACGCTCTCCCTGTTACGTCTGGCGTACCTCAGGGAAGTGTGCCGGGCCCTTTACTTTTCCTTATTTTTTGTGATGACATTGTGAACGTTATAAATAGTCCAGTCCAAATACGTCTTTTTGCAGATGACTGTATACTTTTTAATGAAATTAATAGCATCGAGGACCAACCTGCGTTAAACTCGGCGTTAGAAAACGTTGCTTCTTGGAGTAAAACTTCTAACATGCAATTAAACCATGACAAAACAGTTTACCTCCGAATGACTAGAGAGAAACACCTCCTGGAATTTTCTTATTGTACTTGTGACCAACCGCTTAAGCAAGTAGATGAACACAAATATCCTGGTGTGGCGTAACATTAACCAGTACCTTAAGTGGGAACTCTCACGTTACTAACATATGCGCTGCCGCCTTCCGTAAACTTTGTTTATTACGACACAAACTCAAAACCGCTCCCCCTGAGGTTAAATACTTAGCATATACTTCTCTATTTAGACCGAAACTTGAATATGCCTGCGTTATTTGGGATACTCAAACTAAAACCAATATCGACTGCCTCGAAAGAATTCAAAGGGCCGTCCGCTTTATTTATGGTATGTATGGTCTAACAGACTCCGTTTCTGCCCTGATGGAAAGACATGGTATCCCGACATTAGAATCACGACGTAAATCATTTAGGTTAAAATTACTTTACCAATTAGTTAACCGGAAGCTCTTATTTGATCACAGCCCCTACATTAGTCGCCTGGAAACACGGCGCGGTCGTCATTCACACTCCCTTGCCTTAACTCCGTATTTCGCCAAAACTAATCTCTTCAAATTTTCGTTTTTCCCGCGCACAATCTGTGAGTGGAACAATTTACCGTTTGCCGCCCTGCTGTCGACAGATTCTATTGACGCACATGTTTTCCTGAGGATGTAAAAATGATTTGCAGTTTTATTATCCACTGATCCTTTTTGTTGATTGCTTACTTTCAGTGCCATGTTGCTTTCTCTTTCTTTTGATAAAAAAATAAAAAAATGCGATTCTCGCAATCCCACTTAATTCATTGCTGTTATGATAAGCTTGGTTGCATTATTGTTGTATGTGTGAGATGATTGGATTATTGTATGCCGTGTGATGCTTGGCTTGATTGCCTTACTGCCTGTACCATTCCTGCTTGGGCTCCATGCCTGCAGTATCTTGTAAATAAATAAACAAATAAAAATAAATATCATCAGGACCCGGAAATTTCTTTGTGTGTAATTTACACAAGAGGCTAAAATACCTTCTTTACTCAAATATACTTTAGGCACATGTTTTACGAGCATATTAGCTGGCAAGTGCGCATGTGAGGCCGTCCACGTAAATACGGACTGAAAAAAAGGCGTTAAAATTTTGAGCAATGACAGCAGCATTATCAGTAGTTCCGTCAGATGTTTTTATCTTTGTGATGCTTTTTTTATCTTTCGATAAGTAACGCCAGAATCTTTTGGGTTGGTCTGTGATGAAGGAAGACAGAGTAGACGAAAAAAAATGGCCTCTTGCTACATGCATCTTTTCGTGAAAAATGTGTACTAGACTTTGTAGCCGTTTCTTATCACCACGTTTACGACAGCATTTGATCTTGCGCTTCATATGAATCAAATCACGGTTCATCCATTGGTATTCTCTGTTAATACGTTTCCTTTTTAATGGCACATAGCTGCGCTCACAGTGTAATACAATAGCTTTAGAACGTGACCACAATTCATTGATGTCAATCAAATCGCTGAAAGAAGGAAATGAGGATTCTGTGTAATTAAGTACTGCATCATCGAGCGCATGCTTGTAGTCTCTGACAAATGAGTCGGAAAGTTTAATAGTGGGTTGGAAGTCTGAAATTGGACATTCTACAAAGAATAATTTGTGATCAAAAATACCTTCTTTGAGCCCCGCCGCGGTGGTCTAGTGGCTAAGGTACTCGGCTGCTGACCCGCAGGTCGCGGGTTCGATTCCCGGCTGCGGCGGCTGCATTTCCGATGGAGGCGGAAATGTTGTAGGCCCGTGTACTCAGATTTGGGTGCACGTTAAAGAACCCCAGGTGGTCAAAATTTCCGGAGCCCTCCACTACGGCGTCTCTCATAATCAAATGGTGGTTTTGGGACGTTAAACCCCACAAATCAATCAATACCTTCTTTGACAGCGACCGAACACTCATCGAGCGAGCTGCTTGCAAACGCTAGCTCTTGTACAGAACTATTAACCATGGCAGCATCAGAAACCAGTTGATTAAAAAAAAGTAAATGCAGTTAACAACAGTGATTCACCAGTTCGAGAGTGCTCGCCGTCATGTGAAAGATTGGGCCAACTTATGCTAGGCAAGTTGAAATCCCCAGTTATAGAATGTTTGAACGCGAATTTTTATTTTGTAGCAGGTAATCGTAGAGTGCTTCTAAGTATTCTGGAGGTGCATTTGTAGGCCGGTAAACACCTCCCAAAATTATATGCTTTCGAAAAAAATTCAGTTTGCACCATACGCTTTCGTGATTACCTATACCATCCAAACCAGTAAATTTAACATTGTTTTTGATCGCAACTGCAATGCCCCTACCCCGCGATTCTCTGTTTCTACGGATGGTAAGTTGAAATTCCATCTTCAAGAAGCAGTATATTATTTAAGACACTTCGTGCATTGAGTGAAATAATCCGAAGCGTTTTGTTAGCTTGTCTCTTAATATCGCGCTTACGAGTGGTTTCAGTCCCCACGTGGGAGCTGCCTGCAACACAGGGATCTGTGTTTTGGAGGAACAAATAAAAGTTCATCCAATCCAATCCAATCCCGAGTGAAGCGAGAAGGCGACTTTTTTGGTTTGCGCAGACGCAGTGGATTGAGACAGCTCTTTCCTGCAATTTTGAAGTGTGTCCCCCACATACAGTTTGCCATCAACATTTAGTTTATCGAAAACAAGCGAAACCTTATAACCGTTCTTTCTTTCTTCGGCGCTGGAACGCTATAACTTTGTACAAGTATCGCGAATATTTTTAGAACAATCTTCCCATATGGATATGTTGGTTCCTTTTCATGTGAAACAGGATGACAAAACCTTAGTTTTATTAACGTAGTTATACAGTTTCAAAATTACTGGACGAGGGCACTGTGTGTTCCTTAGACCGATCCGATGTATTTGCTGTATGGAATTGAATTCAACACCAAGAATTTTTCTGAAAATATCGCCATTTACTTTCTGTTCTAGTTTTTTTGAGTCCTCCTCATGGCTTTCTTCTACACCATAAACTACAAGGTTATTAAGACGACTCATATTATCGAAATCATCGACTTTTGCCCATAACTCAAGAACTATCCTGTTAGTACACTGACATGTTTCTTCCACCTTCTCCAATTTTGCTCACAATTCTCAGTTCAACCGAGCTCTTGCTAAAGATTGGTTTTCCGAGTTTGAATGTCCGCGACTGATGACTCTACCTGTTTCAGGTTAGTAGTTAACGCGACAAGAGTTTTATTTGTTTTTGTTTGCTCTTTCAATATTTGTTTGAGTAATTCACTGTTTAAATGTGCCTCTGACTCTGAGTCGGAAGAAGGACCGGGGGTATAGTTCTATATCTCCGGAAGTTAGTAATAGCAAACGTATTGCATCATAACAGTCACACAATAAACTGAGCAGACACTGTGGACTTGGCAACACTGCCAGCGTGAGCGAGTCCTCTTTGATAGAGAAAACTGAATATTTGTCACCAACCTGGACAAAGAAAATCGGCGTAAGCATCCATCTGCCAGCAGTGTCACCAAGCCCACTGAAAGGATCCTCCAACGGGCCCCGGTATTTATGCTTGAAATTATCGGCACCGGATGATGTCACGGAGTTGATTCGATGATGATATGCCTGGCTTAAGTAGGGCGCAGGCTCGTGATGAATCCATGGTAGTGCTGCGGTGGCGAGGTCCTTCTGCGCATGCTCCCTGTCCTCCGGTGCGTGACAGTCAGATCTATGCAGTGTCTATGCAGTGCCTCCTACATGCTGTTAAAAAACAGCAAAATGCCGCCAGTGCTTTTGAATGAGCATGTCTCTTTATTCAATTATTAAAAATATTCAAATTTCGTGGCCCATGTTCTTAAGAGGTGGGCCTGAAGAGAAGTACGCTGATTTCGATCTTTGCGCAGTGCATCTCAAGACGAAACATGTATTTGCGAACATCATATGCATCCTAAATGGAAGTATGTACTTATGGGCACACTTTCAAGGCAGTGAATATGCACGTATTCTAACAATTGCTAGCGGCAAGGAGCATGACTTGAGTAATGGTACATAGAAAGGCACTGTCGCTATTCGATCGACGTCATACGTACATATATACGCACCAAAATGTCCATGGGTGCATGATTTTTTGACAAAGTAATTTGTGCTCAACGTGAATTGTACATCTCGGTTTTTTGTTACGTGTAATTTGAACATGTACATAATATTTCGAAACTTCACCAATATGATGTAACTATGTAAGAGCTCGTTATGTAATGTTCAAGTTTACACAACAATCGGGCGCAAAAACACGCACCCGAAGAAATATTGGAGCGTTTCGGGTCGCGTTGTCCGGGAGAATTAGAATGTTTTTTTTTTATGATGAACAACTATGTCGAGGGTAACAGTAGGCTAAAAGCCTGGCATTTACTGACACGCGTGTGTCCTAAATTAAGTAATAAGAGTTTTGAAGGGGCCTTTCGCAGATGAAGCCGCAGCTGACCCACCGTCATCATCAGCCTGACTTCGCCAACAGCAGGGCAAAGGCCTCTCCCATGTTCCGCCAGCGAACCCGGTCCTATAGATATGCTTTCTGCTGCCACGTTCTACCTGCAAACGTTCTAATTTCACCCGTCGACCTAACTTTCTGTTTTTCCCTCACGCCTCCTTTGCTTTGTCTTCGAATCCATTGGCGCATTTTCACACAGCTGCGTAGAAATACACAAAGAATATTCGGCGAGCACTTCTGAGGGCTTCATGAGACAACCTGTGGTGTAAAATATTTTTTTTTCAATTGGACCATACAACTGGGTATGGTCCTGACAATAAGTAGAAAACTCTGGTCATCACCAGTAGCTTTTGAGCCTCTTTAATAACGGATTCCCGCATGCCGAATGGGATTGGAAGCCTCGTGCGTATTTTTCTTCAGGTGGGGATAATTAGTACGCGGCCCGTCGACAATGGTTGTGCTTCATATGTCCGGCCTAATGACATCCCGGGAGGTTCATTAGGGAAGCCACGCTTTCGGGTGACCCTGCTCTAGCATGCGCTTTGTGTCGGGATTTTTTAGTTACGCAGCCCCTGATGAATGTTTGATACTGCGCCTAAAATGGTGGATGCCTAATGAGAATGCACTCGTATCGCGTGTTTTTCCTTCGTGATATATAAGAGTTGTCAAAGAGGGGTTAGAAGTAGGCCCTACTTGATGTAGGAACTGAATGAGCATTGAAATAAGGTGGTTCATTAGACCCCTATCTACGTTTTATAACTGCGAACAAACAATCATAGTGGGTAGAGCATGCACGCGGGTGTAGTGAAATTTGCAAATCTGCACCGGTTCAATAGTTCGCATGAAAATACCTTATCTTTTGAAGTGGTAAGCCCTGCGCTTCGGTTGGAAAAACTATAGGTCGAATGATCAGTAAGCAAAGATCTCACAAAACATGAACTGCTTTCGGATTTATAATTTTGGTAATATTTTGGCGGTCAGTGCTCACTAACGCTGATCCATACACACCACTTAGCAGATGCGATCACCATGACCCAAAAGAAGTAGCTGCTCCTTGCGTGAACTTGACGTAATTCGGTATGAATGCATTGTACTGTCACGCCTCACTTCTTTCAGATAGCTCCTCGGCTACTTCATCTCCTGGCGTAAAGTGAAGAAAAGTTAAAACATACAACAGCAAAATCGTTATGCTGTCAATGTTGCAACCAAAATAACGGAAATAAAAAACGCTATTTTCGGCTCCTAGCTGGTGCGAAAGTATAAAAAATCTTCATTTACGACTTAAACGCGTTCTTGGGCATATTGGTGCATGGTCTGCAAAAACAAAACATTAAAGTATACAAGAACAAGGGCAAGAAGCTACTGGGCTTGTGCCTGCCAAGAACAGATTTATCTGAAAGAACACTGCATCTAACATGACTCGCATGTGTGAGTCACAATAATAAGCACCATGACAGAATGACACAAGACTCCACGTTAAGAAGACTTGTTTAAAAAGGGCAATCCGTTGCGTTATAAATTCAAAGACGACACAATAAATCACTTGGAACTCTTCTTATTTATTCAAAAAGTCTCCAACAATCCTATGGCCTCCTGGTGGCACCTTATACAAAGTACGATGGTCTGAGGCTCATGCGCAGGACTTACATGACTTGTATTGATTGATTTATATGTGGGGTTCAACATCCCAAAACCACAATATGGTTATGAGAGAGGCCGTAGAGGTGGGCTCCGGATTTGACGTGCACCCGAATTAGAGCACACGGGTCTTCAGCATTTTTTCCTCCATTGAAAATTCAGCCTCCGCAGCCGGGATTCAATCCCGCGACCTGCAGGTAAGCATCCGAGTACTTTAGCCACTAGACTACCGCAGCGGTTCCAGCACTTGTAATTGAGATACGCTGTTAAGGGGTCCTTCATGATTCACGAATAGAATATATATATCAACCTGTGTTTCTGAGAGCTCCCTAAAAAATGAAAAGCGCATTCAAAAGTGTGGCACCTACACAGTGTGACAAAGTCCGATAATCATATCCTATAGACAATTTATTGGACGTGTACAGTCGTCAGCATGCAAGCTTAACACAAACGCTCCACAGGATGTCCTCAAACAGTTTAATTGACGCTAACGCCGCGTAGCTTTGGGTTGTGTGTCCGATATATTACTAATCTATGTCGACATACCATACAAAAATACCGAGCTATTATCTCGGCAACAGCGCCTAGCGCGTCGCGGCTAGCGTCAGTCAAAGTAGTCTGGGTCGCTGGTTGGAGCGTTCGAGTTCCGCTTGCTGACGACTGTACATCGAGCTCGTCGATGAAGATTCATCTTCGTAGGAAGCAGAAAATTAAGCTTCACACGGGCAGAAAAAACGGATGCACAAGACAAGCACTTAACCTCTACTAAGCGTTAATTTGGAAAAGCGAGCACATATACAGGTGAAAAAAAGCCCTCGTGCTACGCCACTCATCACTCATTGATTACTTTCTAATACAACATTAATGAGCACCATCTAATAAGCGCGTAAATGATAATAATGTGCAGGAACCAGCAGATGGCAACCTGGCTACCTCCAATAGTTGTGGATTCATGTAGTACCTTGATGACATTTGAATTTTATATCGCGACAGAGATTTGACAATCAGATATTAGCTGAAGCTGCAGAAATGCGAGCGCGGTGATTTTTGTTGTGCCAGTACACAGTTTACCTCGCTTACACCAAACCAGCTTCGTTTTGTGAGCGGTGTGTCAAAAATAATTAGATGAGTGATAACTGGCGTGACGAGTTGGCTTTTATTCTCATCTTTGTTGCCATTCTTTCACCTACATATGCACACGCTTATTCAAATACACACTTAGTTGAGGTTTAGCACATATTTTGTGCCTTCTTTCTTGTTCGTGTGTAGCTCAATTTCGCGTTTTCCTACAAAGAAGTACGGACGAAGTTGCGCACAACCTCACCAAGGTGGCGGGCAGATACAATGCTCCCATGATGTTCCACACAAACAATGCTTTATGAAATATCCTTTGGCTCTGGTGGGAAATCAGCCTGATTGGTGGATGTTTAACCCTTAAACGCGCATAAGGCACATACCTTCAATCACGTTTCAACGCCTCTAATTCCAAGACTCATAATTCATCTGACGTGAGACGGCTGCTACATCTGGAATATAGCTTTATATCAAAAGATCAACTGGAAACAAATGTAGCGGCCAAAACGCAACCGGTGTCGGAATCTGGTGACCGGTGTCCGAATCCGGTGTCCGAATCCGCGTTGGGTGCCACAGCCCTATCCTCTTGGCAGGTAAGTTGGTCGCGTTATCTAAAGCTGCAGTAACGTACAGGTGAATAAAATTTCAGTTCTGAGAAAGGCAAGCGAAAGCATATTTTCGATACCTCAAAGGTAGGGCCACTATGTAGTTCACTTTTCGTTTCTAATGTAGCAAGGTATTAAAGTTGTCCTTATAGGGAGTGATTGTCACTTTCTCGAGGTATAAATGCACTGGACTGTTGAGGAGGCTCCGCATTTGTACTTTTTTTTTTACTTGAGCATGTAAACAACACTTGTGGTAGCAAGAAAGACATTGACGCGGATGAACCATTGTTCATAACTACTCACTTGATTGTGATGCAACGACTCTACCACTGCTATGAGAAGTGTTGGCTCCGCGTACTTGTGAATGGATATAGTGCAAGACAAAAGGTTCGAACGCAAACACCTCGAAGACTTTCCGAGGTTGCAGTAAAAACATTCGGCGTACCCGATGATGTGCTACTTTCAACTGTATGCCATTTTCCTTGAGAAACAGGATTCTTTAAACGATGTTCAAGCGCTTTCGGTGCTTCCTAAGTGAACTGGGTGACAATATGTCGAAGATTCTTTGCTTAAGTACACTGTCTCTCTTTTCACTAGGTCACGCTTTTGAAAATGCCATCAGAAGTAGCCATCTTGAAATTTTTCCGCAAGCACACAGGGACAAAGAGAGAAAGACACAGGAGCAATCTAACACCTGGAATGTTTTTCGAGAAACATTCACTTTATACCCCTCGGACCTGCGCTCTCTGGTCACAAAAAAAACAAAACACGTATCACAAATAATAATAATAATAAGTTAATTGATTAACAGACATGAGCGAAATTTCTTTTTCTTTTTTGTGCTCACCATTACGTGTACTTCAATGCATGTTTTAAATGTGGTGATAGGCTGGGAGCTAGTTATGAGTAATGTCACTTATGTTAAGTGAGCCATCCGAGTGCTCAAACTGCTGCAGCCTCCCGTATATCTCCTATTTTATGCCCGTTTTAACATTCTGTTATAGTACATATCATCAGCACAGTCGAACTGCCTTGCGACTGCATGCATCAAATGTTTTTGCTTCAAATGTGCTCAAATAAATTTTTCTACAACACGATAATAGCAATTCAATGACTGCTCGTATACGAATTGTCCTCTCAGCTTCACCATATGACTTGACCCTACGGTTAAAAGCCTTTTTTTTCTATCCAAGACAACGCCACAGATTTACTGAAATCCAAACCAAGCAGAAGTTGAGAAAATGGAGGATTCATGGGCTAAATGCTCTTGAACAGGGCATGCCACTTGAGTCATAGTTTAAACACATGCACTTGTCTTCATATGAAGGCCACTTTGACGAAGAGAAATATGCAAGTACTGCGACACTGCTTGTTATAGATTCTTTTCATTACTAGAGCACCATTAGGAAACTCAAATGGAAACTAAAAAGCAAAACGCTTTTTTGCTTATCAGCAAATTCCAATTTCACAATCTAGAAAACATCACTTTTAACACGACACGCGCTTGGTCAGTGCGAAAACCACACGTGGAAAGAAAATGTGGGTGGAGACACCACTTTAAGATTTAAGCACCAACATTCTAGACGTCATACACTTTGAAGATGTATAATGGGTCCTACAAAACTTTCAGTAGAATAAAATGATGGACATTGTTATCTGTCAGTAGCATAAACCTATCATACGAAGCTCCAGAAAATTTTATCGAGCCGATCTCACGAAACTAAGAAAACTGCATCGTGAAGTTTTTGTTGCCGTGCTGAGATTTCAGCGCCAAATATAAAAATAACAATTTAACCTTGGTTTTCTCAGATAATATTGCACTTATGGTACTGAAACCTAGGAAATAACAGTTCCCAGAGAGCAGTTTCTTAATCTAAACCATGACATTGCTTCTCTTCAATGTCCCTTGAATCATGGTAGTGTGGAAGAATTAATCACGGTGCCCGATAAGTGCTGTTTGATACGGGCTTTAAGAAAATCAGTGCTACTTTCTAACGTGCTTTTTAAAAACTATACATCATGTTTTGCAGCTTTTGCTTTCGGGCTAACCGGTGCACGGGATGCCATTCGATGAATGTTGGCATGCTTGACACGCACGTAGGAGCCCCGGTGCTACTAAGAAAATCTATAGAATCTCATTCATTTGATCAATCAAATATAAATTATTTTGCTATATGATGAGAAATTGTGTACAGAACTTCTTGGTCCTGTATCAAAAGCGGCTAGTGATGAGTTTAGTAGAACAAAGATTTTAAAAATTAGCAGTCTTGACAGAAACAGTGACATCCGTGAAAGTATATGGCCAGTGACAAATGTTATACATATAAAAAGTACCATACCAGAAAATGAACACATCTTCACTACTATCACACTGAACGTCCAACAGTAATGTAAATGTTTCTCAACAATAACTAAAAAAGTATCAGACGTAAGCTATATGTCTAAAAAAAGCCAAAGAGCCATACTAAGAAACAAAATAACAAGCATATAATCGCTAGAAACACACTAAGTTATACACAAAAAACACTTAGTAGCACTTGAAAGTTTAAAAGGTCTGAATAGAAACTGAGTATCGTTTCCAGACAACGTCGAAGTTTCTGGCGTCTTTTATCTCAAGAGGATAATCGTTCCACAGCTTCGCACCTTAAAATTGAATCTTCCTTTCAGCGTACATATTCAAACATTCCGGCAGATTGATATTGCTGACGCTTGGACGACGTGTGTTTACTGACAGAAGTGTTCAAATGTTACGATGCAGAGGTGTGTTTAATATTATATTTACTTAGGAAGATACAAAAAAATATAAAAAAACTGACGATACTTCGAAATTTGACTAGGAAGATGCCAGTGTTTCAATGAAAAGATTTTATTTGCAATAGTTTTTCCAATAGTTTTTTCAATAGTTTTTTGTATTTTATTAGATTATCAGGGCGTAGCGGATGGTCATCGCGTCACATTCACTGAGGAGCATGCAGCATCCTCTTCCTTTACTGCACCTCTCCTTTCAACACGCTCTTTTCCTTCCACGAAGGCACTTATCTTTTGTGCCAGCCGGAAGCATTGTTCGCTGCTGTTGCTTTTCATACCTGTTTTTGGAACCGAAGTGGGAGTGGGGGGAGTCGAGAAACGTGTGTGACGGCTAACATTGTTCACTTGCCCGTTTCGGGGAGTGAAGTCACCAAATGTCACCACGGGGTGGCTGCTAGACGTGGTATTTTGTGAAAAACGCATTAAATCAATTATTTTCCCGTACTTTCTGCCTTGAAACAAGGCTGTCGTTATTGATTACAAGGCCAGACGTTTCAATTTGCCTAAAAATCTTGGTGGTAAAAATTTTGTTCAATATTCCTATATAGGGGATATTGTAGTTGCTTAGGTCCATACCCGCTATCTCTAACGTTAGTTAGTAAAAACATTAGTAGTTGCGAAGCATCTATTTGGCTTGCCTGTGTAACAATGTTCATCCGTGCGTCTATACGAACGCACCGCAACACACGCCCCTTGCCGCGAAGCGGTGCCAAGTACGTCATGGTGCAGTTCCGCGTTGAATTCACGCTCTCTCGCGGGGACGGGCTCACGTTACTTTCTCCCTCTCATACCGCGCGCTTACCGCAGCGCCCACAGTTGCCGCCTCATCCGTTCGCCCGCAACACCTGCCGCTACTGCAACCACTACCACAACCACCACTCACGCACCACCGACTCGTCAGTTGACGCGAAACAAATGTGACTCATGCCTAACATACGTGTTCAAGCATGCCAGTACTTGTGACTTCTCACTCACTTCACGCTCTCCACTGCTTGCAACGCTCGAGTGCACAACGAGTGCACAATGAGTGCTAACACTCTATCAGCTCTTTTATCTTCCATGAAGAGAACACTAGAAGACGATGCTCCTTCGCTCGCCGAAACATCCGCGGAAAGCGATTAAGCCTAACTCCTCCGCCATCGGCGTGGCGAAGGTTAGCGAAGCAGATCGCGTTCGCGAATGGCGACGTCGCGCATGCAACACCGATGAGGCACGAGCCAGAACGCCCTTACTACCCTCCATGATAAGGGATACATGCAATGATTTGGTCTTTACCAACTTCGATGTCAAATGTCTGCAGGAACCTCTCAGCGTGAACTTCACCGATGACAAGGTGGTGGTAGTTAAGGCAAAACGCGCGCGAGCTCCGGGCCAACGCCAGTGTCCGCTTTGAAGAAGCGCCGAGACCTGCGCCTGCCATCGCTTCAAACGAATTTTCCAGCGCCCACCGCAGCACCTGTGTTAGCACCGTTCAACCCGTCACGCCACCCGTGCGCAAAGCTGCTGCTTCGACTCCCATCATGGTTTCCTATGGGAAGATGGTGTGAATTTTTTTAAAGCTTTCTCAAACTAAACCAAGAGATTTCGAGCTGATTTTTCATAATCGTTTTTCTAAACGAAGAGAACGAAGCAGTTGGCATGGAATGAGAACACTACGAACTAAATAGCAGTTTTAATTTAAATGCAAAAAACTCGCCACTCCAAGGAATCAAAGGAAATAATAATTGACTGCTGAGAATGTCCAGCAAAGCTTTATCATACAACACACGTGCTAATCGGGAAGAGATGATATCTTTGAATTTTACTTTGGAGTATTGGTAGTAATCATCGCTATGTGGTGACTTTGGTAGGCAATGATGGGTTCTGTGGGCACCCGCAGCAAGAAGAATTTACTTTTAAATGCGAAGCATTTGTTAGCGAACTTCGGCTACATTGAGCGTATCTATCTATTTATCTATCAATCTATCTATCTATCTATTTCTCTATCTACCCGCCAACGACATTTAGCTCTCCTGGCCGTTTCGATAATGGTATCGCTACCAAACTTCGTATGGCATAATATGACTGTATGAAGAACATATTGAACTTGTCATAACATGAAGGTCATGACATGTATGTCTTGAATGTCATGATTTACATTTCATGGTCTTGAAGCCCTTGTGGTGGTTTCGTTCACATCGCATGTTGCAAAACTGGTATGGTATGGCATGATTGCATGGCATGCACAAGTGATAGACCCTAACATGAAAGTCATGACATGCATGTCATGTAGCAACATGACTACATGCCACGCTCATGATGGGCTCGCTGCAGTTTCGCTAGCGTCACATATATTACGTTTGGTATTACAGTACATGAATGGATGATGAAGATATGTGGCTGGTGTAAACATGATAATCATGAGATGCGTGTCATGCAACAACATCACTACATGCCACAGTCAAGGCTCACAAAAATTTCGACGTGACGCGGTTCGCGTGCTTACCGGCGTTCGTTTCGTCGCGTCATGCTGGCGTTGCCACACCAGGCGCCGGTCCTGCTATATACTCGCAGGCGCACGCCGCGCTGCGTTGCTTTGACGCATGCGCGTTTTAGCGCGTCCGAAATCCCTCCGTCACGAAACGAGGCAGACGAAGGGTTGTCTGGGTTACGCGCCGGCGCAAAATGCAGCATGTTGCGCTTCGAGCTGGTTGCCGCCAGGCCGCGCCAACGGACGCTGGTCACGCCTGGCGTCAGACTATAGAGTGCTCGCGTTTTGCTAACGTAGCGTCGCTGTGCCCAGCGTGCGCGTGCGTCAACGCTACATTAGAGTATATTGAGCCCTTCATGATGTGCTCGCAGCCGTTTTGCTAGCTCCACATATACCAAGTTTGGTGTTACGTGATGTCAAAGGATGACGAAATTTATGACTGGTGCAAACATAATAATTCTGACATGGAAGTCATGTACGGCCGCATTTTCCTCCATCTGGTTACGTTGGGCTAATTTTAAAGTGACATATCAACGTTTCTCATTCGTGCTTCGCATATCATCGATTCCCACTGTACGTGAGATCTGCCTTTTTTTTTGTCGAGCATTGAAATCACGCTGTTCTTCTACTGCATAGGTAGGAACACCCGTTGGAAGAAGCAAGTGTCGTTTGACGTCATTGCAAGTCCCGAAGCCTCTGTGTGAAGTACACAGCCTCTGCGAGTTGATTTTTACTTAGAACGCGCGGGAGAGTGCTCTTGTTCACAGGTGCCTGACCAGTTATCACACAGATTCAATGCTTATTTTTTAATAATTTTTGGCCCGTATATTGGGCTCTACGCTGTGTGCCTAATTTATGTCATTGGTCTTTAAAGGGTGCCTAAACCATCGAGACGTGCAAAATGATTTGTGGCGTTGCTCTTATGCACGAGTAAACAGGGAATGCACCTGTGTACTCGTCTGGTTGCGTGATGTTGATATTTATCACCTGATATGGATGGCATTAATCAAAGGGGGTTGAGCCAAGAACCAGGCGGCAGGATGTTTAAAGTGATCCCACTTTTCTGAGTGCGCTTCGTCATCGTTCAAGATGAGAAGTCGTAATGAGCGTGCTCTTATGCTGGCACAGGAGCACCCGAGCCTGTGTTGGTGGATTTTGGGCCCCTTTACCTAACGTATCGCGTCGACGTCATGAAATTTTCAGACCGACAAGATGTATTCCTTCTTATTGACGGACCGTTATACTGAGTAATCAAATTTGCCTCAGTTTCTGTGGCACATACGCGTTTTGTGTTTAAGCCAGAAAAATTTTTTAACAAGTAAAAGTATCGAGCCCCACAGTAAAATAAAATATGAAGACAAATTGTAGAGCGGGTAACAACGATGGGACATGCATCAATTCGTACATGCTTACACATACTGGCAATCAAGAAAGGCATTCAGTGAAGTGTGTAGCCAGTATGGTCAGTTAACCGCGTGTCAGAACTGATATTGAATCGGAAGATTGAGATCACGCGAGAGCGTAAAAATGAAATAGAAAACAAAGAACAGCGTGCAGGAATGCCTATTTGAAACGAACGACAAGTAGTTTTAAAGCATGGAAACCGAAACACATTGTGGTTTTGAATTCGTCCTGGGAAAAGCTATACGCTTCATATATTGTTGCTACTACAGGTACTTTTTTACACAGTTCTAAACATCATAGTGTTAAGCTTACTAACCTTCTCGTTGTGTTCAAGCTTTCATGTTGTTTGTATTCGCATTCACTGTCCATGTTTTACAATACTCAGCAACTACATCACACACGTGCTACAATAACATCGATCAGTAGCAATCAAAATAAATGTAGGGTGAAAGTTTCATATAATGTAACGCAACTAAACAAATGGGAATGTCCACGATGACAGATATATGGGGATGAAAAATCAGGAACAATTTTGAGCTGCGAGCGAATAATTCTTAAACTCGCGAATGATTGGGAATAATGGAAAGCCTTTCTGCAGTGTCCCGTGCCAACTCCGCTATGCAGTGATTGAAAATTGTGCAGAACTATACCTGACCGTAAGTTCGGGCATGTGTCTTGAGAACTAATCAATGCGTCAAACGCAGAGTATTTGTGAGCGTGCTATAAAGAAGGCGTCTCTAAGACGGGGTTTCCAGTGCCAAGTGGCGTGTTTTGCACGCGCCTATATGTTCTACGTAATTTTATTGTCCACTGAACATTGGTGAACAGTATTATACGACCGGGTTCAATTCGTCCCCGCTTACGTAATTTGTTCAAGCGGATGTTTGACGTCAAGCAACCTAATATGCCTTTATATATTCGGGTTCGCAAAGACCCGCCTGATATTGGGACTCATTCCTGGAATACTGGCGAAATTCTATTGCACTTCACGGCCTGCCTTGCCATCACTTTTTTTTCTTTTTTATATATGCATGAACGCGTAAAGTCTATCGGTCGATTATTTCGTAAGGAGACGTGGAAATATTTCTGCTTTAAAGGCGAACTTTTGCATATTTACTTTGTGGGTACACATTACCAAGCACATTACGCACCATAGTGGTGTAGTGGCTATGGTAGTTCACTACTGAACCGCAGGTCGCGACTTCAATGTCGTGCTTTGACGGCTACATTTTTGATGGAATCTAAAATTCTCCAGGCCCATGGCCCGTACTACCAAACCAACCTTTCCCTTACCTCGAGTTTTCCTCAAGTTTTTGTACCCTGTGCATGCGTTAAAGTCGTTCAAATCTGATAAGCGGATGTAAAGCGTTGATTTTTTATGCGCGAGTAGCGGTAATTCACCGCGGCGCGAAATATAAGGAGCTCGAGTACGAATATCGTTCCATCATTCTTGCCCTCGCACATAAAATGGGATTAAATTATTCGGAAATATTCGATTAGTTTCGACATGTTAATGTACTAGTTTTGTCGAGCAGTGCATAGGTCTTATTTTATAAAGAGAACAGCACGAACGCGGAAAGAAATAAACGACTAATCAACCAAAATGGCCGAGCTTGCGCTTTAGTTTTGGCGCAAGTAAGAAAGCATCAGCGTAGATGTGGTACGACCATGCTAACATTTACTGGTAAGGCCAAGCTTTCGCTATAGAGTCGCTAAGTTTCTGCTAGTAGTAGTAAGCATGAGCAGACCTAGCTAAACTTGTCAATTGATATGCCAAATTACCATCTGTTACGTGATTTTGTTATCTTAATCAAAAGACTAGGTGTTATGTGGTTTTTATCGCGCACACGTCACGCGACTAGCTCTTACGTCTGTTATGACGGGAACGCCTCATGACTACCTATATCTCGATGTTGCGTAATTTTCGCGGCGCAAATAAATCTTACGTGATTTAACTCACGTACCTAGATGTTACCTGATCTTACCTGATATGTAGCCACACAAATATTTACGTGTAGTACGTGATCTTTTGCTCCGTGACTAGTTGTTACGTGACGTTGCAACAACATTTTGGCATCTGTTTCGCGTACAGGTCACTGCGGAGTTGGACGCGAACCTCTCTGCGATTACAATGAATCTTGAGAAAAGGTACCATTCTCAACGTAAAGCCTCGCAGCTACCTAGAAGCGTTTCAAGAAGCAAAGTTTTATCAGTATCAAGCTAATCTCAGTAAATTGTCGCAGAGACAATAACATATAATTCGAAGGAGGAAACGTTAGAAAAAAAAACATCAGACATGCACGCCCACGCAATTACGTCCGTTTACTCTCCCAGGGCAATCACTGTCGTGAACATGGAACAACGAGGTGGATTATGTTACTGCGGGACCACGCTTTGTTCCCACGAATAAACAACTGTGACGCCGAAGTTCACCGCTAATGTTCAGCACTTGCTTTGCCTGCTCAGTGCAATTATCCCTGATGCATGGTACGAGGCGGCTTCTGTAATTTCGTTCAAGACGCCTATAACGAGCAGTGTGTGGCGTAAGTGCTTGGACTGTTCGTGCAGGCGGTAAATATTCATAGTGAGCTTCGCATGCCAGCTATTAGTGCCCTACGATGGTTTCGGCCAAGTTCCAAGTTCGAATTTCGCTAGAAGGCTGAAACCCCAAGTGCATGGTTGGTGGGTGCTGTCCGGGGCACAGAGAACGTGTAGCCT
This sequence comes from Rhipicephalus microplus, assembly GCF_013339725.1. Taxonomy (NCBI): domain Eukaryota; kingdom Metazoa; phylum Arthropoda; class Arachnida; order Ixodida; family Ixodidae; genus Rhipicephalus; species Rhipicephalus microplus. The sequence goes on along the minus strand of NC_051171.1, from coordinate 53,200,355 downwards.
CCTTACTGTTTGAGCCCCGAAAGTTGTTTTGTATGCATGCGATATTCGTTACACAAAACAAAGGAGTTGTACGTTGACGCCTGTGTAAGTTGCTAATGAGTAAGTACCATTTGAATTGTCCTGAGATTTGAGAGATGCTGCCTGTGTTCGGGTGTTTTACTCATCATCATCATACAATGGATATTATGTTGCGGAGTTACGTATTATGTCTTACTGGATATTTACAGGCTTTTCAGAAATCTACGCTTCAATTATTGTTTTGGTAAAGTGTGCCTCTTATATGCCTTCTGAAAGGGATTGTGCTATTTTATAGTATAGGATGTATAAATGTGACTACCTTTATTTAGTGGAAAGTCGCACTCCCCGTTTTCTTTTTTTACGTGAAAGTGCTTTACGCCGGAGTTCATCACGGCTTTGCTCACATATTTTGGTCACAGTTATGACGCTGTATATTATATACAAACAGATTGATAAAAACCTCGCGCTCTTCAACGGGCGACAATAATCACTAAGCGATTGAAGGAGGCTTCTCAATCACGATAACGGCAAGCCATTTACACGCACCATGTACCACTGGCAGTTCTGCAACTTCAGCACGTGATTGCCATCAGAAGCGACATCACACGATAGGCGCGCGATCTAACGGCCTCGCCCCACGCATTCCTCACACGACGCCCTGCCATCCCTTTATGAAAGGTAAGGGCACGTAGCTCGGCGCCGCGTGAAAAGGACATGCAATGACGCACTGCAACGTATATGTATAGGGTCGGGCGTACGTGTCTACTTAGGCAAATAGATGTGATGTTGCTTGCTTTCTTTAAAGTGCATGAGCGGGTTGCGTGACAAGGCATCAGCGGTGTTATTAAAGACCCCTAGTGTGCTTGCGGACCTCGAAGTCATATTCTTGGAGCGTGATAATACCCTGAGCAAACATATGCTTGAGCTGTTGCCTGAAAGCATCGAAGCTAAAGCAGCATAATTATTAGTTACCACGGTGAATATGCGCCCGGAAACATATTGGCGGAATTTATCGACCACGCTCCAGACCACTGCCAGACATAAGCGACGATGTGCTCAACGCCGTCAGGATCTTGCTGGACTAGCACTAACCCTAGACCGAATTGGCAAGCGTCGGATGTGTGATTCAGTGGTCGATTTTGGTCTATTGATCTTTTAAGTGATTCGGTACTGGGCAGGCAGTGAGCTCTTGTTTTATCGTTCGACAACTGCTTTCATGCGCGGCGTCCCATTTATACTAGACGCCATTTTTGAGGAGATCGCTCAGGGGAGCCGCAATGGAAGCGAAGTGGGAAATAAGCCTCTGCCAGTAAGAGGCCATACCCAAGAAAGACTGAACTTGCATCACGCTGGCTGGTGTCGGATTTTCTGATACTGCTGCTATGCGCTCCGGATTGACTGCTTTTATGCGCCACGGAGCGACTGTATATTATTGGGGAAAGTGTTATGCCCTAAGTGTGCGATCTTAGCCCGAAATGGCATTTCTCTCGCTTTTGAGTGGATCCCCCCGTCCTAGCGTAGCACTCCGTTTCAATTGCGCAGATGTTCGTCCTCGATGGTGCCAACGACTTCGGCTTGGTTCTTCAGTAAGCCTAATACGGAACTCATCACGCGCTGAAATGTTCTAGGGGCTGTTCACTACCCAAACGACATGAAAATTGAATTCGCAGATGCCTTACCGAGTGCAAAAGGTTGGATTACACTTATCCTCCTCAGCGACGATAATGGGCCAGTACCAGGCGCGCAAATCAAGTGCTGATCAAGTGACGACGCAGCCGGATCAAGTGCTAATCGCCTTCTCGTGCCTTTTCGTGGTGATGATAGTTTAGCCCATGGTATCAATGTATTCCTTCTTCATTAAAATTACCCCTGGCAAAAATATGAAGCCATCCTGGCAATGTAACACGTGGAGACAAGCGGGTTGAAGTAGTGCGTAAGACATTCTACGTGAACTATATCACGCCCACGCCGACGGCGGTCGCTCGGTGGCGTGAGGGGTTCAATGACGTAGTTCACGGGTGAGGTACGCTCGACCACGCGGTAAGGACCATGATAATTGGAGAGTAGCTTGGGCGATACACCAAAAGCACATGCGGTACATGCCGCCATATAAGTGCCCCAGGAACTAACGTTGGCAAAGAACCATGGCAGTCGTTGCGGGTCTCCTTCTGCCACTGTAAGCCGGCTGTACACACATACAAAAAAAGGGAGCGAGAATGAAGAAATGGGCTCCGTTTCTCCTTCGGCACAGTGACTTTCCCCCTTTCAGGTGCTTTACCCGCCATTCCGTTTCGCGGCGAAGACGAAATGAGCAAAGTTTCTCCTACAGTGTTCAAGTTTCTCCTCAACCACGGGGGTCCTGCAGGAGCGCAAGAGCACGCCGAGCCTAGCTTGCCGCGGCCAGTCACGTGCAAATACCTTTAGCAATGATTGATGCTAGCAATGCAGGAGCGAAGTTTATTCTTTTGTTCTATTTGTGTAGAGTAAAAGCCTTCTTTTATTATCGCCAGGCACTCGCACGATGCTCCGCACACTTCCGTGTGTGTCACGTGTTGTTTCATACTACCAATTTGTCACGAATACAAGGAGCACTTCTTCCCAAGCAGTCTTGCTTTATCGATTACCTTAAACTGTACACAAATAATGGAATTGTTTGGTGTTGACATACTTGGTAAGCATACGCATTTTTTTATTTCGCACAGCACCAACAGCACTCATCAATTCAACGAGGTGCATAAACAAGCATCAGACTTAATTTTTCAACATTCTAGGAAACGTGATACCACTGCACAGCTCATGTGCAAAAACACGATCATATAGAATTGCTAGAGTTATACGTGCCGCTAACACCGTAATATTATCAGGCACGCCATCATGGGGGTATGCGGATTAATTTCGACTCACTGAAAGTTCTTGCCGTGAATATTAACATAAGCACACGAGTGTTCTTCAAATTTTCCCCCCATCTAAATACGGCCACCGTGGCCAGGAGTCGTTTGGGTTTCACGAACTTCCACTCCTCAGCATAGTGACAAGACACCTAATGAGTCTAGGCTACCAGGGCAGGAGAGAGCACAAGGGGAAAGAGGCAGCAAAGTTTCACCTAGCGTTTATTTGCCAGATTGGGTACATTCATCAAAAACGTTTTAAACATCATCATAACTACTCTTTTCTGAAAAGTAAACCAATGGCTTCTGTCAATTAATCCAAATTCTCAATCGTCAGCGTTTCGAATTGCCCACGCCAGCAGTGGAAGTTAGGACGAAATTATGCACTCGTGCATTATGCCTCATTTCGTCCACATGATTCTTCTTATCGGGCGAAACTCAATACAAAATACATTTCTAGTAACAGCTGTGCACAACAGCGAAGTACTAGCCCTCTCACTCACCCTTCTGAAAAGAGTGTTCCAAATCCAGAGTAACAGTAACAACCACAGCCACAGCGCTAACTAACAGAATTGTGGCACGCACAATGACCGCAAGTTGACACGCAAGGCAAATCGCGAGACGCTTCTGAAACAGAGAAGCATATAGACAGTGCATGCTACATCGTTATAGTAAATTCGCGCATTTTAGTGCTATTTTCTCCGCTCCAGTAATAGAGTGGCCACGACGCCAACAGCCACTGCCATTGCTCACGAAAGAACACCGTCGGGTGCGAGGTCATCTCTTATTTCTCTCGCACGACCCGCGTTGTAACGTACGTATACACCACTGAGATGGTCGTTACCGCGTCAAAAAAAAAAAATAGCAGATCTCACGTACAGTGGGAATTGATGATATGCGAAGCAAAAAGGAGGAAGGTTGATATGTCACTTTAAAATCAGCACAGCGTTACAACGTGGAGGCAAATTATGCCATACATGACTTACATGTCATGATTATCATATTGGACCTGTCATTTACCTTCGTCATCCCTTCACTTCACCTGATACAAAATTTGGCATAAGTGGAGCTAGCGGAACGGCCGTGGTCGGGCTACGAGCGTAGCATGTAGTCAAAATTTAAATGACAGGCACGCCATGATTATCATGTTTGGACGTAATATTTACCTTCATCGTCTGTTCACGGCACGTAATACCAACATTGGTATATGTTGATCTAGCAAAATGGCCGCGAGTGCGCCATTAGCGTAGAATGTAGTCATGTTTTACACGACACGCACATCAAGATTATCATGTTTGGACATGTCATTCACATTCGTCATCCATTCACGTCACGTAATACCAAATTCGGTATATGTAGAACTGGAGAAACGGCCGCGAGCACGCTAAGAGCGCAGCATGTAATAATGCTTTACATGACACGCATATCATGACTACCAAGTACCAACGTGTCATTTATTTTGTCATCTACACACGTCGCGCGATACCAAATTTGGTATATGTGGACTATAGCGAAACAGCCGCGAGGGCACCATGAACGTTTGATGTTGTCATGCTTTTACATGGCAAACGTGTCATGATTATCATGCTTGCGCCAGTTATATACCTTCGTTAGCCATTCACGTCCCGTAATACTAAATTTGGTATATGTGAAGCTAGTGAAACGGCCGTGAGCGCATCATGAGTGCGGCATGTAATTATCTTTTACATGACACTGGTATGATGATTATCATGTATGCATCAGTCACACACCTTCACAATACATTCACGCACCGTAATACCAAATTTGGTGTATGCGAAGCTAGCGAAACGGCTGCGAGCGCATGTGTGTGGCATGTAGACATGTTGTTACTTCACACGCATGTCATGATTTTCACGTTAGGGTCGTTTTCTTGTGTTCGCCTTGCAGTCATGTCATACCATACAATTTTCGCAACATGTGATCTGAACAACACCACCGTAAGAGCAACGAACTCATGAATTGTAAATCATATGATAAAAATTCGGCAGATTCTACGTACCTGGGAATCAACGTTATGCGCAGCATGTGGAAGAAAGGTGACCGTGTTGCAATTTTTTATTGAGCGACACCTCATGAAATGACCCTAAATAATGTACCAATGTCGCACATACAGACATATGTTGAAGAGTTGCCGATGTTTGTATAACCGGTTGCTTGCACTTCCGCTACGATGCCGACTGGAACATGCGTATTAGCAACACCAGAAGCTGATATCAACCGCTGATGGTCACGAAGACGCTTGCCCTGGACAATGCTACATAAATCAACTTCAGCGCATGGCAACTAACCACATCTGACGTTAACCCTACGGGACGGCTGTGTCAAAATAGTACACATGTAATGTTTAGAAGATTGGGTAGGCAGCCCTGAAACCACTATTAACGTTTCACGAAGATTAGCGTCTATTTGAAAAGTATTTCCCAAACCTTGGGTAGTTCTGTGGTAAATACTTTATTGGCACCCAAAACGCTTGGGTTCGATTCCAGCTGGGACTCGTCGGGTCTACGCTACCGACGTCCGGTATTTCTTAACATTCGCGTGTTAAAATTGCCCATGTGTATTCTCGTCGTTCCTGAGCAGATACCAAGCTTCCATCACCTGTGGCACATACCCGCATACCAGTGGCACATACCCGCCTGTGGGTATGCGCCACTGTCTGGCGGGAAGTGTTGGAGGACGTACGAGATGGTATTGTGACATTATTCATGTATTGACAAGCGCATCGTATTCGTCAAACCATCTTACCCTCTCATGCTAATTTTGGTTCTTGCCAAGTAAAAAGGGTGACCACGAGAGCACCCAAACGTAAGCGGCTAGATAGATAGATAGATAGATAGATAGATAGATAGATAGATAGATAGATAGATAGATAGATAGATAGATAGATAGATAGATAGATAGATAGATAGATAGATAGATAGATAGATACGCTCAAAGTCACCGAAGTTTGCTAAGAAATGCTTCGCATTTAATTTGATATGTACATCTCATATGTAAAACAGGATACATGATATGATTTTTGTGTTATGACTAGTCACTTATGCTCGCCATACAGGTACGTTATTAAATGCTAAGCATTTCTTAGCGAACTGCGGCGACTTTGAGTTTATCTATCTATCTATCTATCTATCTATCTATCTATCTATCTATCTATCTATCTATCTATCTGTCTATCTATCTATATATCTATCTATCTAGCCACCTACGACTTTTAGCTCTCCTGGTCGTTTCGATAGTGGTATTGATACTAAACTTGGTATGCCATGACATGACTGTATGAAGAACATATTTGACTAGTCATTACATGAAAATCATGGCATGGATGTCAGGAATGTCATGATTTACACTTCCTGGTCCTGCAGCTCTTGCGGTGGTCTTGTTCGCATGGCATGTTGCGAAACTGGTATGGTATGACATGATTGCATGGCGAACACAAGCGACAGACCCTAACATAAAAATCACGGCATGCGTGTCTTGTAACAACATGACTACATGACAAGCTTATGATGCGCTCGGGAGCGTTTCACTAGCATCACATATGCCAAATTTTGTATTATACGGTACGTGAATGGATGACGAAGGTATGTGACCGGTGCAAACATGATACTCTGAGATGCGTATCATGTAACAACATGACTATATTGCACGCTCATAATGCGCTGGCGGTCATTTTGCTAGCTTCACTTATTCCAAATTTAGTATTACGGGATGAGAATGGATGACGAAGGTATGGTACTGGTGCAAACATGATAAACATGAGATGCGTGTCATGTAACAACATGACTACATGGTACACTCATGATGCGCTCACGGCCGTTTCGCTAGCTTCACATGTATCAAACGCGGTATTACGCGACGCCAATGGATGACAAAGGCATGTGAGTGCTGCAAACATGAGAATAATGAGATGCGTGTCATGTGAGAAGATGACTACATGCCACAGTCAAGATTCCAATACATTTCGACGAGATGCGGCGCACGTGCTCGCCGCGTTCATTTTGTTGCGTGACGGGGACGTTGCCATGCCCAGCGCAATGTCCTGCCATATACTCGCTGGCACGCGTCCACACTGCGTTGCTTTGACGCGTGCGCGCTGCAGCGCGTCTTGCATCCCTCCGTCACAAAATGGGGGGGGGGGCGCAGCGTTTTCAAGTATGAATACACTTTATAAGCGACCCCAAATCATCCACAGCCGTCGGCGGCGGCGTCCGCAGTCTTCTCTCTATATTTAAAAGAAGAGGACTTGGCGGGCCGCAGCGCGACGCCCTGCCGAATAGGCCACGGACGCGACGCTGATAGTCCCCCTCCCCCTTGGCTCGCTCCTCCGTTCTCCTCGCTCGCTGCAGCTGCGCGCGCACCCCTCTCTCTCGCGCGCCCGCCTTCTCTCTCAGTCTCCCGTCGAGAGCGGGGCGTGCGATGGATGTCCCGGAGGCAACCCTACCATCTGGATATAAGGCACGTTACTGACACCGATATCAGCGTCGCCAACGGATTTTAACTTTACTCCCCCTCATAGCATCACCCCGTGCATTCGCACTTAACCATGTTCCCCCTCGGGGAAATGCTTGGGAGTTTTTTTGGGTAACGCATCGGCGCGAAATTCAGCATGTCATATTTCGCGCCGGTTGTCGTCGGGATGCGCCGACAGACGCTGGTCGCGCCTAGCATCAGACTATAAGTGCTCGTGTTTTGCTAACGTAGCGTCACTGTACCCAGCATGCGCACGCGTCAACGCCACATTGTAGTATATTGGGCCCTTCATGATACGCTCGTGGCCGTTTTGCTAGCTCCACTTATACCAAATTTGGTGTTACGTGACAAGTAATGTACAACAACCTCAGGAAAGAGCAGCGCTTCGAGATAGGTAATAGTGCACTTCAAGTTGTAAGAGGCTATGTCTACTTAGGGTAGGTAATAACCACGGAGCCGAACCACGAGATTGAAGTAACTAGAAGAATACGAATGGGGTGGAGCACATTTGGCAAGCACTCTCAAGTTATGACAGGCAGATTGTCACAATCCCTCAAGAGGAAGGTATATAATAGCTGTATCTTGCCGGTACTTAGCTACGGGGCAGAAACGTGGAGACTTACAAAAAGGGTGCAGCTTAAATTGAGGACTACGCAGCGAGCAATGGAAAAAAAATGGTAGGTGTAACCTTAAGAGACAAGAAGAGAGCAGAGTGGATTAGGGAACATACGGGGGTTAAGGATATCACAGTTGAAATCAAGAAGAAGAGATGGACAGGGGCTGGGCATGTAGAACGTAGACAGGATAACCGCTAGGCATTAAAAGTAACTAACTGGATTCCCAGAGAAGGCAAGCGGGTTAGGAGGAGACAGAAGGTTAGGTGGACAGATGAGATTAAGAAGTTTGCGGGTATGAATTGGCAGCAGCAAGCACAGGACCGGGTTAAATGGCGCATTATGGGAAAGGCCTTTGTCCTGCAGTGGACGTAGTCAGGCTGATGATAATGACGTCAGTGAATTGCGAAAAATATTACTGGTGCAAACATTATTTTCTGACACGGGTGTCATGTAAGAACATGCAACATGCCACACTCATAGCGTGCTCGCGGCCGTTTCGCTCACTCCACATATACTAAATTTGGTATGACGTGACGTGTATAGATGACGAACGTAAACGACACATACAAACATGATAATCATGACACGGAATTCATGTGTGGCATCACTTACCTCCACCTCGTAACATTGCGCTGATTTAAAATTTAAAGGGACATATCAACATTTCTCTTCGTGCTTCGCATATCATCGATTCCCACTGCGCGTGGGATCAGCCAATTTTTTCATACAAGGTTTGGTATCAATACCATTATCAAAACGGGCGGGAGTCGTAAGCAGCTAGATAGATAGATAGATAGATAGATAGATAGATAGATAGATAGATAGATAGATAGATAGATAGATAGATAGATAGATAGATAGATAGATAGATAGATAGATAGATAGATAGATAGATAGATAGATAGATAGATAGATAGATAGATAGATAGATAGATAGATAGATAGATAGATAGATAGATAGATAGATAGATAGATAGATAGATAGATAGATAGATAGATAGATAGATAGATAGATAGATAGATAGATAGATAGATAGATAGATAGACTCAAAGTCGCTGAAGTTCGCTAAGAATGGTTAGAAAAGCTTCACATTTGAAACATTGTCATTAAAGAGCTAGTGGTGTACTGTATCCATGGCTAACCGTCGCACTTGTGGTAAGCACGTAAATAGAACATAAGCAAATGTTAGCTCGCTGGATTCCTTGCCGACCGGCTGTGCCCTCGGAATCTCCGACGACAGTGCAGCTCAGGCCGACTGGGTTGGTCCTACGCCACCTCCGGACGCCGACAAAAACTCTCGCCAGTGGTGCCCCGTCCTCGGACTCCTGCAACCGTGTTCATCTTTCCTATCTTCTCTTTAGTTCCATCGCTCCCTGTCCCTGTGCCTCTCTCTATGTATATATACATTCCTAATCATATCTTTTCAACCCCTCCTTACCTCCATCCCTTGTGAGCTACTGTTGAGGTGCTCACACCAGATGCAACAGATACGGGGCTCACTTTTCTCTTCTTTTCCATTTTATAACCACATAAGAACACAAAACAACTAAACAAACTCGACGCGACCACAGAACGCCTACCACCGCGACAATGAAGACCAAGTCAAAGCAGTAGGTGTTCCTGTGACGAAGTCTGGCTAAGGTTCCTCGATGCACGCAACGCCATCTTCCACATGGATGGGGGAGACAACCGCGTCGTCTGCTACGGAGTCTGCCATTACGATGCCTTCTTCGCAAGTCTCCTATAGCCACGATGGCTAGCCAACGAGTGTTGCGTGGCTGCATACAGAGTTTGTTGCGTCAAAACGACTGGTACTCAAACAACATGAGAGAAATACGAAGTTCTCGCATCGGGAGTGTGAAGGTCTTAGATTTCTATTCTCTAGTTTTCAGTTTTAACTTCGACATCAGGGCCTGGATTTGCTCGCAGCAGAAAAATACTGTTCAAGCCAGCCCTGTTAGCACCTTCGATTTCCGTCTTTTCGGACTAGTCGGTAACTATTTATATAGATTAAAGATGCGAAACACACGCACCTAAGTCACATGACCTTTAGTTGTTACTGTGTGTTATGTACCATCAACAAAAGCTCAAAACAGTTTGCCATTTGCAAGTTAGTTGGCAAAAAAAATTGGCCCCGTATCTGCATGTTTCACTGCAAATGTTGTTGCAAGACAATAGTCTTGCGTCTGGAGAGAGTGAACAACTCGTTCATTTGTTGTTCTGTGCGAGAAAACCAATGAATTGTACTCTGGAGGCCCTGCGTTAGAGAGTTTCGATCCGTGCAGCGGAGGCGATCAAGCGCATCGAGGTACGTTAGACACAAGAGCTATCTGGCAGTTCTCTTCGAAAACTAAGGAAGGCGTGCGTGCCTGCGTCGGAGGCGATAATGTGTAGAACTCAAGAGAAAGAAAAACAACCTTATTTAAGTGAGAAAAAAAATCACAGGAGAATGGCGATCAGGCTGTGCCTGGCCGCCACCTCCTAAGCTCGATGTATGGCCCGGGGTTGTACTTCTAGGCTCGTGTCTCGGAGTACTCTTTCCCATGCCTCGAACGAGGGACTGGTCAGGAGATCAAGTGGGGGGGGGGGGGGGAGATCCTTACTGCAGTCCGATAGCATATGAGAGAGAGAGGCGACGGAGCCACAATTTGAGCAATGTGGACTGAACAGATCGGGGTAAATGTGCGCGTATACCCGCGGGCACGGGAACGAGTTAGTTTGGAGGCGGCTCCGTGTGATTTCTTGTTGTTTTTTGAGTTTGGGATGCGGCGGTGGTTTTTTTTGACGTGCGAGGCGATAGTGCCGAGCAATTTCGTGATAGAATATGAAGGGCTCCCCGGTGTTCTCTGGGTTCGTGCCGGGGCTTACTGCTTGGTTAACGAATTCTTAAACTTGTCAGTGGGCGGCCTCATTCCCCGAGTTTTCTGCAAGCGCCGGGATCCAGGTAGGAGATATGGGAGGTGGATCCTTGTCCTCGAGATGGGCGAAAGACTCAAGGAGCCGCAAGGCACTGGGAGCAACGGTAACGTGAGCGAAATGGGAGATAGTGGTTTTCGAGCCGCTGAGGCACTTAGTGAAACCGGTGGACATCACGAGAGCTATGGCCGCTTCTTCGGCTGCGAGGGCACGGACAGAGCCGGCTACTCGTAAGATTGCGTCGGTGTTGAGGGGGGTGCGAGTAGTTATTACTCTAAGTGGTACGCACTTGGTTGAGAGGGGTAGCGGGCCGCGTCCACGTAGGCCACATCGGGCCGCGAGGCGTAGTCGTCGTGTAAGGCTTGGGCGCGTGCTCGCCGTCTACCATCGTGGTGTCCTGCAAGCGTGTTTTTCGGCAGTGGTTTGATGAGGAAACGTCGACGTAAAGTCGGAGGTATAGAGACCGGGTCTGCGCCCAATGGCGAGGCGGATGAGTCCTATGCGAGCGGGTATCCAACGGCTGGTCTTGCTACCACGGAGTCTCTGAATCTATGCTGTGCGATGCGCTTCGATGAGTTCGTTGATAGTGTTGTGGATGCCGAGGCAGAGGAGATTCGACATATAGGTCGTGCGAATGAGTCGAAGACCAAAGCGACCGTGTCGTCTTAGCAAAGCGTTGGAAACACTTGCCTTTTTGAGCATAGTGTCGCATAGTCATCACAGCGTGATAAACGCTACAGTTCTTATAATTACTTATGTATACATTCCCTAGTATAAAGACACACATACAGAATATCAACGTGTTATTATGGTGCCTCATATATGTACAATAATTGATTTTTAATTGAATATCACACTAGTATGAACGCCTAAACTTCAGCAATATTGGTGGGTGCTGCAGATGGGTTTGGCCGTTTGGGGTATCGTTACCGCGGAAAAACAGACAAGTGTACCGACTGACTGACCAAACTTTTTCCGTCGAACTAGCACAAGAAAAACTATCGTCTTTAAAAAAGAATAAAAAAATACGTGCGGTCGTGAGAACACAGAAGAATCACAGCATATTCATGGAGTAAAAGATGATGAGTGGGGTGAAGAGGACGGACGGACGAATGAACGGACCCACAGACGAACGCAGGGACGGACGCACGGAGAAACACACGGACGAACGTGGGGACGGACTAACGGACGCAGGGACAGACGCGCGGACAGATAAGTGGACGGATGGACGCACGGGTGCACAAAAATATGGACTCAAGGACTGACAGACGCAGTGACGGACGGGGGCAGGGACGGACGCACGCAGGGACACACGGGCGAGCGGAAGCACGGAAGAACTGATGGAGGCTTCGCCCCACTCATAATAATTCACTCCGTGGGTATTCTGTGTCACCGTTTTTATTGACATGTAATGCAATGCAACTGGCTGCTACGACTACGACGACACAGGACATACAAACCATGGCATAAGGGGCTTTTTACCTGGAAGAAATAGTTGAAGGAGCCGGCAGCAACAAGCGCACAATGTAGGCGCCCATCTACGCGCAAATGCAGCTTGTGTGCAACAAGCGTTTAAGAACAACGCATTTTGTGCTATCCAAAAATGAGGGAGTTAAATACGCATCTCCACAGCATGCAAATGAACGTGCATTACACCCGGTGCATTGGTGATCGCAATTAAGCCTGATTGGGGCCAAGAAGAAGAAAAAATAAGATACACGTAGGGAGGTTAACTACACTTCTCCACAGTGAATGGCACCCTTCTGCAGCTGGCGTAAGAGTCAATCACATCAGGCTTGATCGCGATTGAAAGCGGCCGTCTGACAGTGCTTTAAGTTATCACTCTCCAAATGCTGAAATAGCATAATCGACGCTGCACAAACACGAACGGACAATAGGTTGCCACTTGTCGCGCTCGATTTTCACAAGCCACAAAGCCGCCTTTTCGGATCTTTCGGGTATTTCAACATCCTGAAGCCATTTCGCGAGAGGTTTGTGTACTGTGGCACGCAACACCCGGGCATTTTGCCCGAGAAAACCCCGCGTACGTGTCTCACTCAACTAGCCGTGACAAGATGGGGGCAGTCGAATGGTGGCTGGCGATCAGAAGGCAGCACTCATCCCTTAAAAGAGTGGCTCCACCCTCCAAGGTGGCAGCGCATCGAGGAAGCACGACGTCGAGCGGCTGCTCTAATTGGTTTAAATGTCGCGCCAAAGTGTTCCGCGTGCCCTCTGGCATAAGAAGTGCGTGCGCATAAAACGTCGTTTTCCTCAAATTGCGTTTTTTATGACCTTTTATAGAACTTAACTGCACCTTTTCTGAAAAAGTAGTGAATTGATTCTCAAACAACGTATAACCTTACAAGATGTGAGAAACAATGTGAAATAAAACATTGCTAATTTCATTACAAGTCGTGAAGTAAAAAAATTACACTGCAATGCATGGCACCCTCCGTGGCTTTCTGAATCCAGTTATTTAATTTTTGTAGTACCTCCCTGAAGGATATCCCATTATTTTTAGTTCAGCATTAACCAACGTGTATCTACCATAAGACGGCTGAATATCACTGCATTATTTTTGGTGTTTGCAGAGGAAAGGTACAGCCGCGGCTACGTCTGTGTAGAGCACGCGAACAGCCGGTTTGTGCGCTGCGGGGCGAAACCTCGGGGCAGTATCAGGCCCTGACGTGGTCAGCCTGACAACTAGGCTGTGCATGCTCCTGATAGACCACTTCAGAGCCCAAAACTGCCTTAAGGTTTCCACCCGCAGAGCAAAAACTGGCTGCTCGGGCGCTCTACACAGACGTAGCCGTGGTTGTACATTGAATAAGTTGAACACACTTTTAAATTTTTCGAATGGACCATGTGAATGATAGGTAATGTAGACATAGAATTCGTAGCTTGCACCTATGTCACTCGACGTCACTGCTCGGAGCGAGTCGGCCATTTTATGAACCACGGTCAGGCCTTGTTCAGCCGCGTCTCGTTAGACCTACGAGTTTCTTCCTCCGTGATGGTTATGTGCGCTATTGTAGGCTGCACAGCCTAATTGTACGAGCTTCTCTCGAATATTGAAGCTTATTGAAGACTAGTGCGAGCGTACGAAAATGCACAGCACTAACCGTCGGAGGACTGGAATGCAAAAAAAAAATAGCGTGAGCGTTTCAACGAACAAAACGACAATGTTCGCTCACTTCGTTGATGGTAAGCTATGGAGAGAGGAAGCATTATTACAATAATTAACGTAGATGCTCTTGTGTTCGTAGAAAAGCCGTCCGCGTTGTTCGACGAGACAAGTCCAGATTGAGCGCCGTCTTTACAACTCGTCTACTGCTCCAAACTTACAGGCGCTGCGTGACATGAGCGTGAGGGAAGACGGCATAACTATAAATGGTTATCGGAGTTCACATGGCGCCGACGACAGGCTGACACGGCGATCGTGGACGCAGCAGCTGAGCCGGACGTGTGCTGCCGCCGATGCCACCGCGTCACCGCTGCCCGTTCACCTGTTAACTAAAAAGGAAACAAGGCTGCATTACGAACCCTTGTGTCCCGTGGAAATCCTCCTTGACCTACACGGATGAGTACATCTGCACTTTCATCATTCATTTCCCCCTCTGCCACTTCGAAATTTGCCCCGCCGCGGTGGTCTCGTGGCTAAGGTACTCGGCTGCTGACCCGCAAGTTGCGGGATAAAACCCCGGCTGTGGCGGCTGCATTACCGATGGAGGCGAAAATGTTGTAGGCCCGTGTATTCAGATTTGGGTGCACGTCAAAGAACCCCAGGTGGTGGAAATTTCCCGTGCCCTCCACTACGGCATCTCTCATAATCATATGGTGGTTTTGGGACGTTAAACCCCACAAATCAATCAATCAACCAATCAATCAATCAGTTTGAAATTTCATTACCCCTTTCTGCTGCTGAACAAGATGAAGGCACCCGTTCATGTAGGTGAATCTGAATGTGGCTCCCGCATATTAACAGTTCATATGCAGTGACTAAACTCTCAGTACTACGTTCACACACACGTACACCCATCTATGTATATCGCAAAACAGCAACGCGCAAACTGGCAGGTGCGATCGAAAAACGTGCCGCCGCATGAGCACCCCGCTCTACTCGCGTGAGAACTGAGCGCAGACATCGGCATTTATCGATTACGCAGCGTTTATGCATCGCTATTTGATAACTCAGGGCTGGCGTATGTATAAATTTGTTGAATCATTAAGCTTACATCTGCAACGACGATCACTCTACGGTCTCGAAGCAGCTTAGCAGACTGGCTTTTTTTCTCAGCCGCTGGGGAAGTAGTTGTGCGCTTCCACTGATTTGAAAGCCTTCAAATCACCTAAGTTACAAAACTGGTGCTTAAAACCAAATAGTTCACGATGTCATCGTGTGACACCCCTGGAATAGCAGAGATATTTGAAGTAGTGCCCGTTCCTGGTCGAAGTACCAACGGATCCACTCTGTCGCACATGTGAACATTCTCCTCGTAGCGAGAACGCTTTTCTAACAACTCCTAGTGGCACGCCGCATTTAAAGCTGTCTTGTTCCGACCGGCAGTATGATGCAAAAAAAGAAATAAGATAAAAAAATGATAAATAAAATAAATAATAAATAAGATAAATAAAAGATAAATAAACGCACGGCTAGTCTGAGCGATGGTTCATACATATAGCCGCTGCAGTAGGACCGCAGCAACAGTGACGTCACGTGCAAGATATGTATAGGATATGACAAGATGCCCAGCAGCATTCTTCGTGAGCATGTGAAATTTCTTGAAGATACTTGCACCCGCTTTTAAATGTTCACTTTAAATGTCACATATACCACTTACTCTACTATACCCCCTTTATATAGTGGCATTAATGTACTCATAAAGGTTTTCCTAGTTGCGTCGCTCAATATTTTCTTTTGTGCTCTGCCTATCCAGCTTTCGATCGCGAACATCAGATTTCCTCTTTAACCACCCTTATTTACCTAACTTTCTTCCTCTCAATGGAAGCACACTACGTGCACAACTTTAGGGATTCGCGTAAAAAACTTTGCGTATGCAAACAGAGTTCCGATTTAGACGCACTACACCTGCAAGGTCTTCGTACAGCGCCCTCTTCGAGCTGATTCGAAGTACAGATCCCAGAAGCTTTTCCAAGTTTCCGACAGGTGGCAGAACATCTTCAACGGGCCCGAGAAAAACTTTTCTTTGTGATCTACGAGTACAATTGCCGCAGGAACATGACCGTGACGACGTTTCCTGCATAATGAGAACTGCGTGCTCGTTGTCTCCCGCTTCACCGCGCTTGAGCGATTTTGCGTCTTAAGCGCCCGTCATATACTTGTCTGTGTAACATCCCAGCATACTTAGTTGCTTTGAACCCGACTGTTGGAACGTCCTTTAGTTCTTCCGCACAGCAACAACAAAGAAAACGATTTAACATGTGTGTGGAATGCTTTGGCGAATATTTTGGAGGATGATACAATTAAATTCCAGAGGGATTAAATTCCAATTAAATTCCAAAGAGAAATCACGCTCGCCATGAGTTTACAGAATTTAAATGAACTTAGCCTATACGCGACATAAAACTATTACAAACTGGGCCCTACAGAGATGATGATGATTCTCTACTTGTATCACGTACGATTTCGTCGTGTTTCACAAGTGTGTGGCGAAATGGGTTCCTTCAACAATAGGGTTGATTCCGAGGAACTACGAACTCCAAAAGTGAGATCATTACCAAGGATTGAGAAATTTTGCTACATGGTTTAAACTAGACTTTAATAGATTTTACTAGAAAAATAAACAAAGAGTATTAGTAGCCAGAAAATGTATTTATCGAAACATCCAGCTGAACGACAAGGTCTCACGTTTGCCTTAATTAAATTTAAAATTTATGAGTGCGTGCGTGTTACGACGGTGTTTAGCAAGATTGCAGGCTCAATATAGAAGAAACACAAAACTACATGTGTCCTTAACTCTTAGACACCACGTGGGCGTGGAATCAATCAGTTACACGAAAAGGTAACTAATTTGTCAGTGAAGGCGATCCAAAGGTATCTATTGTTACACGAAGTCCTTCTTTAAGAAATACTTGACTAAAGCCTCAAAAATTTCCCGAGCTGGGGCACTTGCACACAGCAGGCGAGAGGTGATACAATGGCCTGCTCTAGAATCACTAGCATTGATGGGTCCGATTTCTGCGTGTCGTCACGCTCGTGTTAGCGTCTTATTATCACAGGCAGTCATAAGAACAATGACCTGTCTTTCCGACGTACTAGCTACCGTACACTGTAAACCAAATTACACCCATATAGGTGTTTTATAGTGTCTATAACTCACACCCCTACACCCCACGAAATGGGTTTATCAAGCAGGACTACACCTATACCGTGGGCGGATTTCCGAATATACACCCTATGGTACAAACAATTTTTGGGGTGTAAAAGCAAATGTACACCCAAGTGGTCTTAAGGGAGTGAGGGTGTATTATTGCTATGACACCCTAACACCCTTAAAAACAAAAGTAGTGTAGCGGTGTAATTAGCCCAAACAGCAAAAAGGGTGTGGGGGTGTTCATGCTGAATGATGCCCCAACACCCATGCGAAAAATACCATAATTCGAGTGTTACCCCTTTCCAGTAGGCCCCTGCGGAAGCACGGGAAAGCTTATCCTTTAGCTAGACCTTTCATGTGCAGATGTTCTATTGTAGTGGCTCCTGCCACAGTGTGGTAATCCGGGCCCTATAGCAAAGCTTTTATGGTGCCCATAAGAAGCACGGCATATAAGGCTCTCACATATAACATGTAATCCTAGCTTAATGCGAAGACATCACTCAAAATGAGCTGTCACACATAACAGAACGTTCACCAAGTCATGCCATAGTGCGAAATGAAATCAAGCTTTATTTTATTAGACACAGAGCACATACAGGCTTCAGAGACAAATTGTACCTTAATCAAAAACCTTTTTCAAATGTGCAGAACAGAATGCCATTTGCGACAAAAGAAGACCGGAAATCAGACGTCAATGGTACGGCATGGAGCTCTAACGACCGATGCATGCATATCAAAGTACAACCGAAGAGACTTTATTTGCACTTAAAAATGAAGAACTAATTTTAACACGCTTTAATGCAGCACAAAAGAACAGTGCAGTAAAGCATACAAACAGCAGGAAGAGTAGTGCAATGCAGCATGCCTTATTTCTCCAATATACTGAAATGTTATATCAATGCACACTACAATTGACTCATTGATACGCCACAGTTTGCATGTGATGTGGCATGCCTTATGCATATTATGCAAGGCTAGTGGTATTCTGATTAATGTAATGACAAAACAGTCTTAAAATGGCATTGTCATTCCACAATAACCCTTGTGTGTTCAGACATTCAGAATACTGGAGAAACAAAATACAGGAGTGAAAACAATAGGCAAAATTACAATAACTTAACAGTGTCACTAGATACTAACCATGTAGAATAATTGATTTCAAGATGTAAAATATCAAGTGCATCACATAATATGTCCCCCTGAAACAATGGAACATCAAAGAACATAAAATGGACACACAAAAGCAGGGTGAAAGAGTAACCACTTACAGCTAGCAGAGGTGGAGCAGCCAAGCTATCATCTGGAGCAATATTTTGGAGCATAATATCTTGCTTTTCCAGGGAGAAAATTTAAATTTGGAGCAGCTTTCAGGAAAAAGAAACGCTGCATTTTTGAGCCTGATATTCCAAATTTACAGGAGTGATTGATATGTGCAGTTTAGCGTCCCAAAACCACCATATGGTTATGAGAAACGTCGTAGTGGAGGGCTCCGGAAATTTTGACCACCTGGGGTTCTTTAACGTGCACTCAAATCTGAACACATGGGCCTACAGCGTTTCTGCCTCTATCGGAAGTGCAGCCACCGCAGCCGTGATTCGATCCCACGACCTGGGGGTCAGCAGCCGAGTACCATGGCCCCTAGACCACCGCGGTGGTGCTCCAAATTTACAGTAATACAACAAATTAGACTGACTCACACAAAAAGAAAAATATATGTAGAAATTATTTGACATCCGCTAATTCATTCAAATATACGAGAGCGCAGCTATTTCAATAAAAGCACACTTGAACTCTCTCACAGTGCAAACAATGCTAACCTCTCTATTTACGAACGCCCCTCGACTCGAATCTCCTCCTTCACTTGAACTAGCTGAGCACAGCACCACCGCTTGTCAAAAAAGACGCTGCGTTTCTCGAGAATCGCTGCAGATTATCCCTTATATTGGGTGACTTGCTCTGCCTAGAGACTGCGCTGGAATCAAATTTCTCAAGTCAAGTTGAAGCATTTAGTGATGGGACGTTCTAAAATACGGTGGTACAACTCACAGTAGCATTTGCCGAGCTTGTCAAACTGTTGGACAGGCGACCCAGAAGTTCCAGATATTCGTAAAGGAGGAGCTCAAGGGGGTGGCAAAAGAAAAAAGTGGCATACGATTTTCTTTATCATCGCTTAAGGCTGCAAAAACCTCATAAATCACCCGAAAAGACGGCCAGCACTCAAACTAGTACTCGATATTGAATGGCATCTGCATGGCAGAGTCATATCGGGAAAAAATATTTTGTGTCCTGTGACAGCGAGTATTAGTAGCCACTTCCAAATCATAAAGCACTTTTCCGCAGAGCGAAAGCGTACTCTGGCAAAAGCGACTTAAAAAGCATTATGGACGTCAGAGAAAGGGGGGGGGAGAACTTTCTTTTAAAACCGTTATACTCCTTTCTTTTGCTGTGAGGTTAGAATATAGTTAATTAAAAGTTATAATTACGGTTAGCGCTACTGTATTATATTGGAGGATGATGACCCCGCCTCGATGGTTTAGTCGCCAAGGTACTCAGCTGCATTTTTCATACGAGCGAAAATGCTGTAGGCCCATTTGCTTAAATTTGGGTGCACAAGAACCTCAGGCGGCCGAAATTTCGGGAGCCTTCCCCTAAAGCGTCTCATAATCAAATGGTGGCTTTAGGACATTAAACTGTACACATTAATCAATTGGATGGTGATGCACAAACTTATGTTGAATAATGGATTTTATGTTTCTTGATAGATTAACCTTACTGAGAAATAATTGAGGCTGGTTGGGCATTTCATAATGGTTTTGTGCAAAATTAGGAAAATGTATCCAATTGACACAATTGGCGTGGCCGCTGTTCTCTTGAACATGCAAATATGAATACGAAAATAGCATGTAATATTGTGCTACCGACATTAAACATGTGCTATTAATAGACGTGAATGCCTGAATTGAATAGTCCATTTCGCGACGAAACAACGACCGCATAAAGAAAACACATGGACAGGACGGGTGCTCACTAGCATCTGTTTGTACCATATATTCATAATATACCATATATTCATACACACAACCTTAAAACGGTGGCGAGTCGGCATGAAGTACTGATGGAGTTTGTGCCCCTAACAAACTAGCGAAATTGCGCCGGTGCATCGCTGAAAATCATGCTGAGCAGCTGAAAGGCTGTAAAAAGAAGCATGCATGGCCATTCATGAAGTCTGCCACAGAAGTGGTGTACAAAATACCCCTATCGTACAGAAAGAGACATGTTAGCCAGACGACGAGGCGCTGCGTCAATGATCGAGCGAGGGAACACGCCCTTACGGCAAAGAATAGCGACGGTGCCCGTTCAAGAGCGCATGTCACTTCATGTGGATTCACACCAAGAGCAATTTCGAAGGGCTTTAACAAAAAAAGGGGATATCAATTGCGTTAACAAAACTTCACTCATCATGTATGGGCTGGAAGCACGGTATCTAGCGATCATGTGTCCTATAGCGTGATTAGGTAAGGAACGGCCCGAGTAGGTTGCACATGCGTTGACGAAAAGTGGGTTTATATCAGCCTGTTTCCTCAAGATATAAACAATTGCAAATGAGTGCCCATCCCGTTTATGTGTTTTCTTTGTTTGTGTGATCGTCATTTTGGCACAAAATTGACTAATATTTAATACGAACATGCACCAACTATCCCAACAGCGAGTTCTACCAGATATGAATGCCGCTGCTGCGCATGTAAACAACAATTGCACGTGCAGCCGCCTTGGAACTGTGAAAAAAAGCAGCGTTATACAGTGCCTAAGAGGAGGCACTTTCAATATATTTCTTGGTAAATAAAGGGCTTAATAAGCATAGAACCTTTTTCTGTGTTCATGACATGCTGTTAGGGTGATTTCATGCCAAATGCCAAGCCATTTTGGCGACCATCTCAAATGCATTCGAAAATATTGTGCAGATTAACTGTATTGAAAGCAGTGAAACGGTAGGATATTTCGGGGAGAAAAAATGTTTGGTCACGTGGTTGCCTTCGGAACTTTCCTGAATGTCGTTTGGGTGTTGTTTGTGAAAAAATTTATTTTAAAGGTACGCTCTATACCAAACTTGCTCTACATGTTTAGTAAAGGTTCTTGTCTAAGGTGTTTGAAGCTCAGTAATAATATTGCAATTATACTGGCACATATGCTTCTAAGAATTTATCCAAAATGTGTTATGTTTGAAATTTTTTTATTGCAATACTGCAGTTTGTATGAATATCTGATTAGTGAATGCTTACTCCACGCAAGGTATATTTTGAGAAAAAAATATTTGAGACCTCTCAAACAGGTAAACTTTATGAGAAAAAATCATACATTCTACAAAATCGTAATTTTTGTCCATATTGAGATGCGATTTACGCCATGTGGTGGCTGAGCTAAAAATTACCTTTATATATCAATTGAAATCAAAGAAACAGTTCTTTTGATATACCATCATTACATTTTTTGTTTTAAGGAAGAAAATATTTTTTTAGCGTTCCCATTGGCGCCTATCTTTCCATTTGGTCATACGACAGCTGCCGCTTTAAAATTCCCCATTTTCATCGATGGGAAAGTTCAAAACTTATTTTCTTCCTTAAAACAAAAATATGTAAAGATAACAATTGGCATATGAAAATACCTTTTTTTTTTCTTTCGATTTAGGTTTGAAGGTCATATTTATTTTGACCGCTCGACAGTGCAAATCGCGTCTCAATATAGACGAAAATGACGAT
Organism: Rhipicephalus microplus; assembly: GCF_013339725.1. Lineage (NCBI taxonomy): Eukaryota > Metazoa > Arthropoda > Arachnida > Ixodida > Ixodidae > Rhipicephalus > Rhipicephalus microplus. The sequence goes on along the minus strand of NC_051171.1, from coordinate 53,178,332 downwards.
TCTGCGAAACTTTGTAATTTTTTCTCGTAATGTTTAGCAGCTTAAGAGGTCTCATAATATTATTTCCTCAAAATGTACCTTTTGTGTAGTTAGTATTCGTTACTCAGACACTCATAGAAAGTGCAGTTTTACAATAGAAAAAATGCAATTACAACACATTTTGGCTAAGTTCTTTAAGGCGTCGTAGACGAAGAAAGTGCTTAACAGCGCAAACTACAACAAGGGAAAGAAGAGACGAGAACAGAGCCCTGAACAAACAACCAAAGTTTATTGCAAACCAACTGCAATACATAGAAAACAGAATCTGCGCATAACCACGCACCAAAAGCAGAATCGCACATACATGCACCATACGGCCTACCTTATCAACAACCGGTCATATAAGTGGACCCCAGATAACTAACTTCATAGCAGTTAAGAAATATTAAGGGTACGCTAACACAGGAAGCACCAAGTTGTTGAATATAGGAGGCTTCACTAATCTCGTGCTCACACCGATTTTTATATCTCCCGTGATCAAACACTTGTCAAGAATTGGCTGACAACAACACTTATTACAATGGTCTGCCAAGTGGCTGGGAAGGAAACCTTCTAGAGAGTTAGCGTGCCTCCCCCAACCAATCATTCATGCATCGCCCTGTTTGACCGATGTCCACAAGTAAATAATATCTTGTAGAAAAATCGCTAAAACACATTCAACATGGCACATGCGGTACTTTGAACAGACTTTGTCCTTGCGGGGGACGCAACGCGGGATGACGATGATGATTATCTTTTGCACGGGCCTATTTTGCTAGTGAATGAAGCTCAAATGTGGAGACACATTGCAGAGCATATTTCACGAAACACCGAAAGAAAAATAAATGAATGCCAACGATCGTTTAGCCTATGGAGCTTAAATACTATAGTCTGATTTATTTACACTAGCCTATACTAGCCTTTTTATTTGTGTCGTGAAAGGTTGAGGTTCAATCGTGCCTTATGTAGGCTTGAACATGTGCGTTCATGTTCATGTGTATACGAGAAAACGTATAATCAGCAGTGTAGTTAACAAGGCTATTTGCAGAACAAAGCTACATCGTTACTTTAGTCAAAAGTTTTAAATTTAGTCAAAAGACGTACGTAGTGAATGTGAATTCGATCTGATTATCGAACGAACATTTATTTACCAATTTAAAGCGCATTTAGACTAACAAAAGTGAGCCATGCAGCTATCCTGCAAGCACGGGGTACTACGATCTCTAATACTTTGCTTCCTCCATTGCACGAAGAAAAGGCTGAGATAATTAGAAAAGAAAGTTCATTCTTAAGGAATATGAGTTAATTAGGGTGACAATGCATTGCTTCTGTCGTCAGTAGACATCGCAAACCATCCCTCTATGAGTTGTACGAGCACGCTGTAACGCTCTCTAGAGCACGTAATGTTTCTCTTCCTTCACTGTTTTTATAGATGCAACTGAATCATAGACAGGAAGCACCAAAACTAATTCAATGGATTTAACGGGAAGTGGCCAAGAAAGAAGTTGACCTAAAGAGGTTACGTGTAGTTTTAAACGAAGTGGACTAATGAGGTAACACATGGGCTGAAAATCCGCACGCCACAATTGGTGACCGAACCTACAAAATTCGTAATACGCACTCGAAGCTCTGTTAATTCAGCTGCTTTATTTACGACAGATGGCAGCGCACACCGGGTCGAGACAGGAACACGAAAAGGACGACACAAGCGCTAAACTCCAACAACAATTGTGTCTCCCTTTTCGTGCTTGTGCCTCAACCCGATATGCACTGTCGTTTATAATAAATATGGCCGACCAGATAGCGCACAAGTACACATCAAGCAAATGGAGCTACCATGGCAGTCATTGTTCAATCTGCTTTTTTTATTATTCCTGCGTATGAAACCCAGAGAGCGTTCGTTTAGTCAGCGCTACTCTTATCTATGGCTTTGAATTTGGTGCATTCTTCTAAGCGCGAAGCTTATTAAGGCGTGGGCTTGTCTGCCATTGTAGCCATATAGCTTCCTAAATATGCACAAGAGGGAACTCTGGAGCTATAGTGTCTATGGCTGGGGCAACGCGCATGGCGCTTCAGCGAGCATGGGATTGATGGGTATGACGTGGATTTGCCTGATCTTCGTACTTTACGTTTGTTCTGTCTTCGCGTGGCTTCAAGCTGCTTTGTCTCGAAACAACAATCAGCGAATGCAAATGTTCGGCAGTTACGCTTCACCACCTGAATTTTTATGCTTACCACTTCCAATAGGCTCACTTAACGAAAACAAAAAAAAACAGTTTGTTCTTCACTTCGAAACAAAACAAAAACACGACGATAAACGAAGCCTCATGTGCGTTCGCAGTCCACAAGTACGAAGACACGGCAAATACAAGTCACATCGATAATTACTATGGTGACTGAACGATCGCAGCGCCACAGTCTCCTCTAGTTAATTTTAGGAAACTATGAATGCAGCAGAGGATGACAGGTGTCGGCAATATGTGTGTACAGGTACCATTGAAAACTATTTAGCACGAACTCTTTCTGTTGCATAGGTACATTTTCCTGCAGTTGGAATAACACGATCTCTTGCACTTACGGGCCACTTGAAAGTTCTACGGGGAAAGTTGTACCTCCAACTTTTACTAACACTGGCTTTATTCTATTGAACAGCGACCAAAACAACATGTATTAGCTTATGCGGTTTGTTTCCAATAAGAACTCGCTTTTTTATGGCCGAGACATTTATAGATTTGAAAGCCCAGGAAACATACACTCGCACAATATTTTCGCTTTGTCCACCACCCGTAACCATATATTGCCAGATATGGGATGCACAAAGGCGTGCAACGAAGGTATTTTCGTTTCGAGGTGAATACATTTGTGTTTCGTGATACATAAAATTCCACTCATTACAGGATTTTTAAGTTCTATTACCTAGCTGACTGACTTTCTAGATCTGACACATATGTATATTTTGAATCTAAATGCCTAATACTATTCTAAAACGCCCATCACGTCACTGCTTCTCGGAGCTGTTTTTTCTTCACAAGATATTACTCTTTCTGTTGCATAAATAGGCCGCACCTTACCCTATACTTAAAGGCTAAAAAATATATCTGATGTGATTGTTTGCGTGTGAATCCACGTGTCTATATGCGTTTCCGGAGCAACTGTATTGTGGTGTGTTCTTGTGAAGTGATTTATATTCTAACGGTTATAAATTCTTGCATAATCAGCTTCGTATGCACTGAAAATATCCTCGGGAACATTCGACCTAAGTGGTTTCTTTAATGGTGTATTGTTCCACTGATGCTTTCACGGTTTTGGGTATACAGGTTTGCCAACCAGAAGGCGTGCCTACGTGAAACGGAGAGGTGGCGTATTCCTTGATTGAGAATTCCGTAAAAACTAGGCATTCTATACACTCTCTTCTATATTATTCTCGTGCTGTACATATGCAGCAGACGACTGCACACGCCCAGCGTGGGCTCAGTAGCGACCATTTTATATATGCCTGCCTAATGTACCTATGAAGAGCAGAGTTTTCGCAGCTTCCTAATTGATATTTTGTCATCTGTGAGCGCAGCCATCTGTATTGTGTAAGGCTATGGTGTCATTCGTAAACTGATTGCCACCGACGTAAACGCCATGTTACGACTTTTCAGTGCCTCGCTATTACATGCAGACGTTACTTACAAGCGTACGAACAGGTACATCGTCATATTGTGTTCTTTTATATCTAACTTTTCAAAATGGCCATTATCGTTCATTTTTTTTGTGTGATCTGTACTGTCCAAATACACTACAAGACAGCAATACATATACACTTTCCTAAAACACATGATCAGGAACATATTGTTCCTGAGTGCCTATAATACATTTTCAATAAACAATTCAACAGGAATATATATTACACGCACTCACGATTCATTTATATAGCGCTATAGTCGGTATTATCTGTTCAGATTGAGTGCCACGAAGTGATAAAAATCCAGCCCTACGCGTTTTTGATGGGGGTTGCTTAACTAAGACTAACGAAATCGTCTTCACGTCCTCTACAAGCAGAGTAAAGCAAAGCTTGTGGATGTGAAACTCCAGGAGTCAGTTAGTATGCCAGGTGGCAAGCTTTTCAATCACCTCGCTAGCTGTTTAGTATTCCTCTGCGTATTTTCTCTACGTGTGCCTTGCAACAAACAGAGATGTAGAGCTTTTTCTGTTTGCTAATGGCTTCACCTATTGACACCAATTACCGGCTTGGTTACCGCTCGGGTGCTAAAATATCAGTGGGCATTCCATGATGACTGCTTCGACATCATGGCGCTTTATGTTGTGGGTGACGGCAGAGTTGTTAAGCGAAGCAGTAGGCACACGTCACCAAACTGCGCCAAGAAATAAAAAAAAACATTGGTAATGATCAATTATTTCGTTTAATATTATTAGGGACTCGCTAAAATAAACAATATATTTGTCCAGACTGATAAGTTATTTGCGCAGAACACTACAGAGCTAATCCTGTGGTTTTAAATGTAATATTAAAAGGCGAAAATTTCAGTAATATTTGCTAACGAACCGCAGAAGTTTTACATCCTTTCGTTGAACGTAACTGAATTGCGCAAAAAAATTGATTACAAAAAGAAGACACCTGGACACAATGGACATATGTAAGCGGTAACGAGAACACGTTCAGTGAAAGAAATGTTCAAATTACAAGACAGATTGTGTTGATGATGGTGTTGCCACTGAGGTAGCTTTTCTGGAAGCGCATCACTAACACAATTTGTATTCTCATCTGATCAGTTCTTTCACTCTGCGTGTTCTCGTAACGACTTATATATGTCTGTTTTTTCCAGCGAAATTTCAGTTGTTAGTGTTCGTTGTGTCCAGGTATCTTCCTTTTGTATTTCGATTTTTCGTGCGACTCAGTCAAGATGAATTACCAACACGCCCAGCAGTCCGTTCCTTTTATTGCATTGTCTATTTAAGAACACTGTCTCCTGTTTTGTGCCGCATCGGATCTATAAAGGTTCAAAAGACTTGCAATCGTGACTATATCTCATCCGTAGGGCACAATATATTAAATTCATACCGATATCAAATGATATCGTCGTAGCCCGAACCATCAAAACTCATGGAGCCCCGACCACCTCGTGCGAAAACGTTACGGGCATCACCACTTGCACTCTCTCTTTGAAACTGGTCTAGCTTTCTAGGTGTCGTATCGCCAATATCGGTGTATGTGTGTATTAAGCTGCCAGTCCTCTATTATATCCCCCCCCCCAACACCAATGCCTCCAATCCCCTCCAATTCTCCCTGAAGTGTCGCGGTTGTGATGTCCTCGCCTGAGAGACAGTTACTGCGCCTCTTAACTCCATTCTTCACCCTCCTTCAATTCTAGAATCTCTTATTTTATATCAAGTTACGGGTTTCTGTTTTAGTATTGAGAAAAGGTATTTGAATAATAGAAGCTAAGCACCTTGTGTGTTCAATGCTATTTTATAGAAGAAAGCGATGCGGATGAGGATTTTATCCAACTTATTTGCGGCACTAGGGGAGACTTACGTAAGCTCTATAATTACATCTGTTCTGAAGAATTTCTGTTTGAGAACTCTATCTTTTAAACTTTCATATAATAGACCATATATAAAACAGAAAATTGACAACAAACATGGATTCTAAGTGTGTCCCACAAACACTAATGCTGCTTAGGAAATCCCAGCGTGAAGGGCGGGAATATATTTTTTTTATATTATGGGGTCCTTAATGTTTTGAATATGTCTGTAAAGAGGTTGATCGTCTGTTGGCATTTGTTTTTTTTCCGAGTCAACATTGTTTATGCTTAATAACGACAAGTTAGAAAGTGTACAGCAGTCATTCGCCCAGTTCTTCGTTTCCCATGACGCTGTGCAACATTTCCAAAAAGGTACGCCTTGAAAGGTACACTAAAGTCAAATAACAATTTACGTCAGAGTGAAAGCTGAATGTATGGCAACATCTAAGACGACAATATTATCAACAACAGTGCCCTACTTACCGACAAATTAAGGTAACAGGACGTGAACACAAGCACTACGATAGGACATTCTCAAAATGGTGCCGATGACGTCAGACGCACCGCCTACAATTAATCACAAGTAATCGAACCATATGCCCTAAATAAAGAACCTTCCGTGCATCAACAGACATTATAAAATGCTGCTTCTTTGCTTCTGTTTCATTGATAGAAAAAATAACCGCCAGACATTACTATGGGCAATGGCGCTAGTGGTTCAAAAAATTTGATTTTTTCCTGGTTATATTGGACACATAGTGCCATAAAATCAGGGCCCATTTGAACCGAAACACATCAGCCATCTCGGAGCTAATGGCAGCCGTTTCTGCGGTGCCTCGCACTGCTTTCGTTTGCTGCTATCAGTGCCAACGGCTGCGCAGTAAAGCCGGGGAACGTTGTGCTCGGCAACAGTGACGTGAGACCGTCCGGCGGGTATTTTAAAGAGCGCTAACTTGATGCACACCACTAAAACGTGATTTTATTTCAAAATACGCACTTCCTCTGCACGAAAGTAACACCACGAGGTTTCTGGACCACTAATTCAACAATCAACATGGACTTAATAGTTTCCTTTAGTGTGACTTTAAAGAACGGTTTCGAAATAATATCTGCACACATCACTCAAAATAAATTACGAACTTTGTAAAATAACGAACGTGTAGGTACAAATTATCCGATTGGGCCTGTCGCTTTAAGCAACGCTTGCAAGTGAATTTCTCTTCTTTAAGGCAGCTGGCAACCTAGGGCCTTGACACAAGATTATTTCAAGAAATGCTGTGCCACTCCTTGTTCGAGGATTTCAATGGTGTAGTTGTTTCAGCTCGGAGTAGCGCCCCACGTCGTCCATGAAAAACTCAGTGGGCATGGGCCACAGAAATCGGGTATGTGCCAAGCAGGTCCTAGGATAGCATAGCCACTAACATAATTTACCATAATAAAATATATACCTACTCCATGCTTGTCGTATTATTTATTTGTTCAGCCCAACAAATTTTCTCTCTCCTCTTAACGCGTGAGCCTTATCTTCTAAAGCCCATTTGATTACTCTAAAAGGGCCATGCCATGCAACACTTTTTGACCTGGGTCAGAAAACGATGCCGATCAGTTGTATAAGCTTCTGAGAACATGCGAGCGAAACATTGCAGAGCCGCCCGTGGCCTGTGATTCAAAATAAATTCTGAAAGCCAACTAAAAGTTGCTTGCTCTTCTCTAGACAAATGACGGAAGAAGCTCAAGAATCACTTCTCACAGTAGTTTTCTCAGTCATTTGAGCATAGCGTGCTCTGTCGTTACAGGTATCGCCGTGGGAGGCCGCGCCTTATCGCAAAACCCGTGCAGTGGAGGGCAAAGAAAAGCATATGTGCTCAAGGTTACAACCTCTCCTAAGTAAGCATATTGCTTTATAGCTTCCAGCGTCTTTCCAACTATCGCTAAGCACTGTATCCTGCCGAGGCTGTTGTACATTACTTCAGATTTATGCATATCAATTTTCAGACCTACTTTTTTGCTTTCCGTGTCCAGATCAATAATCATAAGCTGTATTTCGTCCCCTGAGTTACTCATCAAGGCAATGTTATACGCAAATCGCAGGTTACTAAGATACCCTCTTCTCAATCTGGGGTTCTGAAGACCTCGTGTAAATACGCGGTGAATACAATTGGTGAGATCATCTCTTTCTGCCTTGCACCTTTCGTAATCGAGATTATGTCGCTTTTTTTTCAAGGAGAAATATGTAGCTGTGGATCTGCTGCAGATTTCTTTAGGTATATATGTAGGGTTTATTGATGCCCTGTTTCCATTTAACCTGCATCTTTGCTGATGTTTCAATTGAGTCAAACGCCTACTCGTTACCTGCGAAGTCTATGGAGGTTGGTTGTATTCCGCATATTTGCCTATCACCTGAATAATAGCATGAATGGGATCGATTGCGGAGTAGCCAGTACGAAATCTTTCTTGGTCCTTTGGTTGACTGAACTCTGATGTCACAGTAATTTTTATAGCTAATATTTTAGTAAATATTTTATAGAGAGTGGACGCCTAAGGGTTAGCGTGTGTTTTTTTCCTGTCTTTAACGTCTACTTTTTTATAATTAAGACGATGTTGGATTTCTGGCAGGATTCTGGTACTACTCCAGTCACAAGACACTTCTTGTAGGATTCTGGTACCTTCCTCGTCTAGAGACACTTCTCAGCTAGTTTTTCTAACACACTTTCTCCGCCATCTTTCAACAGGTCCGCTGTTACCTTATCCTCACCAGCAGCTTTGCCTCTTTGCGTTCCTTCTGGGAACGCACAGAGGCAAAGGTTCTTCATCACTTCGCCGGTCGTTATACCGGTAAGATGTCGAATTCATCTAGGCTTTTATTGCTTCTTACGATATCATTCTGGTTGTGTCGGCTTCTGTACAGCTTTCTGTAGGACTCCTCCGCCACCTCATTTATATGCTATTCATATTGGCTATGACATCCCCTTTCTTGTCCTTTATTGCATACATCCCATTTTTGCCTATTCACAAGTTTGCCTTCGCCGCTTTTCGTAGCCTGTTGGCTCTATTCGTGATATACCTTCGGATGTTGGCTACCTTACGCCTATTCATTAACTTCGAAAGCTTGACTAGGTCTGTTTTCTAATTTGCCTTTGAAGCTTTCATGGGCTTCCGTCTCTTAATGAATTTTTTCTTCTTCTGAGATAGTTTGCTAATGTCCTGTGTAGCAACCATACCTCCGACTTACATTGCACACTTGTTGTTGATACTAGTGAAATGATTGTTCACAGTAACGTCTTTTAATCATTTAGGGCTGCGAATCTTTTCTGAAGGGACACTATTCATTCCGGTACTTTCCGTTTCACCACTAGCACAATTTTTCTCTTCTTGCGTATCAGTTTATTCCTTAGATTTTTAAATAGCGGTGAATTGGAGTTGTTACCTTTCTATGATCAGTGCATCGAATTCGCCAGCGAACTCTACACCTGTACAATGCCGGCTGTACACACAGAAATAATATATATTTCATTAGTTTCACCATGAGGACTTCACCACGTCCACGTGTGGTTAGTCCGTTTTTGTAGAAGGTACACAAGGTGCGTAAGTTAGTACGTTCGGTGAACTTAATAATAACTCCTCTCAGTCAATTCTAGATTCGATGCCTTATTCCTTAACGGCCAATTCTCCGGCCTGTTTTTCGTTTTTGCCTACTTTGGCAATACGGTCACCCATAAATATTGTGTACTGTGTCTTTACCTTATAAATGCTGACTTTACGTCTTCGTAGAAGCGTTCTATCGAAGGATCATTATGGCTTAGAATAGGCGCGTATGCCTGTACCACCTTCATCTTGTACCTTTTTATAAACTTAATTACGATAGTTGCCACCATCTCATTAATGGTATAGTAATTCTCTGCGTTGCCAGCGATATTTCCGGCTATATTAAGCCCAACAGCTGGTTCTCGGCTGCCAACTAATCCACGGTAGCATAGACGTGTCCATTCTTCAGCACTGTATAAGCTGTACGCGTCCGCCTAGCTTCGCCTAGCCCTAATACATACCATTTAACACCCTTGAATTCCTCCCTCGAATAATGCAGCTAGTATAGCTTCATCTGCGTTCTAGCGTTAAACGCAGGCCAGTTCAAATTACGGATGCACGGATGCAGAGATTCTTTGTACTATATTATTACAGGTATACTAAAGTCAAATAACAATTTACGTCAAAGAAAAAGCTCAATGCATGACAACATCTAAAAGAACAAAAGTATCAACAACAGTGCCCTACGTACCGAGAAATTAAGGTAAATGCGCAAGAACACATGCGCCGCAGTAGGACATTCTCAAAATGATTCCGATGACAAAAGACAGGCCACGTACAATTGATCTCTAGTTATCGATCTAGCTGCACTAAATAAAGAACGTTCTGTGAATGAAGAGACGCAATAAAATGCTGCTTATTTATTTCTCTTTGATTTTTGGAAAAAAAGAACCCCGAATGGTTCGAAAATTTAATTTTCGCATACACTGGATAGGTGGTGCTATCTAGCGGGGCGCAGTTGAACCAAAAAAATATCTGCAATCTTGGAGCTAATGGCAGTAAATTGATCAATGGCTGTTGTTGCTGCTGTCGCTTCCGCTGCTTTTGGTCTTGCTGATTGCGCAGTAAAACCGGGCAACGTTGTGCATGGGAACAGCGACGTGAGTCGGTCCGGTCGGTCAGCTTCTTGAGGCGGGTAGTTTGATTTGCGCGAATCTGATGCGGACCACTAAATAGTGATTTTATTGTAAAATCCGCCCTTCCTTGGCGCAAAAGTAACACTACGAGGTTTGTGGACCTCTATTTCAACAATCAATGTCGACCTAATAGTTGCCTTTAAGGTCCCTATAACGTAAGGCACGTCACATGGTCATTGACATCGCAAGAAGGAGCGTGTAGCCCGCGGGTGTTTCTGTGAGTGACCTTGGCTTTCTCTAAGTGCAGCTTGCTCGTCGAATAAGTGATGTGCCCTTCGGCTGAAAATTTTGGCTATTGTCGGGCCACGCAGCCTCTCCATAGTTTGCGTGCACACTCGGCCCATCTAGGTTGCGTAAGTGTGTAAGACAGTAGGTCCAACATGAAGCTTTAGATGGCCGAACCTGTGGCCAAGGAATGGAAAGTCAGATTATAGCGATACAGACTGGCACTGATTGCAGCCAACTGGGTGAACGCCGTCGATAAACTGACAAGCGGCGAAGTGCGTCGGCATTTATACATGTGCCGTCAAATATTCCAGCTTTATCACAAAGCGACCACAAGTTACTCCCTGTCGGTCCCTACGTGGGAGATGCCTGCAATGCGCTAGGCATGCTCTGCAGGATAAAAATAAAGATTTCCTAGTGCATTCACTTCTCGTTTTGCGTGCAATCCTAATAGCGCGTCTACAAAAATCACGGAACTTATCGAACAATGAGGCGCCGTTTGCACTGAGAATTTCTCCCGGGCTTTGTGGGCAAAAACACAATGAAGCAAAAGTGGAGATAGGAAACGCACGTGGCATTGTTCTCCCTCTGAAAGAGGGAGGTCAATGCATTATCCCGATACGTAAAACCGAACGCGGGAAAAAAATCACAGCATATCCACGGGGTGAATGATGGAGAGTGGGGCGAAGCATCCGTCCGTCCATTGGTTCTTCCTTCCGTCCGACCATGCGTCCATCGTCCATGCGTCCATTCGCCCGTCCGAGCGTGTGTCTGTTACACCGCATAACCGTCACTAACACCGCATAACCGTCACTAACCTGCAAGGCATTCATTGAACGAATTCTTGAGCACAGTCGTTATCTTGTATGATGGCTTTCCAGTATAATTTTGACGGACGCTGCGAATTCGAAGACTTATACGCGCGCTTGTTCCATGGTTTATAGTTCAGACACCCGGTTACAACCACCACCGGAGGAAAATCGCGTAGCTAACAATGCGGCACAAACAATGGATGCTGTCTAAAGAACACCGGCAGTACGCCACGGTTAGGTGCGAGGCCCGTGAAAACGCGCACACCGCCGCTGGACCACCTGAACGGTGCCGCACTGCACTACATCAATAATAACAAAACGCCGCCATTTTGCCTAGTGAATATGGCCGCACGTGACGTAATGTCCGCCACATTTTTTACGCCCTGCAACGGCTGGGCATGCCCTCTCCTTACCTTTCCTTCCTCCGTGACGGCACTCCTCTGGAAAGCGCACACCGGCGGCGGCGAGTCGCGCGCGGCCGCGGCCGAGTGCGAAGGAGGTGCCGGCTCTGGTGCGTGACACCACTGATCGTCTGCGCAGTGCATCGAATTGCGCGCACACCAGGGGAGAGCCGCGCGCCGCGGCGGCGGAGTATCATTGCGCGTGCGCAGACCAGTGCCACGCGAAATTAGCTCAGCGAGGTCAGCGTAGCTAACGCTACAAAAAGTAGTTGTACGTTGACGCCTGTGTAATTCGCCAATTAATAAGTACTATTGAAGTGCCATAAGATTCGAGAGATGCTGCCTGTGTTCGGGTGTTATACTCATCACCATCATACATGAGTTTTATGTTGAGGAGTTACGTATTATGTCTTACCGGATATATACAGGCTTTCATAAAATTGACACTTCGATTATTGTTTTGGTAGAGTGTGTCTCTTATATGCCTTCTGAAAGAAATTATGTTATTTTATTGCATAGGATGTATAAATGTGACTACATCGATTTAGCGGAAAGGGGCACTCTCTGTTTTTTTTTACGTGAAAGTGTTTTATGCCAGCGCCAAGCACGGCTTCGCTCACATATTTTGGTCACGGTCATGACGCTGTATAATAAATACAAAGAGATTGCTAAGAAAAATCTGACGCTGCTCAAGGCACGACGATAATCACTAAGCGATTGAAGTAACCTTCTCAGTCCCGATAACGGCAAGCCATGTACAGCACACACCATGTACAGCTGGCAGTTCTGCAACTTCAGCGCGTGATTGCCATCCGTAGTGACTTCACGCGACAGGCGCGCGATCTAAAGGCTTCGCTCCACGTATTGCTCACATGACGCCCTGCCCTCCCTTTATGAAGAGAAAGGGCGCGTAGCTCGGCGCCGCGTGAAAAAGACGCGCGCCGACGCACTGCAATGGATATGTTGGGTCAGGCCTACATGTCTACCTGAGCAAAATAGCTGTGTCGTTGCTTGCTTTCTTCAACGAACATGAGTGGATTGCGTGACAAGGCATCAGTGGTGTTATTAAAGACCCCAGCGCGCTTACGAACCTCGAAGTCATATTCTTGGAGCGTGATAAGACTCTGAGCAAACATATGCTAATCTGTTGCTTGAAAGCATCGAAGCTAAAGCAGCATTATTAGTTACCATGGTAAATATGCGCCCCAACACATATTGATGAAATAGATCGTCCACGCTCCAGACCACTGCCAGACATAAGCGAAGATGTGCTCAACGCCGTCAGGATCTTCCTGGACTAGCAATGCCACTAGACCAAATTGGCAAGCGTTGGTGTGTCCTTCAGCGGTCCATTGATCTTTGAAGTGATTCAGTACTGGGCAGGTAGAGAGCTTTTGTTTTATCGTCCGACAAGTGCTTTCTTGCGTGGCGTCCCATTCAAACTGTACGCCCTTTTTAAGGAGTTCGCTCAGGGGAGCCGCAATGGAAGCGAAGTGGGGAATAAGCCTCCGCCAGTAAGAGGCCATACCCAAGAAAGACTGAACTTGCATCACGCTGGCTGGTGTAGAATATTCCGATACTGCTTCTATGCACTCCGAGAGTGGGTGTATACTATCAGGGAAAGTTTTATGCCCTAAGTATGCGATCTTAGCCCTAACTGGCTTTTCTCTCGGTTAGAGCGGAGCCTCAAGTCGTAACGTAACGCTTCCTTTAAACTGCGCAGGTGTTCGTAATCGGTGGTGCGAACGACAAGTATATCATCTAGATAAACCACGCAGGCTTGGTTCTTCTGTGAGCCTAAATCAGAACTCATCGCGTGCTGAAATGTTCTAGGGGCTGTTCGGTACCCAAACGACATGAAATTTAAATTTGTAGAGGTCTTACGGAGTGCGAAAGGTTGCCTTACAGTTATACTCTTAAGCGACAATAATGGGCTAGTACCAGGCGCGTAAATCAAGTGACGAGAAGAATCTGCAGTGGTCAACTGTATCAATAGCTTCGTCAATGCGTGGCAATGGGTGTGAGTCGGGCGTTGTGCACTTGTTGAGCTGCCTGTAATCTATGCAGAACCACACAGATCCGTCCTTTTTACGCACGAGCACAACAGGCGCTGCCCGCGGACTTGACGAAGGCCTAATTATGCGCGCGGAAAGCACCTCGCGTACTTGATAGTTGATAACAGCGCGCTGCCTCTCAGGGCTCTTCACTTTTCATATATATATATATATATATATATATATATATATATATATATATATATATATATATATATATATATATATATATATAAATATATATATATATATATATATATATATATATATATATATAATGCAAACATGATAATTATGATATCAGTGTCACGTAAAAACGTGACTACATGCTGTGCTGCTCATGATGCGCTCACGGCTGTTTCGCTATAAGTCCACATATACCAAATTTAATGTATATATATATATATATATATATATATTGTTACGGGGAAGATTTATTCACCGAGAGCTGGTCTTGCTAACGGCTTAAAGAGCGCACAGTCATGCAGGCCAACGGGAGAAGCTCGAGAGTCCAACCCACTACAACCACGTTGTCGTCTTCTTCATTTGGGTGCCAATTCAGCTGTGTCGGGGTGACAGTTTCATACACGTATCATCACCCCGGCCCGTAAGGCACCGTCTCGGTGCCTGTTAAATGAGCGAGTCGGCGTTGTAGGGCTTGAGACGAGAAACGTGGACTACTTCCGTTCTGGGTGCAGCAGCTGATGAGTTTGTGGTAGCGGAAATCTCGTAGGTCACAGGTGTGACCTGACGAATGACTCGGTAGGGCCCGGCGTATCGCGATAGTAGTTTCTCGCAGAGGCCAACACGTCGAGATGGGAGCCACAAGAGAACAAGTGATCCCGCAGAAAAAACGGCATCTCTATGTCGACGGTCGTAAAGGGACTTCTGTGCTGTCTGCGACGACGATAACCGAGCGCGCGCTACCGCGCGTGCCGTGAGGGCCCGGGTGATCGCATCCTGAGCGTACGAAGTGGAGGATGGGTGGTCTGATGAAAGCAGTGTGTCGAAGGGCAGTAAGGGATGACGTCCGAAGAGTAGATAAAAAGGGGAGTAGCCCGCTGTTTCATGACGCGACGAGTTATAGGCGAAGGTTACGAACGGAAGAGCTATGTCCCAATCAGTGTGGTCGGTAGATACGTACATGGAAAGCATGTCCGTCAATGTGCGGTTTAGGCGCTCCGTAAGGCCGTTAGTCTGAGGGTGGTAAGATGTGGTGAAGTTGTGACGGGTAGCACAAGATCGGAGGATGTCATCAACCACACGAGATAGAAAGTAGCGACCACGGTCTGTGAGCAGGTGAGTCGGAGCGCCATGCTGGAGAATAATGTCGTACAGCAGGAAGTCGGCAACGTCGGTTGCGCAGCTGGTTGGTAGCGCTCGAGTGATTGCATACCGAGTGGCATAGTCTGTGGCCACTGCAATCCATTTATTTCCAGTTGTAGAAGTAGGAAAGGGACCTAGCAAGTCCAACCCCACTCGATAAAATGGCTCGGCTTGAACTTCAATAGGTTGAAGAAGACCGGCAGGGGGAGTCGTAGGCTTCTTTCGGCGCTGGCAGAGGTCACAAGATGTGACGTAACGGCGAACAGAGCGGTACAGACCCTTCCAGAATACTCGTCGTCGAATGCGGTCGTAAGTTCTGGAGACTCCTAGATGTCCAGAAGTTGGAGCGTCGTGGAATTGTCGCAGAACATCCTTTCGCAGGTGATGCGGTACGACGAGTAAAAGTTCCGCGCCGTCGGGGTGTAAGTTGCGGCGGTACAAAATGTTGTCTTGAAGCAGGTATCTGCTAAGAGAAGGGTCAGCATAACGCCACTGAAGGCGGTCAATGATGGTGAGCAACGATGGATCTCGGCGCTGTTCGTCAGCCACGTTCAAAAAGTCAGTGATGGCTAAAACGCAGGCATCGGATTCCAAATCAGTGGAGCTAGGTGGATCAACGGGGTGCCGGGATAAGCAGTCAGCATCGCTGTGCAGCTTTCCAGATTTGTAAACAACCGAGAACGTGTACTCCTGTAATCGAAGAGCCCATCGGCCGAGTCTTCCTGTAGGGTCCTTAAGCGTCGACAGCCAGCAAAGCGCATGATGGTCCGTGATGACTGCGAACGGACGTCCGTATAAGTACGGACGGAATTTCGCGATAGCCCAAACGAGGGCTAAGCATTCCCGCTCAGTTATAGAATAATTTTGTTCCGCTTGCGACAAAAGGCGGCTAGCGTAGGCTATCACACGGTTGGTGCCATTCTGTATCTGAGCGAGTATAGCACCAATGCCATGGCCGCTTGCATCGGTGCGAAGCTCTGTTCGAGCCGTTGGATCAAAATGAGCCAACACAGGTGGTGAGGGGAGGGCGGTAATTAGCGACGCGAAGGAATGTTCTTGGTCCCTTCCCCAAGAGGAGGCCACATTCTTTTTGAGGAGATCCGTGAGGGGCCTAGCAATATCCGCGAAGTTGAAGACAAAGCGGCGGAAGTATGAGCAGAGCCCAATAAAACTGCGAACTTCTTGTGTGGAACGCGGAACCGGGAATTCTCGGACTGCACGGACTTTGTCAGGGTCGGGTTGAACACCAGTGGCGTCAACAAGGTGGCCGAGTAGTTTAATCTGCCGACGTCCAAACGAACATTTCCACGAATTCAGTTGGAGACCAGCGCAACGAAAAACGTCAAGAATTGCCGAGAGACGAGACAGGTGGCTTTCGAAGGAGGGCGAGAAAACTATTACATCATCCAGATAGCAAAGGCAGGTCGACCATTTGAAACCGCGAAGAAGAGAGTCCATCATACGTTCAAACGTAGCCGGGGCATTGCACAATCCAAAAGGCATGACCTTGAATTGGTAAAGGCCGTCGGGTGTGATGAATGCTGTCTTCTCGCGGTCGCGGTCGTCGACCGAAATTTGCCAGTATCCGGATCGAAGGTCAAGAGTCGAGAAATAGTTGGCGCCGTGGAGGCAGTCGAGCGCATCATCGATTCGGGGTAAAGGATAAACGTCCTTCTTGGTGATCCGATTCAGGTGGCGATAGTCGACGCAAAAGCGCCAGGTGTTGTCCTTCTTTTTAACTAAGACCACAGGGGAGGCCCAAGGACTCGATGAAGGCTCAATGACGTCTTTACTCAACATTTTCTCGACCTCCGTCTGTATAACTTGGCGCTCAACATGTGACACGCGATAAGGGCGTTTGTGGAGTGGACTGGCGTCGCCGGTGTCGATGCGGTGGGTTACGGCACTTGTGCGGCCCAAGGGACGGTCGTCGACGTCAAAGATATCCAGGTAAGAAAACAGAACACCCCGGAGCGCCGCAATTTGGGAAGGTAAGAGGTCGCTGGATATCATTTTGTCGAGGAACGCCTTATTTTGCGACGTGATGACAGGTTTCGCCATGGTCTTAGTGTCAGGTGTAAAAGAACAAATCGAACATTCATCAAGGGTGGAAAGATCGGCTAAAGTGATGCCTTGGGGAAGAACTTGGGTCGACGTAGAGAAGTTCAGAACTGGAAGTAGCACCGTGTTGTTAGCAACAATCACTATAGTATGTGGTAGTGCGATGTGGTGCGTAAGGGTCAAATCAATGAGGGGAGCTACCACATAGTCTCCATCAGGAACGGACGGGAAGGGCGACAGAGGAACGTACATAGCAGCCTGGGGCGGTAGCCGTAGAGACTCCACGGATCGTAGCCGAGTGCGACTTGGAGGAGTGAAATCGGAGCGCAAAGGCAATTCGAGCCGTAAGATACCGGTAGAACAATCGATGAGGGCGGAGTGGGTGATTAAGAAGTCAATTCCAAGGATGACGTCGTGTGGGCAAGCATCGAGGACTGCGAAGAGAACGGAAGTGTGGTGGCCAGCAACAGTAACGCGGGCAGTGCACATACCAAGTACCGATGTTCGACTTCCGTTAGCAACTCGAACAGTAGAGAACATAGCTGGTGTGAGAACTTTTTTCAGGCGAGATCGAAGTGTAGAACTCATAACAGATACTTGGGCACCAGTGTCAATTAGAGCAGTAACGGCGTGGCCATCAACGAACACCCGAAGTAAATTGCGTCTTGAAATTGTAGCCGGTTGAGGGTTTTCGTTCCGAGTCGTCAACGCAGCGCCACCTCCAGGAGCTGCACTCGTCAGTTTCCCGGGGAATGGCCAGAATAAGCCGGTGACGGAGAGCGGCGGCGTTGAGGGGAGCGTGACGGCCGACCCTGAGGTGACGGCGAGCGGCTTGACCAGTTTCTTTGGGCGACGACGTCAGCGTAGGACGGTTCGGAGCGTGGAGATGAACGGCGAGCTGAAGAGTCCTGAATATGGTCATCCGAAAAACCGGGTTGCGAATAGTGTCCACGGTCCTGACGGCGGTCAACATTACGAAAGCTTGGCCGGAAATACCCCATGTTGCGACAATGGCGGGAGATGTGCCCAACTCGAGAGCAAGAAAAACAGATCGGTCGATCATCGTGCGTACGCCACTCAGATGGATTTCGGTAGCGTGGTAGAAACCGAGGAGTCGAAGCTGCCGCAGCGACAAGTGGGGCAGAGTGGTGGTCAGCGTTGTGGACAGAAGTGCTCATGGGCTGCGGCTGGGGAACCTGGACGCCCAGGTTAGCAAACTCCTGGCGTACGACGGCTTGAATGAGCGAGACTGTTGCCCAGTGGTCTTGCGCAGGGGGCTGATAGGAAGCGGGTGCCATGGCTTCCAGCTCCTGGCGAACAATCCTTGCGATATTGGCAGGAGGCGCAAGTGAACGGGGCGCTGCAGAATCCTCGCAAGACGAAGTCGCAGCAGTGTTTGGTAGTCTCGCGATGTGGTGGGTGATTCGCCTGCTTTTTACTTGTTCAAATCGTCGGCATTCGGATATGATGGAGTCGACAGTGGTGCAGTTCTTGCACATTAGTATGTTGAAAGCATCATCAGCAATGCCTTTCAACACGTTGCTGATCTTGTCCACCTCGGACATGTTTTTGTCCGTCTTCCGGCACAGTGCCAGTACGTCTTGGATGTACGTGACGTACGACTCCGTCGATGATTGAACACGCGACGCGAGGTCCTGCCTGGCTGCCATCTGACGAGCAACTGACCGACCGAACAAATCGCGAAGCTTTTGCTTGCATGTGTCCCAGCTGGTTAATTCTTCTTCATGCGTCTCATACCAGGCGCGTGCCGTACCCCGTAGGTAGAACAGAATATTTGCCAGCATAAGCGTTTCGTCCCACCTGTAGTGCTTGCTGACGCGCTCGAATAATGCGAGCCATTCTTCGACGTCCGTGCTGTCCGTCCCGGAAAACGTGCCAGGGTCGAGAAGATGGGGGGGGAATCACAGGTGATGGAGCCGGCGCGGATGGCGAGGCCTGAGTGCCAGTTTCATGCATCGCGGCTGGAGAAAGCTGGCGTCCACTGCGGAGTTCCAGAGCCGGGTTGTGTGAAGAACCCGCACCTTCCACCAAAAGATGTTACGGGGAAGATTTATTCACCGAGAGCTGGTCTTGCTAACGGCTTAAAGAGCGCATAGTCATGCAGGCCAACGGGAGAAGCTTGAGAGTCCAACCCACTACAACCACGTTGTCGTCTTCTTCATTTGGGTGCCAATTCAGCTGTGTCGGGGTGACAGTTTCATACACGTATCAATATATATATATATATATATATATATATATATATATATATCGTAAAGGGGTTAAATCGAAGCAGCTGAACATGCGGGTGATAGCTCGAAAAGAACGCAGCGGGATCAAGATGATGGTGTTGATCGCCGATCTCATGCCTTCTTCTCGTGATGATGATAGTTTAGCCCGCGGTATAAATGTCTTTCTTCTTCAATATAATTACCCCCGGCGAAGAAGATGAAGCCATCCTGGCAATATAACACGTGTAGACAAGCGGCTTGAAGTAGGGCTTGAGACAACCTACATGAACTATATCGCGCCCACACCGACGACGTTCACTCGGTGGCGTGAGGGGTTCAATAGCGTAGCTCACGGGTGAGGTACGCTCGACCACGCGGTAGAGACCATGACAATTAAAGAGTAGCTTGGGCGATACACCAGAGGCGCAGGGTGGCACATGCAGCCATATAAGTGTCCAGGAAAAAATGTTGGCAAAGAACGATGGCAGTCATTGCGGGTCTCCTTCTGCCACTGTTGGTCGGCTGTATACATATACACTAAAAAAAGATAAAAAAGGAGCGAGAATGAAGAAACGTTTCTAATTTAGCACAGCGACTTTCTCCCTTTCGGGTGCTTTACTTGTCATTCCCTCTCGCGTTTTTCAGCAGATTCTTCAACAGGGTTCAAGTTTCTCCTCAACCACGGGGGCCTTGCACGAGCGAATGCGCACGCCGAGCCTAACCGGTCCCGGACAGTAGCGTGCGATTACTTTTACCTACTATTGATGCAAGCAATGAAGGAGTGACGTTTATACTTCTGTTTTATTGTTGTAGAGTAAAAGCCTCTCTTTCTTTAACGCCAGGCGCTCGCACGATGTTCCCCACACTTCCGTGTGTGTCTCGTGTTGTTCCATACTACCAATTTGTCGCGAATACAAGGAGCACTGCTTTCCTAAAGAGTCTTGCTTTATCGAGAACCTTAGCCTATACACAAATAACAGATTTTTTTCGGTGTCGACATACTTCGTAAGCATACGCGTTTTTAGTTTTGCACGGCACCAATAGCACTCATTCATTAAATGAGGTGCATCAAAAAAGCAACACAGTTAATTTTTCAACATTCTAGGAAACGTGGTACTACTGCACAGCTAATGTGCGAAAACACGACCATATAAAGTTGATGGAGTTATACGCGCCGCTACCGCCATAAGATTATCAGGCACGCCGTCGTGTGTAATGCGAATGAATTTCTACCCACTCAACGTTTTTCCGTGAACCCAAACATAAGCACATGGGTGTTCTTTGCATTCTCTCCCCATCAAGATACGGCCACCGTGGCCGGAAGTCGAACCTGCGTCCTCCAGCATAGTCACACGACACCCAATGACGCTATGCTACCATGGCAGATGAGAGCATAAGTGGAAACAGGCTGCAAACTTTCACCGAGCGTTTATTTGCCAGATTGGGTTACACGCATCCGAAACGTTTTAAACATCATCATAACTGCACTTTTGTTGAAAGTAAACCAATGACTTCTGTCAGTTAAACCAAATTCTCTATAGCACGCGTTCTGAATTTACCATGCCAGCACTGAGAGGTAAGACGGAATTATGCACGCGTGCAGTATGACTCTTTCGTCCACATAATTTTCCTTATCGAGCGAAACTCAACACAAAATCCACTTCTAGTAACAGCTGTGCACAACAGGTGAATACTCACACTCACTCACCTTGTGAAAAGAGCATTCCCAATTCCGAGTAAGAGTAACCATTACAGCCACAGCGCTAAGAAACACAGTTGTTGCATGCACAATGACTGCCAGTTGACACGCGAATCGAACCGTAAGAGGCATCTGAAGCAGAAAAATATGTGGGCACTGCAAGCTATAACGTTATAGTAAATTCGCGCATTGTAGCGCTAGTTCCTCCACTCCAGTAATAGAGCTGCCGTGATGCCTACAGCCAACACCATTGCTCACGAAAGAACACAGTCGGGTGGGAGGTCATCTGTTATTTCTCTCACATGACCCGTGTTGTAACGTACGTATACACCACTGAGACGGTCATTACCGCATCAAAAATTTGGCAGATCCCACGTAAAGTGGGAATTGAAAATATGCGAAGCACAAATGAGGAAGGTTAATATGTCTCTTTAAAATCAGCACTGCGTTACGAGGTGGGTAAATTATGCCGTACAAGACTTCCATATCATTATTCTCATATTTGGACGTGTCATTTATCTTTGTCATTGATTCACGTCACCTCATACCAAATTTTGTGTACGTGGAGCTACCGGAAAGGCCGCGATTGGTCTACGAGCGTAGCATGTAGCCAAGTTTTAAATGACAAGCACGCCATGATTATCCTGTTTGGACGTATCATTTACCTTTATCGTCTATTCACGACACGTAATACCAACATTGGTATTTGTTGAGCTAGCAAAATAGCCGCGAGTGCGCTATGAGCGTGGCATGTAGTCATGTTTTACATGACACGCATATCATGATTATCATGTTCTAACATGTCATTTACAATTGTCATCCATTCAGGTCACGTAATACCAAATTTTGTATATGTGGAACTAGTGAAACACCCGTGGGCACGCTATGAGCACAGCATGTAGTCATGCTTTACATGACATGCATATCATCATTACGAAGCATGAACGTGTCATTTATTTTCGTCGTGTACTCACATCGCGTGATGCCAAATTTGGTATATGTGGAGCTAGCGAAACAGCCACGAGGGCACCAAGAGCGTGGGATGTTCTCATGTTTTTACATGGCACGCGTGTCATGATTATCATGCTTGCACCCGTCACATACCTATATACATTCAGTCACATACATTCATGTACCGTAATACCGAATTTGGTGTATGCGAAGCTAGCGAAACGGCCGCGAGCGCATGATATGTGTGGCGTGTAGTCATGTTGTTACATCACAGGCATGTCATGATTTGCATGTTAGGATTGTTCACTTGTGTTCGCCGTGCAGTCTTGTCATATTATACAAAGTTTGCAACAAGTCATGTGAACGAAACCGCCGTAAGGGCAGCAAGATGATGAAATGTAAAATATATATGATAATATGATATGTAAATCTTATATGTAAATAATGATACATGTCATGATTTTCATGATATGATTAGTCACCTATGCTCGCCATACAGTCATGTTGTGGCATACAAGGTTTGGTATCAATACCATTATCGAAACAGCCAAGAGAGCTAAAAGTCGTAAGCGGCTAGATAGATAGATAGATAGATAGATAGATAGATAGATAGATAGATAGATAGATAGATAGATAGATAGATAGATAGATAGATAGATAGATAGATAGATAGATAGATAGATAGATAGATAGATAGATAGATAGATAGATAGATAGATAGATAGATACGCTCAAAGTCGCCTAAGTTCGCTAAGAATAGTAGGAAATGCTTCGCATTTGAAACATTGTCATTGAAAATCTAGCGGTTTACTGTATCCATGGCTAACGGTCACACTTGTCTTAAGAACCTAAATAGAATTTAAGCAAACGTTAACACGAAACACCTAAATGAACTCGACGCGACCACAGAACCCCTACCACTGCGACGACGAAGACCAAGTCAAAGTAGTAGGTGTTAATTCTAGTACTCGGCTGCTGACCCGCAGGGCGCGGGTTCGAATCCCGGCTGCGGCGGCTGCATTTCCGATGGAGGCGGAAATGTTGTAGGCCCGTGTACTCAGATTTGGGTGCACGTTAAAGAACCCCAGGTGGTCAAAATTTCCGGAGCCCTCCACTACGGCGTCTCTCATAATCAAATGGTGGTTTTGGGACGTTAAACCCCACAAATCAATCATTAGTTTGCGTACCACGCGTTTTGATGCAACAAACTCTGTATGCAGCTACACAACACTCGTTGGCTGGCCATTGTGGCTATAGGAGGCCTGCGGAGAAGGCATCGTAATGACGGACTTCGTAGCAGACGACGCGGTTGTCTCTACCTTCCAGGCGGGAGATGGGGGTGCGTGCATCGAAGAACCCTAGCCAGACTTTGTCATAGAATTAACACCTGATTGATTGATTGATATGTGGGGTTTAACGTCCCAAAACCACTATATGATTATGAGAGACGCCGTAGTGGAGGGCTCCGGAAATTTAGACCACCTGGGGTTCTTTAAAGTGCACCCAAATCTGAGCACACGGGCCTACAACATTTCCGCCTCCATCGGAAATGCAGCCGCCGCAGCCGGGAATCGAACCCGCGACCTGCGGGTCAGCAGCACGCAAACTACACCAGAGAAATAAGAAGTTCTTTCATCGGGAGTTTGAAGGTCTTAGATTTCTATTCTAGTCTTCATTTTTAAAGCGACATCAGTAGCTGGATTCGCTCGCAGCAGAAAAATACTGTTGATGCCAGCTGCGTTAACACCTAAAGTTACCGTTTTCTTTTTTTGGACTACTCGGTAACTATTTATATAGATTAAAGAAGTAAAACACACGCACCTAAGTCACATGACATTTCACTGTGACTGAGTGTTGTGCGCCATCCACAAAAGTGTAAAAACGGTTTGTCATTTTCCAGTTGGCTGGCAAAAAAATCGGCCCCGCATCTGCATGTTTCACTGCAAATGCCATTGGAAGACGATAGTCTTGCACCTGAAGAGAGTGAACAAAACGTTCATTCGTTGTTCTGCACGAGCAAACCAATGAATTGTATTCTGGAAACTTTGCGTAAAATTGTCTCGATCCATGCTGTGAAAGTGAAAGAGCGCATCAAGGCACGTTAGACACAAGCGCTATCTGTCAGTTATCTTCAAAAACGAAGGAATGCGTGTGCGCCTGTCTCGGAGGTGATAAGGTGTAGAACGCAAAGCGACCGTGTCATCTTAGCAAAGCGTTGGAAACACTTCCCTTTTTGAGCATAGCATTGCATTTTCAGCGCAGCGTGATAAACGCTACGGTTCTTAGAATTACTCATGCATGCCTTCCCTACTATAAAGATACGCAACAGAATATTGTTGCGTTGCTGTGGTGCCTCACATGTGTGCAATAATTGATTTTTATTTGAAAATTGCACGATTATGAACACCTAAACTTGAGCAACATTGGTGGGTGCTGCGGATGGGGTTGGTTGTTTAAGGTATCGTTACGGCGGACCAATAGACGAACGTACCGACAGACTCACCAAAATTTCTCCGTCGGAGTACCCAAAAATAAACTACTGTCTTTAAAAACGAATAAAAAATACGTGTTCTCGTGAGAACAGAGAGAAATCACAGCATATTCATCGAGTGAGTGATGATGAGTGGGGAGAAGAGTATGGACCGACGCGTGAACGGACCCACGGACGAACGCAGGGACGAACGCACAGAGAGACACACGGACGAACGCGGGGACGGATGAATGGACGCAGAAACAGACGCACGGAAAGAGAGATGGACGGACAGATGCACGGGTGAAGGAAAAGCGGACTCAGAAACGGACAGGCACAGCGACGGATGGGCGCAAGGATGGACGGACGCAGAGACGCATGGTCGAGCGGAAGCACAGACGGATTGATGGACGCTTCGCCTCACTCATAATCATTCACTCTGTGGATATTCTGTGCCACCGTTTTTATCGACATGTACTGCAATGCAACTGGTTGATACGCCTACGACGACACAGGGCCTACGAACCATGGTGTAAGGGGCTTTGCGCCTAAAAGAACTAGTTGAAGGCGCCGGCAGCAACAAGCGCACAATGTAGGCGCACATCTACGCGCAAATGCAGCTTGTGTACAACAATCGATTAAGAACAATGTATTTTGTGCTATCCAAAATGAGCGAGTTAATTACGCATGTACACAGCATGCAAATGAACGTGCATTGCACCCGGTGCATTTGTGATCGCAATTAAGCCCGATTGGGATCAAGAAGAACAAATATCAGAAAGGTAGGGTGGTTAAATAGACCTCTCCACAGTGAATGGCACCCTTCTGCGGCTGGCGTAAAAGAGTCAATATCATCAGGCTTGATCGCGATTGAAAGGGGCCATGTGACAGTGCTTTAAGTTATCACTATCAAAATGCTGAAATGGCATAATTTACGCTGGACAAGCACAAAGGCTCCGTGGTTTGCCACTTATCGCGCTTGATTTTCACCAGCCACAAGAGTCGCCTTTTCGGATCTTTCGGATATTTGAACTAACTGTGGCCATTTTGCGAGTGGTGTGTGCACTGTGGCACGCAACACCCGGGCATTTTGCCCGAGAAAACGCCGTGTACGAGTCTCACTCAACCAGCCGCGACGAGATGGGGGCAGTCGAATGGCGGCCAGCGATCGGAAGCCGGCACTCATCCCTTCAAAGAGTGGTCCCACCCTCCAAGGGGGCGCGCGCATCGAGGAAGCCCAACGTCGAGCGGCTGCTCCAAGTGGTTTAAATGTCGCTCCAAAGTGCTCCGCGTGCCCTCTGGCGTAAGCAGTACGTGCGCATAAAACTTCGCTTTCCTCGAATTGAGTTTTTATGACCTTTTCTTGAACTTAACTGCAATTTTTCTGAAAAAGTAGTGAATTGATTCTCAAAGAACGTATAAGCTTACAAGAGATTCGAAACAATGTGAACAAAAACATTGTTAATTTCATTACAAGTCGGGAAGTAAAAAGATTACACTGCATTGCACGGCACCCTCTGTGGCTTTATGAATGCAGTTATTTTGTTTTTATGGTTCCTCTCTGAAAAATGTCCTATACTTTTTTTAGTTCAGATTTGAACAATGTGTATCTACATTAGAACGGCTGAATATCACAGCATTATTTTTAGTGGTTGCAGATTAAAGGTACAGCCGCGGCTACGACTGTGTAGAGCACGCGAACAGCCCGTTTATGCTCTGCGGGGCGACACATTTGGGCAGTATCAGACTCTGACGTGATCAGCGTGACAATTAGGCCGTGCATGCTCCTGATAGACCACTTCAGAGCCCTAAACTGCCCTAAGTTGAACACTATTTTGAATTTTGGAATGACCCAAGTGAAGGATAGGTAAAGTAGACACATAACCCATAGCTTGCACCTAGGTCATTCGACGTCACTGCTCGAAGCGGGTCGGCCATCTTTATGCACCGCGGTCAGGCCTTGTTCTGTAGCATCTCGTTAGACCTTCGAGTTTCTTCCTCCGCGATGTTTATGTGAGCCATTGTAGGCTGCGCAGCCCACTTGTACGTGCTTCTCTCTAATATCGAAGCTTATTGAAGACTAGTGCGAGCGTACGAAAATGCTAAGCACGAACTGTCGGAGGACTGGCATGCATAAAAATAGCGTGCGCGTTTCGATGAAAAAAAACGACAATGTTCGCTCACTTCGTAGAAGGTAAGCGATGGAGAGAGGAAGCATTATTACAATAATTAACGTAGATGCTCTTGTGTTCGTACAAAAGCCGTCCACGTTGTTCGACGAGACAAACCCAGATTGGGCGCCGTCTCTGCAGCTCGGCTACTGCTCCAAGCATACAGGTGCTGCGTGGCATAAGCGCGAAGGAAGACGGCATCACGATAAGTGGCAATCGGAGTTGGAATGGCGCCGACGACATGCCGACACAGCGATCGTAGACGCAGGAGCTGAGCCGGACGTGTGCCGCCGCCGATGCCCCCGCGTCACCGCTGCCCGTTCACCTGTTAACGAGAAAGCAAACAATGCTGCATTACGAATCCTTCTGTCCCGAGGAAATCCTCCTCGACCTACACGGATGAGTACATCTCCACTTTCATCGTTCATTTCCCCCCTCTGTCACTTCAAAATTTCATCATGCATTTCTATTGCTGAACAAGATGAAGGCACCCGTTCATGTCGATGGATCTGAATGCGGCTCCCGCACCAGGACAGTTCATATGCAGTGACTGAATTCTCAATACTACGTTCACACACACGTCAACCCATCTATGTTTATCACAAAACACCAACACGCAAACGGGCAGGTGCGATCAAAAAACGCGCCGCCGCGTGAGCACTTCGCTTGACTCGCGTGAGAACTGAGCGCAGACACCGGCATTTGTTGATTAGGCCGCGTTCATGCATCGCTATTCGATAACTCAGGGCTGGCGTATGTATACATCTGTTGAACCATTAAGCTTCCTCGGCAACGACGATCACTCTACGGTCACGAAGCAACTAAGCAGGCAGGCTTTTTTCTCAGCCGCTGGTGAAGTAGTTGTGTGCTTCCACTGATTTGAAAGCCTTCAAATCACCTAAGTTACAAAACTGATGCATAATTCACGATGTCACCGTGCGACACCTCTGGAATGGCAGAGATATTTGAAGTAGTGCCCGTTCCGGGTCGAAGTGTGAACGGATCCACTATGTCGCACAAGTGAAACTTCTCCTCGTAGCGAGAATGCTCTTCTCTGAACTCCGAGTTGCACGCCGCATTTAAAGGCTGTCTTGTGCCAACCGGCAGCATGATGCAAAAAAAAATAATAAACGATCGCGAGGAAGATAGCGACAGTGGCAGTGCGGCTCCATCGAGCTGAAAACTCCGATCATACCACTCACACGCGCGGCGAGTCTGAGCGGCGGTTCATACATATAGCCGCTGCAGTAGGACCGCAGCAACATTGACGTCACGTGCAAGCTATGTATGGGGTATGACGAGATACCCAGCAGCATTCTTCGTGATCATGTGAAATCTCTTGAAGATACTTGCACCCGCTTTTAAATGTTTACTTTAAATGTGACATATACCGCTTACTCTACTATACCCTCTTTATATAGTGGCATTTATGTACTCACAATAGTTTTCCTAGTTGCGTCGCTCCATGTTTTCTTTTGTATTCTGCCTTTCCAGCTTTCGATCGCAAACATCAGATTTCCTCTTTAACCACCCCTATATACCTAACCTTTTTTTTTTCTCTCAATGGAAGCACACTACGTCCACAACATTGGGAATTCGCGTGAAAAACTTTTCGTTTGTAAACAACGTTCTGATTTCGACGCACTACACCTGCAAAGCCTTCGTGCTGCGCCCTCTTCGAGCTGATTCGAAGCACACATTCGAGAAGCTTTTTAAAGTTTCCAACAGGTGGCACAACATCTTCGAAGGACCCAGAAAAACTTTTCTTTGTGTTCTACGAGTACGGTTGCCGCAGGCACATGACCGTGACGCTGTTTCCTGCATAATGAGAACTGCGTGCTCGTCTCACGTTTCGCCGCGCTCGAGTGATTTTCCGTCTTAACCGCCCGTCATAGACTTGTCTGTGTAACATCGCAGCATATTTAGTTGCTTTGAACCCGGCTGTTGGAACGTCCTTTAGTTCTTTCAGACAGTAACAACAAAGAAAACGATTGGAGCTGTGTGTGGAATGCTTCGCCGAATATTTCGGAGGATGCTAAATTCAAATGCCAGAGGAGTACAAAGAGAAATCACGCTCGCGTTGAGTTTACAGAATTTAAATGAAGTTAGCCTATACGCGACACAAAACTGTAACAAACTGGACCCTGCCGAGATGATGATGATTGTCTACTTTTATCACGTACGATTTCGTCGTGTTTCACAAGTATGTGGCGAAATGGGTTCCTTCAACAATAGGGTTGATTCCGAGGAACTACGAACTCCAAAAGTGAGATCATTACCAAGGATTGAGAAATTTTGCTGCCAGGTTGAAAGTAGACTTTAATAGATTTTACTAGAAAAATAAGGAAAGATTATTGGTAGCCAGAAAATATATTTATCGAAACATCCAGCTGTACGACAAGGTCTCACGTTTGCCTTAATACTAAATTTAAAATTTATGAGTGCATGCGTCTTACGACGGTCTTTAGCAAGATTGCAGGCTCAATACAAGAGAAACACAAAACTGCACGTGTCCTTAACTCTTAGACACCACGTGGGCGTGGAATCAATCAGTTACACAAAAAGGTAATTTATTTGTCAGTGAAGGCGATCCAAAGGTATCTATTGTTATAAGAAGTCTTTCTTTAAGCAATTCTTGAACAAAGCCTCAAACATTTCCTGAGCTGGGGCACTTGCACACAGCATGCGAGAGGTGATGCAACGACCTGCACTCAAATAACTAGCATTAGCATTGATGGGTCCGATTTCTGCCTTTGATCACGCTCGTGTTTGCGTCGTATTATCACAGGCAGTCATTAGAACAATGGCCTGTCTCTCCGACGTACTAGCTACCGTAGGCGGGCAACTTCGAAACGACTTTGTCCTTCTAGGGGACGCAACGCGGGATGATCATGATGATGCTCTTTTCCACGGGCCTTTTTTGTTAGCGAACAAAACTAACAATGTGCAGACACATTGCAAAGTATATTTCACGAAACACCGACAAAAAATAATATATGAATGCCAACGATCGCTTAGCCTATCAAGCTCAAATAGTAGTCTGACACCTAGCCTTATTTATTTGTGTCGTGAAAGGTTGAGGTTCAATCACGCCTTATGTAGGTTCGAACATGTTCGTCCATGTTCATGTGTATACGAGGAAACGTATCATCATCAGTGTAGTTAACAAGGGTATTCGCAGAACAATGCTACATTGTTACTTTAGAGAAAAGTTTTAGTTGCAGTCGAAAGCTGTACGTAGTCAATGTAAATTCGATCTGATTATCGAACGAACACTTATTTACCAATTTGAAGCACATCTCGACGTCTAACAAAAGTGACCTATGCAGCTATCCTGGAAGCGCGGGGTACAACGGCCACTAATATTTTTCTTTCCTCCATTGCACGGAGAATAGGCTCAGATAATTAGAAAGGAAGTACATTCTTAAGGAATATGAGTTGATTAGGGTGACAATGCATTGCTTACGTCGTGGGTAGACATCGCAAACCATCACTCTATGAGTGTTACGAACACGCTGTAACACTCTCTAGGGCACGTTATGTTTCTCTTCACGGTTTTTCTAGATACAACTGAATCATAGACAGGAAGCACCAAAACTAAATTGAATGAATTTAACAGAAAGTAGCCAGGAAAGAAGTTGTCCTGAAGGGGTTGTACGTCTAGTTTTAAATGAAGTAGGCTAATGAGGTAACACAGGGGCTGAATATCTGCACACCACAAATGGTGACCGAACCTACGAAATTCGTAATACGCGTGCGACGCTCTGTTAATTCAGCTACTTTATTTACGACAGACGGCAGCGCACACCCGGTCTAGACAGGAACAGGACAAAGACGATACAAGCGCTTAACTCCAACAACACTTGTGTCTTCCTTTTCGTGCTTGTGCCTCAACCCGATATGCACTGTCGTTTATAATAAATATGGCCGCCCAGATAGCCCACAAGTACACATCAAGCAAATTGAGCTATGATGGCAGTCATTTCTCAATCTGATTTTTTTATTATTCCTGCGTATGAAACTGAGAGAGCGTTCGTTTAGCCAGCGCTACTCTTGTCTATGGCTTTGAATTTCGTGCATTCTTCGAAGCGCGAAGCTTATTAAGGCGTGGGCTTGTCTGCCATTGTAGTTGTCTGTCGCAGCCATATAGCTTCCTAAATATGCACAAGAGGGAACTCTGGAGCTATAGTGTCTATGGGTGGGGCAACGCGCATGGCGCTTCAGCGATGATGGGATTGATGGGTATGACGTGGATTTACCTAGTCTTCGTACTTTACGTTTGTTCTGTTTTCGCGTGGCTTGAAGCTGTTTGTCTCGAAACAACAATCAGCGAATGCAAATGTTCGGCAGTTACGCTTCACCACCTGAATTTTTATGCTTACCACTTCAAATAGGCTCACTTAACGAAAACAAAAAACTGTTTGTTCTTCACTTCGAAACAAAACAAAAACACGACGATAAACGAAGCCCCATGTACGTTCACAGTCCATAAGTACGAAGACGCGGCAAATACAAGTCACATCGATAATTACTATGGTCACTGAACGATCGCAGCGCCACAGTCCCCTCTAGTTAATTTTAGGAAACTCTATGAATGCAGCAGAGGATGACAGGTGTCAGCAATATGTGTGTACAGGCACCATTGAAAACTATTTAGCACGAACTCTTTCTGCTGCATAGGAACATTTCCTTGCAGTTTGAATAACACGATTTCTTGCACTTACGGGCCACTTAAAAGTTTTACGGTGAAAGTTGTACCTCCAACTTTTAATAACACTGCCTTTATTCTATTGAACAGCGACCAAAACAACATGTATTAGCTTATGCGGTTTGTTTCCAATAAAACTCGCTTTTTTCATGGCCGAGACATTTATAGATTTAAAAGCCCAGGAAACATACACTCGCACAATAATTTCGCTTTGTCCACCACCCGTACTCATATATCACCTGATATGGGATGCACAAAGGCGTGCAACGAAGGTATTTTCGTTTCGATGCGAATACATTTGTGTTTCGAGATACATAAAATTCCACCAATTACTGGATTTTTAAGTTCTATTACCTACCTGACTGACTTTCTAGATCTGACACATATGTATATTTTGAATCTAAATGCCTAATACTATTCTAAAACACCTATCACGTCACTGCTTCTCGGAGCTGTTTTTTCTTCACAAGATATTCTCTTTCTGTTGCATAAATGGCCGCACCTTACCCTATACTTAAAAGGCTAAAAAATATATCTGATGTGATTGTTTGCGTGTGAATCCCCGTGTCTATATGCGTTTCCGAAGCAACTGTATTGTGGTGTGTTCTTGTGAAATGAATTATATTCTAACGGTTATAAATTCTTGCATAATCAGCTTCGTATGCACTGAAAATATCCTCGAGAACATTCGACCCAAGTGGTTTCTTTAATGGTGTATTGTTCCACTGATGCTTTCACGGTTTTGGGTATACAGGTTTGCCAACCAGAAGGCGTGCCTACGTGAAACGGAGAGGTGGCGTATTCCTTGATTGAGAATTCCGTAAAAACTAGGCATTCTATACACTCTCTTCTATATTATTCTCGTGCTGTACATATGCAGCAGACGACTGCACACGCCCAGCGTGGGCTCAGTAGCGACCATTTTATATATGCCTGCCTAATTTACCTATGAATAGCAGAGTTTTCGCAGCCTTCTCATTGATACTTTGTCATCTTTGAGCGCAGCCACCTGTAATGTGTAAGGCTATTGTGTCATTCGTAAACTGATTGCCACTGACGTAAACGCCATGTTACGACTTTTCAGTGCCTCGCTGTTACATGCAGACGCTACTTACAAGTTTACGAACAGGTACATTGTCATATTGTGTTATTTTATATCTAACTTTTCAAAATGGCCATTATCGTTCATTTTTTTGTGTGATCTGTACTGCCCAAGTACACTACAAGACAGCAATACATATACACTTTCCTAAAACACATGATCAGGAACATATTGTTCCTGAGTGCCTGTAATACATTTTTAACAAACAATTCAACACGAAGATATATATTACACGCACTCACGATTCATTTATATAGCGCTATAGTCGGTATGTTCTGTTCAGATTGAGTGCCACGAAGTGCTAAAAATCCAGCCCTACGCGTTTTTGATGGGGGTTGCTTAACTAAGACTAACGAAATCGTCTTCACGTCCTCTACAAGCAGAGTAAAGCAAAGCTTGTGGATGTGAAACTCCAGGAGTCAGTTAGTATGCCAGGTGGCAAGCTTTTCAATCACCTCGCTAGCTGTTTAGTATTCCTCTGCGTATTTTCTCTACGTGTGCCTTGCAACAAACAGAGATGTAGAGCTTTTTCTGTTTGCTAATGGCTTCACCTATTGACACCAATTACCTGCTTGCTTACCGCTCGTGTGCTAAAATATTAGTGGGCATCCCATGATGACTGCTTCGACATCATGGCGCTTTATGTTGTGGGTGACGTCAGAGTAGTTGAGTGAAGCAGTAGGCACACGGCACCAAACTGCGCCAAGAAATAAAAAAAAAACATTGGTAATGATCAATTATTTCGTTTAATAATATTAGGGACTCGCTAAAATAAACAATATATTTGTCCAGACTGATAAGTTATTTGCGCAGAACACTACAGAGCTAATCCTGTGGTTTTAAATGTAATATTAAAAGGCTAAAAGTTCAGTAATATTTGCTTACGAACCGCAGAAGTTTTACATACTTTCGTTGAACGTAACTGAATTGCGCAAAAAAATTGATTACAAAAAGAAGACACCTGGACACAACGGGCACATGTAAGCGGTTGCGAGAACACGTTCAGTGAAAGAAATGTTTAAATTACAAGACAGATTGGGTTGATGATGGTGTTGCCACTGAGGTAGCTTTCTGGAAGCGCATCACTAACACAATTTGTATTCTCATCTAATCAGTTCTTTCACTCTGCGTGTTCTCGTAACGACTTATATATGTCTGTTTTTTCCAGCGAAATTTCAGTTGTTAGTGTTCGTTGTGTCCAGTTATCTTCATTTTGTATTTCAAATTTTCGCGCGACTCAGTCAAGATGAATTACTAACACGCCCAGCAGTCCGTTCCTTTTATTTAATTGTCTATTTAAGAACACTGTTTCCTGTTTTCGGCCGCATCGGATCTATATAGGTTCAAAAGACTTGCAATCGTGACTATATGTCATCCGTAGGGCATAATATATTAAATTCATACCGATATCAAATCATATTGTCGTAGCCCGAACCGTCAAAACTCATGGAGCCCCGACCACCTCGTGCGAAAACGTTACAGGCATCACCACTTGCACTCTCTCTTTGCACCTGGCCTAGCTTTCTAGGTGTCGTATCGCCAATATCGGTGTATGTGTGTGTGTTAAGCTGCCAGTCCTCTATTATATCTCCCCCCCCCCCCCCCAACACCAATGCCTCTCAATCCCCTCCAATTCTCCCTGAAGTGTCGTGGTTGTGATGTCCACGCCTGAGAGACAGTTACTGCGCCTCTTAACTCCATTCTTCACCCTCCTTCAATTCTAGAATCTCTTATTTTGTATCAAGTTACGGGTTTCTGTTTTAGTATTGAGAAAAGGTATTTGAATAATAGAAGCTAAGCACCTTGTGTGTTCAATGCTATTTTATAGAAGAAAGCCATGCGGATGAGGATTTTAGCCAATTTATTTGCGGCATTAGGGGAGACTTCCGTACCCTTTATAATTACATCTGTTCTGAAATCTTACTGTTTGAGAACTCTATTTTTTTAACTTTCATATAATAGACCATATATAAAACGGAAAATTGAGAACAAACATGGATTCTAAGTATGTCCCACAAACACTAATGCTGCTTAGGAAATCCCACCGTGAAGGGCGAGAATATATTTTTTTTATATTATGGTGTCCTTAATGTTTTGAATATGTCTGTAAAGAGAATGATCGTCCGTTTGCATTTGTTTTTTTTTTGCGAGTCAACATTGTTTATGCTTAATAATGACAAGTTAGAAAGTGTACAGCAGTCATTCGCCCAGTTCTTCGTTTCCCATGACGCTGTGCAACATTTCCAAAAAAGTACGCCTTGAAAGGTACACTAAAGTCAAATAACAATTTACGTCAGAGTGAAAGCTCAATGTATGGCAACATCTAAGACGACAATATTATCAACAACAGTGCCCTACTTACTGACAAATTAAGGTAACAGCACGTGAACACATGCACTACGATAGGACATTCTCAAAATGGTCCCGATGACGTCAGACGCACCGCCTACAATTAATCACAAGTAATCGAACCATATGCCCTAAATAAAGAACCTTCCGTGCATCAACAGACATTATAAAATGCTGCTTCTTTGCTTCTGTTTCATTGATAGAAAAAATAACCGCCAGACATTACTATGGGCAATGGCGCGAGCGGTTCAAAAAATTTGATTTTTGCCTGGTTATATTGGACACATCGTGCCATAAAATCAGGGCCCATTTGAACCGAAACACATCAGCCATATCGGAGCTAATGGCAGCCGTCTCTGCTGCGCCTCGCACTGCTTTCGTTTGCTGCTATCAGTGCCAACGGCTGCGCAGTAAAGCCGGGGAACGTTGTGCTCGGCAACAGTGACGTGAGACCGTCCGGCGGGTATTTTGAAGAGCGCTAACTTAATGCACACCACTAAAACGTGATTTTATTT
The DNA here is from genome assembly GCF_013339725.1 of Rhipicephalus microplus. Lineage (NCBI taxonomy): Eukaryota > Metazoa > Arthropoda > Arachnida > Ixodida > Ixodidae > Rhipicephalus > Rhipicephalus microplus. Next base: position 53,142,987 of record NC_051171.1, on the reverse strand, counting down.
CAAAATACGCACTTCCTCCGCACGAAACTAACACCACGAGGTTTCTGGACCACTAATTCAACAATGAACATCGACTTAATAATTTCCTTTAGTGTGGCTCTAAAGAACGGTTTTGAAATAATATCTGCACACATCACCCAAAATAAATGACAAATTTAGTAAAATAACGAACATGTAGCTACAAATTATCCGATTGGGCCTGTCGCTTTAAGCAACGCTTGCAAGTGACTTTCTCTTCTTTAAGGCAGCTGGCAACCTAGGGCCTTGACACAAGATTATTTCAAGAAATGCTGTGCCACGCCCCGCCGCGGTGGTCTAGTGGCTAAGGTACTCGGCTGCTGACCCGCAGGTCGCGGGTTCGATTCCCGGCTGCGGCGGCTGCATTTCCGATGGAGGCGGAAATGTTGTAGGCCCGTGTACTCAGATTTGGGTGCACGTTAAAGAACCCCAGGTGGTCAAAATTTCCGGAGACCTCCACTACGGCGTCTCTCATAATCAAATGGTGGTTTTGGGACGTTAAACCCCACAAATCAATCAATCAATCAATCAATGCTGTGCCACTCCTTGTTCGAGGATTTCAATGGTCTAGTTGTTTCAGCTTGGAGGAGCGCCCCACGTCATCCATGAAAAACTCGGTATGCATGGGCCACAGAAATCGAATATGTGCCAAGCAGGTCCTAGCATAGCATAGCCACTATTATAATATACCATAATAAAATATATACCTACTCCATGCTTGTCGTATTAATTATTTGTTCAGCCCAACAAATTTTCTCTCTCCTCTTAACGCGTGAGCCTTATCTTCTAAAGCCCATTTGATTACTCTAAAAGGGCCATGCCATGCAACACTTTTTGACCTGGGTCAGAAAACGATGCCGATCAGTTGTATAAGCTTCTGAGAAGATGCGAGAGGAATATTGCAGAGCAGCCCGTGGCCTGGGATTCAAAATAAATTCTGAAAGCCGAATAAAAGTTGCTTGCTCTTCTCTAGACAAATGACGGAAGAAGCTCAAGAATTACTCCTCACAGTAGTTTTATCAGCCTTTAAGCATAGCGTGCTCTGTCGTTACAGGTATCGAAATGGGAGGCCGCGCCTTATCGCAAAACCTGTGCAGTAAAGGGCAAAGAAAAGCAAATGTGCTCAAAGTTACAACCTTTCCTAAGTAAGCATATTGCTTTATAGCTTCCAGCGTCTTTCCAACTATCGCTAAGCAATGTATCCTGCCGAGGCTGTTGTACACAACTTCAGATTTATGCATATCAATTTTCAGACCTACTTTTTTGCTTTCCGTGTCCAGATCAGTAATCATAAGCTGTATTTCGTCCCCTGAGTTACTCATCAAGGCAATGTTATACGCAAATTGCAGGTTACTAAGATACCCTCTTCTCAATCTAGGGTTCTGAAGACCTCGTGTAAATACGCGGTGAATACAATTGGTGAGATCATCTCTTTCTGCCTTGCACCTTTCTTAATCGAGATTATGTCACTTTTGCTTTATGGAGAAATATGTAGCTGTGGATCTGCTGCAGATTTTTTTAGGTATATATGTAGGGTTAATTGATGCCCTATTTCCATTTAACCTGCATCTTTGCTGATGTTTCAATTGAGTCAAACGCCTACTCGTTACCTGCGAAGTCTATGGAGGTTGGTTTTATTCCGCATATTTGCCTATCACCTGAATAATAGTGTGAATGGGATCGATTGCGGAGTAGCCAGTACGAAATCCTTCTTGGTCCTTTGGTTGACTGAACTCTGATGTCGCAGTAATTTTTATAGCTAATATTTTAGTAAATATTTTATAGAGAGTGGACGCTTAAGTGTTAGCGTGTGTTTTTTCTTGTCTTTAAAGTCTGCTTTTTTATAATTAAGACGATGTTGGCTTTCTGGCAGGAGTCTGGTACTACTCCAGTCACAAGACACTTCTTGTAGGATTCTGGTACCTTCCTCGTCTAGAGACACTTCTCAGCTAGTTTTTCTAACACACTTTCTCCGCCATCTTTCAACAGGACCGTTGTTACCTTGTCCTCACCAGCAGCTTTGCCCCTTTGCGTTCCTTCTGGGAACGCACAGAGGCAAAGGTTCTTCATCACTTCGCCGGTCGTTATACCGGTAAGATGTCGAATTCATCTGGGCTTTTATTGCTTCTTACGATATCATTCTGGTTGTGTCGGCTTCTGTACAGCTTTCTGTAGGACTCCTCCGCCACCTCATTTATATGCTATTCATATTGGCTATGACATCCCCTTTCTTGTCCTTTATTGCATACATCCCATTTTTGCCTATTCACAAGTTTGCCTTTGCCGCTTTTCATAGCCTGCTCGGCTCTATTCGTGTTATACCTTCGGATGTTGGCTACCTTACGCCTATTTATTAACTTCGAAAGCTTGACTAGGTCTGTTTTCTAATTTGCCTTTGAAGCTTTCATGGGATTCCGTCGCTTAATGAATTTTTTCTTCTTCTGAGATAGTTTGCTAATGTCCTGTGTAGCAACCATACCTCCGACTTACATTGCACACTTGTTGTTGATACTAGTGAGATGATTGTTCACAGTAACGTCTTTTAATCATTTAGGGCTGCGAATCTTTTCTGAAGGGACACTATTCATTCCGGTACTTTCCGTTTCACCACTAGCACAATTTTTCCCCTTCTTGCGTATCAGTTTATTCCTTAGATTTTTAAATAGCGGTGAATTGGAGTTGTTACCTTTCTATGATCAGTGCATCGAATTCGCCAGCTAACTTTACACCTGTACAATGCCGGCTGTACACACAGAAATAATATATATTTCATTAGTTTCACCATGAGGACTTCACCACGTCCACGTGTGGTTAGTCTGTTTTTGTAGAAGGTATACAAGATGCGTAAGTTATTACGTTCGGTGAACTTAATAATAACTCCTCTCAGTCAATTCTAGATTCGATGCCTTATTCCTTAACTGCTAAGTCTCCGGCCTGTTTTTCTTTTTTGCCTACTTTGGCAATACGGTCACCCATAAATATTGTGTGCTGTGTCTTTACCTTATAAATGCTGACTTTACGTCTTCGTAGAAGCGTTCTATCAAAGGATCATTATGGCTTAGAATAGGCGCGTATGCCTGTACCACCTTCATCTTGTACCTTTTGATAAACTTAATTACGATAGTTGCCACCATCTCACTAATGCTATAGTAATCGTCTGCGTTGCCAGCGATATTTCCGGCTATATTAAGCCCAACAGCTGGTTCTCGGCTGCCTACTAATCCACGGTAGCATAGACGTGTCCATTCTTCAGCACTGTATAAGCTGTACGCGTCCGCCTAGCTTCGCCTAGCCCTAATACATACCATTTACCACCCTTGAATTCCTCCCTCGAATAATGCAGCTAGTATAGCTTCATCTGCGTTCTAGCGTTAAACGCAGGCCAGTTCAAATTACGGACGCACGGATGCAGAGATTCTTTGTACTATATTATTACAGGTATACTAAAGTCAAATAACAATTTACGTCAAAGAAAAAGCTCAATGCATGACAACATCTAAACGAACAAAAGTATCAACAACAGTGCCCTACGTACCGAGAAATTAAGGTAAATGCGCAAGAACACATGCGCCGCAGTAGGACATTCTCAAAATGATTCTGATGACAAAAGACAGGCCACCTACAATTGATCTCTAGTTATCGATCTAGCTGCACTAAATAAAGAACGTTCTGTGAATCAAGAGACGCAATAAAATGCTGCTTATTTATTTCTCTTTGATTAATTGAAAAAAAGAACCGCTATGGGAGATTTCGCGAGTGGTTCAAAAATTTAATTTTCGCGTACACTGGATAGGTGGTGCTATCTAGCGGGGCATAGTTGAACCAAAAAAATATCTGCAATCTTGGAGCTAATGGCGGTAAATTGATCAATGGCTGTTGTTGCTGCTGTGGCTTCTGCTGCTTTTGGTCTTGCTACTTGCGCAGTAAAACGGGGCAACGTTGTGCATGGGAACAGCGACGTGAGTCGGTCCGGTCGGTCAGCTTCTTGAGGCGGGTAATTTGATGCGCGCGAACCCGATGCGGACCACTAAATAGTGATTTTATTGCAAAATCCGCCCTTCCTTGGCGCAAAAGTAACACTACGAGGTTTGTGGACCTCTATTTCAACAATCAACGTCGACCTAATAGTTGCCTTTAATGTCCCTATAACGTAAGGCACGTCACATGGTCATTGACATCGCAAGAAGGAGCGTGTAGCCCGTGGGTGTTTCTTTGAGTGACCTTGGCTTTCTCTAAGCGCAGCTTGCTCGTCGAATAAGTGACGTGCCCTTCGGGTGAAAATTTTGGCTATTTTCGGGCCGTGAAGCCTCTCCATAGTTTGCGTGCACACTCGGCACATCTAGGTTGCGTAAGTGTGTAAGACAGTAGGTCCAACATGAAGCTTTAGATGGCCGAACCTGTGGCCAAGGAATGGAAAGCCAGATTATAGCGATACAGACTGGCACTGATAGCAGCCAACTGGATGAAGGCCGTCGATAAACTGACAAGCGGCGAAGTGCGTCGGCATTTATACATGTGCCGTCAAATATTCCAGCTTTATCACAAAGTGACCACAAGTTATTCCCTGTAGGTTTCTACGTGGGAGATGCCCGCAATGCGCTGAGCGTGCCCTGCAGGATAAAAATAAAGATTTACTAGTGCATTCACTTCTAGTTTGGCGTGCAATCCTAATAGCGCGGTCTACAAAAAACACGGAACTTATCGAACAATGAGGCGCCGTTTGCACTGAGAATTCCTCCCGGGCTTTGTGGGCAAAAACACAATGAAGCAAAAGTAAAGATAGGAAACGCACGTGGCATTGTTCTCCCTCTGAAAGAGGGAGGTCAATGTATTATCCCGATACGTAAAACCGAACGCGGGAAAAAATGGCAGAATATCCACGGGGTGAATGATGGAGAGTGGGGCGAAGCATCCGTCCATCCATTGGTTCTTCCTTCCGTCCGACCATGCGTCCGTCTGTGTGATCGTCCGTGCGTCCATTCGCCCGTCCGAGCGTGTGTCTGTTCGTGCGTACGCACGTCCATCCACGCGTCCCTGCCTGCGTTCGTCCATTATTCCGCCCCTGCGTCCGGCATGCGTCCATCCGTCCGTGCAGCCATCCGTGCATCCGTCCATGCATCTGTGTGTGTGTTCGTTCGTCCATATAGTAAACACTATCCCGCATCCCGCATCTATTCATAATATATTTCACATATAGAAGCAGCACCATCCAGTGGACACTCAAGGACTAAACGAGAGGTGGCACACGCACACTTTCTTACGGCTTACGCTCCGTGTCTACTTCCCACCTTTAACCACCTCGAGTTCATGGTATATACTAGTTAACTGTATTCATGGCGCTGTGGCCCAACGCTCGCTAATTTTTTCTAAAACCAAGGAGCTTACGCCCAGCGAGTAGCGACCCTTTCTTGTCAGATAGTGCTCAATGTACATGCCAATGGCTGCTATTTGGGAATGAGAGACAGGAGAATTCGGCTTTCAGTTCAACAACGCAATGGAAAAATTGTTCAACAACGCACAGGAAAAATCTCCTACCAGCACCACCTAGCAGGTCAAAGCGTAAGACTGGTTACACACTACGTCTACGACGAGGGACGAAGGGTGTCGCTTTAAGGAGCTTCGCCCCTAAAATGCATGAACAACTAACCTAACAACCGTAAAGCAGGAAACTACGAGCAATGAAGCACAATAATTGAGGAACAACAACAAAGAATACAGTCTTTAGGTTCGTTAGAGCACATAAAACAGCTTGAGGCGCACTACATGGACGACTTTAGGTCGCACACGCCGCCGTTGATAAAGCGTGATGCCGTCAGGGAAATCGTAGCAGTCGAGTTTGTCGAGACGTCTAAATACCTTGTACGGTTAGAAGTAGCGTCGACGCAATATTTCACGGAGGCTGCTTCGACGTGTCGGCATCCATACCCAAACGCGGTCGTCGCGCGGGTATTCCACGAAGCTGCATCGAAGATTTTAGCGGGAGCGGCTAGAATTGTATAATGATTTTTTATGCGTAGGCGGGTGAGTTGACGAGCGAGCTTTTTCAGCGGCGCTGAAGAACGCTGACGTTGAATTCTTGAAAATTGAGACTCCACCATTCTAGGTGACCTGAAGGGTTCTTCACGTTAGCTAGCTAACAGAAGACTGGTGGTCACTCAAATATAAAGAGCCGGTCATAAAAATAGGGGCGGAACGTTTGTGTAGCCCAGATGATGGCAAGGTACCCATTTAATGTTTTAGAGTAGTTGGCCTCTTCGTTTGATAGTGACCAGCTATTGTAACTAATAACGCTTTCCAGTCCGTCGGTCGTCTCCACAAGAACCGGACTGAGTCCTATAACACTGTTTGCGCCAGTGTGTATTTCCGTCTCGAGGAATTCATCCAGATGCGCAAGTAAAAAAGGCGTCTGAAGGCGTCGTTTTAGTTCCCGAAATTTTCCCATCGGAGTTTCCCACCTAAACTCCACGTCGGTCTCAGTAAGGTTAGTGAGTGGCTTAGCAATATGGGCGAATTTTCTGATGAACCTCCTGTATTAGGCGCACAAGCCAAGAAATCGACGCGCGGCCTTCTTCTCACTGGGCGGCAGGAAGGCGGCTATGAAAGTTTTCTGCGACTTGGGGCAAGCCCCGGTCTTACTGATGACATGGCCTAGGAACAAGAGGTCCTCGTATGCGAAGTGGCACTTTTCTGGCTTCAAAGTCAGTCCCGAGGTTTTGATTGAAGGCGCCGAAGATGTTTCTCGAAGTTTGAGGAAAACACAACGATAGCGTCCAGCCACACAAGCCAAGTCAGCCGCCTCAAGGCAGCCAGCATTGTATCCGTAATGTGTTAGAAGGTAGTGGGGTCGAGCAAAGACCGAATAGCATGACCATGAACTCGGAACAGGCCAACTTGTGTTAAAAAGACAGTCTTTTCTCGGCTCTCTCGACCACTTCAATTTGCGAGTAGCCTGTCTCGAGGTCCACCGACGAATCGTACTTATAGTTGTGGAGTCGATACATGGTGTGGTCTATCCGTGGAAGAGGATACACATCCTTTTTCGGTACATTGTTTAGGTGAAGATGTGTCGAGGTAGGAAAGTATGGTTCCGTCCTTTTTCTTCAACAACACCACAGAAAGCGCCCAGGGACTTACGACGGCTGGATTATATAGCAGTTCATTGATTTGTTTCTTTACGGCTTCGTGTTCTCGCATTGAAACTCCATGAAGGCTCTCACAGATTGGTCGCGCACTTTATTCTAATATACGATGTTGCGGTGTCATGCAGTAGCCGGGTGATGGTGAACGAGAAGATCCCCGGGGTGATTTTTGCACTCTGTCGAGATAGTTGACGATCGTTCGTGGTCCATCACCCCGCTGTGCACGCGTCGCATCAATGGAAAACTCACGTGGTCTCGTCTGGTGGTATTGGTAGCGGTGGTACGTGTGCCCGGTTTTGCCGCAGAGGTAGCATAGTGGGCAGTGCTCATGGGCGCACCTGATGTCTGTCTTTCTAGGAGTGTAGTGCTCGCCTGCGGGTGGGTGGCGTGGCGTCGGCAAGGGTGGCGTCGGATTTTGGCCGTGGAGTCTGACGGCGGAACAGTGGAGGGGCAGCGTCCTGACGCGGCCTTGGAGGAGCGTCGCAGAAAACTGCAGTGGCGTAGCACATGGCTTCCGCTTCAGGATATGCTGCTTCGGGGATTTGCCAAACATCTTTGCGGACAATGTCGGCAGTCGAATTAACGTGAGGCTGTGGTGAAGCAATACCTTGCGCAGCTTTTCCCGCACTATCGCTCGGGTAGTCTTGCGCAGGTAGTCATTGCTCAAGGCATGGTCTTCGACGTAGACGAATGAAGAGCGACAGTTCTACGGCGTTGTCCACATCTCTTGAGCCTATTCTATAGTCGTGGTCTCACTAAAGAATTCATTGACAATCCTGGGAGGGTTGCGGGCAAGTCCTGCAAACAGCTCTTGCTTGACTTCTCACTTCAGCAACCGAAACTTCTGCTCAGCCACGACGGGGTCGGCATGACGTAACAGCCATGTCATCTCTTCGACAAAAATGGTCTTCTTTGCGCTCTGTAGTTCTACCCTCGTCTCCGGAAATGTGGCGGCCTTTTGCGGGCTATTCTCCTGAACGTGTCAAAGAATTTGCCACGGAAGACATGCCAGGTTTAGAAGTCCGGACTCTCGATTTTCCAACCATGTCCTTGAGGATTGTTCCAGGTATAAGTAGACACGGCAAAGCTTCTCTTCCTTCTCTTAGTGGTTGAGGGTAACCCCTCGGTCGTAGACCTCCAGCCACGTCTCCGGAACTGCTCTAGGGGATCGATGGAAGCTCAGCAGCACGGGGTGGCTGCATCACGACCGTCTCAGACTCCACAGGGCCAGTCATTGTCATTGCGGCCGAGGGCAGGGTCCTAGCTTATCGAGTATCTCGTGTAGAGGCCTTAACTCTGGTGTTAAACCTTGTTGCTTGCGGCATGTTCATTGCTCGGGGTTCTCGTCCATGTGTTCACGACTGGCGCTGGGTTTTCGGCTTGACGGAGGTGTCCGGTATAAAAAAGGAGCAGCACCTCCACCAGAAGTCGTGATGTGTACAAAGAGAGAATACTGTAGGCTCTTGATGAAACAGTTTGTTTGGCCAAACTTGTGACTGGTAAAAGGAAAGTCAGATTAGAACAACACACAGAGGCACTAATACCGGCGAACCGAGAGTCGGCCGTCGAACAACTGACAAGCAGTGAAGCGCGCAGGTATTTAAATATGTGGCGTCGAATATTCAAGCCTTATCACTGGTCGTCACGCAAGCTCTGGAATAATCAAGCGTGTTCGTGTCTTGCGTGCAATCTTAACAGAGCGTTTTACAATAATCGCGCACATTGTCGAACAATTAGTCACAGTGTGCGCTAAGTTGTCCTAAAAATCTTTTTGGGCGATACCCAAGCAAAACAAAAGTAAAAAAAATCGCAGCTTTTCCACAAAGGCGAAGCAATTAACGCGATAGCAACAAATCGGGAAGTCACACGCAGAATGCCAAGCAGAGTGCAACGTGCCCCGCGTTTCTGACGCTCAAATGACGCACAAAACGTACTCACAGGTACAGATGAAGGAAAATAAGCGTCTTAGTATTTACTTCGCTGTGTCTGAAAAGCGCGCCTTTTTCGTAAACGGGGACTGTCCAACGATTGCAGCGACCTTTGTGCGCCCGGTAACTACAACGGAATCGTTCCGGTGAAAACTAAAGGCCAAACAACACGTACAATCCTCGCCACGGAGAGATAATGGTTGCGCGATTGAGTGTCCACCCCCCTCCTCTCGCGAGGCAAAGTAGGTGTGGGAAATGAGAGGGCGCGCCGCCGCGTCGTGACGATGTGGCGACGCGCGCTCCTTGTGCCATCTTGCTTGTAATGATGAAAACAGGTCAGTTCCGCCCGACATGACCGTCACCAGCGGTAAGTGGCACATATAAATAGCTTACCATTTGAACACTGCAGGCGTTGCTCCTTTCGGCTCAGTGGTTAACGCCTCGCAGTCACCCTTCAGAGGTCCCTCGTTCAATTCCGCAATGCGAAGTCTTTTTGTGGATCATTATTTTTCTTTCTTGCGTTTTCATGTATATAGATACGCATACAAATACGGTGAGTGACGGCGACGCGGATGTCGACGCCGACGCCGGCGGCAAAATTCATTTAGAAGTGTGGCAGCTTGGGCCAGTTGGTATGGCATGACGTTAGTTAGAGAGCGAGAACAAAACGACGCTACATAGATAAGAAGGACGTGTCTTTCGTGTCCTTCTTGTCTCTGTGTCGTCGTTTTGTTCTCGCGCTATAACTATCGTCAGGCGAAATCCAGCCGAGAGCGTCCATATAGTTGCTATCGCAATAATAAAAAACGCGCGTGACAGTAAGTATAGACATAACCGCAATGGAGCCACAAAACGCCGTTGCTCTAGCTCTCCTTAAATTTTCACAACATACCTAAATGTGAGCCAATTTCGCATGATTGGTGCTCGCTGCTTTTGTAGATCTCCTTCAGCTACTCCACCAAATCAGTCATTCAACAAGGATCTTATTTCAACATCACAAAGAATAAATGACGCTTATCACGCATAGACAAAAAGACATACATAACGCTTGGGAGGGTCTCTATCTCAGATATTGGCCAACATGGCACATCATTGCATAGCACAAGACGAGAAAAGAAAAAGTAAAAAGCAGAAAATGTGGACAAGGCCGTTTCTTTTCACTGGAACGTCATAAATAATGCAAGCAAGTCGTGATGACATAGGTCTATCAAAATTGATGAATGAAAAAACGGAACAATTATCGCCGCTGACCGCACACTGGAGAATGCTCTAGAGCATTTCTTGTCTATGTTATCATCTGTCCAGATATTTAGACAATTCCCATGAATTAGGATTGTTGGAGATAGGCATACACTGCATTAGTCCAAAAACACCTCATTAGCCTTCATAGATAACGTTTATTTTGATTTAGTGCGAAATAACAAGTGTTTAATTTTTCCAGTGAAGCTTTTTATTGTGCCAAATATCGGTGGAATGTTACTTGTATTCAAGTGCTTCATGGGCTGAATCGTAACTTCATTTCGTTCAGCGGCCGTTTAATTTAGCTCAGTTTATTACAGAACTTTTCCTTTAAAATACTTGATACGTAAATGTGAAATTTCTAGCCTGAAGTGTTCCAGCACGTGTATGGGTCAATACTCTGTCATGTTGGTTGAGAATATCGTCTTCATAATAATTGTTCCTGGCCTTACGCAATGCGTCCTCTCCTTCAAAGTTTCTCTCCTTGTTGCCTAATAAATGCCAGAGAATATTGATTGTTGATTCTTGTGCACGCGCACAGTTTCCCATCATTCTTGGTACGTTCTTTTACGAATTGTTGCTATTCTTTATGGGGGGGGGGGGGGGCAATTGGAAGAAGGGAATGAGAGGTGCAATGGAACGATCGTTCGCAGCATTTACTTTCTTCTTTTGTCGTGTTTCCTCGTGCCATGTAGCTCCACTCACTGTGCATCGCTAATATAAGCTGCGTCAATTGATTGCTGTGTCTAAAATTTGTCTATTAGTTCTTCGCTCGAAGTTCGTTCACCTTATTACTTTTAATTGCATATGCGTAATTTGTTATGAGATCTCTCATGAGGGTCACGTGTGGCACCGTACTTATTCGCCGCCACCGGTGTCAGTAACCGCTATCGCATGAAATACGAAAACAAATATTTGTTAAATAAAAAACACCAGGCCGGCGCGGATGGCGTGGCACAGTCAAAGTGAAAGCTTGAAGAGTGTCCATTCAGAGCTTCTCCTAAGCACTCATTGCGTAACTGCTCCAAGCACACTTGCTGGATACCCACTACGGCTATAAAAATAATAATTTCTGGGTAGTAGGCCGGCATTCGCTCGGCTATTCTTTGTCATTCTTCTGAGAAGTGTGGTATCTGCAAAAATTTCGAAGGAATATTGTGCCCATTGTTCACGCAGTGACTGACGATAATTATGCCTGAAGTGGGTATGCGCCACAGTTAGTAGGTGAACAAGAACAATCTTTTGTAATAAATTGGAGCATTGGACGACGCACTCGTTACGCTATTCGCAATCTGCTATTACTGCTGGTTCCCTCACTCTTTTAAAACGCTTTATAAGTCGTATACAATTCGTTTCCCGACATCGAGCGTGCCTGAGGCGAATTTCCCATCAAGTCCCAACCACCGGAATGGCTCAGTGGTGGAGTACTGGGCTGGCACCCAGCGGACCCAAGTTCGAGTCTCACTGCGTCATTAGTACTAGCATTTTTTTTCTTATTTCGTGTGACAGTGGTTACGGACACCGGCGGCAGTGGCGGCAGTCAACTACGGCGCTGCGCAAGACCCGGGTTGTGATCTCATAACAGCTTCCACATTAAAACACCAACCACACATCGGGATTCGAACATTGGTCTCCTGCGTGCTAGCCCAGTATCCTGCCGTACTGTCACGCCGATCCTTAAATATTCATTGTAAACTTGCCTTAGGCAGGCTTGATGTCGGGAAAGGAATCACGTTATTATGCGTAATAAAGCCTTTTATTACAGCAGTGGCGCAACCAGGCGTAACACGATGCGAACGGCAAAACTGCAGTGGGTCGTCGAGGGCTCCGAACCTTTTCAACAGCTTGTTCTTGATCGCCTAATAATAATACTGGTAATGCTTCTTGGAATATTGGCACCTACCCACTGCAGGGGGATTGGCCAAGAGTCGGGCGGATCATGCATACTGTATTTGTGATAAAAATTCTGTAACAGCTAAAATAATTTACTGCTGAACTTTTTAAAGTAACTATAATTATGAACGATTGTAGTTTCAAGTTGCGCTATTTTGTGTGAACTCCCAGTGACAGATGATCTTTTTAGTAGGAAGGCTCAATAAATAATTATTAGCAGTTTACGCACCTACCAAATCTATTCGAGTTGCATATAAACTTCTTGACCACTTTGAAAATATTTTTTCTGTGTGTTCCAGCGCTAAGGCCCTTTAATGATAACAGAACGGCTGACATAACCAAAAGACCTCATTGCCGCTATATAATTCCGATACTTCGTTTTGTGTGTTAAGAAAAACGTCGGCAGTTGAACAAAAAGTGTTCGATAGTTTCGAGTTTGTTGCGATAGGAACAAAAAGGGGAGATTGCCAAACACGTTCTGTGCATGTAAAAACTTAGATTTGGAATTCTACAACGCATTCTGGTCACTGCAACTTCAGCTCATCTTGCTGCACACCATTTCATGCTCCAAGACAACTGTAGAGGCAGAAATTCCGGTGATGAATCGAGACTTGGAGTAAGCACATATAATGCATATATTTGAAACCTCGCCGCAGCAACTAATGCCGTAACAAGAAGGACAGAGAGAACTGGACCTGCCAGACAAGCTTCCCCCCAGAGAGTCCGCAACCTCATTTAGTACAATTCCTCAGTGCCCTGGCACCCATATTAATCGCAGGTCTCGCTGATGCTGAAGAACAAGTAATTGCAATGTTATTAGAATTTCCGAATCTGTTGAAGCAGTTAGTACCGAACACGAATACAGTGAATCTGTAGCTATAGCCGCAGAAATCATATTTAAAGACATTTTACGCAGGGCTAATATAACAGCTAGACACTCGGCCAGAAATATTTGGGCGTAATTAGTAAGCCCTAACAAAAAACGACCAGTCTAAATGCGTGCAAAAAATCCTCACCACGGCATTTTTTCACACTGCCAGCATCAGTTGCTATCGCAACTGTGGTGCATACTTGTTCTTGTTCTTGTTAATTTATTGCCCGGGGCGCATACCCACTTTGGGGGATTGGTCAAGAATGTAGTGATTTTATGAAATATTTTGCAGATTTAGAATAATGAAGAATATATAATACATTACCGATTACCTAGAAAAATGTGGTGCTTGATCTGATGCACATAAGTAGTTAAATAAAAAGTATTTAGTCTTAAGTGAGAGAAATACTCGGATTTTTACGTGCATATAATGCTGTAGACACGTAAGGATAATAATACAGATTAATTGGTCACCTAATAGTTCCATAATATAGTCCCGGATGGCCACGCATACTCTCGCACTGGCGAACCCAGAAATGAAAGCTCCAAAAGGCAAAATGACAGGCACAAGTAAATCCATACCAATACCACGTAAACGTATTTCGAAAAAGGTTTCGCGTATTGCGGTAAACCACCTGCAGGTCAAAAATAAGTGATGTATTGCTTCCAGTTCTCCACAGAACGTGCACAGTGGCGAAGGTGCCTGAACAGACCGGTGTTGGTAGAAATTCAGATTTGGTACCCGGCAATGCAGCCTTGTGATCGCTACTTCTGGTTTACGAATTTGACTGAAAGGTCTTCGTCAGGAATACAGGAACGACCATCACCGAGGCGATTTTCATCAACGCCCCAGCGGTATTCTACCGCACGATCTCCCAGACCCCGCCGGGAAAACTGGCCGAAGCGACCTCTGGGGGCGGGGTCGCTGAACGTCGAAGCGCTGAAGACCTCCTATTGACGCAGAACCGTACAGAAACTGGTCCGATATCACCTGCTGCTGCAAAGGATAGCCGGCTTTCACTCGACATAGCAGTGACAATTTATGGTTGTGTAGGTAATGCGTTATGGGATACCGGCGCAGACTATTTCATACTAAGCGGGAAACTGACATCGCAGCTGAAGAAATATTCACGCCGTGGCATACTCGCAGATTCGCACAGCTGGTGGCCATGTCGTTACTCCACTGGGCGCCTGCACAACTAGAGTACAGATTCAAGGGTAGACATTCGTAGCAAACTGCCTTGTTCTACGCGAATGTTCCCGTGAGGTCATTCTGGGAGTTGACTTTCTACGGGAAAATGGAGATATCATTCATCTGCAAGAGCGCCGCGTCACGTTCTCAGCCCATCGAGCAATCAACGTGCAGGATGACGGAAGGCGTGTCGACGTTTTCCGTATTTCTGAACAGCGCGTGACGCTTCTTCCCCGAGCAAGTGTTATAGTCGACGTAACATGCTGTGGTTTGGGCGACGGCGATGAGGTGGCCGAGACAAATTTAGAACACCTCCTGCAGCAAGGCATTTGTGTAGCTAGAAGTGTAATACATCTTCGTGATGGCCGGTCTGAATTGCTCGTAACCAACTTTAGCAACAAGCATCGACATCTGTTCCGTGGCACTTCGATAGCGTTTGCCCACGAAGTAGCAAACGTCACCAACTGTCTCACGTCAGAACTAGTGGATACCACCGACACGTCAATGAGTAATATTGACATCAATCCTGATCTATCTACCAATAACCAGACTGCGCTACGAGCGCTCTTGTTCGAGTTCAGGTCTTGCTTCGCAAGTTGCTCAAAGATCCGCCAGACGTCTATCACTCAACACAGGATCATCACGTACGAGGACGCACGCCCAATACACCAGAACCCCTATACCGCGTGTCGGCTAAAGAACGTGAAGCGATACGTACGCAAGTCAGCGAGGTGCTTGACGATGGCGTTATTGAACCATCTAACAGCCCGTGGTCATCTCCAATCGTGCTTGTCGAAAAGAAGGATGGGTCACTACGCTTCTGCGTCTACTACCGAAAGCTTAACAACGTGACCAAAAAGAATGTGTACCCACGTGCCGCGTATCGACGATTCGCTGGATATACTTCGTCGTACCCATTATTTCACTTCTCTCGATCTCAAAAGCGGGTACTGGCAAATCGAGGTAGATCAGAGAGATCGTGAGAAGACAGCCTTCGTGACTCCAGACGGACTCTACCAATTTCGAGTACTCCCTTTCGGCTTGTGTTGAGCGCCGGCAACTTTCCAGTGAATTTTGGACACTGTCCTCACAGGGCTCAAGTGGCAGACTTGTCTTGTCTACCTTGATGATGTGGTGGTCTTCTCTTCCACGTTCGAGCAGCACCTTCACCGCCTGCGCAGCGTGCTGTAGGCTATCTGATCGGCGGACCTCACACTAAAGCCGCAGAAGTGCCACTTCGGCTATGAAGAACTAAAATTTCTTGGACATGTTAGCACCAAAGGAGTCCGACCCGATCCAGACAAGCTTGCTGCTGTTGCCGAATTACCAGCTCCTGTCGATAAGAAAGCCGTCCAACGCTTCCTTGGTTTGTGCGCCTACTAGCGCCGGTTCATTCATGGCTTTTCACAGATAGCAGAACCTCTGACTCGTCTCACAAGAGACGACACGCCGTTTGTCTGGGAAAACGAGCAACAAGCAGTTTTGATGAACTTTGACAGCGCATGCAATCAGCGCCCGTTCTCGCTAATTTCGACGATGGTGCTGACACGGAGGTCCATACTGACGCTAGTAACGTTGAACTTAGTGCAGTGTTCGTTCAGCGCCGAGAAGACATCGAAAGAGTGATAGCCTACGCCAGCCGCTCTGTATCTCATGCCGAGGCGAATCATTCCACTACGGGGAAAGAGTGCCTCGCAGTCGTGTGGGCAATCACCAAGTTTCACCCGTACCTTTATGGTCGTCCCTTCAAGATAGTGATGGACCATCATGCCCTCTGTTGGTTGGCAAGCCTGCGTGACCCTTCAGGACGGCTAGCATGGTGGAGCTTGCGGCTGCAGGAATTTGACGTCATCATCGTCCATAAGTCCGGCCGTAAGCATGTCACGCGCACCCCTTCATGTCGTCAGCCAGGAAGCAGAGGAAGACGAAGGCTTCCTGGGCGCCATTAGCTCATCAGACTTGAACAAACGGCAGCGAGATGACGCAGAGATTCGTCCGATCATCGATCATTTAGAGGGCCAGGGCACTATCATACCACGTCATTTATTCCGCTCGATGCCGTCGTTCTGCCTTCGAGCCAGTGGGCTGTACAAGAAGAGCGCTCATTCGAACAACCGTGCCTACCTCCTGGCGGTTCCCCGATACATGCGAGACGACGTCCTCTTCGTTTGCCATGACGAACCCACATCCGGTCATCTGGGCTCCTCACGGACACTTGCCAGAGTGAGCGAGAGGTACTATTGGCCAGGAATTTTGGCAAGCGTCAAGAAGTACGTCAAAAGGTGTCGGGAATGTCAGCGCCGAAAGCAACCATCTGTTGAGCCAGCTAGTTTGCTTCAGCCCATTGAAGCACCTTGCACGCCATTCGACCAAGAAGTCGGCATGGACATTCTCGGGCCATTTCTCCTGTCGGCGGACAGCAACCAATGGGTGATCGTCGCGACCGACTATCTGACACGCTACGCTGAGACGCAGGCGATCCCACGAGCCACGGCTTCTGAGATAGCACAATTTTTCATGCGCCACATCGTGTTATGACACGGTGCTCCTTCTAGTACAATAACAGACAGAGAGACGGCATTCACGGACGTAGCTTATGGACGAAGTTTTCAAACTGAGCAGCACCCGACACCGAAAGACAACTGCGTACCACCCGCAAACTAACAGACTTTCCGAGCGACTGAATAAGACCATCGCAGACATGATCTCAATGTACATCGACGTACAGCACAGAATATGGGACCAGATTTTACCTTACGTGACCTTCACGTATAATACCGCCGTGCAAGAGACCACGCGATTCACGCCATTTCCGTTTCTCTATAGCCGCGAAGTGCAGACCATGCTAGACTCTATGCTACCGTGTTAAGACGAAGACGAGTTGGCAACTGATGCCGGAGAATTCGCAGAGCGTGCTGAGGAAGCCCTGGCAGCTCGCGCGACTACACATCGGCCAGCAACAGCAGGCAGACGCACGGCGCTATAATACCCACCACAGAGAAGTGTTTTACAACCCCGGAGACTAAGTTTGGGTGTGGACGCCCGTCCGCCACCGTGGCCTTAGTGAAAAGTTACCCAGCCGGTACTTTGGCCCAAATGATGTGTTACGCCGCGTCAGTGACGTGAACTACGAAGTGGTTCCGAACTCAACATCTGAGGCACGGAGCAGGACATGACCGAGGCCGGACGTCGTTCTTGTGTAGCGCATGAAACCATTTATTGCGCGTTGTTCGTAACTTTCTCCTTGCCATACACTGTTCTTTGTGTTATTTATTTATTTTTGTGAACTTGCTTCTTCGTTCATCGATTTTCCTATATTGGCACGCTCGTTAATTTCTACTTTTACTTTTTCTGAATTTCCAATTTTTTGAATGTTCCTATGTCGTAAAATTTGGGTGGTCCTATGTACTTTTCTTTCCCTCTTTTGGGACGTTTTTTTTCTCTTTCTAAAGGGGGGATAATGCCACCCGCACGTAGTGGGTCGACTGCAAGAGCGGCTCTACCATCTCAAGGAAAGAAAGAAGATCGCGTGCTTCTTCTCGACTCGAGAGCCAGCCACGACTGACGCATCGTCTCAGCGCTAGCTATTCGGTGGTTTAATAAACTCCCAGTACTTGTGATTCATCGTGACAATATAATAAACGACGATATTCGGTAGACTGTGTGAGTGCTGTACCTATAAAAACTTCCATACGCGCATGTTTGCGAAATCGAGCAGCAGCAACTTAAGCGGATGATGGAAAGTGTGGTAGAATCGGTCCTTTCATTGACGACTGAACTAAGGAATGGGCTATTTCACTCAGAAATAAGCCTCTATGTCCAGGTACCTAAACTAATCGGACTTTTCTCAAATGCGCAGGCCCTAGTGCACGGAACTCTTTTGTTACTTGATATTCAGCACCAACACAAAGTGCCGCACAGAGAGATAAAGAATGCTGTTATTAAAATAGCTTATGTAATTCTCGTATCCAACCTGCGTAAGGTGAGCAGTACTGCCATAAAGTCAACCTCAAAAACGGGTATGAAAGTGGGTTTAGCCGAAGGGGATAAAGCAATCTAAAATCGGGCTGCAAATACCAACCCCTGACTTTTCGTCACATTGCGATGTGCTGTAGCAATAACAACGTTTGTTGTAATACTTCGCATGTGATCTTGCAGTAAGCCGTCCAAAATATTAGGGGAAGCAATTTAGCGTTATTAGGCAAAAAGTCGTTAAATTGAATTTCTACACAGTATGAATTATCACGACTCGGGATGATATCGCCTATACGTACATTGAGGGGCTCCAGTAAATTTTGTACAAATATAATTTGTCGGGTGTGAAATCGCAGCTATCCAGCACCGAACAATGATTCTGTGGCTGAAATAAAAGCTGTTTCTGTTTGTCGTAATGGTGATTCATAAATTCTTATGAATTCCTGAACAGTCAGAAGGAGAATTCTGCAGGAAAGAGAAGGGACCCTCGATTTGAGATACAACACATTGTTAGCAACGGTTTTAGGCAGGCCAGGGCATAAGCGCAAAGCTTCTATTTCCAGATGAACTAGAGGCCGTGACTTGTAAGCTAGAACTCTAGAGAAAAGTACACAACGAAATTCGAAAATATATTTACCAGTGTATTTCTTTTCATATCTATGCGGTATTTGCTTAGCCTACGTAATAATCCAATGGCCCGCGCATCTTTTCCGGTGATGCATTCGATGTGAGGTCGCCAGTTAAGCGCTTTATGATAAAATATTCAAAGGTATTTAGCGGATTTCACCTGTGGTATGTCCTCATGATGGTAAGACAGAGAGATGTGCACGGGGTATTGCAGTGGGAAAACAAGGAGGGCACATTTACTCGGAATCAGTAGAAAGCAATTGTTGCCGAGCCCGCTCACCGATGTACTATAGTAAGTCTGCAGCCGTTGGTATAAGGTTGAATGTTATCTGCCATTGCAAAAAAAAAGGAACGCGCTATATCTGCATAAACATAAGTTATGTCCTTTTTACGTGGCATTGCGCTCATTAGTACTTTCCCAATGGTCAAAGTTGCCTTTCTTCATTCATTATGCAGGATTTCTTTTTGCTGTTCATTCATTGTCATAGGAGATTGCTCTATCGAACACTTTTTTCAAATACTACTAAGTACTGATACATGAGTGTTTATTTTCTGATTATCGGGTTACCTGTCTAGCTTACACTTATGTTTGTCAACTAACGCAACTTTGTTGTGCTTGTACAAACTCGGATCCATCCAGGTCGGCCCCATAGATAGGCACGGTGGGCAAAGCCACCAGAAATATTTCATATTTCATCGCCCATCCAGTCGTAAAGCAATTATACGAAGGCTCAACACATCAGTTTTTCTCTACCTTGCCCTCCTCCTGAAAGGATTCGCTTTACTTGATTGTCGCCCGCAAGGTCCATTGAATCTGCGCCGTCATGTATGTGTCTATATTTTCATAGGCGTATTTCTACGGCTACTGAGAAAACGTACGTCATTTATTCATCGTACGTTATATTGCTACCACGAGAGGCCAATATTTCTTTATTTCTGTTTCAGGTATAACTACAACTATGTAATTTGGCTACGCAAAGCTATACCTTCATTTTAACACAACAGTTTTTTTTACGCCGAGGTGAACCGTAGTTCCACTGACGCATTTCTATCGCGTATATGGCACTATAAATCACACGCTAACATATGGCAAATAAAAATAGCTACAAGAAAGAGTCTTGTCCCCAAAAATCAAACATATGGCCCTTCGTTCTACAGCCTGAAACGATTCGGCCACGGATCATACGTTGTTCCGCATACTTCAGCATTATGTTGCGTCTCACAAAGCGAACGAGACCTTCAGCGTTAACTTAGATCATTCATTCTGACAATAAGCTGTTTATATACACGAGGGGCACTCAAGCAAGTTGGTGCCAGCGAATCCTGCTAAGCTATTTAAGTGCCAAGAAACCTCCCTTCCTCTCCCTTGGTGGGCTTTTTTCATTTCAGGTTTCACAAGATTAACAGCCCTGATGCTTGCTTAGTGACGTTCGGGCGTGAAAAATGGAGGTTCCCAAGATTGATCACATCGCGGGATCGCGATCTAGTGGGCGAGTGCGGAATGAGGGAAATTTTATCAGTGGCTCGCGGAAACCTTAGGTTCTATGGTACCCACATTGAGAAGCCTGGATATACGCATTTACCGCTCGCAGTAAAGCGTAGAGGCCCTTAGTGTGTTGTCGTTATTACTATATACGGTAATGGGGTGATGGTCACGCTTTGAAGGTCGTCACCACTCGCGGCGTAACGATGCGCGCGCGCTTACACGGGACTGAAGCATACAAGCATACACGGACACAAGCGCACAAGCATACACGGGACAAGCGCGCTTCGCGCTTGACCCGTGTACGCCTGTGCGTTAATTTCGTGTGTTCACTTTTGTGCGTGAACAGCAGTCTAGGTGTGCAGCTATGACAGTTGTTTGGTAGTGCTCACCTCGTGTATGTTCTATTTGTACGTCCATCTTGCTTCCTGCTTGAGCACTGCGCTGTATGGTTCGAGCTGCTTGCTGTTCTTTGAGTGACATCTCAGTTGGTTGCTGTAGAATTCAGTGTTTCGCCTTTGTGGAAAGAGAATGCCCAGTAGATGCTGAAGTACCTCCATCAAGGTACGTTTACCTTTTGTGTTATACCGATTCTTATGAGATAAACATCGGCTGTGCTTTATTTATTAACTTTTTAATAACTGTGTATAAGGGGAGGTTAGTGCCCATGCGTGGCACCAACCTCTTCTCTTGCACGAAAGCCGACATCGCATATTTTGTAGCAAACACAAGGGTATACTTATGTACATTACACAACACTCACGCAATGAGTCCACGTTTGTTAATACTGAGATGTGTCCACAATACACAAAAATGTGTCCACACCACATAAAAAAGTGTTCACACTACAAAGAGTTTGTAAAAATAATTGCGCCATTTTAAGTGGCAATACAAAACATTAAAACTCAATGAAACGTCAAAGGAACTGAACTGTTTTGAGAAAGGTTTTCACAAGAATGTCGTTGTGAAACACAAAATGATTGTTATGAAACGTACCGGTTATCAATAACAATAATGCACTTGTTTCTTTTTTTTCCACTTAGTACATTTGGGATACATTGAGATTTTTGGGATAATTTTGACTGCCTCTGCATGGAAAAGAAGTGAAATAACATTCTTGATTCAGAAACGTACTCATCTTGTGTACACAATTTATGATACAACAGGTAATCGTGCAGTAATATTGCGTGGTACAAGCGTTTATTGCCATCGGGTGTGAGGGCATTTTATGATCATAACGGCTTCCTGCTTTAAATCCGGCCACTCATTACAAAAGGCACACGCAATGCTGCTCGTCAGAGTTATTCGGGCTGCACGTATTTACTTAAGACCATAATTGCTCATGCTTAAAGCATGCTACCCCATACACAGAATGCTGCCATTTGAGAAAGCTTGACTGAAAAAAGCGCTTTTAACTTTATAGAGTGCATACATTGTAGTAAAAGTACGTTGTAGTAATCCACAACTTAAATTTCTTGAGTAACAGCATACAATTAAAACTAGACACTAAGTGGCTGGGGTACGTACGGGCGAACGGATATCGGAATCACGCTCAATGCTTAAAGCTGTAGTTTAAGGATACTTTTTTTTTCCACGTGCAGCTAACTTAGGTGTCTTCCTTGCTTTCGTGTCTTTCATATGTGGCCCAACGAGCCACCTGCACTACTAGGTTTTCCTTGATATGTCAATACACTGCAGTTATCCAACATCCGCACAGTACAACGTCATCTGCCGGTGTTTCATGCAACTGAGCTTTCTGTACTTCCGCTGGAGCACTCCACTTTTATTCGTGAATAGGACGCAGTGCAGGGTGAAAAATTGAGTTTTTTTTAGCCAGCTGCTTTAACTTGCCGTCTTGCACACTCGTGGGCTGCACGAGCAATCGATGTCGTTATTCCTGGGAAGTTCCTGGTTATGTTGCTTTTTTTAAGTTTTTCGACCAGAACTGAGATGAGCTGGACTGTTGTCATTTGTCACAAGATTATGAGTGCTCATAGCAGCGATATATCATGTTTTTCATAACTAGTGTGGTGAAACCAGCCACGGGGTTTAGAGGAGTGTGACTTATCTCTGTTATTTTACCCAAGTATAACCGAATACTGTAGGGCAGACTCTCATAATGGGAATTCCTCAGTGCGAATACATCGAGCCGCTGTCGCCTCAGCATTCTCAAAGTGGCTCTTCGCTTAAGTAAACGTGGAGAATAACAACTTACTGCGTCGTAGCAAGACGTTTCCGTACAGACTATTGGAACTCACCACTTCAGGGATCACTTAGCATGCGATGTTTCTGCAATTTATGTGCTGCAGCCCGTTCTCTTGAACTGAGAGGTTAAAGTGCTTCTGCTACACAGATGACGTCACTGTACACGGAAAGCTGTGCAGCCTTCTCGAATAAGAAAGCTGAATAACTGGATGATGCCAGCATGACAATAGACAAGTTTCCTGTGACTTTGTAGTTGCACAGGTACATTCCTTCGCGTGTATTGAAATTGCTTAATCTGAAACGCTGCTCGCGCATGACACAAATAACGTTTCAGAATGTGCAACGAGTCAGATTCCGCTCCACATCAGCTCAAACGAACAGAAATTTACCGAAGGGTCAAATAAAGCTTCCGGTGGCCAAAGCACTACGATACTGTGTTTATCAGTCTGAAAGTTTGCATAGGTATAGTTTCTTACGAGAACTGCGAAACTTTGTGGCCAACGTCTTAATATTTTGTGATGGTTGTATGCGTGTGACACCACAGTTAATGCCGAGTAGAAGTGCAGAATTAATAGCATCCAGCAGTGTCGCACAGCACAGTTTTGCCTGCCTAGTAGAGCTCACGGAAGAAGATGCGCATGGTGCATGTCAGAGTGAGGCATTGTAACCACCTAATGGTCTTCTCGGACAACTTATGGGAGATTAGCGCTGTCTCTGAGTTTTCTATTATTGCTTAGTTCGTTGTTGTGCCATAGACTGAGGTTGTGGGTGTCACCCCTGCTGTACCTACGGAAACTTTCCGGTCGCACTTAACTCTTCATGTTTTACAGTGTAATGTTGTCATGATATTTTGTGGGCATTTGTAGTTAGCAGAAAAACTCTAATAATTACCAGATAGCAAGTATGAAACTGTTTATACAGACATTATACGAACCAATGTACAACTTTCTGATAGAAAGTTTTGAACCATCTTCGTTCCTTAAAAAACTAGTTAGTTAAAAGGATGTAATAAAGAATTGATCAAAACACAAAAAAGATAATCTGACTCACTTCATACACCGGTCAGCAACATGCATTTATTTGGTCGCGTCGTAATTGCATGCGTCGGCATATTTTTAAACTCTCGCTTAGGATACCTAAGGCGCCCTGTATATTTTCTTGCAGCGTACTCGTATTTGCAATGCAGCCAGGTATTTCAGAGTGACGAATTCTTCACAATCAGAGAAAACCTTGATTTCTCTACAGTACCCTTTCTCTCTTAGCGAAGACTGACCAAGAGCTCGTTAACGCTCGTTCTACTTCTTCAGTCACGCGGTACCTTGTTTCACACACGAGAAAGATCGCTTCGTAGTTATAGTAACGAGAGAGCTATTTAAATAACGTGTCTAGTTCATGTTAGTATCCAATCAACTCTGGGGCAATACAGGCTTTTTTTCCTAACAGCGGCGTAAAAATGCGTTCACCCAAACACGTCGCTACTTTCTTTTTCGAGGCACTCTCAGTTTCTTCGTCTCTTCCTCCTCATATATTTACCTGTTGTTGGCCGTGCGCTCTACGCCCGTGACAGGCAGGAGAGTACTCCGAAGAGCAAGCTTTCTTCTCCGGCGGAACGACCCAGCCGTGGCGTGTGTTCCTGCTTCCTCCGCATCATCGTTCTCGACTTGGTGCATGCGCTTTGTTTTCCCGAGTGTTTCATGGATGTTTCGGTTCTCGCAGACTCGCTCCCTGGATGGGTGCACACCGCGCGTCGCGCTCCAGCGACCGACGCGAGGAAGTCGGCCACTGGTCTTTGTGCGGAAGGGCGTCTCCGCCGCCTATAAAACTCCCGTCCTCCTTCCCTAGAGACCTTGTACGCGGTCAGGGACACACAACAACAAGTCATGGCCTGCAGGCGAACAGGACCATCTTTGCTGGCGTTGCTAGTCACAGTGCTCTTAGTGGCCCCTAGCTCAGAGAAGAAGCTTCTCAAGCTGGCGCTGCTGATGTCTGGAGGAACAACTTTCATCCCTATTCCAGTGCCGCTGCAAAAGAAGGTGCAGCACACCAAGCTAGTGCCATTCAACATGCCGTACCCCGTGCCTGTGCCGTAAGCTACTATGTTCTTCTCGTCTTCGCCCTACCCATATACTGGAAACGGTGGAGCAGCCAGAACTTCGGTTCAATAGGCTCTGTAGTAGATTGAACGAGGGAGGGCGGCAGGGAAAAGATTGTGGTTGAGTTTCATTCAGCCCTCTGTGGGGCATGACAGGCATAAATTTTGCGAAGTATGGGGCCAGGTATGGTGTCTCATGTCTGTGCCCCGTCTAATAGCCACTTAACGATGCACTGTACAGTGGTAAGGTCTTTGCAGTCACTCGACAAAGAGGATGTGTGCGCCTCTGGTATGAATTCTTGGAGGCAGTTTCACGAGAAAGTTTGGACACCGTACATGAATATATAATAACGTATTGCAGCAGCGAGGATAGAAGCTTGTATGATCTTTTATAATTTAAAACGGTAAGAATAACGAAATGCCCTAGGAAAAGTTGGTTATTCAAACATATCCTTCAGAAATATTTATTGAGCTAGCGATGCTAAATGCGTATGTGCATTCACCATTTCCGAGTTTCGCTTACGAAACCTGGAATTTTTCTTGTGATGTGCTTTGGCTTCTGTTCTCCTTTAGCGACTACCGAGCAACAGATGGCTTCGGAAGCTATTTGCTGCCCGGCAGCGGCTAAAGGAGAACATAGTTTTTTTCACTATATAAGTTTGCGCTGCACTTGAAGACGACAAATGTGGATGTTTTAGTTATTGTTTCGTTACAGTAGATGCTGCTTTTCTGGTTGAAAGATTGTTAGCGGTACGTTTCTCAGCATGTTTAGTTATCCTAGCCAATGTGCATGTATTCTAGCTTTCCTTGTTTTGACTTTGAAGGTGAATAGGAGAAGTTTCCTTTAGAGATGATGCACAGCAGTACACCCAGGATTTCACCTTCATGAAATGTTGATTAAGGTAGTTTTATTTTATAGCAGAGAATACTATATAGGTTGAAACAATTGTGCTACTAATGGGGAACATAGTCAATACCACTGCACAACCCGCCACAGAGCGACGAGAATTCAAAGTTCATCAGACAGGAATCACATGAAAATCAATTCTCTTTTATTTTTTGCAGAGTTCATACGCATGAGCACGTGAAGCACGGCGGTAAGCACGAGCATGTCAACTACGATCACAAGCACGATGACTCGAGAAGCAAAGTGGTCGTCATAGATGACGACCATCACGGTGGAGGGCACTACGGCGGAGGACACTACGGTGGGGGCCACTATGAACACTATAGCGGAGGACACTATGGCGGCGGCTACTACTGATCTTGTTGGGTAACATCCCTCAACTGCTCGAAGACAGCCCTTCAACGTCAACATCAAGTGCGTCCAGGCTGAGGATCCTAAGCCTGACTTTATCGTCATATGTACATTATTCATTGCACTGAAGCATCTGAATACTCAGCGCATCGACGCCTGTCATTTTTCAGACTCCTTTTAACATCACCCGCTATTTCAAAGTATGCCACTTCAACCTATCAGTAGCTGTATACTGAAAGCGCATAGAAATGAATGCTGTAAATACGTAAGTGGAAATCATTGTTATGCTTCTTGCATAACTCTTATAGAAACACCATGCACTGTTATAGGGATCTAAGCAACATATTTTGCATATTTTAGCGTCTTCAGACACATTAGATCGGTAGTATACAATTAGTGTGGTATAGGATTTTGCTGCAAAAAATAAATAAGCAGAGTAATCATTGTGAACGCCAAATGCCGACATCAACCGCACTTTGCTTTGAAGTATCGAAAATGTCTGAATCATCCAGATGATAGGGCATGCTGTTGGCTAAGCAATAACAACGCCACACATTTTGCCAACTTGCACTGAACTGTTTGTTTCTCTTTGACTTTTCCTCTTACCTAAATTAAAAACCGTGAGAAGTGCAATATTCATTACGCAAGTACCTTTCATTTGGATATCAGTCTACAACTTCTTACCACAACATAATCAGAAAAAAAAAACGTATCAAATATGTGTCGCGGTTAATTTACTTTAGTATTGCGGGAAACAATATGAATGTATTAAATTTCTGCACAGTATTGTTAAAATACATAGCTCCCATTCTTCATCTCGGCTGTTGTTTTCATTTCTTCTCTTTGTTTTGTACTTCCCTGCTTTCTTCTATTTCCCTTCATTCGATGCTCCTTTGGGCATCCTCTTTTGCTGTTTGCAGGACAGCAAGCCAAGTGTTTCGATTTGGGTAACCCCACAGCCTTTCCCTTTTGTACATATGTCCCCATCTTGTGCATCTCTCGAAATGAGCCCAGCACAAACAGGCACTCTCATAAAGTCGCAGTTGGGTGCTATTTCCATAAAACTTTCTTCCAGTATTTTTACTGTAGTAGATATGCGCGTTTGCGAAACGGATAGTGATTTTGGTTATGTATCATGACATGATTACTAAATAGATGTATGAAACCCCGCTCTCCTAAGCAAAGCGAAACACACATTTCAGCAATAATTATGCTCCCTCCCCTTTTTCGTGGTTTCCATGTGTACAGCGTTGCCTAACTTTCAAATTTGTAAATAAAACCTTCGTCATATTGCTGTTGCTTTTCTGGTGTTTGTATCCATTTCGAACTTCCATGTTTTTCAGCAAAAAATAGCTTTATATTTCGCATATTAAGTTCCACTGTCGAAAAGCCATTCAATCTTCTGGTAGATGTGGCAAGAATAGTTCAGTGGCCAAGTGATTGTCTGTGCTGAGCCTCAAGTATTTTCAATGCCTACTTATCGACTACGTTATGGGGGGTTTTGAGTGCCACCGCACGCTGTTAGATTTTGTGCTTTTTATCTTTAACAACTGAACGATCAGCGTTATGGTGGGTGCATATACAAGGAAACGGTTGGCTTTGCACACAGCGTGCTTCATTGCTTCATTATTTCACATAGCGGACACAAAAACAGGAAACCATCGAACCACCCAAGACGGCAACATTCAGATGGGAAATAGTCTATACATTGGGCCTAATTAAGAAATTTCCAATCAGATGTAGTGGCATGTCGCAAAACCTAAATACTATAATTGAAATTAACAGAAGCACAGTTCTCACGCTGGCGTGGCTTAATTCTTGCGGCTTCCAACAAATTTAACACGTTTAAATAGTGCAGACAAGCCTTCTCCCTCTACGCCGGCAAGCAATATCTCTCACGTGTTGAATCCTGTTTGATGCCTTGACACTCAGTGTTACCTTCAACGTATGCTTAATGTTGTGTTTTGGATAGAATTTTCCAATATAAACTACTGGGAACTCTGGCGCCTAGTGTCTGTGGTAGCTGCATCGCACGGTGCTTCAGCGAGCATGAAAATGATTGGTAGTACACACACTTTTCTAATCTTCGTACTTGTGGACTGCTTTTGGCTCCGTGTGTGTTCGTGTGGCTTGGAGCTGTTTTCTCACGAAACAAAAATCAGTAAATGTTCAGCGGTTGCGCTTTACCACCTTATTATCTTAGGCCTACCATTTTGAATGGGGCGAAGAAGCTCAAAAGGGTTTGTGCTTTCCTTCAAAACGAAACCACAACCAGCAATAAACGAAGCCGCAAGTACGATTCGCCGCCCGCAAGCACGAAGACTAGGCAAATGTGTGTACTACCCATCATCCCCATGGTCGCTGAACGATCGCAGTGGCAGAGTCTCCTCTAGTTAATTTTAGAAAACTCTATGCTGTTTTGGAGCTACGAAACATACGATATGAAAACCATGCAACTATGACAAATTGTGGCAAATTTTTGAACATGTTGTGTCGCTGGAGACGGCGTCTTGTGAACTGGACTTGTATTCTTCAAGGCTACAACTGCCAACCATAATGCGTGCATGACCACCATTTTTCTTTTTTCTATCGGTACGTGGCGCCCCCTTTTGGCGGCAGCAATGGCGTCCAGCCTTAACGAAATGGGACGTAGGTGAAAAATATATGTATACAAAGAAAAAAGGTTATTTTACAAAACAACATGCCCGCCGGGGTGGTCTAGTGTCTAAGGTACTCGGCTGCTGACCCGCAGGGCGCGGGTTCGAATCCCGGCTTCGGTGGCTGCATTTCCGATGGAGGCGGAAATGTTGTAGGCCCGTGTGCTCAGATTTGGGTGCACGTTAAAGAACCCCAGGTGGTCTAGATTTCCGGAGTCCTCCACTACGGCGTCTCTCATAATCATATAGTGGTTTTGGGACGTTAAACCCCACATATCAATCTATATTTTACAAAACAATTTCTACCTATATGCAACAGAGACCCTCTGGAGAGCTCTGATAAAATTGGAGTATCACACCACAAAGAAAGTGACTTCCCAGGACCACTCAACACCACCAGTTCGAAGCACATGGAGCGCCATTCTGAATTTTTAAAGGGCCACTCACCATCCCGCATTTAAACACGAAAGCGTGATTTTATCTTTTCCTTCATACACGTGGTGCATCTTCCCCACCCCTTAGTTCTTGAATGCACCTGAACAATATCAGCACTAAGCGCTAGAGCCTATCAGGATTTCGCGCTTCTCGGCTTCACACTGTTATCGCCAGCTTGCGCATTTGTAAACATAAAAAATGAATTTTGATCTGTTGATTGTGCACAATATTTATGCGAGACAAAGAAGAACGAACGGGCGCCTGCACGGCAAAGCAGTGCATGAGACAAATCGCAGTGGATATTTCGCGTATACCGATGAATCAGGAGCATGTATGCTGTAGACGTCACAGGAACTACTGTCTACGTCTCCATAGTGTGCCAAGAATTCTGTACGAGAAATATCAGGAAAGAATAATGCGTTCTTTTTTGTATTTTGGGAGTCTGGTAAGTCGCTCTGGGAAGCCATGCGCTCAGTAACACGGCACCGCAAGATCACCAGATTGTTCCAGTTCGTCTCTGCTGGATAAGATCGGCAGTGTATTTTTGTTAACTAGGTGTTTTCGTCAAATATGACTTTTTAGCCCATTTTCTATTCAATTAAGCCAGGCCAACATTGTCGGCAACGAGATTGGGTGCTACTTTGACGCGTCTTCAAATCCTGGTCGTGTATGTGCATGATTTGTGCAGTCTTTCACCCAAACAAAATAGGATGAAACGGCGAGTACGCAAATCGGCGCGTGGAAGGAGGAGGAGGAGGTGGAGCAGGAGGAGGTGAAGATGTGTTGAATTAAGTGGCTCAAAATGAAAGAGAAAACGGGTATAAAAAGTAGCGAAAGAGCTGGTTTGGTTAGAGCATGGGTCGCAAACTCACTTCAGCCAGCGGGCTGCAGTCACGCACTCTAAACCCTCGTGGGCCGTCGTAATGTGGAACGTAACAGTGGAAGGTGGTGGGGAGTGTATGTATGCACAAATTGTTAGCAAACGTTGCCATTTGAAATAAAACCTTTCCCCTAGGTCATACATGGATCATTTTTGAAGGACATTTGAAGTTAAGAATGCAAGAGCATTTCAATTTCAATCTCCAAATTGACAGCATACCTGGATGCTGATTCTGAAATATACTTTCTGTTTCATGGTTATGCGTTAGGATTTAAAGTTCACATGGAGGACCTCTCTTAAGCAAGGCTTTGAACAAGTAAAGTTAGCGTAGTTCACGAACATAGTTTTCAATAAAATAAAAAAGGTGGAATGAAGTCAGGCATGTGCGGGCCGCAACGAGAGTGCTGCGGGTGGCTTGTTTGGAAAGTCTCGGTTATAGGTTTGGGCACAAAACACGCTCGTGGAACCGCTATCGTAGGACCGCTTTTTTTTTACGAGGCAGCCACTGCGGCTCGTTTTTTTTTTTTTTTTTGCTGTAAAGCAAAAGAAATGGTAGAGATGGTCACTTTCTTGGTTTCCATGTGAGAAAAAGAGGTAAGTACTACGCATTAGTTGATATGTGGGGTTTAACGTCCCTAAACCAGTACTACACATTAAACGCAAGCAGTCAGGCACACGGCTTGGTGGAGTAACGAGTTACAAGCGCCATGGTTTCCGCGGCCTTCGAGAGATGGAGCCAGTTTTCTGGTGGCGCAATGGATTGCTGTGAAGTTTTTGACCCCTACACTCCATAAAGGCCAAAGTTTATCTCTCTCGTAGACAAGAAACAAGAGCATTCATATGGGCGCGTACACTGTGTAGCTTGGCGGGCTATGTTCTTGCAAACGCGAAATATTATCTTGCAATAATATTTTGAAATAATATCTAAGCAAGCTACTTTGCCGGTAGATATTGGATGCTTACATCTACTCTGGATACCGGGAGAGTCAGACGTTATGTACACCACTTTATCACACTTAATAAATGTACAGTGTGCATGTTTATGCTCATAAAACACAACGAGAACTGTAGACTAAACATCACTGGCCTTTGACAAGAGAGGCCAAAGTTGTCCTGTTATTAGCAATGATCGTTACAAGCGTGTTCTTCGAATACTTATGACCATAAAAACTGGATTTTCAAACAAAAGTTAAGTGTGGATGTGCGCACAGCTCATAGTGAAACTGCCCCGCCGCGGTAGTCTAGTGGTTCAGGTACTCGGCTGCTGACCCGCACGTCACGGGATCAAATTCCGGCTGCAGCGGCTGCATTTCCGATGGAGTCGGAAATGTTGTAGGCCCGTGAACTCAGATTCGGGTGCACGTTAAAGAACTCCAGGTGGTTGAAATTTCCGGAGCCCTCCACTACGGCGTCTCTCATAATCATACGGTGGTTTTGGAATGTTAAACCCCACATATCATCATCATAGTAGAACTCCAGAAATGTGACTTGTTGCTTCAATGCGAACTATCAGCTCACTCAGGAAACGATGCGCTAACAAAACAAAAACAACCTTCCAAGTTCAGCTAATTATGCTACATGCTTGTGTTTGTTGGTTCGTTCATCAGCTAACTGGTGCCACTCCTTTCGGGTCACGGCTTATCAAACCTAGCACCTAACCAATTCTTTTTATCTCTGAGAATGACCGAGACGCTGATGAAGCAATCACTCACGTGTATCTCTTCCTGCACTGACAAAATGAGGTGTGCAGCGCATATTTGGCGTACAAAGCGTGGACGGGGGAGGAACATGTGTACACAAAGAATAAACTACCAGCGTAACAGTTTTACCTAATAGTCTCTTTCATGGTAATATAAGTACGTTCATGAGCACACCTGGTAGTCAGAATATTGCTAGATGAACGAAAAAGCGCCAAATAGTATTTTAATAAATTCAATACTACGCAGCCTCTGTAAATTACTGTGGTGACAGAAAGCACTGAGGAAACGAAAAGTCGGTGAATTCCACGCAATCTGAAAATCCACTTCATACGACGCGGTGAGCTCCCTCGCTTCATTCTTTTTGTTTTGGGGGAGGGGACTAGTGAGGTCGAATGGGGGGGGGGGTAATAAAGTGTTACGAGGTGCTTCGACGTGCTTTTATAAATATAGTAGCGGTGTGCGTACCATGCTCTTACCAGCCACGCACACTACACTGATGTTTAGAGGGTCGTGAATGCTCATGGGACAGTACGGGCTCCAGTTTCATTTAAAAAAATGGTTGCCACAACGTGGTCAACACTTCTCGTATACGATACTGTGAGGGTCATACGAAGTATTCGTTGGTGTATTGCTCGAGTCAATGAGAACACATGTGTTTTTTTTATTTGAACATACTGCAGGCTATTCACGGCATGCATGCAGGAGTGGAGACAAGAATATACACACTTAACATCGAAGCAAAATACATAACGAAATAACAAGGAGATACAATGTCAACAGCTCATAATTCAGATTGGAAACCCTGTAATATGTTCATAAATGATTGAATGGTGTTATAGCAAACAATATTGTTATCTAGTCTATTCCAATAGAGGATAGCTGACGGAAAAAAGGAAACGTTTGTGAGGGTTAACACGACTGAAAGGTTGGTGGATTGTTTTAGAATGGTTCAGTCGCAATAAGTGTTTATTGTAGATCTAGCAGGTAATAAGGTCGTGCTATTCGGTATTAACCAAGATATAATAGGTAAATAAATGTTAGTCGCGATATATATCTGCGTCGCGAAAGAAGTTTTAAATTTGCCCCTGCAAGCCTGCACAACTGGATTGCCTCGAAGAGTCTGAATATACAAATCTAACTGGTAGTTTTTTATTCTTTTTGTTTTATTAATCAGGTGCTCTTGATGTGGACTCCAGATGTGATCGGCGTACTCTAAACACGGTATAACTAGCGTTTTGTATGCGTTCAGTTTAAGGTGCGGTTCCTCTCCGCTCCTCGACATATGGCTAAAACATGTCGTTCCCAGTTGAGGTTTGATGAGAGAACAATGCCCTAGTATTTTGCTCGGTCGCTTTTGTTGACTGTTGTGTTTTCTATAGTATATGTAAAGTTAAAGAAGTTGGTTTTATTTGTGAATGAAATGAAATGAGTTTTCATTGTGTTTATTCTCATGCCCCAAGTATTTCACCCGGAATAAGTCATTTGCAATAAATTGTTCAGAGAACAAACGCGTAGAAAGAAGGGTCATTGAAGGCACTAATCCGGCACAAGCCCGCAATGTCAGAAGATTGAAACCACACAGTCTTCTGTTCTTTTAAACAGGGAAATAAAATTTTCAGAAACTAAAAGGAAAAAAACGTGAGGCGAGCTGCGAGCCAGGTGAAGTTTGGAGCTTATAGGCGGTCAGGTGACTTTCTTCATTGCTGATAAAGTGCAACAGACCATCTACTTAGAGATATCACCGCGGCCAAGCATGGCATGGCAATTTTCAGTTCAAGTGCAGATGTCGAATCATTCCCAATTGTATGTACTTAAAATAAGTGAGGAAGTAATACTTAGAAAAAAGAGGTCTGAGGTGCGGCCTCCCAGGCGATTATCTGCTGGTAATGCGCTTCCTTACCAGAAATAGTGGCCAGGCACTGCACCTTGGTGCAGTACCTGGTCACAACTTCCAAGAACGCGGCAATGAACCTTTGGACCCCAAGTCCCCAGCAGCTGCGAAGCAACTGTCCAAAGTTGCGGTCAGACTTGTGACGTGATGAAGGATGCTAAGAATTCCTGGGTGCGGACAGGCCGCCATTAGAATCTGAACATGGCTACCTTCAACACTAGAACGCTATCTAGTGAGGCTAGTCTAGCTTTGCTATTCGATGTATTGGAGGGTGTTAAAGGGATATAATAGGGTTCAGCGAAGTTAGGAGGACACGCGAGGCTTATCCAGTGCTGAAGAATGAATACGTCCTATGCTACCATGGCTTAGTTGAGAGAAAAGTACTTGGAGGGGGGTTTCTCATACACAAGAATGGCGCTCACAGCAAAGAAGAATACTATAGCGTAATCGAGAGGGTGGCAACTATCATAAATCAGTTTAACAAAAGGTACAAGATGAAGGTGGTATAGGCCTACGCGCCTACATCGCGCCGTGGAAGACACAGTATACTATTCTTATGGGCGACTTTATTGCCAAAGTAGGCAAGAAACAGGCCGCAGACCCTGCAGTGGGGGAATATGCCATCGGCTCTAGAAATGCCAGAGGAGAGTCATTATTAGAGTTCGCAGAACGTAATTTATGGATAATGAATACCTTCTTCAGAAAATGGGCTAACCGTAAGTGGACATGGTGAAGTCCTAATGGCAAAACTAAAAATGAAATTGGCTTCATTCTTTGTGCCCACTCAGACGTGGTACAGGATATACAAGCAGTTGGCAAGATTAGATGAAGTAACCATAGAATGGTATGAGCTCGTATGCAACTAAAATTAAAAGAAATCTAAGACAAGAACTGATACGCAAGAAGCCAATTAGTGAACAAGTGGTGAGAGTAAAATGACAGGAGTTCAGAGTTTTGCTTCAGAATTGATTCGAGGCACTAAATCCGATAACCAAGGTTGGCGTTGACAAAATGAACAATAATATTACTAGTGCCATCAAAGAGTGTGCAATTGAAGTTGGAGGTTCAGTCACTAGACGGGAAACTGGCAAAATATTTCAGGACAAGAAAAATCTTATTAATATACAACAAACGATGAAAGCCTCAGATGCAACCGACAAAATAGAGCTAGTGGAGCTTTCGAAGTTAATCAATAGGCGTGCAATAGCAGACATCAGGAGGTATAACATGGGAAGAATTGGAATGGGAAAAATTGAGCAGGATGTCAAAAGTGGCAGAAGCCTAGAAGTGGTGAAGGCAGACTTGTGCAAAGGCAAATGTTGGATGTATGCATTCAGAAACAAGAAAGACAACGCCATAACCAATATAGATAGGATAGTCGGGACGGCTGAGGAATTCTACAAAGAGCTATACAGAAGTCAAAAGAACCAGGATAGTTTTGGGAGAAACGATAGTAATCCAAGAGAATTCGACATCCTACCAGTAACGACAGGGAAGTAAAGAAAGCCCTAGAAAGAATGGAAAGGCAAAGCCGATGGTGATGATAAAGTAACAACGGGCATCGTGAGAGATGGCGGAGAATCATGTTAGAAAAATCAGCTACCTTATACACAAAGCTTATCTTGACGGGAAGGGTACCAGAATCTTGGAAAAACAACATCATCTTAATTCATTAGAAAAGAGACGTCAAGGACATAAAAATTACAGGCCGATTTGCTTACTCTCCTTTGTCTACAAACTATTTACAAAAATAAAAGTGTTACACAAAGTAAGGTAACTTAATGGGGGGGGGGGGGTTGATGGGCCCTGAGTCCGCGATCACAGTATAATGATGATGATCTCCACCGCCATGGCTCGCACCCACTCAGGGGGATCGCAGTGGAGGCAACGTCGTCTTCCTTCTCTGCCCACGCTTCCCTTGTTTTTCCTCGTAGTGATACTTTGTATCATTCCTCCCCTCTCAGACGAAGCCCTCTGGGCGAGTCATTCTTGCATCCTCCGTGTAAACGGCTTCAGGCGGGCAACATGCGTCACCTCTGTCTTGCATGAACGTCGGCCACTAGTGGTGACACGTGCAATTTCATAGTTGACCTCGCTGACACGACGGAGTATCACAAAAGGACCGGCATAGTGTGCCAGTAGCTTTTGGCTCAAGCCCCGTCTGCGTATTGGGGTCCACACCCACACTAGATCACCGGGGGCATAGGTTACATGCCCGTGTTGACTATCGTAGCGAGTTTTGGAGGACTCTTGCGCTGCCAGTGTACGTAAGCAGGCAAGTCGACGGGTCTCTTCCGCACGACACAAGGTTTCCGCAATTGTTAAATCGTCATGGATGACAAAAGGAAAGATAGTGTCCAGCGTATGTCGAGGTGAGCGAGCGTAGAGCAGATAGAAAGGGCTGTAGCCTGTCGTTTCGTGTTTCGACGTGTTGAAGGCGTACGTGACGAATGGTAACACTTCATCCCAGTTTTTGTGGTCAGAGGCGATGTACATTGACAACATATTGATAAGCGTTCGGTTTGTGCGCTCGGTGAGACCGTTAGTTTGTGGATGATACGCAGTTGAGTGTCGGAACTTGGAGGCACACAAACGAAGTAATGATTCGACAATATCAGCGGTAAATTGTCGTCCACGGTCACTTATTATCACGCAAGGAGGTCCGTGTCGGAGGATGACTGAATGCAACAATAGCTCATCAAATTTAGACGATATTACGGTTCAATCAGCCGAAGGACCAAGCAGGATTTCATACCGGTGACTCCACAATAAACAATATTCATACTATCAATCAGGTAAAAGAAAAATGCGCTGAATACAAACATGCAGCCCGTATAGGTAGCTTTTATTGATAAAGAGAAGGCATTAGGTTCAGTCGATGCATCAGCAGTAGTGCAGGCACTAGAAAATCAGGGCATCGAAGAACCCTACATAAACATACCGAAATAAATCTACAGAGTATCCAAAGCCACCATAGTTATTCCTAAAGAAAGTGAAAGAATCCAAATAATAAAGGGTGTAAGGCAGGGAGACACGATCTCTCCATGCTATTCACCGCGTTTTTACAGGAGGTATTCAGGACCCTAGCTTGGAAAGAGTTAGGGACAAGTGTTAAGGGATAGTACTTTAGTAACCTGCGATTCGGTGATGACATTGCCTAGATTAGTAACTCAGAGGACGAATCACAGTTCATGGTTACTGAACTGGACACGGGAAGCAGAAAAGTGGGTCTGAATATAATATGCACAAATCTAAAGTAATGTGCAAGAGTCTCGGCAAAAACAGCACTTCGTGATACGTGGACAGGCACTGAAAGTTGTCAAAGAATATGTCTACTTACGACATATTCTTTGACAACTTTGACAACAATAAACGCGGAGCCAAGCCACAAGATCGAAGTAACTAGAAATAAGAGTGTGTGCAGCACATTTGGCAAGCAGTCTCAAACCATGACTGATACATTACCACTATCCTTCAAGAGCAAGCCATATAATAGTTGCATCTTGCCAGTACTTACCTACGGAGCAGAAACCCGGAGGCTTACAAAGAGGGTTCAGTTTAAATTGAGGATGACACAGCGAGCGATGGAAAGGAAAATGATAGGTGTAAACTTAAGAGACAGGGAACAAACCGGGGTTGAGAATATCATAGTTGAAATCAAGAAAAAAAAATAGACATGGGCCGGACACATAGCACGTAGGCAGGATAGCCGGTTGTCATTGAGGGTAACTGACTGGATTCCCGGAGAAGGCAAATGCCCGAAGGGGAGAGAGAGAATCAGGTGGGCCAATAAGATTAATAAGTTTGCGGGTATAACGTGACAATGGAAAGAACCGGACCAGGTTGATTGGGAAATCTTGGGAGAGGTATTTGCCCTGCAGTGGGCGTAATCAGGCCGATGATGATGATGATGATGATGATGATGATGATGATGATGATGATGATGATGATGAACGGTTTAACTTGGTCGTCTGTGTACGACTGTGTACACAACACAGTGATCTGCAAATAATCGCATTTGAACAAAAATTGAGTGTCGTAAATAAACATTAAAAACATAAGTGGAGCAAGAACCAATCCTTGAGGTACTCCAGAGGAAACATCAAGCGATTGCTATGAATGGTTGCCGATTGTTACCCTCTGTTTTCGTTTGGTTAAAAACACTGTTAATCCAGGCTACTAATCTATCATCAATACCAAAGGCTTATCGTTTGGTTATTTAATCTTTGTATAAAACAACGTCAAATGCTTTAAAAAGTCGAAGAAAACGGTATCTAATTGACTGTTCTCGTTAATTGCATTGGCTATGTCGTGAGTTATGTAAGCTATAATTGGGTTGTAGTTGAGAGGCCTGATTCGAAACCATGTTGGTGTTTGTAAAGGAGCTAATTGACTTATAGGTAAGTTATTATGGCATTGAAATTTACGTGTTCCAACATTTTCCAGCATGAGCTCGTACGCGACACTGAGTGTTAGTTGCTTATTTCTAGCTTTGAGCCAGATTTGTGTAGAGGGACTACTGTAGCGTTGCACCGAGTCGTCTGTTAATTCCGAAGTGTGTAGAGATAACGTGTATATCTTGAGAAGATATTAAATGTCCATTGCGCATATCAGCATAAGATTGAGTTAGTAATTTTATTGGGACCAGTTGGCTTTTTAGATGAAACTTGAGTAGCAGAACAAGTATGCCTTCTTACAACTAGTTCTTCCATGGGTACTTTCACAGCATAGGGGGGTGGTACCGAGTTAGTGGCATGTTTCGTAAAAACTGTTTGGAAAAGTTATTCATCTCATTAGCGATTTGCTCTGGTTTCCGAATAACCTTTTTGAATAATGAATTTGCGAGATAGAATCTCGTGAATCTGACAAGTATTGCCAGAATTTTCGGGACTGCGGTTCATAAATGAAGGTAACGTAGTGTTAAAGAAATAAGCTTTTGCTTTCAACATTTTGTGTTTCAAGGCTGCGATCAGATCGGATTTGTTGCGCTTGTTTCAGTTTTTCCGACGTTCGTTTTATTTTTATTTTCAGTTAAATTATTCTCCAAGTTATTCAAGGTTATTCTCGGTTGATGCGTTTATGCTACCACAGTAGGAGTGGAGCCAGCATTGTAACAAAGATTGGTCTTAAACTGTCATGACATCTGCGTCCTAAAAGTACGTAATAAATGATTATTAGCTCAATATATAATTAGATAGCCAGACAGCAAGCTCTACTGATGTTGTACTGACATGACTGTTGTGCGTGGGGTCTTTTCGCAAAGCAGTTTCAAAATATGACGGGTCTCAGCGGTAAAATACATGACAGTTGTAAAATCCATGAGCAGAACGCCTTGGTTCGATTTATGCTAGGATTGTCATTATTAATTTTTTTTCAACTATTGAATCAACTTGGAGCATGCCGCATTTTCTTAACACAGTCACATTTAAATTGTCAGTGTCTGTGCTCCCCATTCCTACAAGTTATTAACTGTCAATCATAGGTGGCGCACACTCGCGTACCACGCCCGTGGAATACGGATATGGGCCACTGCGACTGGAGGCAAACGTTTCATGACGTACATGCCAGCATTCTCGCGTTATTGATGTTATGACGAGATAGTCATGGTTGTACTACCGTCATACTGTCATATGCCAATTTTCGTCGACACTAAGTTAAGCAGGCGACCTCAACAGCGCCCGTCATGTTAGAGAGACATGTAGAAAGAAACACTCAAACTGATTTCTGTTCGCTAAGGAATACTTCGCATCTTAAAAAAAGGCAAATCCTGGTGACCATGTGATGAATAATACTAGAACGTGATCAAGAATAAAGAAAACAGACATTTAGCTGATAGATAAACGTAAGTAATCATCCTATGCTCATTTTTGCGCCAGCCAACTACTGAACCCATCATTTCGGAAACACCAACTTTTATAAAACAGTTGTGGGTATCATTACGCAGTAAATAATTCCGAGAGAGACAAAAGCATCGTACCAAGCTGTTGAGTTACGGTGAAAGTATTACGAAAAACGTATAGAAAGAGGGCAGCGATTGCCAGTCGTCCTCTTTCAACCGGCTCCTTGTGTCTGTAATTACATGCCACGCTTTTATTATGTTCATTAGCTTTATCGTTAAGTCTCGCGATTAAGTATTGTAAAGATAATGTTAGCGAGGTATACTAGGGCTAAAAAGTATTCAGTCAACAGATATTCACATGACATTTTCAATGACACCTTTTTGGAGGTGGTTTAGTGGCTAAGGTACTCGGCTGCTAATACACAGGTCGTGGCATAGAATCCCGGCTGCGGTGGCTGCATTTTCGATGGAGGCGAAATTGTTGTAGGACCATGTGCTCAGATTTGGCTGCACATTAAAGAATCCTAGGAGGTCGAAATTTCCGGTGCCCTCAACTACGGCATCTGTCATAATTACATTGAAAGTTGTTATGAGATAAAAACTCGGGTCATGCGTGGCGCCATAGTTGTCCGCTGCCGCCGACATTGGTGTCCGTGACCACTTCGCAGAAAATGACAAAAGAAACCTAGTACAAAGGACACAGTGGGGCTCGAACCCAAGTCCGCTGGGTGCCAGCCCACTATTCTACCACAAAGCTACGCCGGTGGTAGGAATATAAGCGCAAGCTTGCTTTAGACAGGCTTGATGTTGGGAAAGCAATCGCGTTAATACGACCTATAAAGCGTTCTATAACAGCCACAAAATAAGCAGTCGTCACACAATGCGAACAGCGTGACGAGTGGGTCTTCTAATGCCCCAACACATGACAAATGCTTCTCCTTGATCACCTATTGTATGTGGTGCATACCAACTTCAGGCATCATTCCTGGTCAGCCACTTTGTGAACAAGTGGCACAAAATTTGTTGCAAGTGTTTAACAGATACCACGCTTCTCAGAGTGAGGAATAATAGCATAGCGAATAACAGCCTGCTACCCAGAAACTATTAATATTAAAGCCAGGTACCAGCAAGTGTACATGCAGCAGTTAGCAATTAGTGTTTAGAAAAGACTCTGAAATGCTGGTCTTCTAGTTTTCACTGTGACTGTGCTGCGCCTTCCGCGCAGGCCTGGCGTTTTCGTATGGTGGTTTCGGGACGTTAAATTCTACATATCAGCCAATTATTGAGAAAAGTAAAGATGAAAACTAAAGAGCTCTAGAAATCAGACATCCAGGGCTTTCGTCCTACAATATGCTGGACAGCCTAGTGGCTGTTAACCTTCATAATTATTGAATGACAGGTCCTACTAGTTAGACGTATGGTGCAAGGAAGTGTAGAGTAATGACGTCGCCGAAGGCGGCTGATAGCCGCATGCTCACGTGAAAAGTTGTAGGGAATAAGAGCATGGGATAAACCCGTGAAAGATAAAAAAATACAGAAGGCCTCCTTGTAGGCAGAAGACAGTAATACCAGTTCTTGTTGAAGTGCGTCAACTGTAGAGGACGCTTCTTTTGGAGCTGGACAGATGCTAGAATGAGATGGCTCATCATTTTCTAACCAAGCAAGTCTCCTTGAAAACTTTTTTTTTTGTGCCAGTATTTGTTCTTTATGGGAGGATGTTTCGCTACTTGTGCGAATGTGGATTTCGAAATAACAAAACAAGTCAAGCACTGCACTGCTCATCACGTTTTCGCATTGCACACTACACAGGTCACAGCTAGCAGAGCGCTTGTTCATGAGAGGGTGCTTGTGTGTCTGCTCAGAAACGCAGAGACGATTTGCGTTTTGAATGTCTCACACGCTAACTGCAATTGCGTGGGAGGGCATATTGTGCACCGCTGTAAAGCTAGCTGGTTAGTGAAAATAAGACGTGTCGATAAACTCGTTGGTTAACAAAGTATAAGGACATTCATATGTGTTCCGCAGATAGCATGCAACATAGCAGACAAAATTCACTCCTAGTACGGTGCTCGAACACGGGGCCGACGCTTTCCCGGGAAGTTCGCTGCACCTATCGAGCAACCTGGTTACCTCATTTCGTTTAGTAACTACTCCAGACCACCCCGTTGGTTCCGGGTTTGCAACTGGATGAATTTTCTGTAGCCTAGAAACTTCTTTATTTCCCAGAAATCACTACGGTTTTCCTTGAAGCTCTGTGCAACAAACATGTGCATGGCGATGTTTCCTTGCTATAGTCATTCCACCACCAATCTGGATTCCGCAGAACTTACTTCACAATTGTCACTCACAGCAATATATACAGTAGGAGTCACATTCTAGAGGGTGTTTTCGCATTTTGGCATTCAGCATACTACAACATGGTCTAGGTTTTGGGTCTTTCCGAAAGCGCATCAAAAATCCAACCTCCTGGAATGTAATTTCCTCTGGCGCCAGTCTACATGACGTGGCCCTGTTTTTTACCTGCGTGGGCGTCGAATTCAGAATAACGAAGAGGCATGCAGCTTGCGAAAAAGCGCAAGCTGAAAACTTGATATACAAATCGTTTCTCGCTCAAGCGTGCTGGAGTCACAGGAGCAAAGGTCGAAAAGCTAGACTCACAGCGAGCGGGACAGCCGAGTTGTCAAAGGAGTACATCGAACGTAAGGAGTGTTCGTCAGCGCCCGGATGTTCAACTTTACCAAGCGTGGTGACGGAAACAGTGGCGCTGGAGGGCGCTCCGTCGTTCGCGGAATGACATAGCCCGGGAATCCCCTCGGGCGTCGGCGAAGCGTTTCGTAAACATCTATTTATTCAACGGCGCTGTATCAATTAACAGCTCCCACACAACGCAACGTCCGCGGGTGGCGCTTGCGCCAAACGCGTCGCCTATGACAACATGGGAGTACGATGCAGTGAAGCTTCCTTAGGGTGGTTCACTTTATATCGTCTTAATTAATCAGAACAAAATGATGAAGCTTACTTAGGGTTGTTTATCATCTTTAGAAGTCAGAAAGAGACAGAACTTCAAGGAAAGCTGTATGATTGAAGCTGCTTGATTTGAAATAGTATGACAATGAATCTCGCCTGAGTAAGCATTTCAGCAATTCGGTGAAGACCATTTTCTAAAAGTACACTCCAACAGTAATGGTTATCTAGCGGCTTCGCATGCCCGCCTCAGCGTTCACATAATTTACGCGGCATACAATCGTAAAGGAGACAGTAATATATACCAAACCAGTGCACTCAGTGCACGGGTGAGGCCGACGCCCTGGTGCTTGGAGTGGAAGGAAAACGGTGATATAGAACACTATTTGCTTAAATGTCGTTAGTTTAAGAAGAGAAGGAACGGCAAGGTTTATTTTAGGAACTGCACAGTTAGGCTCGCCAAGTGACAGCGTGACTGATATTGTGTTTCCGCGTGGTTCCTCGGTCTTCAGGAAACAAGTGTCGCGACTTTTCTTGAAATTTTGGATTGCTACAGACCTCGCATGTGACTGGTGATAAGTGACAATTATGTTTGGGGTTTAGTGCAGCGAGATGAAGTACCGGCACAATACTGAAAGTGGAATAGCACAAAGGCCGCCGTCTTATGCAGGATGACGTCGCGCTATGCACGATTTTTATTTTAAAAGCCTACTCATGC
The DNA here is from genome assembly GCF_013339725.1 of Rhipicephalus microplus. Lineage (NCBI taxonomy): Eukaryota > Metazoa > Arthropoda > Arachnida > Ixodida > Ixodidae > Rhipicephalus > Rhipicephalus microplus. The sequence continues at coordinate 53,099,983 of NC_051171.1, read as the reverse complement.
TTAGTTAAAAAACAAAGGACATTAGCTACATCTAGCAAAGAGAAAACCGGGCGGGACAATCGCCTGCAAAATATGCAAGGCTAGATCCGCCGGCTACCTACAACATGCTCAACCTCAACCTCAACCTCAACTTGAGGCAGAAAGCTGAGCCTGACGGGGGAGTACTTTTAGAAATGTGAAAATGCAATTTTCAGCCTGGTAGCTTGATTCCGGTAGTGGCAAGTGGCTCCCATTCAATATTAGTGTTATGAGATTCAATTTTCTGCAGCAAAAAGGAGAACTTAGCAAGTTGTTACGCGTTAACTTTCAAACAGTGCAGAAGAACAATAAACAATACGAGCTATCACTGGCAACTGGGTGCTTTATTTTGTGAGCGTCATAGCCTTTCAAGAGGAGCCGCCGTATTCCCATTCGTCAACCCACTGTGCCACTTGGTGCTCCCAAGTGTTCTGCCACACAATCACTGTTATTGGCCACAGTGAGTGTCACAAAAACGAGGCAGCCAAAGCATTCGCTATCTGCAAACATGACTGCACGTGCGCTAGCACAACGTTCCCTGCTCCATTGTTAATTGATTTACCAGAACAGCCCCTAATTATTCTGCAAGCTTGTAATCTTTTTGTCTTGTGCATAGGTTGTGCGCCCTTGTTGCATTCTGTCTTCTTCCTTTTCCTTTTTCTTTTTTATTTGAATAGAGCACTCTGTCGTCACTATGCGCTGATGTTGTTAAGACGCCTTCCACGTGTTTTTTCTTTCGCTCTCTTTGAAAATGAAATCGGCACAGTTTTCGTACACACAGCCTGTAATCAGCGTCGTGTTTACAACTAAGAAGCTCTACTCCGAATCCGATTTGTGAACTTATTGTGTGTTGTTTAAGTGCGAAGTGCTCGAAAAAAGAAAGTTTCGCAGATTCCACGTACTTGGGAATCGACGTTATGCAAAGCATGCAGAGAGAAGGTGACCATGTTGCACTTTTTTATTGATTGACACGTCATTAAATGATACTAAATATATGTACAAATGTTGCACGCACAGATATATGTTGAAGAGTTGCAGATGTTTATATAACCAGTTGTTTGCACTTGCGCAACGATGCAACTATCCCATGCGTATTAGCAAAACCAGAAGCTCATATGAAGCGTGGATGCTCGCGAGGATGCTGGTCCTGGACACTGGTAAATGAAATTCAACGCATGGCAACTAACTACAATTGACGTCAATCCGACGTGATGGCTGTATCAAATGAGTACAATATATACAATGTGTATAAAATTAGGTAGGCAGCACTGCAACCGCTATTGATGTGTCACGAAGATTACCGTCTACTTGAAAAGTAGTTCCGTCATCTGGCGTAGCTCTGTGGCAAAATGCTTCGTTGCCACGCAGAATGCTTGGGTTAGATTACAGCTGGCATTCTTACACTTATTCTTTGCATTCATCGGGTTGACCCTACCGATGTCGGTCATTTCTTAACCCTCGCGCATTAAATTGCCCATGTATCTTCTCGTCATTCCTAGAGTCAATCACATGTGGCACACACCCGCATTCCAGCGGCACATAACAGCCCGGTGGTATGTGACATTGTCAGGCGGGAAGTGTTTGACGACGTGCGCGACGGGATTGTGGTATTATTCAGGTCTTGACCAGTGCGTCATATTCGTCAAACCATCTTAACCTCTCAAGCTAATTTTGGTTCACGCCAAGTTGAGGGGCTGACCACGAAAGCACCCAAACGTAAGCGGATAGATAGATAGATAGATAGATAGATAGATAGATAGATAGATAGATAGATAGATAGATAGATAGATAGATAGATAGATAGATAGATAGATAGATAGATAGATAGATAGATAGATAGATAGATAGATACGCTCAGTGTCGCCGAAGTTACCTAAGAAATGCATCGCATTTAAAATGCCTCAGATGCCTCACCAAATACTAAACGTCACCATTGGCGTCAGCAACATATATAGGTGTCAACATCAGTGATGCAATATTATTACTGGTGGTTTCGTGTTCCAAATCCTCAATATAACTTTAACGCACGTCGTAGTCAATGAATAGAAAAATTATTTATTTAGCACAGAGGAAGGAGAGCTGTGTTTTAACTCCAACCCCCTTCAGGCCTCTCCCTTGTTGGGATAGGCAAGGAGTACCTGCCCGTAGCATCATGATGCCGTTGCATTGCCCGAAACTGACAGTGACAATCCGTGCTTTTGATAGCTGAATAACATTCCTGTCTTGAGTATATTTGCTCATTGAATTGATGAATCCAGTAATTCTAGCTATATGGGGTTTTTTATTGTACACTTGCATCCCAGAGTACATGAAACTTTAGCACTTGATGTCCACCAAACCGGCGACCTCCGGCTCAGCCGACGAGTGCTGTAACCCCCGTATTACCAGGATGGACCATGAGTGACCCCAAAACCCCTCATAGTGTTATGAAGGCACTATATGACGTCATGATGAACTTCATATTGCCGAAATCTCTGACCTTGTCCTGACATCACTAATGGTCACATAACGTGGCGTCATTTTATCGTGTCAACACCTGATTTTATCATCAATACTTATTTTCGCTTTGAAGGCCTCTGTGTCTGGAGATGTTAAACAGGGGGAGGAGGCTAGGTAGGGTTAATTCGGGTGCAGGGCTGCGCAAAGTTACTTTGAAATTCTATCGCGACACGATACAATATACTCAAACAAAAAGTATTGGTCATACTGCCGGAAAAATTGTATCCGATACGATACTTGCCAATGATATCTTAAGATACTTCAATACATCCGCAGATTTGTTGTTATAGGCCCCTAAACTCTATATTAGCGAACGCGTGGGCACAAAACAAATAAGGAAAGGAGGGGACTGTCGCATCAGTCAAGCGTCAATTCTTTTAACAGATGCGGAATTTGCTTTTTTGGATGCCACATAACCCAGTGTTTTTTGCTTTTTTGCTTTTTTTGCTTTTTCTGTTTTACGTGTTTTTTGTTTTTTCTGTTTTACTTTTTCTTTTCTTAGTTCTTGACGCGTGTTCGTTTCTGGTTGTGTGCCATAGATTATGGGAGTGCATATTTTGTATTATACGTTGTTGATGATGACAGGGGAAATCGGGAATGACGTACATACGTACATGCGTGTACATGCGTGTTCGCTTCGAAATAAAATTTTCAGTTGCTAGTAAGCAAGCGCTTGTCTGTGTCCTCTCTGAATGTCTGTATTTTTTGCGCTTGTTTCATCATAAACAAAACGATGACTTGAGTGTTTCTGAAATGTGCCTCATTTATTGAGTGAAATGTTTGTTTTTGCCTCAAACCTTTTGTTTCATAGTGATTTAGTTTACGCCCGAAAAACGTATTAGGTTTCGATTTAGCTGTTCAACAGGACAGCTCTATATACACTTCGCTGACAGTGCTTCTTGCCTCTTATTTCCGTAATTGATTGGAATCACTGCTAAGCTTAACGACCAGCTAGTGAATGGCCATCTAATCACACTGGCTTCAGTAAGAACCCTTCGCACAATGGCGCAAATACAGGAATGCAGTTTTAGCTTCTCTACAAAAAAGTGGATTGCAATACTGAATAACCGCTGTACAGCAGCAATAACGCGGATCGCTAATTTTTTTGTGAAACATTGTGTTTATGTGGAAGCCTACATAGAGCGCATAAATCTGCGCTTACCTTTCTTAGTTTTTTTTATCGGCCGGCAAAGAACAGTTGTCATCTAAATATTCAGTATTGTTCAGTCAATTTGTTTGAGCAAGACGACATGTGCACCTCATAAACGCCTCAGTCATATTGTATTGTCACGTGGTGGTGACTATCAAGAAAGCGGCCATCGCTGGTGAAAATGAAACTAAGTAGCTAACTTTTGCCCGTAAAATAAATTCAAAGTACAAGCAAAGCTCGCTGTACTCTGACAGCGGCAAACAGTGTCGTCGGCCTTCGGTAATCTTATCATCGACAGGAAGGAAAATAGAGGGAAAAGAACGGCAGGGAGGTTAACCAGCCTATAGGCAGCCGGTTTGCTACCCTGCGCATGGGAGAGGGATGGGGGAGATGAAAGATAGAGAGCAGAGAGGGAAGAGAGAAACACAGCACATTCAGCAGCACACGCGCGCACACTCAGTCATAGTCCTGTCTTGTCTTTCGTGGTGTGTGACATTGCTCTTACAGTCGCTTGTTCAAGTCCGTGTCGCGTAAGAATTTCAACAGAGCTTTCATCGCCTTCTGTTGCAATGTCTTCTCTCGGGCACTTGACGGAATAGTGTCCACAGACATTCGGCTGTTGTCGATGCGCGAAAAAGCGGACGCCAGTGACTGTCTCTGGATTCGATACAACGGACAGTCACAGAGTATGTGGTGTACCGTCTCTTCGCAATCACAGGCATCGCAGAGAGCGTTGTTGGCCAATCCTATAATAAAGGAATAAGATTTTGTAAATGCCGCTCCTAGCCTTAAGCGATGAAGAAGGGTGGCTTCTCTACGGTCGAGTCCAGTGGGCATGCGGAGAGCCTTCAAAGAAAACAGGTGAAGTTGACGATTTGTATCGATGCTTGGTGGGCACCATAGTTAAAACGTGATTTCACGCACATGTCGTCGAAGATTACTGGCAGCATCGGTCCGCGAAAGTGGTATGGCTTCTTCTCGTGTTCCTTCAAGGGCTGCCCGCGCGGCAGTATCGGCATGTTCGTTCCCTATGATGCCGCAGTGACTTGGCAGCCATTGAAGCGTCACATGATGCCCTTTCTCGTGTGAAATGTGGAGAAGGCATCGAATGTCGAAAACAAGCTGTTCGTATGGCCCACGACGCAGTGCTGAGAGCACAGATTGTAGAGCAGCCCTTGAGTCGCTGAAAATCGACCATTGTTGCGGTGGTTCCCGATTGACCACACAAAGTGCAGCGCGCAAAGCAGCTACTTCCGCTGCTGTAGATGCCGTGGAGTGGTCAGTCCTAAAGCTGACGGTAACACCTCTTGCTGGGACAACTACTGCTTCTGACGAACACTGGCGGTTCCTGGAACCATCGGTGTATACATGTATGCTGTCTGAATATTTCTCGTGCAAAAGAAGAAGAGACAGTTGTTTCAGCACGGGTGACGAAAGCTCAGATTTCCTCCGGACCCCTGGTACACTAAGATGCACTGTGGGTCGAATAAGACACCAAGGCGGTATGGATAGTTTAGATGCAGAAGTGAAGCCCGGGGGAAGTTTATCGTTGTATTTCACAATCAATTTGGCGAACAATGCTTGGCGCCTCTCTGAAGGCAGCAGTACAAGAAGATGACAGGGAGCACGTGCGAAGTGTCTGATGTACGTTCTCAGGACTTCTACAACAATGTGAGTTTGTATGGAATAGTCACCAGCAATTGCAATTGTTGCTTCCGTCGACGTACATCTGGGCAGACAGAGCCACACTCTCAGCGCTTGGGCTTGTACTGCCTGTAGAACACGAAGATTGTCTTGCAGGTATTGTTGAGCACGGGCAAGCTATAATTGAGGAAATTCGAGAAACAGGGCTCTGTAGAGCTCCATCGTTGCGTTTACTGACATCCCCCACGTCTTTCCTGCCATGAACTTGAACAGATGGGAAATAGCGGTCAGGCGCCTCTTTATATAGGTCACATGCGGACTCCAACAGAGGACCCTATCAATAATGATGCCCAGAAACCGGTGGGTTTTGGCGCAAGAAATCGGTCGCCAGCAGATTGAGATGACATAAGGGGTCGTTGCTTTGCGAGTGAAGGCCACCAGCGCACATTTTTCTGGTGATATGCTGAGACCTTGTTTTAACAAGTAGTTGGCAATCATAGTTGCTGCTTTTTTAAGCCGGGAACGTATCTGAGGACGTGTGACTGCCGAAGTCCAGACACAGATGTCGTCTGCGTATATTGAGATATTAATGGTGCTTGGCAAGTGTTCAGCAAGGCCAATTAGTACAAGATTGAATAGCGTCGGGCTAAGAACTCCGCCTTGAGGAACACCCCTGGAAGTGTAGCGTCGCGTAGTTGGGCCATCTTCTGTTAACACAAAGAATGATCTTGCAGGCAGGTAACTCCAAATCCACCGAAAGACTCGACCACCAAGGCCAACCACCGCAAGAGCACCGAAAATGGCTTCGTGTAGTACATTATCATAAGCGCCTTTCACATCTAGAAACAAAGCTGCAGATAGTCGCTTACGGGATCTTTCGTGCTGAACGTACGAAACTGGATCAACGACATTGTCAATAGAAGAGCGGTCGCGTCGGAAACCAGCCACTGAATTTGGATAAATCTTGTAGTATTCAAGATACCACTCCAGGCGGCCTAGTATCACCCGTTCAATTATCTTCCCTACGCAGCTGGCCAGTGCTGTTGGGCGGTATAGGTGAGTTCGAGTGGGGATTTGCCCGGCTTCAAGATGGGTAACAAGCGGCTTACTTTCCAGTCATCAGGAACATTGCCATCCTGCCACGAGATTTTGTAGAGGCTCAACAGTTCTCTCCTTGCACCTTCCCCAAGGTTGCACAAGGCTCGGTACGGAATACCATCTGGGCCCGGAGAAGTTGAACGCCTGCAGAGAGCTAGTGCCGCCTCGAGCTCCTCCATTGTAAAATGGAGGTCGCTATAGTAGTCACAGGAACGGGGGACGTCACCTCTCACTGGAGAATCTGGATGAGTGGCTTGGTTGGCGATCTGCGTACAGAAATCTTCTGCGACATCGATGTCTTGCCTCCTTTGAAATTATCATCGGCAGAATGCGCCTTGTATTTATACAGCAGTGACCACGCATTCCAGCGTTACAACTGGTGCATGCGTAAGGTCGCGAATTAACAAGAGTACGCGTACGGGGCCTAATGTGAATATCAATTGTTGAGTTTTTACGTCCTAAAGCTATAATCTGATTACGAGGACCGTCGAAGGGGATAGCTTCGGAAATTTGGCCATGTGGTGTTTCTTAACATGCAATGAAATTTATAAATGCGTGCTCCTCTAGCATTTCAACTTAATTGACATGCAGCCACCGTAGCCGGAATTCCGTGTAATCTATGCAACATAATCTGTAACAACCTCAAAGTTCATTAAATATTGCGGGTGGATTGCGTCGAGCGGTGATCACTTTTTTGTGACTTACAAGCGATCACACGAAATTTAAAAAATAAGCAAATATGTGTGCGTGGTGGCGTAGTTGAACAAATCGTCGCGAGACAACGCCGCTATTCACGTTATCGCCACCCACAGCTCCGATTCCTTGGCAATTAGTTATAGCTAAAAAATGGCGAGGACTGAAAATGGCCCATATTTATAACTAAAATAGAAAAGTCATTCTTTTGCGAGCACTTGTTGATGATATGTGTGATTTAGCGTCCCAAAACCACCATATATAATTATGAGAGACGCCTTCGTGGAGGGCTCCAAAAATTTCGACCACCTGAGGTTCTTTAACGTGCACCCAAATTGAGCACACGGGCCTACAGCATTTTCGCCTCCACCGGAAACGTAGCCACCGCAGCCGGGTTTCGATCCCACAACCTGTGGCTCAGCAGCCGAGTACTTTAGTGGTTGAGGTCATCACCTAAGGCCATCACCACCCGTATTGTGTTGCGCGGTGCTTGCAAGTGGCTTAGGGTAAATATCATGGCTCTGACAAAACTAAAAAAAGAATAATCTAGGAAAAAAACAAAAAAAAACACGTCGGCAAGTACCCGATGCTAGTTTCCGTCGAGACTGGGCCAGCTCTGTCTCATTGCTCTACTTCCCTAAAGGGCCCCGCGCACCTTATCGCCAGCCCTGACTAGTGGAGTCTGCCGTAAATATGTAATGATGTCACTGCTCATAATCCTATTAAGGTGGCTTAGTGGCATCAGAACAGGCGCTCTGAGAAGATTCAGGACACCGAACATGCAGCCACTCAGTGGCTAAGCGCACCAGCACATAAATACAGGAAACGTCTGTGCCTGCAAGCGAGCAAGTTTACCTCCCTAGTGCATCTATAGATTAGCGTTGTCTTGCTTCAAAATACTGGCGCTAGGCGCTCTTTAGTGATACGACAACGAGTACTAGGGACCTATGGCATCCTACACATTATCTTTCATAGATATGAAAAATAGTCGATCACTTGCGGCGTGCTCTGGCGATTATCTGCGTCCATTCTTGGACACAAGCGAGTGAGGCGGCATGGCTACAACGGCATCGCTGCCTTCTTTAAATCGCGATAGTCTGTTTTGCGAAGTATTAGTTTTGTTTTGTTTTGTTTTTATCTCACGTTCCAGGTGTCTACTAGCTTCGTTATACGAGGACAATTTCAAGTATCACAGACACTCCCCTAAAGGTGTGTTCCCGATATCGCAAATAAAACATTTTGGTAAATGAAACATGGTGACATATATGTGTGAAAACAAATTTCAAGCTATGGAGAAATTTAATGCGTACTTTATTAAGCTGCGCCTTACTCCAGCATTTTATTCGCGCACCACATATCACAGTTCGCATATCTTCGTGCACCAACAAATAGTAGAATCTAGGCGCTTTGTAACGAGCATATTTACATTTAAATCGCGTGTCATCGTTTTTGTTTTTTGTGACAAACACTCAATTTATTTTCCTCAGAGGTAGTATAAAATGCTAGTCAGCAATAGTATGTCTCAACTATATGCGAGAGAAGTAGCATCATAGTGAAGATATATTTATAACAGGAAGACTACAAAACAAAGAATCAAAATTTCACTGTGTTTCGTCTATAAGTTCCAAGTTAGATCAGGCGGATACGCCGCCCTTGGACAGCGCTAGTCACAGTAACCACCGGTAAATATTCCGATCAAATGATCAATACGAATCCACATAACAAAACAACAAAAAAAATCAGCGACTCACTTGAACGTGCATGCCCGCACGAAGGCTTATTTTTCAGCTCGATGCATGTGCACACACAGCTTTTCATATTAATCAACGCCATTGCCCCCTTATCAAAGCGCTAAAAGGCAACTAGTGCTACCGTTTTGTAGCAACGCAACGCATACCTATGTGCACTAGAGAGCAACGCTTGCTCGATAGGGAGTCCGCGCACGCGCAGACCATCGTACTACTTTTCCGCAGGCGAGCAGCTGCGTGTGCGGCGTTGCAAATTATTCTGAGAGTGCCTGTACTAGCTTGAGTATCGGAGTTCAATGAGTGATTAAGGTTTGCTTAGTGTAGCTTTGCGACAGCAGTATTTTGTAACTTAAGAGTCACGATATATTATCGATTGTAACGGAAATACAGATAGAGATACTCGTTTCGTGAGACGTATCGTGATACACATTCAAGATACACAAAGAGTGTCTAATATTGCATCTCACATGTAATAATAATGCATCTCAACAGGGCTGGGCAGTATCGTCGATACTGCCCAGCCCTGTTGGCACGCACAACAGCCGACACAAGAGAAGCGCCTAAAAACAGTGAATTATATCTGAAAAAATCAACGAGAATGGCAGGCTAAGCATAAAAAAGCTGTTGAAGTACAGTTACACAATATTCATAGGGGCGACGAGAAACTTCTGTCATAAAGTGGCGTCACGATGTAGCCGATGTGTATCAAGGTTGCCACGAAGAGCGACAGTTGCGAAGTAACCCCTATGTGTCATAACAAGGTAACATGAGAACTTGAGGAATAATAGATCAGCCCTTAGTAGTGGGTCCGCAGCTTCTCAGGACACTTTTATTACGCCGTTCATTTTGTTTGAAGCTGGCGATGGCCGTAACATTAGTAAAAGCCACAGGGTGTTTTATGCATATGATTCAAAAGATAAAGCAAGATTGTTCATTCTTCCTTCTCTTGTCGGTGTATACCTTTGCGCCAAAAGCTTCTTGCACTACGCACAGATATGTGGAGCTTCCCCGAGATCGACCCTTTTTGAGTGACACACACACACACATATATATATATATATATATATATATATATATATATATATATATATATATATATATATATATATATATATATATATATATATATATATATATATATATATATATATATATATATATATGGATACGGGGGTACTGTGCTGATATACGACCCAAAACCACCTAATGATTATGAGAGACGCTGTAGTGGAGGACCTTGGAAATTTAGACCACCTGGAGTTTTTTAAAGTGCACTCAAATCAGATGACAAAGGGCTTACAGCATTTTCGCCTCCATTGAAAATGCAGCCGCCTCAGCCGGCATTCGATCCCGTGACCTGCTGGTCAGCAGCTGAGTACCTTAGCCACTAGACCACCATAGCGGGGCGTGTACCTTCAGGGTGTGCCCTGCGCCGATTAAACGATATTTGGAATCCAAACGAATATTCACTGCTCCCGTGCTTGTTTGTCTCCTCCCGCAAATTTGATGGCACTGGTGCACGTTTCCACGAATATGCAAGGTTATATGTGACACACCACCGACTAAACTACGTGAGGGGGGCACAAACTAAAAGAGGAGTCGTGACCTCCCTGAGCTGACATGTTCCGGTGCAATACTGGCGCCATGACAGCTGTGGCAACCGAGCAATGGCTTATGCTGATTTAGCGGGTTTTCACGGGGGTGTGGGACCGCGCATTATGCGTGTCGAGTCACTTCATGAGAGCTTCAGAGAAGGAAGCTTGAAACATGTCCTCGTCGCCTCACTGACTGGCGCTTGGGGAATGCGAAGAAACAGTTTTGAAATGAAATGGATTGTCAATCTTCGTTATCAGCCGCCACTATCCACGGCTGCTGCAGTGACCCGGGATTCACTAACTGTATTTTGATTTGCCTTGTGCTGCGATAAACGATTCTGTTTATTGCATAACCTAGAAGAAAAGAACATTATAACCCAACCTAACCTGTGACCCTTCAGCTATAGCAGCACGTCCTATCCTTAGGGGACAAATTGACTGCTCAAACCATAGCCGTGTGATTGCCCATTCGGTGGGGCGAGTAACTTTTACAGATTCAGTCTTTTCATCAAAGAAAAAGTGGCCGAAAAAACAATAAACTTCGCAATGAATAAAAAAAATGAAATTGAATCTATAGCAAGCTTTCTTGAGCGTGTGCCTTAGTCCCCGGATTTCTTGGGTAAGGTGGAAAGTAAACTGATTATAGAATGCAACACAATGGGTTCTAGGTTGCCATAATTATTAAGATATGTGTGAAGTACTTTGCACGTTATGGAATAGCTGAAGTCAAATATTAGATCGACGTTGTCTGTGGAAATAGCGGTCCTTTTCCTGGTAGTGCTATTTTTGTGCAAAGGAATGCTTGTCTTTCAAATAATATCAAGTTTTGGTGGTCCAGAGGGACTTAACCTACTTCAAGTTATCCGCCTGAACTGGCCCTTGACTTGCCTAAGGTTCATTGATTGATTGCTTGCTTGCTTGCTTAATTGATTGAATAATTGATATGTGGGGTTTAACATCCCAAAACCACCATATGATATTGAGAGACGCTGTAGAGGAGAGCTTGGGAAATTTCGACCACCTGGGTTTTTTTTTACCATGCACCCAAATCTGAGCACATAGGCCTACGGCGTTTTTGCCTCCATCGAAAATGCAGCCGCCGCAGCCGGGATTCGATCCCGCGACCTGCGGGTCAGCAGCCGAGTACCTTAACATCCCAAAACCACGATATTGATATTGAGAGATGCCGTAGTGGAGGGCTTCAGTAATTTCGACCACCCGGGGTTCTTTAACGTGCACCCCAATCGGAGCAGACCGGCCTACAGCATTTTCGCCTTCATCGAAAATGCAGTCGCCGAAGCCAGGCTTCGATCCCGGAACCTGTGGGTCAGCAGCCGAGTACTGAGCCACTAGAGGATCACACGATGGGGCTTACCTAAGGTTGCCGACATTTACTGCACACCCATTGCTTGTAGACCGGAGAACACTGCTCAGAAAGGCACCTTGCAATCTTTGTTCAAGTTGTGATTTATCTCGCAATCCTCCGCACGAAGGTCCAGAGAACACACGTACACTTTATGGCTGTTAAGTGCACTGACACAGAGGCATGGCGCTCAGCAACCTCGAGCGCAGGGGTTTGTTTTGCGCCACCCAGTGGAGAACACCATGCCAGTTTCTATGTGCTGCGGCTCAAGTGACGCATACCATTCCGACATCCGGCAAACACTACATGCAAGCGAAAGTTTGTCTAACTTTCCTTTATAGATGACTTTGATGAGCTTTCAAAGAGGACGCAGCAGTACACGATGCCGAAAGTACCTATGAGATGCTACCGCGTGAGTGAAGCGGCGAAAAGCGAACTTTCGAACCGCTTGCGCCGCTCTCTATGGAAACGCCAAATGGTTGTTTTTTTTTTCAATTAACCAAGCAGAAACATACCCATTAGCCCTTTTTTTTTTGCGTGTTGCAGTGAATAAAATGTTGTCATTTTCGTTTTTTTTTTTGCAACTGGTTTGACTAGTAGTGACTGCGATTTTTTGACAAATATTGGCATATCATTCCAAAATGCCTCGTTACACAAATGATCAGCTTAACCTTCCTTTCTCAATTAGTAGAGCCCTGCCGTATATATTATTTCCATTTTAGATGCTGTCACGTATGCATCCTCCACTTTGACGTAAATTGTGGTTGGATTTTAGTGTCCACCTAAAAAAATGGCGTGAACGGTTTGACTGACCAGAGGTATATAGCGAAATTTGCGCCTCCCGTTCAGACGGTTATGAAGGGTATCTGCAGCCCTGCCCCCTCCATGCGTACGCCTGTGGTTATACCTACCGTTATCCCTGACACATAATGCGTTACCTCACTAAGAGGACCTTTCTGTTCTTCAAAATGCAGGATACAATATTTGCTACGTTTCTTTTTCTGCGAACCCGCTTTCTGACTACGCATATAGGAGTGTTACGCCTATCATTTTCCATTCCATCATACGGAGTACAGTCCTTAACTATTTGTCGACTTTTCATTTTGTCACCCTGCAAAGATCAGCCTTATATTATATTACTGAAAATATGTAATCACTAAACACCTTTCGCTTTAGGAGCGTGTCGTTAGTCATCAATGATGATTCACAAATGCCTATCTGCATGCTACAGGTTATCCCTACCTATCAGTCATCTGCTTGTTAGAAAAATTATATATATATATATATATATATATATATATATATATATATATATATATATATATATATATATATATATATATATATATATATATATATATGTGTGTGTGTGTGTGTGTGTGTGTGTGTGTGTGTGTGTGTGTGTACAGCACGGTGGTCAAGTGCTAATGGTGTTGTGCAGGTCGCGGAATCGCAATCCCTCTGCGGCGGACGCAAATTTCGATAGAGGCGAAAATGCTAGAAGGCTGTGCATTGCTGTGCACTGCGTGATTTCAGCGCACGCTAAAGAGCACCAGATGGTGAGCATGTCCGGAGCCCTCGAGCCTCAATGACGTGTCTTATTGACATATCACCGTGTCAAAAAACCTTGAAAACCTTGATATTGACATATCAAGGTGTTCTGACGTCAAAGACGAAATAATGGTATTACTGCAACTGAGCAATTCTCTTACTGTCACGTTACTTCCGCATTGCAAGCGGGCGCTGCGGCACGTACTGCGGCAGGTACTGGGTTCTTTTCCCAGGGCCAACCGGGAAACCTGCCTGTTTTTTTCCAATGGTTAGAAGAGTACACCGACTTGGTGCACTGTTCTTCATGCGTACTCATTCTGAAAGGTAACCCCTTAAGGTTCCGCAAATGCACCTCAATCTACCATACCATTGGCGAAACAGTTGATCATCCGCCGCTGCTGTGGAGGCAGAGAGTTGTTGCCGCCGTGTACGCAGACATATAGCAGATAAATTGATACAAGTGCACTTCCGGCCTGTCGCTCGACAAAAAGAAGTACATTTTCACTTGGGAGGGTACTCACCATGTGGGAAATCGGTGGCAGGGGACAGCCGGACATAAAATTAGGGTCACACTGTTTCTTTTCTTACTGATTACTTTTCCATGAGATCGCATATCAGAGATAGTGATTGAATGTGGGGTTTAACGTCCCAAAACCACTATATGATCATGAGAGACGCCGTAGTAGAGGGCTCCGGAAATTTCGACCACGTGGTGTTCTTTAACGTGTGTCAGAAATACATATGCCTATTTTTATTATCTGACAAAAACAGAACTTATCATGTAGTATTCGTGTTTAGGCCCAATGAGAAAGATGAAAACGGGGGGAGCGTGTTTGATTGCCCATTTCCATGACTGTAGATGCTGGTTCTATAACGTGCCTAGGCCCAACAATCGAATTATTTCCAAGATATGTTGAATCTGCCAAACTTTCACGCTACAACCTGATGAGGAGGCGTGAAAATTTGGCATATCCCAGGCATTTTGGGAATTGATGCTAAATGTGAAAAATGTAGAAAGAATGGGCGTGTTGTAACTTTTTATTGAGCAAAATATTTTGAAATAACGCTAATACACTAGCATAGTCAGGAGCCACCGGAAAGTGTAATTGGCACTTTTCATTTTCTTAGAGTGTACTCGTTGACTTCAGAAAATGTAACGCTATAGACTGCCTTCCTAAGAAAATTTCGATGATAGGCAAGACAGCAGGTTTGAGAATACCAGCTTGCCGGTGAACAAGAGCACGAAAAGATATTTCTTACGGCCGACGAAAATATGACGAGCGGGAAGAAAAATATTTTGTTTGCTGCTGCCGCACTGGGCTTGTCAAAGGTTGGGCAGGAAAGTTGGAGACTAGTGCAAAAGAACAAGGAACAAGCGTCAAACGAAATCCGTTCAGTGTATACATCCGCACACGTGCTGCGGATGTCCCCGGATGTCACGGCGACATCTTTCTCGTGCATTTCTATAGTATCCACCTGCAGCCTCCAGATACGCGCGCTGCGTCGCCCGGTTTGTAAACAACCATAAAAAAACAGGAGCTTGAGAGTAACATAGAAAAATAAGACGTTTCAATTAGTGCTAAAGAAGCAAAGCAGCTTTAGATTGTTGAAAAATCAAGCACATGCAGGCGTGGAGGCTATATGGACGCCAAATCGCACTCTGTTGGCTAGTTTTCTCTGTTTTTTTTAGTTCTGGGCTGTTTTGGAAATGGGCTGCCGGGCGGCCAATAAAAGCAAACCAAAAAACCTATTGTAATAAACTACAAATGTGATACAGCCTTGCGGCCTGAAGGAAGTCCAGAAATGTTGTCTGAGCATAAATGCCTTCCTTCCAGTTTTCTAAATATCCCTTACGGAGAATGCCAACGCCAGACACTAACTCAACTATAAAATATGCCAAGATCCTTTACGCATAAACTTAAGGTAACTCGGAGGCAAAAGCAGCCCTCATATTATACTCAGTCATTTAACTAGTCCTGGCCCACCTCACTCCGAAAGCCTTTTGCACCTTATTTGGTTTTTGCAATGCCTCCTTGATATGCCAACTTTTGAAATGGCACCGATATGATTTAATGACACCAGTACAAAGTCACGTGGCGTCAAAAAACTGACAATTTGTGACGTGACGATATTGTTATATGGCAACTTCACGTTATGATCGTTTGTCTCACTTGTGTTGACGCTATCCCCGCTTATATTTGTTGTATATGTTCTATATGTTCTTCGTGTTATAGTAAGACTGAGATGGAGGCCTTCAGAAAAAGTTTTCTACATTTGAACGAGGCATTGTTTGTGGGCTATATACGGTACAGCTCTCCTGCATTTTCCGGCATGCGTGCAACGTGCCTTCGTACTTTGGTGAGCCTTCAGGCACGAGCAATGAGAACATGCCTAGGCCTGCCACCGTGCACGTCAGCCTCTGGCACTACAGAGGAGTCCCGCATCTAGGCTACACGTCTACCCTACAGGTTTACACGTCTTGTGAGCCTCTTCGAGTGAACCTTTGTCTGCGGACCCAACATGCAAAGCACCCGTTGTATTCGCTGCCAGCGGACCGACCATCCTGTACCTATTCATGATGCTTCGATACGCATAGACAAATTATCCCTTAAGGCTTTTCACATGCCTTAATCCCCGGAGTGCCTCCATGGACATTGACTAAAGCGCTGGTGTGCCATCATATACGTGGAATTTCGTATAAGTCACATGTTTCTTATATTGCCCTCAAGCAACTCACCTTGGCACATTTGGATGACCGATACAGTGACTCTGTGCACATCTACACCGATGGATCCGTAACTTCGTCCGCGTCAGCTGCAGCCTACTTGATCCCTCAACTCGGTATTTCCCGAAAGTACAAATTAGATCACAGTTTATCTTCTACCATTGTGGAACTTGTTGCTATACAGGAAGCCATGAAATCTGTGAACGGCCAAGCACCGCGTAACTGGACGATTCTGTCCGATGCAAAATCCCCGCTTTAATCCATTTATTCTTGCTCAAGAAGAGGCCAATTGTACGCGTTAGCGTTAGGAATCGTACAATCATTTGACCTAACACACAAGAGTGGTCACTTGATTACACTGCATTGGATTCGGGGATACTGCGGCCTAGTTGGTAATGAAATAGCCGATAGCGAAGCAAGAGTGGCAGTATACAATGCTATATGTACGTCAAAGTACCATATTCGCGAAGTGACGTCCACGCATTGTTGACATCGCTCATGCGCGAATGCGCTGCCACTTGCTAGTCGCTACCAGATCATCGGAAGAAGCTTCGGCGGGAAACAGACCCCGATATGACTTTTCGTCTTCCGGCTAAATTCAGCCGAAGACATGCTAATATACTGCACCGGATTTGCCTGGGCGATCGCCTTCACTCGCCACTACACCTACCTAATCGGCCGTGCGGGTGGCCCGAATTGTGAGCGCTGCCAAGTGCGCGACCTTTAGCTCACATATTTCATGACTGTTCATTATACGTGGCACAAAGAACAATGCTAACTTCAACATTGGCAAGCATCAGACGAAGGCCATTGAGTTAAAGCCACATGCAGCAAAGAACGACCAAACAGTGTTAAAAACTACTACAAAGGCTGCTTTAGACTTCATCAAAAGCACTGGACTAGATACTAGACTGTAGGGTGCTATGCTAAGTCGCTACTGTACGTGCGCATCACCTCTTCTTGTCCTCATTATCATCCTTCATCTCTCCTTCCTTCCTCCTTCCTTTATCCCCTGTGTAAAGGAGCAAGATAGAGCGAACTAGCTCAGGCCGACCTCTCTGCCTTCTAATAAATTCTCCCTCTCTCTCTCTCCCTCTCTCTATACGTCACCGACAATGAACTTCTACGTTTGATGTGTTGCGTGCATTCTTCACCTTAATTATTATTAACTGGTTAACATTAACTGACATTTTTGTAAAGTTTTGCAGAAGAAATAAAGAAGATAAACAGAATAGCATAAAGAAACAGTCGTCAGCGCCGCGCCAATTAGGGGGCAATGTTTGTCAATACGTTAGTCGTCATTTTGTTGTGAACGGAAGGTGCTTATACAGAGAAAAGCGACGTTGAGTGTACGAAAAACCATCAGTACCAAAAACCTTTGGTCGTTGTGGAGGTTCACATTCTATTCGCTAAGCGGCGTGATACGAGATGACAAGCAAAAAGATTTCAAGGGGCCATAAAGAAGAAAATTGCCCAGTGACCATTTCGTCCCTTCTATTGCAGTCTTTTATTAACTTTCAATTGCAACACGAACTACAATATTCTAAACGTATAGGCATTTCTATTAGATAAGTATAGCTGATATCTGCTTTTTAGTTTATAGCTGCCACGTTAAATAACCCAACTAAGTTAGAGTATGCCAATGTGTTATTAATGTGCACATAGGCAACATCTGAAGCATATTGTCACAACTTGAAGACAGAGGTTGTATTGTACAGGTTGAGAATAGAGTGCTTCGATGCCAGCAGGGGCGCGCGCATCGAGGCCCCCTATATAGTCGTGAAAGTATCGCTGTTCGTTTTCGGTATTGCTTTCTGCATAATGATGATGATGATGATGATCCTTGATACTCTGGCGCACACCCACAAAGGGGGATCGGCCAAGAACCGGGCGGCAGGATCTTAACTAAAAGGCTAATGGTTTTTCATACAAAACGTAATTTTGGGCTGAAAAAAAAATAGAAAGAAAAGCCGAAAATCGAAAAAGGAGTATATCTGAGCAGGGAGCGATGCAGGCTATCAGATGCGATTTCAGACAGAGGTAATGGTGGGTCTAAAAAGATATATATATATATATATATATATATATATATATATATATATATATATATATATATATATATATATATATTGTCACGGTAAAGCGTGAACCAAAGGCAGATAAACGTTGACACAAGGACTGTCAGCAGCCAAAACAGCAAGATCGCCTTCTTTTTCTTCAATCAGCCAGAGCTCCACTACCTGGTGTCCGCCAAATCCCCTTATCGTCGTTTTGGTCCACCAGTACACACGCGTCATTTGCCCCCCCTCTTAATGAGCATCGCCCCGATGCTAAACCAGTAGTGCAGTTTTTTTTTCTGTTCTTTAAGAAGTTTCTTGCGCAGTCACTACCTTTCATAAGGCTTCATGCGCACAACGTGAACTAGTTCTGGACGGTGCTGGCGAAGCCTCGTACTATGTGAACTGTCGGGGACGACCTCGTAGGTAACATCACTCAGTCGTCGCAGTACTAGATATGGCCCAAAGTATCTCCTTAGGAACTTTTCAGCGAGTCCTCGTTTCCGTATGGGCGTCCAAACCCATACTCTGTCACCGGTCTGATAGACGACTGTTCTGCGGCGAGAATTCTAACGGCTCGCGTCGTACTCTTGTTGTTGCTGGATTCGCAGGCGTGCTAGTTGTCTTGCCTCTTCCGCTCGTTCTGTAAGCATCTTGGCGTCCGGTTCGATGTCGTCGCATTCGTGCGCTAGCATCGCATCTAACATGGTTCGTACTTCCCTTCCGTGAATTAGGCTGAACGGGGTCATCTGGGTTGTTTCTTGCTTGGCAGTGTTGTATGCAAACGTGATATATGGCAAGATTTCGTCCCAATTTTTGTGCTCGACGTCTACGTACATAGAAAGCATGTCTTCAATTGTTTTGTTCAGACGCTCTGTAAGCCCGTTCGTTTGCGGGTGGTAGGCGGTGGTCTTACGATGGATTGTTCCACTCAGCATGAGGACTTGTTCCAAAAGAGCTGCCGTAAATGCGGTTCCTCTGTCTGTGATTACGACGCTTGGTGCACCATGCCGCAGGACAACGTTCTCGATGAAAAATTGTGCCACCTCCGCTGCTGTACCTCTCTGGATAGCCTTTGTTTCAGCATAACGGGTAAGGTAATCAGTCGCGACAATAACCCAGCGGTTCCCAGCAGTAGAAGTAGGAAGTGAGCCCAAAATATCCATGCCAATCTGGTCGAATGGTTTTCTTGGGACCTGCACGGGCTGCAGGAGGCCAGCTGGTTTAGTCGGCGGTGACTTCCGTCGCTGGCAGTCGAGGCAAGTACGAACATGTTGTTTTACGGCTATGGTCAGTCTTGGCCAGAAGTAGCGCTGCCGTACTCTGGCCAACGTTCTTGTGTAACCTAAGTGGCCTGAAGTCACCTCGTTGTGGCATGCTTCGAGTACTTCGGAGCGAAGGGCTGCTGGGATGACGAGCAAATACGCAGATCCTGTCGAAGAGAAGTTTCTTTTGTATAGTACTCCGCTCCGTAAGCAAAATGATGAAAGCGCTCTTACGAAAACAGTTGGTGCCTTCTGAGATCTTCCCTCCAGGTAATTAATTAGGGCATGTAACTCAGGGTCGCCACGTTGTTGCTGTGCAATAGCGGTCGAGTCAAGCACGCCGAGAAATGCTGTTTCCTCCTCATCGGACAGATTCGCCGATTCAATGGGTGAGCGGGATAGACAGTCGGCGTCCATGTGGCGCTTTCCTGACTTGTATACGACAGTCATGTCGTACTCCTGCAGCCTGAGACTCCAACGCGCTAATCTCCCGGTAGGATCTTTAAGATTTGTCAACCAACACAGTGAGTGGTGGTCGCTGATGACTATGAAAGGGCGGCCGTATAAATACGGACGAAATTTTGTGACCGCCCTACCACGGCGAGGCATTCCTTCTCAGTCGTGGAGTAATTGGTCTCGGCGCGTGTTAGTGTACGGCTTGCATAGGCGATTACTCTTTCTGTGCCCTCTTGCAGCTGCACAAGCACAGCTCCCAAACCAATATTGCTGGCATCAGTGTGTAGCATCGTTGGCGCTTTCTCATCAAAGTGGGCAAGCACTGGAGGCGTCTGTAGTCGCTGGCGGAGGTTCTTAAAAGCAGCTTCCTCTTCGTTGCTCCATTGGAAAGCAACGTCTTCTCTCGTGAGGCGGGTCAACGGTGATGCGATGCGTGCGAAGTCTGCGATGAATCGCCTATAATACGCACATAGTCCGAGGAATCGTCTGACAGCCTTCTTATCAGTCGGCACCGGGAACTGTGCAACAGCTGCGATCTTTTCAGGATCAGGACGAACGCCGGCGTGACTGACAACGTGGCCAAGAAATTGCAGCTCTTCATAGCAAAAGTGGCACTTTTCAGGCTTCAGCGTCAAGCCCGCAGACCGTATGGCTTGTAAAACTGCCTCAAGTCTTTTAAGGTGCTGGTCAAACGTTGCGGCGAAAACTACGACATCATCAAGGTAGACCAAGCAGGTTTTTCACTTCAACCCAGAAAGTACGGTATCCATAAGTCTTTGAAAGGTTGCAGGCGCTGAACATAAACCAAAGGGCAAGACTTTAAATTCATATAAGCCATCTGGTGTCACAAAAGCAGTCTTCTCGCGGTCTCTTGGGTCTACCTCGATTTGCCAATACCCACTCCTTAAGTCCATCGATGAAAAGTAACGAGCATGTCGAAGTCTGTCGAGAGAGTCATCTATACGAGGAAGTGGATAAACAGATTACAAAAGAAAGCGATCAGGTTTATAGCAAATGTTGACTACTATGCACACACAGATGAACTGTTTCAGCGCTATAATATTGTCCCAATTCACAAACTTTACGAGTATTCCCTAGCAATAAGATATAAGCAATCTCTTTTTCATAACAATCGTGCCTTCCTAGATATTTTTGAACTGGAAACGCATGCTAATCCGTACGCTACTCGTCACCAACAACATTGGAACCTTCCATTCTGTAGAACAAATTTTGGGCGACAAATGTTATGTTTTAGTGTTCCTTTGTTATTAAATAAATTACTGGAGGCGAAAATAATCCTTGAGAAATGCAGTGCACGTGACATTAGGGAAGTGCTTTTATCGTGAAAATTGAGAAAATGGTGGTCCAGGCATTCATGGAACTCTCTATATATGTATATGTGTGTATATATATGTGTATATATATGTGCGTATATATATATGTATATATGTATATGTGTGTATGTATGTGTATATATATGTGTCTGTATATGCATCTC
Organism: Rhipicephalus microplus; assembly: GCF_013339725.1. Taxonomy (NCBI): domain Eukaryota; kingdom Metazoa; phylum Arthropoda; class Arachnida; order Ixodida; family Ixodidae; genus Rhipicephalus; species Rhipicephalus microplus. Next base: position 53,078,623 of record NC_051171.1, on the reverse strand, counting down.
CATATGTGTGTGTATATTTATGTGTATGTGTGTACACGCAATTTCTATGCATAGCATTGTCATATATATAGTATTCTGTATTCCGTCATATTTTGCATTGTACTTCGGAATTTGTGCCGAACTACTTACGCATATTAGTCTCTGTATATAGCATTACTGTACGTGCATCTTCCGACTTGTACTGCGCTAAACATCTCATGGCTTATGTTCGTTGCCTATATGTTCATGGCTTATGTTTCTTTACTCATGTCCACGTTGCTTGCCATGTATTAGGGAGGCTCGGGTTCTCCTCAAGTGACAAAACGTCACTTTTCTCCCGAGCCTGCCCTCATCCTTGGGATGAAATAAAATTGAATTGAATTGAATTGAATCTCTCTTTGTCACCTGATTGAGTTTTCGGTAATCTACACAGAAGCGCAGGCTGCCATCTTTTTTTCTAACGAGGACTACAGGTGACGCCCAGGGGCTTTTTGAGGGCTGAATGACGTCATCTTCTAGCATTTTGTCGACTTGCTCTTGTATCACTTCGCGTTCCTTTGCAGCCACGCGATAGGGGTTTTGGTGAATTGGTCTCGCCGTGTCCTCGGTGATGATTCGATGCTTGGTGAGAGGCGTGCGGCCAACTCTTGATGTTGTCGAAAAGCAGTCTTTGAATTCGGCCAGTAGCTCAAGAAGCCTCTTTCGCTCGTTCTTAGGCAAAGCAGTGCTAACGTCAAGGACTGGTGTCGAATCAAGTTTTGGCGCCTCGTCGACTACTGCCAAGCAGCCTTCTGCGTCTGTGATATCGTCGAAGTAAGCGACGGCCATGCCTTTTGGAAGGTGCCGGCGCTCATCACTAAAATTTGTCAGAAGCAAGTCCGTGCGTCCAGCGGCGACACTGACGATACCTCTTGCGACGAAAATGCTGTGTGTGAAAAGGAGCGAAGTTATTCGATCTGCTACTCCTTCGCCGTCAAACTGGACAGCGGCTGCCACAGAAACCAGAGTGCACGACCGAGGAGGGAGAACCACATCGTCATCAGTTAGCCGCAATTGGTTTGGTCGCGCCTGTGTACAATCAGGTGCGCCCGAACTGTTGCGGAATGTAATCAAACTGTCTGGGATATTGATGACGGCGCCGTACTCTCGTAAGAAGTCCATACCAATAATTAGATCTTTGCAGCATGCGGCGAGAACGACGAACGACGCAACGAAAGAAGAACCTCCTATGTCAATTCTCGCTGTACATCTTCCAGAGGGCATCAATAACTGACCACCTGCCGTCCTTATTTGAGGGCCTGTCCACGGTGTCTTCACTTTCTTGAGGCGGATGGCGAGGTCCTGACTGATGATTGAAAAGTCAGCACCGGTGTCGACTAAGGCTGTTACTTTCTGGCCGTCAAGAAAAACACTCAGGTCAGCGGTCACAATGTCGTCGCTCTCACGTCTTGTCGGATTTACAGCGTCGTGTAATGGGGGCTTTTCGTCGTCATCTTCATGGCCTGCAACCTTACCCCCGGAGGTCGCCGCCCTCAGTTTCCGCGTCGCGGGCTGTGTGACCTTCTTGCGTTAAGGTCCGCGGAGGTACGTCGGTGTGACGAAGGTGAATGAGCAGGAGAAGGAGAGCGGGATTGACGTCCCAAACCTGGCTGGCGGGTAGGTATTGCCTCCTCGTCAGAAGTACGGTATTCGTAAAAGTGAGAACGGGCTCCATGGAAAGAGGCGTCCTCCCGGCGTGGTATGTATTCTTCGTTCGCACGTCGATCGTCAGACCATGTTCGAAGAGGGCGGAACGGATCACTGCGGTGCCAGCAATGACGGGCAATATGACCTGCACCTCCGCAGTTAAAGCATAGTGGACGTCGATCAATTGTGCGCCATGCGTCTGTTCTTCGGAGGGGTGGACGTCTGAACCTCCCTTCTTGCGACGATGTCCATGGTGCTGCTGTGGACGCCTGGTGGTACGTCGGTTGGCTTGGCGGTTGGCTCAGGGTCTGCTCTTGCCGTGGTGACGTAGGGGCCGTCGGCACTGGGTGATATGGTGGCGATGGACCAGATGGTGAACGTCGCAGAGCATCGGCATAGCTCATGGGACGGTGCTCGTCACCAGGACCAGTGGTAGAAAATGCGTGGCGGATTTCGTCGCGTACCAGTTCAGCGACGGACGCAACGGGGGTTTGAGCAACTGGATTTCGGAACTTTTGCAGTTCTTCGCGAACTATCTCCCTAATGAGGTCTCGCAGGGAGCTTTGATCCTCAGGTATGGCAGCAGCATTGATTGGGGGGCTGCTAGACATTCGATGATACTGCCTGCATCGTTGATGGAGCGCCCGCTCGATAGCCGTAGCCTCCTTGATGAAGTCAACTACCGTACTTGGAGGGCGGCGCAGTAGCCCTGCGAAAAGTTGCTCCTTAACGCCGCGCATGAGGTAGGTCAACTTCCTATCTTCACTCATGTTCGGGTCAGCTCGACGAAAAAGACGAGTCATATCTTCAGCAAACATAGTAACGCTTTCATTGGGTTGTTGAACCCGTATCTCCAACAGCTGCTGCGCACGGTCGCGTCGATTGACATTGGTGAACGTATCGATAAGCTGTTGTCGGAAGTCGCCCCAAGTTAACAGACTGGGTTCTCTGTTCTCATACCAAATTTTCGCACCGCCGTCAAGGTAGAAATAGGCGCGGGAGAGCTTTTCTTGTTCAGGCCACAGATTAATCTTGGCGACACGCTCATAGTGCTCAAGCCAGTCGTCCACGTCTTCATGTGCGCCGCCACTAAAGTGATAGGGAACCAGCGGTTGAAAGATGGTTACCTGTGAAGGCTGTGTTGGGGGGGGGGGGGCCTTGGGGCGCCGGTTGCGGACTGGTGTTGGCCATTTGGAGAGGTAACCGGCACTTGGGAGGTTCCGTGGAAGGCGTGAACTCTGGAGCGAGGCCTATCAGCCGCCGACTGAACCGGTGCACGGGAGTTGCAATGGGTGACAATGCGTCCGAGCTAGATGAACGGCTCCCAGTGGAAGTATGAAGCATTAGGTAGGGTCACGTCCCAGCACCTCCACCAGTGTCACGGTACAGCGTGAACCAAAGGCAGATAAACGTTGACACAAGGACTGTCAGCAGGCAAAACAGCAAGATCGCCTTCTTTTTCTTCAATCAGCCAGAGCTCCACTACCTGGTGTCCGCCAAATCCCCTTATCGTCGTTTTGGTCCACCAGTACACACGCGTCAATATATATATATATATATATATATATATATATATATATATATATATATATATATATATATATATATATATATATATATATATATATATATATAAGCATGCAGATGCGCGCACGCACTGTGATCTTCGTCTTCCTCGCAGCACGCACGTGGCATTTGCCTCCTCTCAAAAATGGCATCGTGCCAATACGCAGCCAAGGCGCTCAAATTATAAAAACGCACATATGCGCACTGGCGCCCACAAGACAAGCAAGAGTTAGCTGGACAAGTATAGGGTTTCATCCGGAAGGCATGCACGATTTCAGGTGAACGCTTCCGGTTTCTGGCACTGCAATTGCCGTCGGGATTGACTTCGTAGTAGACGTTTCTCAAGGGTCGGGTGACTCCAAATGAGCTGAAGTATCGTCTCACTATAGCTTCTCTGGAATTCCGCGTCGACAGCTAGTATCCATATTCATACCTTGTCGCCTGGTGTGTAGGTAACTAACTATTGTCGTAGATCGTACCGTTTGCATATTTATGTTGCTGGTGACAAATGCGCACGCGGGTTAGCTATCGGGGTTTTTCGGTGTGCTGACCAAATTTTTTCAGCATCGGCATTAGTTTCGTCACACTCATGCGGCAGCATAGCGTCTAACGTTGTATTGACTTCGTGACCGTGAATTAAACTATATGGCGTCATCCCGGTAGTTTTCTGTGGGTGGTATTATAAACGAAGGTCACATAAAGCAAGAATTCAGTCCCAATTCTTATGTTCTGTGACGACATACATGCAGAAAATGTCCGCGAAGGTCTTATTAAGGCACTCAGTCAGCCCGTTGGTTTGGGGATGGTACGCCGTTGTTCTCAGGTGAGCTTTTCCGCTGAGCCTGAGAGCCAACTCCAAAAGTTCTGCCGTGAACGCAGTTCCTCTATCTCTTATGAGAACTGTTGGAGCACCTTGCCGAAAGACGACGTGTTTTATGAAGAAATTAGCCGCTTCTGCTGCTGTGCCCCTCGGCATGGGTTTAGTCTCTGCGTAGCGAGACAAGTGATCGGTGGTGACAATGATCCATCTCTCACCTATGGTAGAAGTTGGAAATGGGGCCAGAAGATTCATTTTGATTCCGGCGAATAGCTTTGCTGGTACTTGGACGGAATATAGTAAGCCAGCCGGCATGCCAGGGGGTGCTTTGTGTCTTTGGCAGTCAGCACAGGTTTGGTAGTGATGTTTTACAGCAGCAGGTAGCTTCGGCCAGTAGTAATTGTTTTGTAGTCAGGAAAATGTTCGAGTGTAGACAGGTTAGGTGACTTCGCCATGGCAGGCCTGAAAACTTTATTTTCATAGTGATGCATAGATTACGAGCAACTATGGGCTGCCTGGTGGGAGAAAAGGTCTTGTATAGAAAGCCATTCCTGAAACAAAAAGACGGCAGTCCTCTGGCGAAAAGTCGTGGCACGTCTTACGGCGTCCTTCTAAGAAGCCGATAAGCGGAAGCAGGTCGGGGTTGCTGCGCTGCTCTTAGGAAATAGCGGCCGCGTTGACAATTTTCAAGAAGTCAACATCCATTGACTCGTCAGTAATAGCGGCAGGCTCAACGGTTGACCGCGAGAGACTGTCGCGCCAGTATGCTTCTTCCCCGATTTTTAAATTACGGTCATATCAAACTCTTGAAGCCGAAAGCTCCAGAGTGCACTACGGCTGAATGGGTCTCCCAAGTTATTCAGCTAGCAAAGTGAGTGGTGGTCGCTGACGACCTTATAGCGTTATTATACACGGACACTATGCACCAGCACTGGTAGACACTGGTGCTGACTTTTCCTTATGAGACAAGAGCTCACCGACCGCCTTAAGAAGGTCAAGACGCCGTGGAGTGGACCAAGCAGAAAGAGTGCTGGTGGATAGCTGATGACGCCAACGGGTAAATGTACCACTCAGCTCCTAAGTGGTGATTTGAGCTTCATTGCCACTTGTGTAATTTTACAAGACTTCTGTAAAAGGCTGATTTTGCGTATGGAGGAAGGAAAAAAGGAGGAAAAGAACGGCAGAGAGGTTAACCCGTCTATGGGCAGCCGGTTTGCTACCCTGCGCATGGGAGGGGGATGGGGGTTATGAAATATAGAGAGGGGAGAGGGAAGGTAGATAAACACAGCACATTCGGCAGCACACGCGCGCACACTCATAGTCCAGTCTTGTCTATCGCGATGTGTGACATTGCTGTTACAGCCACTTGTTCAAGTCCATGTCGTGTAGGAATTTCAACAGAGCTTTCGTCACCTTCTGTTGCAATGTCTTCTCTCGGGCACTTTACAGAATAGTGTCCACAGGCATTCGGCTGTTGTCGATGCGCGAAAAAGCGGACGCCAGTGACTGTCTCTGGATTCGATACAACGGACAGTCACACAGTATGTGGTGTACCGTCTCTTCGCAATCACAGGCATCGCAGAGAGCGTTGTTGGCCAATCCTATAATAAAGGAATAAGATTTTGTAAATGCCGCTCCTAGCCTTAAGCGATGAAGAAGGGTGGCTTCTCTACGGTCGAGTCCAGTGGGCATGCGGAGAGCCTTCAAAGAAAACAGGTGAAGTTGACGATTTGTATCGATGCTTTGTGGGCACCATAGTGAAAACGTCATTTCATGCACAAGTCGTCGAAGATTACTGGCAGCATTGGTGTGCGAAAGTGGTGTGGCATCTTCTCGTGTTCCTTCAAGAGCTGCCCGCGCGGCAGTATCAGCATGTTCGTTCCCTGTGACGCCGCATTTACTTGGCAGCCACTGAAACGTCTCATAATGCCCTTTCTCGTGTGAAGTGTGGAGAAGGCATCGAATTTCGAAAACAAGTTGTTCGTACGGCCCGCGACGCAGTGCTCAGAGCACAGATTGTAGGGCAGCCCTAGAGTTGCTGAAAATCGACCATTGTTGTGGTGATTCCCTATTGACAACACACAGTGCAGCGCGCAAAGCAGCGCTGCTGTAGATGCCATGGAGGGGTCAGTCCTAAAGCTGATTGTAACACCTCTTGCTGGGACAACTACGGAACCTGACGAACACTGGTGGTTTGTGAAGCCATAGGTATATATTTAAATACACTCTCTGAATATTTCTCATTCAAAAGAAGAAGAGACAGTTCTTTCAGCACGGGTGATGAAAGCTCAAATTTCCTCCGGATCTCTGGTACATTAGGATGCACTGTGGGTTGAAGAAAACACCAAGGTGGTATTGATGGTTTAAATGCAGGAGTGAAGCCCGAGGGTTTCTCGTTGTACTTCACAATCATTTCAGCGAGCGATGCTCTGCGCCTCTCTGAAAGCAACAGTGCAATTATGGATTTTATGCGAGAGTACGACGCTGTCGTCAATATTCTAGAACGTATAGTAACCTTTTGGGCCCATCCTTACGTCGGTGCCGCCACTGAAGAGCAGCAGCAACGTTTACATGTAGCCGATGATGTGATGCTCCCGCCGAGATCTTGCAGCCTTGTGCCGGTGTTATGTTAAGGGCCGTGCCGTAAGGCGGTGGTAGCGGAGTGAATAGTCATTCTATTGCTTACGCAAAGTGTTTTCATTGCGAGACGCGTTCTGGCACTTACTGATAGACGAGCAGAAGTGCCCCTCACCAACTTCGGGAACGAGCGCTGTCACATCCAGAAGGGCACCGCAATCGCCTATTACGACGATGTAGACCAAGCCAAGGATTGCTTCGCTTTGCAACCGGACGACGAGACCATCCATAATTTGACACTTTCGTCTGTCGACATTTGCTCTACCCTGCCATCCTCGGATAAACAGCGCCTGCTAGAGCTGATACACCAGTTCCAAAATTGTTTTTCGTGCACATCAAAGGTGAAGCAAACCCCACTGACCCGGCACCGAATCATTATTGAAAAAAATAGGAAACCCATCTGACAAAATTTTTACCTTGTACCTCCGAAAGAACATGAGGATATTCAACAGCTAGTTTAGAAGATGCCACAAGATGACGTAATACAGCCTTCAAAACGTTCTTGGGCATCCTCCGTGGTATTAGTTAAATAGAAAGAAGGCAGCTTACGTTTCTGTATAGATTACCGCAAGTTAAACCAAGTCACAACGTAAGATGTCTATCCACTGCCACGCTTAGATGACTCTCTGGATCGGTGCGGCATGCGCGCTATTTCTAGAGGTCAAGAGCTATAGTGGTCGACGAGAGAGTTCGTGAGAAAACTGCCATCGTGACACCGGATGGTCTTTATGAAATTAAAGTGCTTCCATTGGAGTTATCCCCAGCACCTCCACCAGTGTCACGACGTGACGACAGAGGTCGTATCGGATAGGTTTAGAAAGCAACAGCAGCAAGTCGGTCTGTTTATTTATCGTGCGAGCGTTCCTCTTCTTTCTCGTTATTGCCTTCGGCATAAAATGATGATGATGATGATGATGATGATGATGATGATTCTGAAAAGAATGGCACTATCCACCATGGGGGATCGGCTACGAGGCGTGCGGCATGAGAACTTGTGAAACTATATATAAAAAATCATAGTAATAAAAAGAAGAAAAAGAGAAAAAGATAGGGGCAAAATATACGAACAAGATAGCCTAGATAGAGACGGAAATATTCATGATAATTTTGGTGTCTTTCAATGCAATGCTACTTCACCTTAAACATATGAACTAAATAATTTACATGATTGAGGTGGACGGATCCATGAAACATAATGTTTAAGATTCTCTGATAGATTTAACATAGTTATGCAGAAGAATTGAGCTTAGTAATATATTTTATAAAATAGGCGAGAGAACTGACCCTTCACGCACTCCCCTTGTTTGTTGGCATGTTTGAGAAGAATAGTCGTTCTGCAAGCAATAAAATGTTCGTTCACTTGAAAATTCGGTACCCATACAACTATATAATCAGGGACCTTGATGCTTCGTAGTTTACTAGTCAATATGATGTGTTCTACGCTGTAATATGCCTTAGCAATATCCAAGGTCACTAGAGCAGCGTATTGGTTTTTGTGACGAGCAAGCCTAATTCTTCTTTCTAAGTCAACATGAGCGCAACATATCGAACGGCCTGGCCTGAATCCTATTTGACATTTGTTTAAACTAAGATTTACCGTAATCTATTTTTCAAGATGTTTATATAATAATCGCTCTATTAACTTTACGAGATTTGAAGTGAGAGAAACAGGCCACATGTGATCTATGGCAAAACCAGCTCCTTGTTTATTCAACAGCGGTACTATTTTGGCCACTCAGTTTCAATCTGGATGGATCCATGCATTTCTTATAGAAAAATTCATAAAGGACATCATTTGGTGAGAAATCAAACATAATTTTCATCATGGCTGTATAGATATTATCAGGTCCCGGTGATGAATCCAGGAAGGTCTTTACTACCTCTGAGACTTCTTCATAAGTAACCTCCTTATATTCATGAGCTTTTTCTGCAACAGGTATATGGTAGGGTAACACTGCTGTGAAGTGACACTCAAGCCTTTTCGGAACTGTATCAAGTGACTGTACTAATTTTGCGGACGATAAGCACGTTGATTCTAAATTCAGTGGTTGCGGGACCACCTTTTTGTGGAAGATGCGCGTATATATATATAATATATATATATATATATATATATATATATATATATATATATATATATATATATATATATATGTGTGTGTGTGTGTGTGTGTGTGTGTGTGTGTGTGTATGTATGTGTGTGTGTGTGTGTGCGTGAGTGCTCATTTCGTTTATTAGCATTCCTTTGATTTATATTGCAACATCACGCGTAGGGAGAGGGGAATAAAAAAGTCAAAGAGAGGGAGAGAGAGAGAAGAAGATGCACAATGCTTCGCCGCGGTGGTCTAGTGGCTAAGGTACTCGGCTGCTGACCCGCAGGTCGAGGGATCAAATCCCGGCGGCGGCGGCTGCATTTCCGATGGAGGCGGAAATGTTGTAGGCCCGTGTGCTCAGATTTGGGTGCACGTTATAGAACCCCAGGTTGGTCGAAATTTCCGGAGCCCTTCATTGCGGCGTCTCTCATAATCATATTGTCACGTGCTTGCTCAAGAAAGACGATGGCAGTTGTGCATGTGCCACGAAGGACTACGAAATGACCGAAAAAAAAGAACTCGCTTGCGCGTTCTAATTAAAAAGATTGACCTGCTTCTGGTGTCTCAATCTCTGCGGCAAGACCTCTGTTTTGACGTCGTGACACTGGAGGAGGTGCTGGAGCCTTGAACCGGATGTAGGACAGTCTTGCTCGGACCCGTTCACCTAGCCCAGAGACACAGCCCCTCGTCACGACTCCGGTGCACCGATTCAGTCGGCGCCTACTAGGCCTAAGTCCGGAGTCCGCACCTGTTCCGCCTCTAACCAGCATGGCAGCTCCTACCACATCCACGGCTACCCTTCCATCGCAGACCACTCTTCCCTCGCTAGTGACTCTTGAACATCCTCGCGTTCCTGAAGTTTTCCATGGGGAAGAGTACGAGGATGTCGAGGACTGGCTTGAACAGTTCGAACGGGTCGCTGTATCTAACCACTGGAACTAACAGCACAAACTTGGCCGTGCATACTTCGCACTGGAAGATAGCGCTTGCACGTAGTACGAGTACCACGAGGCTATTTTCCAGTCTTGGGAAGATTTCCGTCGAAAGCTCCTCGCCACATTTTTTAAGACGGACCGACGGGATCGCACACAGCAACTGATTGAGGCTCGCGTACAAAAACCCAACGAAACAGCCGCCATGTACGCAGAGAGTATTATCCGTCTGTTTCGACGAGCTGACCCTGACTTGCCCGAGGCGAAGAAGGTGCGTCACCTAATGCAGGGTGTCAAAAAACCAGTGTTTGCGGGCCTCATACGAAATCCACCTACAACAGTAGATGAATTCATAAGAGAGGCGACTGTCATCGAGCGCGCACTGCGACAACGATACCGACACTTTGACCGCCTGCCGAACCACATGGCAGTAAGCGCTGCAGCTCAGAACACTGCCATATGTGAAAGTTCCCCGCGACAAATGATTAGGAAAATACTGCGTGAGAAAGTTCGGGCCCTCTGCGTCCCTCCTACCCAACCGCCCGTCACATCTGTTGCCGAAATCGTCCGCCCGGAGTTGAGGCAAGCCGTTACACCACCCGCGCCAACTCCTAAGCCACGTCCAGCGAGCTACGCTGATGCGGTCCGTCGTCCTCCACCGTCATTTGTGGCGACACTCTTCCAGCCACGACCCGCGGCCGTACCTTGGTGGCAACGGGATTCCGTGAGACGACCACCAGTTCACCGAACTGACTTGTGGCGCATGGCCGACCGTCGACCTATTTGCTTCCGCTGCGGGGAACCAGGTCACATTGCCCGCTATTGCCGTCATAGCGATTCCGGGTCCGAGAACCTTTCTCGTCTCGCTTCTTTCCGCTCTGAAGACCGTCGTGCCCACGATGCCAATCAACTGTCGACTGGCCAAGCAACTACACCACGTCGCTGGCGATCTCCATCTCCTGCGCGTCACCATGACTTCCCTCAGAGCTATGCGGACATCACCAGAGGCCGTTCGCCTAGCCCGCGCCGGGGAAACTAACTGCTGCGACCTCCGGGGGCAAGGTTGCGAATCGTCGAGACACCGAAAAGTTCCCCCTATCATCGCAAGAAGATATGACAACAACCACGACGAATACGACAACTAATACGACGACGAATACGAAGACGATTACTAATGCCAGTGAAGTTGTACGTGCTGATCTTGGCGTTTTAATTGACGGACATCACGTTACAGCACTGGTCAACACTGGCTCCTACTTCTCAATCATGCGACAAGAACTCACCCACCACCTTAGAAAGGTCAAGACACCGTTGACGGCGCCGCACATATGGAGTGCTGGTGGTTAGCTGATGACTCCCACGGGTAAATGCACCACTAGACTTCGCATTGGGGATTCTAGCTTCATGGCCACTTTCGTCCTGTTGCCAGACTGCTGCAAAGAGCTACTTGTGGGCATAGATTTTCTTCCAGATCAAGGTGCTTTTGTCAACATCCCTCAACGTATGGTGACGTTTTTCGCACATCCCTATGTCGACGACAGCAGCGACGAACTACGCGGCCGTTAGCGAATAGCCGACAATTTGACGCTCCCCTCGAGATCCTGCTGCCTTGTGTCTGTGTCCAGTGGGTGGCTTTCGTATAAAAATGTGATAGTGGAGCACATAGTCGCTCCTTTGCTCACGCAAGGCATTTCCATCGCAAGAGGCGTCCTAACGCTTACTGGTAGGCAGGCAGAAGTGCTCCTCACAAACTTCAGCAACGAGCGCCGTCAAATCCAGAAGGGTACCGCAAATGCCTACTTCGACAATATAGACCAAGCCGGGGATGGCTGTGCTTTGCAACCAGACGACGCGACAGTCCCTGCCTCGACAACTTTGTCGGTGGACATCTGCTCCACACTTCCGCCCTCTGATAGGAAGCGCCTGCTTGGACTTATACACCAATTCAAAGACTGGTTTTCGCTTACGTCAAACGTCCAGCGGACACCATTGACCAAGCACCGCATCATTACTGAAGACAACATGCGACCGATTCGGCAGAACCTCTACCGCGTGGCTCCGAAAGAACGCGAGGAGATTCAGAACAAGTACAGAATATGCTCGTGGATGACGTCATACAACCTTCGAAAAGTCCTTGGGCGTCCCCCGTGGTTTTGGTCAAGAAAAAAGACGGCAGCTTGCATTTCTGTATTGATTATCGCAAGTTGAACCAAGTCACGAAGAAGGACATCTATCCACTGCCACGCGTAGACGATTCACTCGATCGGCTGCGTCATGCGCGCTATTTTTCTTCAATGAACCTCCGAAGTGGCTCGTCAAAAATGGCCTTTGTGACGCCTGATGGCCTTTACGAATTTAAGGTGCTTCCTTTTGGGTTGTGCTCGGCGCCAGCCACTTTTCAGCGTCTCATGGACGCTGAAAAGTGGCTGGCGCCGAGTATACTCAGCCTGAAGTGGCAAACATGCTTGGTCTATCGAACGATGTTGTATTCTTAGCAACATTCGAGGAACATCTCAACCATCTATTCACCGTACTCCAAGCCATACGCTTGGCCGGCCTGACCTTAAAACCAGAAAAATGTCATTTTGGTTTCAACGAACTCAGCTTCCTAGGCCACGTCGTCAGTCACGAGGGTGTTCGACCTGACCCGGCTAAAATAGACGCCATAGCGCAATTTCGTGCACCCCATGACAAAAAGGCCGTGACACGCTTCTTAGGGTTGTGCGCCTATTACCGGCGATTCATCGAGGACTTTTCGTCTATTGCGGCGCCATTGACACGACTCACACGTGAGGACGTCCCCTTCTTTTGGGGTGAACAGGAGCAAATGGCATTCAATGAATTACGACAATGCCTGCAAACACCTCCCGTCCTTGCGCACTTCGACCAGGACGCTCCTAAAGTAATTCACACTGACGCCGGCAATGTAGGTCTAGGTGCCGTTCTGGTGCAGCGGTAAGACGGCTGTGAAAGAGCAATAGCCTACGCCAGCAGAACTCTCTCTCGCACGGAGGAGAACTACTCGACCACCGAGACGGAGTGTCTCGCCGTGGTTTGGGTAGTCATCAAATTTCGTCCGTATTTGTACGGCCGCTCCTTCAAGGTTGTTAGCGACCATCACTCTTTGTGCTGGCTCACCAACCTTAAAGATCCACCTGGTCGTTTGGCGCGCTGGAGCCTAAGGCTTCAAGAGTTTGACATGACCGTCGTCTATAAATCTGGAAAGAGGCACACCGACGCCGACTGTCTCTCACGGTCGCCAGTGGAAACTGTCGCTCCTGATGACGAAAACATTCTTGGGAGTTGTCAACACGGCCACTATTACACGAGAGCAGCGCAGTGACCCTGAGCTGTTACCACTCATTGAATATTTAGAAGGACGACGTAAAGACGTGCCGCGGTTATTTGCTAGAGGACTGCCATTTTTTGCTTGCGGAACGATGTCCTCTATAAAAAAACTTCTCACCAACCGGTAACCCGCACTTGCTCGTGGTGCCTGCCTCTATTCGAAAAGAAATTATGGAAGCGTGCCATGATGAAGCAACTTCTGGTCATCTAGGCTACACCCGAACATTGTGCCAACTACGATGCAAGTACTACTGGTCAAAGTTAACTGCTGCTCTTAACCATCACGTGCGAACTTGCACCGACTGCCGAAGACGCAAAGCGCCTCCCAGCAAGCCAGCCGGTCTTTTACATCCAGTCGAAGCACCAGAAAAGCCGTTCACCCTGATTGGAATGGATTTCCTGGGTCCCTTTCCAACTTCCACAACAGGGAACAGATGGAATATTGTGGTCACTGATTACCTGTCCCGTTATGCGGAGACTAAAGCTATGCAGCGCGGCACAGTAGCAGAAGCCGCTCAGTTCTTTATCGAAAACATCGTCCTTCTGCGTGGCGATCCGATAACAGTGATCACAGACAGAGTACCTGCCTTCACCGCAGAGCTCTTGGAGTCGGTTGTCAGACTCAGCAGTACAGCTCACCGGAGAACAACTGCATACCATCCGCAGACAAACGGACTGACGGAGCGCCTCAATAGGACCCTCAGAGACATGATCAGTATGTACGTTGACACGGAACATAAAAACTGGGATCAGATATTGCGGTACGTGATCTTTGCTTATAACACCGCTCGACAAGAAATCACTGGAACGACACCGTTCAGTCAGATCTATGGCCGCGAAGTCACAACAACATCGGACGCCATGTTGCCTCATGAGCGTGACCACATTCATATAGACGCCGAAGGATTCACTCAGCCTGCCGAAGAAGCCAGACAGCTCGCGCGCGTGCGCATCTGTCATCAGCAGCATCAAGATGCACAACGCTACGACACCCGACAAAAGTTTATTAACTACACACCAGGCGACAAATTGTGGGTCTGGATTCCGATACGCCGACGTGGACTGTCTTGAAAACTGCTAAGACGGTACTTTGGTCCATACAGCGTCACGTGACGCTTGAACGACGTGAACTACGAAATTGTTCCCGACACTGATTTTAGTTCTAAGCACCAAAAGCATTTGACCGAAGTCGTGCACGTCGTGCGTGTGAAACCGTATTCATCAAGTTAATTAGCTCCTGGTTACCGTTTTCGTACGACCACTTCATACGCCTGCTAGAGCACCTAAGTTGCGCATCGGGACGATGCTTCTATCGGAGGGAGGCAAATGTCACGTGCTTGCTCAAGAAAGACGATGGCAGTTGTGCATGTGCCAAGAAGGACTACGAAATGGACGAGAAAAAAGAACTCGCTTGCGCGTTCTAATTAAAAAGATCGACTTGCTTCTGGTGTCTCAATCTCTGCGACAAGACCTCTGTTTTGACGTCGTGACAATATGGTGGTTTTGGACGTTAAACCCCACATATCAATCAATCAGAAGCAGATGCACAATGCCAACACCTTCTACCAGAAGTAGAGTGCAACCACACGTCATCGTCCTACCACTCGTCGCTCATCCTTGATTCAATAAATAAGAACAATAAATACATAATATAAATTAAGCATTCTCAAACCACACTGAATTACGCAACATTCACACGATGCCCCCACCCCTCTGCAGCGCACTCACTCGAGTGCTCCCCATGGGAATATGCGGGTGTCTTTTTTTGATTAATAATAATTTTTGGCTGTGTGTGTGCACATCCCAGACACTTTTTAAATACACTTTCCTTTTTCGGTGTTGCAACAGTCAAACCTCAGAGGACGGCAGAGACAGGACAGACAAAACACTAAAACGTACTCTTCTCTTGTCGTTTTTCACTTTGTTTGGGGCACTGAAACGTGGGTTGCTAATAACTACGGATAATTCGCCATTTCTCCGCTTTTCTAGTCATTTAATAACAACGTCCACCGTATGTTTATTTCACACAAGGTTAGTCTAGGTGCCTTCTACATGAAGTGGTTATTACATCGCGATAGCCTTGGAATACATCTGCAGCTGGCAGTAACCAGGCACTCGATTCCGTGTCCATCCCAGAACCCTTCATTCTATCAAGAAATCCAAATGAATGCGCAGTTCTATGCATACACTGCACACACCGAGAACAATGGGTCCTTACGAACTGTATGCACTTACAACGTAACGTCTTCGCTAGCAAGGTATTCGTGCAGTAGAACCGTGAAAGCGAAAGTACATTGGCCTGCGGCTTTGAGATGACCGCGTTTGATATATCACAAGTATTGTCGTGGCATGGCTATAGGAAGGCGCGTCCTTGAATACAGTGGGCTAATACCGAATTGCGCGACGAGATGAGCCTTTAAGGAGTATCCTTGGGGAGTCACAGAGGCCAAGCGCTCAACGAGCAAGAGATGCATCCGGCGTCATCTTTCTCAGTTCCGGTCCTAGGATGCTCTCGCTCATTAAAACCTCACACAGAGCCGCTGAGGAGGCAGGTGGAGGGGAGCGTGCACCGGCCACTGCTCGCCCTACGGCGACGATTTTCTCGCACCCCTTAAGCTGTTTAGCTTTACCCTTGTTGCCCGAAACTGGAGGAAACTGGTTTCTTCATTTCGTGTTTGCGTGCCTCTACGTCAGAGCCTTCGGTTGGCGTGCGGGCAAAAGGGGCAGCCCCGCTGGTGCGAGAGGGGGGTGGCTGGTCTGCTCGTGGCGGTATCACGCCAACGAAGGATGTGTACAGGTGAGGAGGAGGACAGGTGACAGCAGAGAGAAGGAGAAGCCCGTTCGAACGGCGGCTGGCCCCATCGACAACCCCTCTCCTGACGCGCGCGCCGAGCAGCGACGCGATGCCGCGCAGAAACATGCCTACCCCGAGTGCCCTTCGGTTTGCGGCGCTGGCGCTGCTACTTTTGGTCCTTGCTTCTTGCTGCGTCCGTGGATCGGAATACCCTGCCCTCAGGTTAGCCTTTTATAACGCCTTCGCTAAGTCGTTAGGTTTGTGCCCTGCGTGCGCGATCGCATGATATGTGGGCCGCATAAACGGAGTTGTGTACATAATCGATGTGCACGTTACTAAACGCATGGCTTCTTTGTATATGATAATAGATGAAAACCGCGCTGCCGTTTTTACGCGGTGTAACAAAACTGTTTTAAAAGAGGACAACGAGCACGGTCATGGCCTGTGTACGTCTGTGGCGGGAAAGTGCACGTGACCTTTTGTGAGCGAGTCGGAAATAGGGCTATATAAATTAGGTATAAAAGACTAACGAAACGGTAAATGCGTACCATCCGGAAGCTGCTACTAAGCTTCACTTCTTCATTCCTATCGCGTCACCGCCCGCAAGTTTTCTCATTCAGAAAGAGAGACCTTGCCGCAAAAATCTCCATCAGCGTCGCAGATCTTCAACCTGTCGTTTTACGGTGGCTTTAACTCTTTCGTGCTTGAAGCGCCTCTGTTAGTCGGCAGTGGGCAGTCATCACGCTCTCGATCAACTTGACAAATTGATCAGCCACCTGGAGCGAGATTGAGGCCATCAATCAAGCTTGCCGGTAACGAAAGGTGGCGTTTACGGCGGAAGCGTGTACTCGCGCGCTCAGTTCGCCGTAGCGCGCTGCATCGAACTTCCGGTGCACTCAGATTGTCAACACCGCGGGGAAAGTTTCGAGCACGCAACAGAGGTAAATATAGCCGCAGCGCGTCACACCTACCGCGTCCGTTTGCATAACAAAGCTACTGAGACGTGAGTGTCAAAATAAAAAGCAAGTGTTTGAGCTGGAAGACCACAACATTAAATGTACTAGGATAAAGAATGGTGTTCATCGCTTCAAATCAAACTTACCACTCTATGATTCGCGCTGTGAGCCTGCTCCGTCTCAGTGAGGTAACGCGAAATGTTTTAAGTGGTAGCCGAACTGTCACCAAAATTTGATCGTTCACAGCTTCGGTATCCATACGACCACATTATGAGAGCGCCGACGTACCCATCCTATCAGAGAAGTAGCCAGGGGCTGGCACACCGGGCCTGTGCCCCCCCCCCCCCCCGAAATGTTTAGTTGCCATGACATAGAGGGCAAGAAATGACTATCTCAAGGGGGTGCCCTTGCCGAAATGAAAAAAGTGCCCCCTTCTCCAGCCGACAAAAACTTTCTGTCTACGCGCCGGCATCTTAGGTCGGTGATATTAGGAATTCTTAAGTTTATCGGCCATAAATATGCAATTCAGGCAGTCCATGTTCAGTGTGGCAATTAGAGATGTCTTCCGCATGCACTGATTTCACAATAGGCAAAAATCGTTAAGCGCACATTTAACCAACAGTTTCGATCCCTTGATTAGTACTCTCTTCGTTAAAATCGATGAAACATCAGATTGTACATTCGTCCATGCTGTTTCTTATGCTGTGTGCAAGTTTAGCGAAACCGAAAAGTTTGCCCGAGTGCTTGCTCAAGATGCTTGCTCAAAATGTCTTGCTGCTTAAAGCATCGATTTTGTATTTGCATAAGGACTAGACGGCGATCCACGCTATCGACATTTGAGGTGTGTAACGCACACGCGAAAGTAGTCGCTCGAATAAAATTGCGCACAAACGCGCGTGGAAAAATCCCAAGGCCGCTAAGTGTCCCTCGAGGCAGCTGGCTGAGCCCACCCACAAATGCTTTAATTGGTACCTCGGTGCACAGCCCACCGCTTTTTTGCTAATGAAATCCGTTTTCTTGCTAAGTCATGAATAAGTTTGACACTTGCACAGATATGCGTATGCGAGAAACAGTCTGCAAATGGGCAGCAAATATGGCTTCACTTGGGCAGCCAAGTCCCAACAAGAACTACAGTAGCATCGAAATGCAATGCGGAATTGGGCCAAGACCAATCGCTTCGAATACAGCAGGCGTGCCCTCTCTGATCCTTCCGTTTGCACGGAAAGAGCATTTTAAGCGCTTGAGTGTTTGTCTTAATTTATGCTAGTGAATCCCCGCGGCACAGGTGTTCGACGCCGCCCGGTGTTCTGTCGCAATATCAGGTGTGTAAGCGTGCTGGCTTTTAAATAATGGGAACCGTCTATTTTGAAGCGTAGAAACGGTGCTCTGTAGTCCGATGGCGTCGACTAAGAATCTTATAATGCATCTCGTAGCGAACCAACATACTTTGGGTGTCCCTATCTATCTATCTATCTATCTATCTATCTATCTATCTATCTATCTATCTATCTATCTATCTATCTATCTATCTATCTATCTATCTATCTATCTATCTATCTATCTATCTATCTGTGTATCTATCTATCTGTGTATCTGTATATCTGCGTATGTCATTAACTGTATGTAAACAAAACTTGGTATGGGAAGGTAAAAGGCTTGGCGAATATTACTTTCTGGAAAAGAGCTGTGGCATACACTCGTACACCAGGGGCCGTGGTATGCGGGTATGCGTAAGTGTCGCGGTATGCGTTAAGCAAAACTAACATCACGAGTGTTGACCCGACTAATGCAAATAATAAAAATAGAGGTTCCAGCAATAATCGATCTCGAAAGTTATGCGTGGCAGTCAGGTATTCTGCCAATGAGCAACGCATGGTCTCGAAACTGCATGGGAAAAATACCGTATGCTGCCGTTATGTGAGCGCAACGATAGTTGTCGTTCCAGGGCCGGTTACGTAATCCATAATAAAGCGATAAAGATCACATATGTAGCCCTGCGATAAAAGCGTCATGTCGCGTTAACGTAAACTCTTGTTCAAGTGTTGGCGCTGCTTTTGTGGCACACTAAGAAATGTTACATTTGTATTTCTACCATTCAGCATGTTATCATTCATGTATCTGTTCGACCCCGGAGAAGTACGCTAGCAGAAGCTACTTATGACATTCACATCATTGCACCGTAAAGGTCACTACCTTTTGCCAATACTGAAGGATGTGATCTATCATGAGTGCTGATTTTACGTCAGATCATCAGTTGCCCTTTAAACGCCAAGTGGCCGTCACTAGCAAGGCCACAATGAGCACACAACTACCACACTATCAAATTTATGCATGCCTACCTTAAAACACTCGCTGAGGGTTTCGCATAAAACTGACTCCGACAAGGTGGGGGATTTGCCGAACTTTTTTTACCACTTGTATGTTTTATGACGTAACTGACATACCGATTCGTAGCTTTTAGTTTTATAACATGTCTGTACGATCGATTTATCTAAATTTATGAGTGCTATGAGGAAGAATGCTGAATTTTCTTGCGAAATGTTGGTCGCTACGTGTATATTCAGGTCATGCAAAGAGTCACCAATGAACATTTAATGTTGTGGAAGGGATGACTTTAGCGGCTTTTGATTGGAGGTGCGTATTGTTCGGCGTCTGAAAGTGCACTTTTAATTGCATGAAGAAAGCCGACAGAGGTACAGAACACGTATATTCTCTATTAGCACTTTGTAGGACCATCAGTTGAGTCTATTTTGAAACGTAAATGCATGGTAAGCTTTGAAAGCTGCTAAATTCATCTAAATTTGAAAGTGAAGTATAACAAAGTTGTTTTGACTATATAGTGATGGTCACCAGGTCTGTGCACGCAGTTAGCTAAGAGCTGCAGCGTGCGTAGAATTCAAGATTCTTTATGAAAGCTTCCTCGCAAAAAAAAAAATACACACTTTGTGCATCTACACTACTAAAAAAAATGACAGTCAGTGAGATCGGGAACTCGTTAGTCACTTATCGCGACATGATTAAGAAGACAGCTAAAACAAGCATAAAACAATGGCTCGAAACAAAAGCACAATACAGAGGTGGCACAGACAAGTTGTACATGAGAGGATAAATTTAAAATATTTGGGTTAGAATAGCGGAGTACAAACAAGCAAATCGGGTCAAGTATTACGGACATACTATATACACTATAGGGACTACTTAATAACATACCGTAACGCAAGAAAACACAGGAACATTACTGCATATTTTTAATGAGTGCAAATAACTCTTCATCACTTCTAATTGACCCTCACGAATTAGGTGTTCTTACCATTCGATCTCTCTTATACCGCATAATAAATTGCTAATAAATTGTGTTTAGTTAACTTAAACTGGCTCTTAGATGACCTAAGTTAAGGTGACCTCAAAATGCTGCACACCGTCCAACGTAAAGCCATCCGTTTCATGTGCCGTACCTACAGCCACAAGTTCTCACCATCACAGGCCCTGCAATTCTCTAAGCATTGTATTATTGCATTCTCCTTACTGAATTGAATATTTAAAACTATTATATACGATTATCAACTCCTCCACCAGCATCCTTGGCGATAACAACATAGTGTTAACGTACAAGACTTGCACCCGCTGCTCTCACAACTTGAACATAAAGCCTTCATTTTCTCGTACAAACACATTAAATTTTTTTTCACGTAATATAGAGCTCTGGAATACCCTACCAAGGAGGATTTGCTCACTACCACAAAAAGATTTCAATGATGCCGCAACTAACAACTTCGAACATATGTGTTGTTTTCTTGCATATCGCTTTAAAGTACTTCAGTTTTATACTATTGCTTTTTTCTCTCCGTTGCTTTCGTCCTGTATTAATCATCCACTCCTGATATGACCCTGTACTTGGGCTGCAGCATATTAAAATAAGGAATAAATAAATAAATAAAACACAAACTTTTTTCTGACGGCGAAGAAACTGATTTTCTGCGTATCACGTTGCAGAAACGTCAACGAAGGGAGTATTTTCCCTGATATGCGGTTCTTAATATCAGTGAAGAAGAAACTGGTAAAATAAACGTAGCTGATACAAGAACATCGCAATGAGTCTTAACAAATAAGCTCAGAATATTAAACAAGTAACTCTACATAACATAGGTTTCCCACTTGGAATTTTATGTACTAGCTCGGCCTCTTCAAACAATTCCTGCCAATATCCACGGCTATGCCACATAATATCGATGATGACGCACTTCCGTGAACTTTAATGAACGTTTAGAAGCAACCTTTCTTAAACATCGTTTCTCGTGCGTCATGATTGAGGGTGTACGCCGATCAGTTCGCAGGGCTGTTGAGTGTTACACGAAACAAAAAACATTTCAAATCATAAAACGTGCTTGATTTTGACGCGACTTATTTTATTTAAAAATATAGTACACTATATTTTAACAGCCACTCACTCGAGTTTGTAAACAAAAATGTAAATGGTAAATTAGTTTTGTGTATTGGTACATACCAAAGTGAATGAATGTAGCACTAGCTTTTATTTTGCTCTATTTTTTACATGTTTGTAGCCTGGAATTTGTTTTTTTTTAGGAGAATCGGGGCAAGGAACCTGTGGGAGGCTTTGAAAAACCTGTATTTTCATTATTTATTTTGAGTAGAACACCCCTCTCCATCCAAATTTGGAGGAAAGCTACCAGAAAAACCTCCCTTCCCCTTCCATAGCTACAGGACTAATATACAATATCATGTAACATCTGTCCAAATTCGGTCCCGAATTGTGTGATGTATTTGACTACTTCAATATGAAAAAAAATGTAGCAGCACAAAGCTAGGGAACTGCTGTTTCCCAAATGTATCGCTTCGCTTCACCCGAAACACGTGGCTGACGTCACCCGAAGAAGCGAAAATAAACCAGGGGTACACAGCCTGCTGCCATTACCCTGGCATGTATCTACGTTTTACTACGACGCCGGTACATTTATAACCACGAACTCCAGTACATTGTACGCACAGGAGTGGGAGGGGGGAAGGGGGTCCACCACTTTGGAGAGTAATATGGTAGTCAAACGGCGCTTCAATCATTTTGTTTATGAGCGTTAGTTTTCTGGTGAGCTTTGAGAAGGTTACAGTTGTACCTAAAAGATACACCACGTGTGGTCGGATGATGCCACTCGCACAGGAGGTGGTACGTCCATGTTTTGCTGTGTTTGCTGCTAAAACCAATGCTTGGGCGCGTGGGTACGACGCATTGGAAACAAAACAGCACGAGTGACGGGAACACAAGAGAAAAGGAGGACGCAACCGATGTCACAGTTGTTTGTGTCCTATTCACATGTGCTCCGTCTTTCACGCGGCTTTGTTTCCGATTTCGTATTTTTATTGTTGAGTAAAATCAGTGGCAAGAAAGGCTGAATTCTAGGGGAAAAAAAGCGAGAAATGAGGGAAGGGCGTACTTACCCGCTTTTCATATTTGACTAGTGGCCGGAAAGAAGAGACGGTACACGATTATTTATTTTCAACGACAGCAATTTGGCTACTGTCAAATTACCATACAGATTTCTGGTTCCCAGACTTCTGATTACTACGTGCGCAGTTTAGTTTGGGAGCTTGATGAGATCGAACAAACCTTCAGACAGCAAATTATTCTCGCCAATTCTCCGTAATGCCGCTGTCTAATGAAGGGTGTAAGTTCGGTGTCAGGCTACTCATATTTCTTGACGTAATCGCCTGTCAGTTTTAAATAAGGTTTTGTCTATGAGTGGCTAACATATCACTGCACTAGATTTAGAAAAAAAAGTATTTGGTGAGTGAGTTATGTAAACATCTTGAGCCTTGAAAAATAAGCTATGTAATATATTTATTTTACTAAATATATTTGACGCTGCCTGAAACTCGGGGTCAAGGTCCTTAAATAGCGGTGAACCGAGTGTGACTTTTCAGCCTTAGCTTGTGTGTGGGTTTACACAAAACGTGGTGCTAGTGCAGGAAAAAGCAAAAGACTTGTCGGTTCATGTTCTCTTTTCTTTTGGAGCATGCCATCGCGTATTCCTGAAGCTCACGTGCGTATCAGGTGGTACGCCTTCTGTCCTACAGAAACATTTCAGCGAGTGGTGAAAACGTAGACATGGCGACCGTAACAAATACTTTCTTGCTGACATCTCAAGTCACCGTTCCCACGCAAACACCCGTGATGGTTACGTATCAACAAACAAGAACCAAACGCAGTCTAGTTTCTATTTCAACAAACAAGCATTTCTAAGGAATGCAACCCGTTCGTATGCTATATACGCCTTAGGTGCATTATCTTTCCTGTCGGTGCACTTGTACGTCACACACTTAAAGGTCTTGGCGAAAGACTTCGTGCTTAGGACGGATTCCTCATGTTTATATGCGCAGTGCTTACGCCTCATTTGGGCGGTTGCCACAATGGGCTGCACATCGATGCTGAAGGAACCTGGTGAACTAGTGATGAAATGTGTACGCTGGGCATTTTTTATGGTGCCCATCGTGGTTGCTGAGCAAACTCAAGGACTGCTATATCATTTCTGTTCTGAGAACGCCATACTTAACGATGGTCAGCGCCGCGCGAGTGCATTGCGCACAATGATTGACCACGATTGATCACCACTTCACACGAGCGTCTGAATATTCTAAATATTCCTTGGCAGTAATTATCCGAACGAAAGTGAACTGCGTGCCTCGGCGTACGTGGGCGGGCAAATTTCCCATCCACACCATTGCCAGCGATAGCTATTGCTGCCGTAGGGCTGCTTTGACGCGATTCCAACGGTCTGACGAGGAGAAGGTCTTAGCCGCAGCAGGAAGGACCTTCAACCCTCTGGCGCTGGAAAGGCTCAGCCGGGGAAACCCCTGTCTCGACGCAATCGGCATGCGGAGCACGGAGCATCGTCGATCAGGAGCCCCAGCTGACCTACACGACGGCGTGACTGGGCTCCAGCTGCTGCTGTCGGCCGAGCTTGACGTCCCCACCGGACGCCGTCGGTGCCGGCGAATGTGGCGAAAACAGGACACTCGTCGTTTTTCTTCTCCCTCTCCGAGAATAGATAGTGGGCTTCGAATATTCGTCGCGCAATAAGAAGAGGAAACATTGCAGGCATCGCGTCTTTCGGTTCGGAATCATCGAAGAGTTTAAGCAACCGTACGCACTTAAGGCAGTTGTTTGGGCTAGCAGACGCCGTCACTTGTCGTTAGCGATTGGGGGTTCATTTCGTCGAAAAATTCTCCGTCTGCGTCTAGATCACCAAGAGAAAAAAAAAGATTTGCAGTTGAGTAGTGTGGTTGACACAAATGCTATTGAAGATGACGCTCGCGGAGAATTACAGATTGTGAAACGCGATTGAAGTTGCCTTTACAATGCGGCTAAAATGGGTCTGTTGTACTTCGCTGGGGCTAGTATACCAAAAGAACAGACGAACGGCAACTGGTCTTAGCCTTTGTAATTAGTGCGGAAATAAAAGGTCGATTATTCACCTTCCACGCTGCAGTGCGGATTGCGATGTCATGATTAGTCTCCGAAGGCCTAAGTTATCACAAGCTTAAGCGCAGAAGCCTAAAAGCGCACTGAGAGAAAACTGTATAGCGATTTGTTACTGTGGTTTTTCGAGAGGTTGTCATGTGTTGATGTAGCAGTTTTTTGTTATTTCTGCTTTTCTTTTCGTACTCGAATACAAGGAAGAGGAAATCGTTCGCGATGATGGTATCTACCGACGTCTCCTCTGAAAAAAAGACTGACAAAGAGGCACCTATTTTTTTAATGATCAATTGATACAAAATAATACACAGTTCTTACACGTACTATGCATGAGGTGCGTCCTGTTGAAATAAATTCCCATACTATTGGCTAATAACAACTATTCGACCATGGAGCATGCTGTATTGAACGAAACCGGATAAATTGCACCCCAAGTGGGTAATTAACGAGCATTGAAACTGAAGTACACACCACTTCTTGCATTTTTGCCCGTCAAAATGCTGCCGCTATGGCCAAGAGTCCAGTTTGCTTGATCGTGCGTATAGCAGTGCATTGGCTTAGCGCCGGGGTATCGGAAACCCGGACCGCAAGCCTCATGCGGCCCGCAGCCCGCCCATGGTTCACATGGGTGGGCTGGTCACAACTCGGGTCTCGCGCAGCGCCGTAGTTGTCCGCCACCGCCACCGCCGCCGATGTCCGTAACTAGATCGCAAAAAAATAGAAAAAAACACCTATATGGTACCAATGACACAGTGGGGCTCGTACCCGCGGCTCCACAAGGTGCGAGCCCAGTTATCTAGCAGCTACGCCGGTGCTTGTGACTTGTTAGCAAACTTGCCTTAGGCAGGCTTGATGTCAAGAAAGCAATCACGTTAATACGACGTGTAAAGCGTTTCAAAACAGCGATATAACAAGCAGTCGTCGCATAACGCGATTAGCCCAATGAATTTGTAATTCGACGCTCGAACCCATTACAAAAGCTTGTTTTTGTTTGGCTAATAACTGTGGCGCATACCCACTTCAGGCATAATTCCTCATCACCTTCAACCACTGCATGAACAAAAGGCACAAAATTCCTCCCAGAAGTTTAGCGAATACCACGCTTCTTACAAGAATGACGAAAAATAGCATTGTGAACGCCAGCCTAGTATACCCTAAAATTTTTATCATTAATGTCGTAGTGAGCACCAAGCAAGTGTGCTTGCAGTAGTTACTCAATTAGTCTTTTGAAAAGTCTTTGAAACGCCGATCTTATAGCTTTAGCCGTGACTGTGCTGACCCTTGCGCGCAGGCCTCGCGTTTTTGAACTTTTATATTAAGCATGTTCATGAGCTCAAGAAGCTTGATTGGTATAAATTACTGTTTTTGTGAGGAACTCCACGTGGTCACCATTTGTTGGAAGACAACTGTGAAGCAAAAAACTGTATTTTGGAGTCAGGGCCAACATTAGTTTTACTCATTTTTAAAATTAATATCAACATGTCATCATATAAAATTTAAGCCCCAAATCTTCTTAAGTAATCAGCAGCATATGAGAAATATGGACGCTTTTAAGGGTAACATCTTCTGACACTGAGTCTGAACCATGGGTCTGCGAACAGAGTCGACTCAGTCGGACTCATTCAGGCTCGGATCGAGCCGTTAGTCAGAGCAAGTACGGCAGAGTAATATTTCGCTGAGCGTTAGTGCGAGTGAATCGGGCTGAGGAGAATTGTGATCACTCTGAGGCCGAGTGAGTCCAAAGTGCAAAATATGGTGCATAAGTGTGTCCCAGTGAGCTCCACGGTTTTGCCCGACCTATGAACACTTCTCCTCCTCGACTGCTCTTACCTCCTCACCTGGTCCGACGCTTGAGGGACTAAATTCTGGGACTGCGGACAACTGACGGAGATTAGTTTGGACTCCTGCCTTGGCGGTTGAGTACCGTGGCTTACTCGCTCCTAACTGTTGTGCTCGATTGTTATGACAGATTATTCCACTTCATTGTCTTACACTTGTGTAAGTGAACCTAGTCCTTCGTAAAAGACATGGCCAATACTGGTTCTCGATCGAGAACCCCAATGCCAGTTAGCACTCAGAAACTATTGCAAATGCATAAAAATTAGCGAGTGCTCGTGTTTTATTGTAAACTCACTTCGCGGGAGCGATTTCGAAACCAGCATGCGTAAATGAGCGCAGGTATTTATTTAAATGAAGAAGCTTCCTTATATATATATATATATATATATATATATATATATATATATATATATATATATATATATAATATACATATATATTACCGAGGTAGAGTATACGTAAAGTGTTGTACTGCTAAGAAGAAACACGTGGAATATTTTTTTCGACCACCGCTGCTCCTCTTCAACTTGCTCGCAATGCGAGATCTCCTTTGTACTCGCGTTTAAATGCACGCCAGCGAACCTTCGGTGTTCTAATTTATTCCAGCGTCAACCTTGACGAGACCAACGCACCTAAAATTATTAGAATGTCTCGAGGATAGCATAGAAACACTCCAAATATATAATGGTGCAAATATACTTTACAGTGCCAGTATAAAATTGTCAATTTGACGTTATCTTGAAAAATTGTTAGGAAGAAATTGTCTTTTCTCAGAAGTTGCAATGTACTTGAAGAAGAACTATATATTGGCCCTTCTAGTATATATGCCGCAGCTTGAGAACTGACAATAAAACCATCTTGTTTAACATTTTATGTTTGCAAAAATAATTTAAATATAATGGTGGATTGTGTCATAAGGTTTTGCAGGAAATTGTAACCAGCCATACTTTATAGTGGTTGGAAAAGTTCGTTAAGAAAGCTAGAAAATTTGTATTGAAACGAATATTTTACGCTTATTGACAACATTTTTACATGTGCCTAATTTGCTTTAAATCATGGCCGAAACCCTTCTTCAATGAACTGTTTGCTATATTTGTGTTTATTTGTCTTAATGTCGTTAACTTATTGAAAACCGCCTGAAAATCTGGAACATAATCGGATATATTGCCGGAACTCTGCGAGCAACCGTAAAGTGGCAGCTTAGTCGTCTGTCCATGCTTTCCTAAAGCACAACGTTCTTCGACCGCCTCATACCCATGTTAAACAGGCAAAGCAAGCGCGATTGCGACCCTGCAGCCACGGTTGACCGCGTTGAACCGCGGTTAGCGCCAACCACAGTTCGCCGATATTACATAGTGCGAAAGCATCCTCGGTTAAGGTGGCTAACGCCGTCTGGCGTAGAACAATCCACAGAGCCACTTCCTTGCGTATATCTGCTCGGAATACATTCGGCAGCAAGGAGCCAGGCAAAAATGTCAAATGTGCCCACTAGTATATTCATGTACTTATCGGTACTTCTTGTTCAGATTGTCCATCTTCTTCCGGACTTGCTTTGGCGTCAAGTACTCTGCGTCAGGCGGAAGTTCGGCGTTCAACTCGGCTGTTTTGCCACATACACCTTTGCATTGCTGACGTGCTCCGTATATCACTCAAATAATTTTCCCACATGCTTATCAGGCTTGCGTGGTTCGTGCCTTCCAGCTCGTGGATTTTTCACGCGCGCTCGCCGGCTTGCATTCAGCGGTGGTGAGCGCCGTCATTTTCTCGGTTATCTGCCTAACCGAGGTTGCAGATCTTGGTTTCTTAAAACCACGGTTAGCAGCATTACCAACGAACCGCGGCTAACGTAACCGCGGTTAGCGTAACCGTGGTTTAGGCTGCCTGTATAACAAGGGTATTAGATTCTTGAAGCAACCTTATGCGACAAAAGTTCTAGGGCAACGGCCGGTTTCTGTAGCGCAGACGTACTGCCTTGGATTGGAAGAGACAGCAATAATTCATCGCGTTACGTGTGCTAGTTCGAGAGAGACGGCGTTTGACCCTTCACTTTGTTTACCGGTGGCGGCTTCTACGAAGGAAGAAGTACATACTCGCGCTTGCTTTACGCCAGCACAACGGGTTGTTTACGAGGTGGTATTCAGCGCTTACTCGTAGTAAGCTTCAAAACAAGTTTCGCCTGCTTTCCTTATTCTTGCAACTGCGTTTCGGTGAAAAAGTTGCCTCGTTGTGGCTCGAAGAATGTGAACTCACATGCGAACGATAGGCATGATAGCTTCCGTGAACACCTCAATATGCGTCATGGTTCTTGGTTTTCCGGGAATATTCTGCCTCTGAGCTCATTGAAGTTGGAAATAGGAAATAATGTGGTCGTATAAATCGTTATGACAGAAATTCCTAAATGTTCGTGTACATCGCTCCCATTAAAAAGTGTTTCTGTGTGTGGTTTTTCACTGCATGATTTGGTCCAATGCATATTACTTTAAGCAGAATAGGAAACTGAGCGAATTGGTACGGATCCATCGTGGCAAACAGCGTGAATGTAAGCGAAACGCGTGGCTCAGCGCTGTGCCGTGTCTCCTTATTTTTGTGTGATTTAGTTGCGCTGCTAACCATGATGCATATTCCTGAGTTGATTGGGGTGACACTTCGCATTCGAAATCAAAAGTAACTGTAAAAACATCATGAGCTGCTTAGAGTTAAGCTATTTTGATATTTAACTGGAGCGTTCATGGTGAAAAATAGTTGCCACATGCAATTGTGTTTAACAAGTTTGGGCACAGAATAAAATAATATGGTTCAGAAAATGTCGGATATAACGCATTTTTGTAATAAGACAACAATGTAGTTGATAACAGGAACACGCTACATTCAACTTCAATACGCAAGTTTTAATAGTGGTACAGTCAGGTGCCCACAATATTGTCAGGTATACATCGATTTCGCAGAAATTGTGACATGCACTATTTCGTGCATCAAGTCCAGCAATGGTGCACCGCATTCACAGTTTAGTTTGGCAGGTGAAAGCCAAACAGAAGCTTTCTGCTGTTTGAAAAGGCTCATTATGAATAGATTTATTTATTTATTTATTTGTTTATTTATTTATTTATAAAAAATTTACACTTCACCTATATAGCCGTAAAACATTTACATCGGGAAGGTACACGTGGGACATATCATACTATAGTTTGCCATTGATACGTTACATATAACAAATACAAAAGTAGACAAGATATTTATTAGAGAAAGACTCTAACAATTGCGAACTACACAAGATATAAACAACATTACAGTCATAAACTTTAAACAACCAAACGCTTCGAGACAACAAACGCTTATTATTAATGGCAGTAATAATGTGGGTGTTTTTTCAGCGAAGAAAAAAAAGATTCATTATCTGTTGCACTAGTGATATCCAATAGACGGCTTCATTCCTGGAGTGTGTTGTCAATTGATATTGTCAATTCATAGCGCAGTAAAATGCTTAAAATGTTCTTGTGGGCGAGTTGGTTGGTCACATTTATGATAGCGTTGTTATTAACTTGTCATCTTTTTCGTGTCCCGTGTTTGCGTCTTAACCCGGTGTGCGCTACCGTGTATCGTACTTGTTAAAATGCCGGGTATTAGACCCGTAGCCAGATATAATTTTCGTGAAGGGAGGGAGGGGGGGGGGGGGGTACTTTTTGAAGGCCTTCAAAAACCAACATTTTTTATTTGTTCTAGACAAGATGCCCCGATTTCATCGCATTTTGGGAGGGCGGCATGCCGGCATAGTCCCTCACCCAGGCTGCGAGCTTGCCTGTTGCCCTTGAGTTTCAATTAGAATTCCCTGAACTAAAATTGAATTGCAGTGCATAAATTAAAAAAAAGAGCGGTGCTCGTAACCAACAAAAAGGAGTTGCTTTGGAACATAGAGTTTCCTAATATACACTATACTATAGGGGGAACTCTGGCGCTATATAGTGTCTATGGGAGCTGCAACGCACAGCGCTTCAGCGAGCATGGGAGTGATGGGTAGTACACACATTCGTCTAATATTCGTACTTCTGGCCTGCTTTTGGCTCCATGTGTGTTCGTGTGGCTTGGAGCTAAAGTATTAGCAAATGTTCAGTGGTTGCGGTTCACCATTGTATTTTTTTTTTAGACTTACTTTCTAAATCGGCTCACGAAGTTCAAAAGAATTCAATTTTTCTTTCAAAACAAAACCGAAACACAGCACTACACGAATTCGCAAGTACGATTCGCCACCGGCAATAACGAAGACTAGGCAAATGTGTGTGCTACCCATGATTCCTATGGTCGCTGAACGATCGCAGCGCCAGAGTGCCCTCTAGTTAATTTTAGCAAACTCTAAGCCTTGGAACGAGAGGATATGGTTCAAGAGTGAGACTAAACATGTGATCGGAAGCAAATCCTCTCAGAATGCAAATGCAGCTGGAATTGCGCAAAGCGAAAAAATTGCGTCATTCTGCCAGCTTCTAAATCGGTGGTGACATAAAGACCCACAGGGGTTATAGCACCAAACGTTGAACTTTATTTAGCTTCCAAATGTAGTCAGCGGAAAGACGGTTAAAGTCGTTTTATGCGTGCATACGTTACGCTCGTTCGGTCTATACGTGAGCAGTCATTTGAGTATAATAATAATATTCACTTACTTTTTTATTCGGAGTGTACCATATGGTTATCAGCTTCTTCGGAGCACACAGAGCTAAAAAAGTTAACAGCACGAATTAGCCCTAAAGGCTGCTTTTTCAGGATGCAAATCAGTGCTGAGCAAATAGCATTTGTGGTCTTTTTTCTTGCACTTTTGTTTTCTCGCGAGTGGAGGCATATGTTATAAAAAGGTAAATTCGCTTGCTTCTGTAGAACTTTCTTAAACCATCACTACATAGAAATTCGCGTTGGTTGTGCTTCTGAGTGTATTTTTTTGTGTGTGTGTCTAGCTATCAGTAAGTGCACCTGTAAGTCGTTGGTCGTTGAAGAAAGAACTGAGTGGTGTGCGGAGGCGCCCTCATTTAAACACTCCTATGCAAGAGTTCAAGGTTCTTCCGACATGAACGCCGTGCACGAACGTATATATAGTCCACATGTGATCATGGCGCTCCCCGTCATCTAAACCAGTTTTCAAGGGTTCCGCCGAAAGCAAACGACACATGGAAAAAAAAAAGAAATCTTCCTGCCTACCAAAGCATTCAGGGTGTCGCTTGCCGACAGTCTGTGAAGAGCCAACGTGCAAGTACACGAAAACGGTTGCGTATGTAAACGCTTATCTCTAAGGACTACAACAGGAATTCCGCAGCTACAAAAAAGAGCAAAATTTTTCTCCATGCATATGCAGTAGGATACGAAAGTCTCCTCGGAATTCCCTGAGGAGAGGTGGTGGAACACCACGTGCTGTCAGTTCTGGATAAGCAGGTGCTAAATAGAAGTAGCAAATAGAAGTAGAGGTAGCCTTTCACGACCTGCCAGACACTTTCACCCGAATGCATAAACTTCGCGCCGCCTTTACAGCAATTTGGAAGTATCCAACGCACAGCGGTAGTTGTGCGTCCTTGCTCTTTTTGGAATCGTATATGTCACAGGCTCATGCAATAAATGTGCGCTCACGGTATCCTGAAACAGCAACTACAATACCCATAGACAGCTTTACGAGATGTAGTTAAGGGGTGGCCGGATGTTGGGCAAAACTATGGTCAAAGCAGTGTTGTTTTCACCAGTACTCACAAGCTGAGCAGAGGTTTGACTACAACTAAACGACATAATTAAAAAAAATTATAGTAATGTCATGAATATCAGAATAAATTTTATACTCAATTAAACTATTCAGCTCAGAAACGTGTTGCCCAAAAACCCAAGTACCAATGCTTTACTACAAGCATACAGATAAAGTTAGCTGCCTTCATTTGTATGATTTTGTGAGCGGTACGAAAGCTGTTGCCGCTTTTTTTAAAGTATAAATATGTGATTGAGCAGTATACCATATCAAGTGCATTCATTGGATTTGCTTGATCAGTCTGTTTCACTGCTTATTTTTTTTAATATATACCACATGACTTTTAGGGTTTTTTACTCGCACCAAATTTTTCCTCCACGCTAGGCTTCATACGCTGCCCATTGTCAATGCGTGGTTGAGCCACAGGTGGCGAGCGGCGAGTTAGTTGGGCAGAATATTGGCCGGCTGCTTTCGCCATTGGATTGGTAGTTCTATTCGCATTATTAATAGTGGACACAGCGGTTCAGTCATAATGTGAGAGGAAAACGATGTCTTAATGTTTCCGGTTGGTGCACTGTTTCCTGACCGTTGCATTAGGAACAGAAAACTTTATTTTTCTCTTGGCTAGTGCACACTGACAGGACGTGAAGCTGAAATGGGGCTATGCTGCATTAGAAGGTGTTCCCTTTTTATTGCATTTTCCAAAATGTTCGCATAGGTGAAAATATTTAAAAAATAATTTTGAAATCATCCCTAGCTACTAGTTCATTATGCGAGACACTACCGTGACAAAGCAGCGCCGACGAGCGATGACCAGTTTGTCCATCAAAATCAAGATTTCTTATAGTTTCCGACCGAGTAGGCAGTGCATTCTAACAAACAAACCCCAGCAGGTGCCAGTGGCCTCGTGTCAAATCAAGAGCTCGAGGAAGTTTGTCTCGTACTGTGTAGAAATTGTCTTCTTACTGCTGAAAAACCAGTTCTACGGAATTCCGTACGGTGGCGGAAAGATTGAGAAAGGTAAACTGACAACCGGCCGTTTGTTGCTCGAAGCCACTTTTCACACGGATCGAATACAGATTCCTTCCATATTAATATCCGTGGCTTTGCGCAAACAAAACATTTCGCAGAGAATCACAAATAACTTTTATGACTTACTGCCAATTTGTCCTGGCGTGGAAATGAAACCCGCGACAAACACCTTTAAGGGTGGTTGCTCTACAGAGATACACTAAGGAATAGCGCAGGCGCATACATTGTGATAACGACTGCTCTTCGCACCACTTATTCAATTTCAAATCATCTAGACTGAACTGAAAAGCCTTTAGCACGTTCCTGAGTTGTATTATAAGGTTCACTTCAGAGCTGTTCTGGCTCAGACTCTGCAGTTGCTTGCCACGTGCGTATGATTGTATATGCAAAGGCTTCGCAGATGGACTTGGCAGTTCACTATGTGCTGCTTGCGTCAATAGTTCGGCTGTTTGTCAAATTGTTTTGAATGCAAATAAATAGCGAGGCAATGTTGCATTGAAAAAGCGTCGCAAGGCATAAACGAGTTACCGTGTATGGCGTATAACAAGTATAGAGATGTTGTCACTGCAAGGTCAAATACAGTGACATAAGAAAAGCCGAAAATAATGTTCTGAAGCAATATAGGCCACGCAAATTAAGGCGGCACACGCAGAACCACCGCACTGCAAATATTTTGGCACATTTCAAATGCATGCTCACATAAGAGCACCATCGCTCACTTTTTCTCAGACAAATTCTGCGAATCAAAAAACAGGAAACCATATTTTGAGCTATTTGATGCTTTTAAGTTGAATCGCTAGCGAAGCTGATTAGCACGAGGCACGGATGACTTCGACCCATATCTAATACCACACCCTGGTATCATGCCGAAAATATGGCTTTTTTAATTAGGAAAGTGGCTTTTTGATTTAGCAGAAGCACTTTCGTATTTCTCGATCAGTGAGCCACCTTGTACCTGGGTATTTTTGCCACACTCACCATTTCACAACAGTCATCGTCTCGACTTGCTTGACGCGTGTTCTGGATAATTTGGGCGTGTTCTCATTTGCTCTTTTCACCTCATACGTTCCTTTTTTACTTTTTAGAAGGGGCGGTTCTCTAAACGTGTGGAAAATAACTTCAGCATGACTAAATCCTGAAACTTCAGTAATACTATGTGTGTTTTGCTATTTATTGGCACGAGCAGCCAGTAATGATCGATTTGTGGGGTTTAACGTCCCAAAGCCACCATATGATTATGGGAGACGCTGTAGTGGAGGGCTCCGAAAATTTTGACCAGCTGGGGTTCTTTAACGTGCACCCAAATCTGAGCACACGGGCCTACGACATTTCCGCCTTCATCGGAAATGAAGCCGCCGCACCGGGATTTGAGCCCGCGACCTGCGAATCAGCAGCCGAGTACCTTAACCACTAGACCACCGCGGCGGGGCCACGAGCAGCGAGTAGCACTCTACTTTCTTTTCCAAGCACTCCAAAACAACACGTACGAGAAAAACAACCAGAAGGATTTATAAGATACTGCGTTGGATCACTGACTTACTGAAGCACCGGCAAATTTTTGTAGATACGCAGGAGGGCCCAACGTCAGAACATGCCGTCAACCAAGGAGTGTCACAGGGCAACGTGTTAAGCCCTACTCTCTTTAATGCAGTCATAGCGCAGCTCTCGTATAATCTTCCACCTAACATCAGATGTTCAGTATATGCTGATGATATAAGTATATGGACGTCTGGTTCATAGTTTTTGGATGTACAACAAACTTTACAAGAAGGATTGGATTATGTAGACCGTTTTCTAAGAAAAAGAGGTATGGCACTGAGTCTGGCTAAAACAGCCATACTACCGTTTACATAAAAAGACTTGGAGATTTCCAGATTATTCTGCAAAATCAGCCTATTCAAATGGTTAAATTTCATATATTCTTGGGAGTAATTTTAGAATGGAAACTAACATGGTCGCCTCATGTCCAGTCCCATGAACAAAAAGTGAATCAAGCCATTCGAACCCTCCGGCATCTCTGCGGGGCCAAATGTGGGGGTACTACGGAGTCGTTATTAGCCTTACATGTTGCCTGGATACGCCCCATCGTTACTTACTCGCTGCCTCTGCTGCATGGACTTCCAGCCTCCACCGAAAGGAGAATTCACTTGTTTTTGGCAAGGAGCTTGAGGGTATGTCCGGGTTTGCCACGGTCAACTTCCACTGCTTTAGTGTATGCGGAGGCTCAACAGCCACCTTTGGTGGTACTCTGAACTAAAGAAACATCTCAAAATTTATTTAAAATTTTCACGCAACATGAAAGTCATTCTTTATCTGGTGCACTAACACAAAGGACGGCAATGAGACTACAGGTTAGCGTATCATCATTTAAAGTAGAGTACTATCTGAATTTAAACAATTGAAACCTTCAAAACCACCTTGGACGCTGCCACTTCTCAAAGTTATCCGTGAAAGAGACGGCATAGGGATGAAAACAGACATGGCACCTCTAGTAGCGGCACGTATGGTACATCGTCAGTTTCATATAATGCATAATGAAAAAACGAAGATATATACAGATAGATCATGCACTGAAGAAGCGTCAGCCTGTGCGGTCCTTATACCCGCAATTCCGAAAAAGAAGATCTACAAATTATCGCACAAATCTTCATTGACGACAGCAGAATTGGTGGCTATTCTTGAAGCATTTAAGCTTATCTGTAGGAATCCTCCTGAGCCACGAAAGTGGGTGATATGCACGGATAGCAAACCTGCTCTTCAGCTAATCAGAAATGCGAGATCAGTTTACAAAAATGGTGAAATAGCACAATGTATTGCAGAAACTGTGGAATATGCCTCATCACAGGGTCACAACACCGTATTCCAATGGATACCCAGCCACATTGGAATAAAGGGAAATCAAGAGGCTGACAGCCTCGCGAAGAAAGCATTGAAGGAAGGACGAGATTGCGCAATCCATATGTCTGGGGCGAATATTCGACATTTTATAACGCAAGGAGCTAAATAAATGGTTTGATAGCCCTAAATAAAAGGAAACAGTACTTTATGAAGTTGATCCACACAGAAAATTTTCCTTAGCGACAGAACTCCCACGACACCTAGAGACATTAATCCACCGACTTCGATTGGAAGTAGCATACACAAACAGCTTCCTGCACAAGATGCATGGATCCAACTCACCGGAATGCCATTGTGGTCGTGCAGAAGAAAATGTTCGCCATATTCTTTTCGAGTGCGTTAAATACGCGAATGAAAAAGAAAAATTAATGAACAGATTAGCAAATTTGGACAGACGGCCCCTCACAATAAAGAAACTACTTGGACCATGGCCTGAGATGAATCTCCAGAAAAAGGCAATAATCTTCCCGACAGACTTTCTAGTGGAGACCGGACTGGACAAGCGCCTATGATAGACAGCCTGAGATGGATATATATAAAATGTGCTTATGCATATACTGACAGTAAAAAAGGAAGGTGTGCGTGTAAGCAGTTTATGACTGTGTGAACTGCTCTTAGGAAACTGTGTATTGGCATGATATTTGAACTGGTTTCAGTGTGCTATTATGTTTTTTTTCGTATTGTTAATTTTTGGGTACCGTTCTGTATTATTCTTTTTTTTTCGTAGCACAACCTCGTGATACGGAGTAGCCGAGGCAATATGCACCTCAACCTTTACACAGCAAAACAGTTAAAAGAGAACAAAACAGAACAAATATCTCGTTATTTCACCAAAACATGAAGGTTTGTGTGCTCATGAAAATCGACTGTTACCATTTGCACTGCCCCGCTTGCATCTATAGTGACGTCTAGTTTCAAGCGTTACGCCGCTGCTGGTTATATTGGTAGAGTTCGGCAACGTTGATGGCATAAAGAAAAGTTGCCGCTGCACAAGAATGCAACAAGTGAGACGACATTCTTGGGTTGTTGTTATAAAATCTTTGCATGTAACCATGTTTACTATAAGAATGAAAATTATTTGTGCTGTTACTGCATGCATTCTGCTCATCAATTGTTGCAGTTTGCGACATTGCAGGAATTCCCATATTCAAGAAACTTCTGTAAGCGTATTTCATTAAACTAATGTTTTGTATGCTGGCCAGGAATGCTATTACCAGATGTACAGAAATATTAGATGTATTACGTTAAGTATGCAAACCAAAAACGTGTTCAAAGTGTAGTGTATAAGTTGAATTTTTCCTCTTCAATGTGTTCGGTATCTGTGTATAAGTGATATGTTTATCAAAACAATCTGCATCTTAAACTAAAATGTCGTTCATTATACAACTCTTTCTCCTGCCTCTAATTAATGTATGTTATAATTGCATGGATCCATACTAGCATTCTGCTAAGGATCCAGATTTTGCTAACATGTTTTTCTTAACTGTATGTTGTTTATTCATAATAAAGTTCAAAGTTCAAAGTTCAAAGTATCTATAGCTGTCTATTCGCAAAATTTGTCTCATATTTATCATTCGCTTAACCTCTGCAAAGTCCTGTTGAACAAGTAAAATAAAGGTGTGTCTTCGGAGGGTGGGGAGGAATGCTGTTTTGTAATAAACGCTCACTCACATCAAAATACATTTATCACTTCCGCAAATGAAATTGCCAGTGCCGCAACATAAGTTTGGTGTGCTAAGGAAACGCACAATAACCTTGTTATCTGGAATTGCCATCTCACACTTATTGTCATGAAGGTTATTTGATTTTCGTAATGCGAATAGACAATCTATTGTTTATTTCGACGTTTGTTGCTCTATGCGCTTAGTTGCGTTTGAATGTGTAATTGTGTTGGCGGAAAAATGTGCCGGCAATTTGTTCCTTCGTTTCGTACAAGGTGCGCGTAATCTTGAAGTTGTTAATGAGTCACATTTGACCTGTTGTGTAGCTGTATACGCAAATGTCGCGTTATTTTCTCTGGCAATTCTCCTCACTGCGTTTTACTTTTGCTTCCATCTTTCATTCAAAAAGGAAAAGCAACTTCACTTGAAGAGCGAGGAGCTAAGGTCAAGGGCATAAAAGAAGATATTGTTCAGGCAATATACGTGAAAAATTATGTAAAGAGGAGGCGAATTAGGGCGTCGTAGGGAACTAATGTTTAATCAGCTTGCTCATATCAATAGTGTGTTGTGCTTACAAAGCCTCACAATACTAGTGAACTAGCGACGTTACTGAGCTGTTGGGTGGACACAAAAAAAGCACTAGCCGCTTGTCTCCATTACAAGGAGCGAAGAGTCTGGCAATGTTCCAAGCATCTGAAACTTCTGCGTCTCGTTCAAGACGTGAAATAACCTGCTGCTCTGGAAGGCAGTCGGGCGTTTACGATATGCACGGGTGCATCCAGTCACGTGCATCGAGGATCGCTATACTGATGCTAAGTAAGAGGGGGATTGAAGAAGGAAGGACAGGGAGGCTATAGCTAGTTCTCAGACCGACTGCCGCGGCTGTCTCAACCGGGCGTGCTGCTTGCATGGTGCCAGCACTTGCCCGCAACGCAGTGACGAGAGTGCTTGCCTGGGTAAACTTGCAAGCTCTGTGCATTGCGATAGGCATAGCGCGGCAATAAATTGATATACTCCCCCCCGCCCCCCAAAATAAAACAGAAAGAAAAGTTGTGAGTAAGCCTGTCTAGAGCGTTTTTTTATTTCTTGCCACGCTACAACCAACCACATCTACAAGTTAATAATCAACTAACCAGCTCAGCCAAGTGAAACTTTGCATGGCTGGTGTATTTGTATGATGTCAAAGTTCATAGGACTATAATTCTGTAGGTTGTCAAGCCTATACAATGGTATGTATATAAAACCTGCCGGCGGGCAAAGATATAGACGAAAGAAAGAGAAAGCTTGAAGTCTGTTGCTATGTTGGCTCGTGCTCCTTGTTTATTTACTGCGAATGCATCTTCAGTCATGGCTCAGTGTGTGTCAATCGTTAGTGGCTGCATACGGAGCTGCCAGGAAGCAGAAAGCTACTCACATCGTACACCGCTTGTATGCTTTACCTGTGGAGGAGCCATACTTCCTTGAAACAATAAATTGTTCCACTAGGTTGCCCGCTATTTTGCCTACAGCGAGTGAGCTCTCGCATTGTTAACGTCATTAGCGCATAAAGTTGGTGACATCATTTTAGTCTTCATCGTTAATATTGTTTACCGGTTGTTAGGACTATTGCAAATGTGAATTTTACGAAGTGTACTTGAATTTAGACAGTTTTGTAACGGTTCCTGTGCGCGAGGGTTTACGGCATGACCTTGCACCTTATCTTAACGACAATGTTGTTGAAGCCTGATTTTTAGCTTCTTTACCCCTATATTATTAGAAAAGAGGGCAAATAGAGTCAACCGAGTGTCAATTAGTCCAAAAGATTTAAGCTATATTTGCAGTATGCACCAGTTAAAATTGAGATTCTAAAGATCTAAGCAGTTTTCTCTTCGGTATAAGAAATTTCCGCTCGAGTAATGGAATTATTATGCCGAAAAATAAGACGCTGCTGCGCGTGCCTTATTGCAGGATTATTTGATATTCTGAGTAAAAAATGCACGCACGTTTTACCACGCGTCAACACATATCTTGCCTATGATAACGTAGTCCACGTCCAAATAAAGAGACGACTATTTTGCTCCGGATTTGAGTTTTTTTTTTCTTCTTGGAAAATTGGAGAAAGGGAAAGGAACGCTGACTGCTGATGAAATGCACTTGAGATGACCACTTTTTTCAACAGCATAAAAATCCCATAATTTATATTTCCTCGCCACTGCTAGGGAAATCGACGAGGTCACTCTGCTTGACACTGGTGCTCTTAGGACACAAGCGATTATTGGCCTTCCTTGTTTTAGAACAGTCACTCATGAATACCATAAGTCTATATCACCAGTGCGTTATTACTCCTTCGACCGTGCCCCCACCTTTCTCTATCTTCTCGTTACTTCTGTATGTGAGTGTCCTCACCTCTATCCCTATCCCTTTTATGTACCTATCCCTTTTATTCCCTCCTTATCCCCTTCCCTCATGAGCCACTGTTCAGGTGTCGCACGATGATGCAGACAGTTACGGGGCTCATTTTATCTTCCTTTCTCTGTTTTAAGAACCACTTAAGAGTTTCTGAAGCTCCACGCGCTGTAACTGCGATGCGATTACGGCGTGCGCCCTAGCGGATGGCTGCAGATTATTTAACCCCCCTGAGGCTCTTTCACAAGCACCCACAACGCACAGTACATGGGCTTAAGTTCAAGTTTATTTATAGTTATTGCATGAACGAAAAACTGATTACATATTACCTAAAGATTCAGGAGGTCCTGAAGTTAGGAACGGTCAGGGGCCTTCGTATTGTTAGTGGCGTACATAAAAGGTAAGTAACAACAGCAATAGCTGAAAGCGTGAGCAAGCAAAAAAAAAACTCAATTCAACACAAAACGATGTGTACTAAAAAAAGAAAAAGTGCCTTAGCTTTTCGCCAGCATTGATATGCAATCACCGCCGCCGGGATCGAACTCTTGGTCTTTCGGGTAAGCCGCTAAGTACCATTACCACTGTACCACCTTGGCAGATGTGACAATAACCTTGACGTCTGCGGTGTACAGGGTAAATACAGATGCTTACGAAGTTAGACGCAAACTGCCTGGTCCAGCACACTGCGTTCCTTAAGAGCACCATTGAATGGCGATGCGTAGATTTTTCGTATTTTAATTAGTGTACATTTGTAATTTTACTGCTGAATGAAACCGTGCTGTCAACCACCATGGAACTGGGGGAACTTAAATTACACGAAGGATTTGTTTAAAACGAAGACGTCAACTCAGTTAGCCAGGACAGCGTCCGCAAACCCAGTAAAAAGATGCCTCCACAATTACAGTGTTGCAGATGCTGAAAATCTATTTGGCATGGCACTTCACTGACACAAAATGACAGCTTCGCAATCCTCTACGTGCGGCATTTGAAAAATATTTATAGTGACAGTACAGCCTAAATGACAACTTGGCAGACGTACGGATTTAATGAGCAGTGAGTAGGAGATAGTCAGCATTTAAACGCACTGCACCCACTTAGTCTTTGTCGGAAGATGGGTTTCGACGAACTGCAAACGCTATGTGTTTCTCGCAAGGGAAAATTAAACGACATAATTGCCCTCGAGTAAGGATAGGCGGCACTTGTTATATCATTATACGCTCATGTTGCATTCCGTCTTTTGCAATACGTTGACGATACTCGTATATTTCGTCAGTTCTAATGTTGGTACGTAAAATTCGTTTATTTTTACGTTACGTCTGCCTACCTAGCATAGATTCCCACCGGCATGACAAGCAAGGATTTATGTCTTTAAGCCTATGTGACCGTAATTCGCTGACTGATAACTTTTGAACACATGTCTACGAATAAAAACGTGAACGAGCTTCGAACTAAATCACACCACTTGCGAAGTATCTATAAATACGGTCGAACTTTCCGTTGCACTATTTGTGCAAATTGCCCTGCATTTGTAATAAAATATACGCCAATAAGGCCATTGGAAAACTTCACGCTAAACAACTCGCCACATTGTCATATGACAAGGTTCTTTCTGTGTGCAGGTTGCTCGTACAGCAAGTTTTCGGGCAATCATTGCCAGTGATCTCAGTTTTATTGCTTTTAACGGGCTGGTCATTTCCGGAACAGAGCATCTTAAACTGGGATTCGCAAAACGTTTCTTTGCGTATCGGTTTCTCTTCTGACATTACCTAGCACCATACAATAAAAGTATAGTTTGTCGTTAGGTTTGATCGAACGATGCTCTTAAAAATTAGTCTCACGTTATAAGTCTGTTTCTGAATACTCACAAATAAAGTGCTGCTTTGCGCTGTACTTATTATTAGAATC
Organism: Rhipicephalus microplus; assembly: GCF_013339725.1. Classification (NCBI taxonomy): domain Eukaryota; kingdom Metazoa; phylum Arthropoda; class Arachnida; order Ixodida; family Ixodidae; genus Rhipicephalus; species Rhipicephalus microplus. Next base: position 53,036,899 of record NC_051171.1, on the reverse strand, counting down.
ATTTCTCTGTCGACCATTGGAAAGTGTTGAAGTGTCGCTTGCATTCAAATACACGCATATTCACTCGGAGAAATAATGGAGAAAAAGCGAAATTATAATGAAACAAGAGAAGGCTGAGCCCTGAGTATACCATTACGTAGCTTCCTTTTTGAACCACATAATGTAATTCGAGCAAATCCTGTAGATAAGGTGGCTATCAAGTCAACTTGACCAAGCATTTTTTTACTGATCTCCATTTTTGCATTAGTTTTTATACACAGCTACAAAGTTAGCACACCCGGTTGCCGGTGAGTTCTTATTACATATATCGTTTTTTTCGAATTTCAGTCTGCTTTGACGTTAGAATTGTTACAAAGAATTTCAGTAATGCTCCTTCGCATAGAAAAGAAAAAAAAATCTTGTTCTTACACTCAAGCAAAGAAGGCACTGTGGTAACTTTCTAACCGAATAGTATTTCTTTCACAGGCGAAGTCGACAGTTTGGCGGAACACAGAACCACGGTTCCTCGCGTTCCGCGACAGGAAGGAAGTACGAGGTTGAAGATGGACGGAGGAACTGTGAGTACATAAAGCTATGCACTGCAACATCATATTCGCCTTCGGAAATTGTAAATTTTGTAAACGCTAAATTGAAAGCCGATGCGTCTTGTCCTGACACAGCTGGCGCGCACTACCGAGCAATGGCGTATCCCGGGGATGGCACACTCGGCCAGCACCACCTGGCCTCCCCGACGTTTTCGCTTCGTAGCATACATGGCGCAAATTGACCATTTGCCTGCATCTCTCCCCGTCAGATCAAGGAAGTGTACCCCCCTTTAACAAAATTTGTGCCCATGCTCCTCCTCCAAAAAAACTGTTGTTACGTTTTTGTCGCTAATATAACATATCCCCATAAATATAATACGGCGTTAAAAACGTGAATGATTCACGATTTGTCTTACCAAGGAATGGCCAAGAATAATAATGCATCGCCTTCCTAGTTTGTTAGTAGAGAGAAGTAGTTGTAATTCAGGCAGGTCAAGATTTTTTCGTACCACTACTAATGGCTTTCTCTATTGTGTGTTACCTTATGATAAAGATTAATATATGTCGACTATTTCGACAAGTGACATTATGCGGCTAATGTTGAAATTCCGTTCAGTGCTACTTCCTGAATGGCGTACTTATGCAAAATAAAGTTAAATATCTGCACCACATTTCCGCTACACTTTCCATAGAATAAAAATAGGCGACCTAAGGGGGCGTGCGAATGAATACATTTGTATTTGTACGGAAGTCTGTCCGTGCATTTTCCGCGTTCGCCTCCATGACCAGGACGTCCTTGTGTCATCGCAACTATGGTTGCATCCGTCTTAAGCATGAAAATAATCACAGTTAACCCTTTCGGGGTCAAATGAAGTTGAGCTTCAGTTCTAATTGCACCTATGTTTTGAACCAAAATAAAAAAAAACGTAAAAAAAACTTGGCTTGCATCGACTTAGTGATTTCAGAATTCGCAAACATGCAGCGACCTATTTCTCTAAACCACTTGTCTGACAAAGAAATCGCTATATAGTATGCATCAGCGGACCCGTAGACAGAAAGCATTTCGAATTGTTTATGACTGCAGGTTTGAGGAACCCATCATCGGATGTATCGTTGAATTTCACTGTGGCGTTCGCGGGGCAACAAAGTGAATTGAGGGAAGGTTTTTTTTTCTTGCTTTCAGAAATTTAATGCGCAATAGTGTTACTCTCGTCTTACGTAAGCAGAGACTAAAACAGAATTTCCGCTTGAAAGATGTGAAGCCAAGCCATGTGCAGCAAGTAGCAAGGAAGAACACATAAAGTGGAAGGCTAACCGGCCACGTGTTCAGTTGGTTGCCTTATGCTTACAGAAAAAAAAAAGTGGAATAGAAAGCTGAGAGAGAGAGGAGAGCAGTCAAGACAGATATAATTATTAAATGCGCTGAAGTGCTGAACGATGAGGTTTCGTAGCGAAAAGCGACTGAAAAGATGCAATACATATTGAACACTTGAGTAGTAGATATTTCGATGTATAATCTTAGAAGCACACCAAACGATGAATGAAAGAAACTGCGCATTGTGCTTTCGTCGTGAATATGGGCTTTGTTCGCTGGTCATTGTGAATTTCAACCTAATTAGAAAAGTATGTTTAGATTTGGGGGACATTAAGGAGACGCACAACTTTGAAGTAAAACCGGGGAAGCCCTGCAGTTTACTAAATATGACTCCTCATACTTATGACTGCCACTACAAGAAGACCTTCCAGTGAAAGTGAGTGTAATATTCAACGGTATATCGCAATGTCAACTGCACGCGGAAAAACGTATCAAGGACGGTGCATGCTGTGGCGCCGACTCAACGGATCTTCTGCCGACGCGTGTCTGTAATCGAAATATTCCGTAGGAGATCATTATTCTGGTTGTATTCTGAAGGCGATCCTTCTGCCGTATCATGTAGCTATCATCAGTGTTCGTTTCCTTTTACAGTTAAAAGGTAAAGTTGCTGCTCTAAGAGTCACCGGTCACCAGCGGTCGCCTAAGTTCCTCGGGGGACACTTCAAAGACTCGGTGCTGATAGCTTCCAGGAAAATTTCTGTGTTTACCTAGCAGAGTAATGGAGGGGATAATGCTTATAAGTGCATTTCGTGCACGTAAAACTACCATGTTATTTCTTTGATAGGTGTAGGCGCTATGGGAGGGGGAATCCATCATAGCAAATGGGAAGGAATTGTTCACGCTGTCTGAATGAAAATATGCGAAATTGTGTATTGACCAGGTGACAAGACATAAAAGATCACGAAGAACGCATCTTTTTATTCACACATAGACGCCTTCAGGTCTGTATTAGGCTGCATAAATATATAGTACACACTGATAGGCGTTGCGGAGCCATCTAATTGAAAATAGACACAGCAGATTCGTGAAAACAAAAAATGCAGGGCATCAACATGTTAGTAATAAGTTTGCAGCCGAGTCAGACGCCTCTCAGTTATCTCTTAAACAACCATGATAATTTAGAAGTTAGAAAAGCATGGATGCACGCGATGCCTTTGAAATGCTTAAGGAAGACCGGGCAGAGATGGGGTAAATAGACTCCAACCACAGCGCTGTTTTGGCCTTATTGGGGGATATTAGCTACTGCAGAAGGCGATAGCGTGACCATGCAACCCGCCGACGCAGAAGCACCAGTGCGAAGCGAACTCAGACACGGAACGTTAACGACGGCGTCATAATAAAGAAAGATACACAGCAACGACGCCCGGAAAAAAGCCTAGTGCTCTCTCGCAAGCTTCTCGCGGTTCCATCTAGCCCTGCTTCAACATGCCTTTGTAGTGCTCATATTTGCTTCTCAGTGGGCGACTGATACCATCCAGAGTTCGAAGTTGCAAAACGGCGTTTATTCTCGAACGGATGGCCAAGAAGGAATTATGGTCAAATTGCGTTGCTTGGTGCCGTCACGCGATCGGTTGTATTGTCTTGTCTCATACGCAAAAGCTTGAAGAAGGCGATGGTGTGGTGTGGAATGCCTTATTTTTTTTCTCTCTTTCTAGAAGACAGTGAATAGGTAAAATGACGGGCAGGAGTGTTTCACGCTTTTTTGTTGTTAGACAAGACTTTCCACCAGGTGATCGTTTTATTTTTTCTTTAACTTTACGGTATTGTAAAACGTCGAGCAAAACCAACGTTCACCGCTTCTAGACAGGGTGGCCATAACTTTGACAAGCCACAACACAAATATGGAGGTAATTGTTCAATTTCACTAACAATTTTACCATTACTTGCATTAAATTTTAGGCATATCCTCATCTCCAGCAATTTTATAGGTCCTCTTTGGGTTTCGTAAGACGACTTAAAGGAGAAATAAATTTACATTTCCATATATGTCTTATGTCACTCATTTTACATTACATGGGGCTATGGTCGGATAACGTACCGTTACTCAACGATACGATACCCAGAGCTTCACGCATTCGTCATGATTCACTTTGTGGAGATGCGCGGTTTTTTTAATGCCTACCGACTGGACGTGAAGTGAATTGAGTGTTTAAATGTAGATCTGCAAGTTAATGGTAGTCTTAGAATAATTGCTATATAGAGTCGTATGCCTTATTGATGGTCCGCTTCACTTTCGCAGTGTCAATTTGTTTGGTAATGGACGCATTAATGAACACACACAGACGTACACACACTTTCTCGAATTCACGTACAATATGTGAACCTGGAATTTTACTAGTGTTGATACCCACCACACATATTTTCTCGATGGCTTTCTTTTCAAAGAATGTTATGAAGGGAGGCTTGTATCAACGGCCCGATGACTTAAGAACAAAGAGACTACAAAAACAGGTGTGATGGTCCTGCGAATTTGGTTTTGGTAATTGGCGAGGTCCACTGAAATATTGTGTGTGTCCCAGCAGAGCACTATCGAATCGCCTAAAGAAACGATGTAGCACTGTGTGAGATGTAAAACAATTTAGTTTCAAAGCAATTTGGCTATTTAAGACTGCCAATTTGACAACATAGTAGCTGTAGCGGTCTCGAGAGACCGCAGGGTTCGCTTTCGAGCCGATTGGCTGCCAGTATGCACATCAAAATCAGCACAGAAAGTAGCCCAGTGGGCCGAACAAGATGGGGGCTCTAGCGAACACCATAGCTTGTGGGTTGCACTTCCAGAAACAAGAAAAACACAGTGCCGTCGACCTATTTCCGCAATGTAGTTGTAGCTCGTTGGAGGTATCAGTGCATCTTAGGACGTTGAAATACTCGACTGACGAGAACTTTTATAGCTATCGGATTAAATTTACCCTGTTTTGGTCAATGAAGTTACTTAAATTTGATGTCCAAAGCAAAATTAAACATTACCTGAAAGAATCTAGGCAAACTGCATTTATTTTTGGGTTGCAACATTCTGCAAGCTTATGCGGAAAAAGCACACAGGTGATCCTCACTAAGAATGACTCTCAGCAAATAGATATCTTACGTCCATGGCCGTATTAGCTGCCTAATGAAACAGAGCTCCTACTTGCCTATTTGGAGAACTGCTTCTTAAGTAGAGAGGCCGAATACTCTCCGGAAGGGTGGGTTTACGAGGCGCAACAAGGCAAAGAAATGGGGCACACCACCCGCCCAATGTGTTGTTGCCTCCCCTCGCAGGCATATCCCGATGTCCCGGCGAGTCAGAGTCGCCCGTATCTGAAATCGCAGTGCATGAATCTCGTGGCGGTGTTCTGCCGTCAGCGCGTCCGACGCAGCGGCCGCAACAGCAGCGACAGCCCCAACAGCGCCAGCAGCGTGGTCACTCTCGCGGTGGTTCCTTTCTGGGCGCAGTCGGTTCGCCGGCGGTCATCTCCTCGCGCATGTCGCCGTGTCCGGTGGAAGTGCAGGACAACAGGGGGACCGTGGAGAGCCCAAACTTCCCGGACACGTACCCGCCCAACACGGACTGCTTCTCGGTGCTTCGAGTCAAGCCTGGCGACGTCGTGGCACTGAAGTTCGAGACCCTGTTCATGGAGAGAAACCCACGCTGCTCCTCTGACTACGTCGAGATCTTCGACGGCGCCACTTTCGGTGAGCAGCACACCACAGTTACGCTCTCAAGACTACTTTTTTGATGATTGTTTTAGATGCGAAACAACTCTTTGACTAGCCTGTGTAACGCTGTCACTCCGTATCAATGTGCTGCGTGCCGCAGGTGTTGGCGCCGTGCCAGGTAGGCCACGCCGCTGCTGTGCGTTGACATTACGCTCCCCTTGAAGAGCGCGATAACGTCACTCTCTTCCTAGCCTGCCGCGGGCTTGCCGCGGCACCTGCAGCTGCCGCCTCATCCTTTCGCTCGCTGCACTGCCGACTCGTTCGCTTACGCGCAATATACCTGAAGCGCGCATCGCGTACGCGTTGAGACATGTCTGTACGTATCACCTAGAACAGCCATCGCTTAAAATGAATCTTCCAGCGCTCACCGCGGCACCCGCGTTAGCGTCGTTAAACCCATGGCGTCACCTTTGAGCACCTCCGCTGCTTCGCATACCATTAGGAGTCCCTCTGGGGAGATGGTCCAATCTTTTTTTTCTTTTTTGAGAATATGAATTGCAACATTTTTTTTTGCTTTCTTGCATATGTGTCTTCCTACAACTGTTCAGCGGTCTTCTTTGCCCACTAGCTACAGAGCTCTGTTCTACTAGACCTGCATTAAAAATAATTTTGAGGTTACTGTTTTGCATGCGGATAATTTAGTTGCACGATGTCGTGCTTTGGCGTCGGCGGCGGTGCCGTCCACACTCCCACTGCGCATGCTCGCGTCTCGTGCCGGCTCAGGAATAACCGCAGCACTGCCACTCTCCTCACTCTCTCGCCTCGCAAGGATGACGCAGCCAGCGTCTGCTACTTAAAAAAAAGAACGACTGCTCCCGCTGCACACCCGGCCACTGGCCACCCCGTATGTAAGTAGGCGATCACGCGTCTGGTATTCCGTCAGGGGTGTCTTTACATAGCTCTCGCTTGACGTTGAACGCAACGCTTCTCCTTCGTTCAATAAATATTATTAATAAACATGAAATTACAAATATTCATTCCCAGAACATAGCCAATCACGCAATATTCACGTGATACCCCACCACTCTGCGACGCATTTATTCGAGTTTCCCCCGTGGGAAGATGCCCGTGGCATTTTTTTGCGTTGACTGCCGTCTAGTGGCTTCTGACTTGTAGTGACGCAGTGAGTTTAAGAACGCTGGTGAGAATGGTATAGTGCAAGCTCTTTGAGCTCAGATTACGTTCTTCTGTGGTCTGAAGATGAACATTAATCGCTCGCTGGCACTGGCCGCCGTCTTATTCTCTCTTAGTTACTACTATTTTAACTTGTAATAAGCCCTTCTTAGTGCTGCCAGAAGACGGGTATAGAAATGAAAGAATCCTGACATAGCGCATAACCACTATTTCAGATGGTTATAGAAGTCTATCTGAATTCACGTGTAGTCTACAAGTAAAACGTTGGCTCGTCGATATATGGGGCCCGGGAAAAGGTGAAGGGTTCATCTAAAGGGGCCATGAGGCGCTCCTGCCAGCATATGCGTGCTAACTGCAAAATACAAGATGGTCATCACTACTTTGACAGAAGAGATGAAAACGCTGAAATGACCACCCCCATAAATCTGAGACTTCTTACGGTGGAAACAGGCAAGGGAATAGCCATGTAGTCATAATAGTTTAGATTTGGAATATGGTAAAATGCTAGTAAGATGTTGTTCATCAGTATAACAATATGCTAAACTACATTTTAATGAATTTACGAGGGCTATTGTGAAAGCACCAGCCTGTGGCGAATATCTAAAATGTGCTCAACCAACTTGGTTGAACTTGTCTGTCTTCTCACATTTGCAGACAGCCCGTCTCTTGGCCGCTTCTGCAGAGAAAACCAAAAGAGCTCGTTAGAGTTGCGCTCTACGGGCAATGCGATGGCAGTGCACTTCCATTCGGACGACATAGTCAACCTGCAGGGATTCCGTGCCAGGTACCACGGCTACAACGAGCTTGAAGAACAACATGCCGAACCCAGTGCGTAATACGAATTGCAGGGCAGTACAGCCTTATCTATCACTCTTCATGTGTGTGTTGTTGCCGCTGGTGCTGTTTTCTTGCTTGTAGTATTACCTTTGTCACCACTGTATGCACTGCCGATAAGAAGGTCGCCAGACGCATGTCTTCCCCAACACTCAAGTTACTACGACAAAGTGACGAAGGTTCACAGCAAGGAAAATAAAAGTACGACTACAAGCGGATGTGGCGACGCAGAGGTGGAGGTCGAGGCATTTTTCGTGTGCTTTTTATGTTTATGTTTACTCTAGCACTATTGGAAACACCGCTTTCCTGACAAGAATAGCCAACACTTCATTAGTAAGTAAGTTGTAATTATTGCGAGTTGCCTATAATTCGTCACTAATTCTCGCATGTCACCTCAGGATAGTTCTTAGGTCGTTCACTTCGTCTTGATAGAATAAACAACTTCCTTTTCAATGCATCATTAAAAGAGCTTGTGAGACGAGAATAACTTTGGGAATCAAAGAAAAAAAGAATAGTGCAACTTTGAACAGGGTGCAATGCTGCACTCAATCGTTGGCTTTCCACTTGTTAACATACGGCTTCTGGTGTCGTCATTGTGGCCTGATTGTTGCCGTTCAATGTTCGGAGGACTACGTGAAAGGAAATCTCCGAGTGTATGTTCCACGGGAGGAAAACATACTTACAATCAACAAAAATGTGTTTCCTTTATGTTTGCGTGCCGAATTTCTTCTTTATCCCTTATCTACTCGTTTAAAAGTGAGAAGTATCCACTCCCTGACCGCACATCGATTCTCGACGCTCAGGTAACTGCCGCGTGTGGACTGAAGATTCCCGCGGCTTCATCAGCAGTCCCAACTACCCGGATGCCTATCCGCCAAACTCTTCGTGCCGTGTGCCGCTGGATGCTGGACCACAAAACATAATCACGCTGTACATAGTCGACATACAGCTGGACCCGTACAAAGACTGCCCTTACGACAAGATTGAAGTACGAGATGGTGCAAATGAAGGTAAGCAACAGTGGCAGTGACTATCTTGCTGGCGTTATCAGCATCGCTCTAACTGAAGAGTATGGCACTCGTTTTGGTGAATCGCTGGTGCATTTAAGAAATGACAAATGTTTTTACACTATCTACGCTTACGTAGTCCCCACTTCTGGTACAAAGAACAAAAGAAGGCTACGGAGAAATGGCAGCATAAGTGATTCATGCCTACTGGGAAACTTAATAATCTACTGATAAGTTCAGGAACGTGACACGTAGTGCAGCTTGTCAGTAATTCCTCTGCAATGCGACATTTGCGCCGCTTCGGCTCCACTTGTTGTTATTGTCATTTTGTGCTGGTGTTAGCATAACCTGAACGTCCACGCTAAACCTTTGTTAGCTCGTGAAGAACTTACTTATAATATTTTTTTTTTCAGATGCTTACCTCCTAGGGCGCTTTTGTGGAGCCCAGGGCGAGCCGGAAGTGGTGTCTTCAAGCGGTCGAGAAATGTTCCTATTCTTCAACAGTGATTCGTACCTGAGCGGTCGTGGATTCAAGGCCGAGTTCCGCGTCCACAAAAAGCCTCTTGGTGAGTTGATGCTGACACTTTTCTTGTTGAATCATCAGTGCTTACAAAACAATAATAAATATTTTTGCAATCAAGACACGACGCTCACCCTAACGTGTCCTTGGCGCACGGCGTGGGTCGACGGGAAATGGATGGGCGCACAGCTCGGCGCACTCGTACTAAACAGTATGCCTACCTATTGGTTTTTTGTTATGTTACCTCACGTAGTTGCGAGGCACATCAGCACTTACGACAGTATAAAACTATTGAAACATTGGAGTCACGAGCAGGAAGCAGGAGCCACGAAGTCTGCACGACTCGATCCTAGTTTATGTTCGGTAAAAAATTCCTTGTACAACTATAGCTGTACATCTTCCCTTTCCATATACTTTGTGGTGAAAAATTGCACAAAAGCCACACCGGCTACTCTTTTCATCTTTTAATACTGGGACTACCACGTGAACTTCTCTGCGATGAAGAAGGTGTGTGCCACTAGAAGATGCCATGCTAAGTAATTTGCTTTATTTGCTGTCGTAAATATACTAAACTGGTGCAGTCGTTCCTAGTTTGACATCCTACATTCTTTTCTCAAGGTATCGCTGAGCTAGCAGCCTAAATGTCAAGAACAAACTGGTTCAGCGTCATATCATTTATTACTTTATTTTTGGAGTAATGATCGAAAGAAAGTATCTCACTGCTCATGGTTTTTAGCATTAAATAGCCTACTTATGCACGGTGCTTACAATAATTGTCTACAATACGCGCTTTTGAAGTGTGCACTTAATAATGCGTGCCTTTTCGGTGCACACCATTTAAAATGAAGCAACTTTGTGAACAGCCACGGTTTCTGTTGGCTGCTAAAAAGGACAATTTAGTTATTTGTACACATTTATAGGCCTTTGGCGTGGATAGTGTATGTTTTTTGACAAAAAAAAGAAAATGCTGTTGTTTGTGCTTGCTAAGCTGCGTCGCAAATACAATTGAAAAATCGGGTGAATGTTATTGAAGAAGAAAAAAAAATGTTGCCGAATACCTGAAATTTTCACAGCGCCTGTGGGCAGTTTTTCCATGCTTAGCGGCTGTGTGTGCGCCCTAAACTGTAGAACCTTAAGGGCGGCTGTGAAATATAACGAGCATAAAAAGAGCGAAGTAGCGTTTAGCCAGCTGTACCCCTGTGAGCAGATGTCACTGTAAAAAAAATGACGCATGCGTACAATGTGATACACATGTAGGATTATAAGCGGTGACAGTTCGTGTCACGTAGTCTTTAATGACCCTGTCATACCAAAGCGCGCGGCTACCGTGCTTTCGTTTGCAGCAAGATACATCGTGTGTAACGTAGGATATATATATCCTACATCACACACGTGGTCTCATATTATATAACTTTCTCTCTTTCTCTCCTCATGTATATATATATAGTGAGACCACGTTCGATATGGCGGCAGTCCCCAGGTTATATTTTACATCCAGATGCACCAGCCAAAGAGGCCTAGCCCGCGTGACATTGAATGATGATCACTACAATGGTTTGGTCATACAGATGAAGATCAAGTACATTGTCAGCGCTCACATTATTTTCCTCCCTTCGCGAAAGAGGACAGCAAGTTAGAAATGGCTTGGACGCCAAATATGTGGTTTCAGTCAAGAGACGTGGGCGATCTCGGTGCGGCGGCGACGACTATCAGGAGCCCCGTTGGCACGAGCAACGCGATAGTTGATTTCGGATGTTCGTTCCAAGATGGTGTTTGGACCGAGATATCGGTAAAGGAATTTTTCGCAGAGCCCATGTGCACGAACAGGTGTCCGCAAAAGGACTTAGTCGCCAGGTTGGAACAGAACAACTCAACGCTTTGCATCAATGTCGATTTTTAGGGGCGAAGCTCCTTGCAGCGGCACCCGTTCGTCCCTCGTAGCAGTTGTAGTGTGTAAGAAGTATAACAATTTGACCTCCAAGGTGGTGTCGGTGAGAGATTTCTTCTGTGCGTTGTTAAACAATAAAAATAGTTCTCAATGTACATGCCAATGGCTGCTAATGGGGAATGAGAGACAGGAGCATCCGCTTTTTAGTTAACGCGCACGCTGCGATCCTCATTAGCAGCCCTTGGCATGTACATCGAGCAATATCTGACAAGAAAGGGTTGCTACGTTATACTCGCTGGGTGTAACTTCCTTAGATTTAGAAAGGTTTAGCGAGCGTTGGGCTGCAGTGCCATGAATACAGTGAACTAGTATATACCATACTCGAGGTGGTTAAAGGTGGGAAGCAGACCCGAAGCGCAAGCCTTAAGAAAGTGTGCGTGTGCCACCTCTCGTTTAGTCCTTGGAATGTCCGCTGGATGGCGGTGCTTCTAAATGAGGAATACATGATGAAAAGATGCGAGATGGTGGTACTAATTGGAGTGTTAAATAGATAGACAAACGACACACAGGCAGATGCATGGATGGACGCATGAACGGACGCAGGGATGGATGTATGGACGAACACAGGGATGGACGGTCACACAGACGGGTGCATGAACGGACGGAAGCACGAACGAATGGATGGACGAATGCTTCGCCCCACTCTCCCTCATTTACTCCGTGGATATGCTGCCAATTTTTTCTCTTGTCCTGAATGGTACCAGTGGTGGCGCGGGCGATTTCACGGCAGTGGGTGACGCGAGCGGTAAACTCTCCCGGGAGAGATGAAGATGGAACGGAAGATGTGGACAATAGATGGTGTCCAGAACAAAAGTCAGTACACGGCCATACACGAGAAAAAAGTGGCTGTAATTTGTCCTTCGCTGTATGGCAGTATTATATGCGAACGTGACGAAAGGAAGTATAGTGTCCCAGTTTTTATGATTCGGTTGAACGTACATAGAGGTCATGTCGGACAAAGTTTGGTGAAAACGCTCAGTCAGACCATACGTTTCTGGGTGATACGCTGATGTGGTCTTGTTGATGGTGTAAGAGGCCTGGAGGACTTCAGCAAGGACATGTGAAATAAATGTCTTGCCACGGTCGATAAGAAGCACACGCGGTGCGCTATGTCGTAAAATAATGGCGCGAAAGAAAAAATTGGCCACTTCCGAGGTAGCACCAGACGGAAGAGCTGCCGTCTCCGCGGAGCGAGTAAGATGGTTCACGGCAGTAACAATCCAACGGTGACCGGCTGGCGTAAGCGGAAGAGGTCCGTATGAGCCTGTCTATGCTGTTATGCCAGCGAGTCCTCGTCAAACGACCGTGCCTCTGAAAAAGGCAATCTGGGTCAAGGCCAGCCCGCCGTCTGCCCGACGCGAACATCTCAATGGCGTGAACACGCGCGGCGCCTCTCTCGCCCACGTGCATTGAGTCATCGGCGCACGTGACAGCGAGCCGGCGTCCTCATGTCTGGTGGCCTGACGCATCGCGCGGCGAACCCCATTGGAGGAGCCTGCTCGGAAGACCAGCGGCGCTTCTGATTGGACATTTTAGTTGGGCCCGGTGTAAATAAAAGAAGCCCTGCGGCGCGTCGCGATCGGCGGTCCTATGTGAGAGGCGTCCCCGTGTCGGAGTGCCGACATGTGTGTGAGTCAGCGGTCTTAGGCGAAAGACTGACCTATGTGTTAGAGAGAAGAGCTCGGCTCTTCGAATCTCTGTCGGCCCCAGTGCCGAAATTGTAACGCCTCTGTAAATATGATGTACATAAACCTTGTTTAACTCACCGTCGTCTCGTCCGCTCGTCTTATCAGCTCTGCGCAGAAGCAGTCGCGAGCTGATAAACATACGCTACCAAACGGCTGGTGACCTTCCCGGCGGAGTTGAAAGCAGTGGCGCCTCCTGGGCCGTGTTGGCGTCGCCGTCTTTCGCAACAGTGGTGGCTTCGGCGGGATCGGTCCGTCGTTTCTCAACAGTGGTGGCTTCGGTGGGATCGGTCCGCCGTTACTCAACAGTGGTTGGCAGCTGCGGGATCGGCCGGCGTCAGCGACATCGATGCGGTGAGTGCCTGATGTTTTCCCCTCAGTTCACCAGACTACTCTAGCTCAGGTTGTAGTAGTTTAGAGAAGGGCTGTGTGAAGCATTGAAGTGAGCTTTGATCGTTTCAAGCCAAGTCGAAGCGCTTTGAAACCAAAGTTAATGCGGAGGGGGTAAACACGGGAGTGTGAAAAATTGCTTGCGCGTCTTGCTAGTAGGCTTATAGTGGGTACGGCAAGTAGATTCTTAACAGGGGAAACAGCAAGAGGCTAGTGTGAACGATGGAGAACCTTAAAGTGAAGGAACTCATCGAAATTTGTGAGGAACTCGGCATTACTTTGGGCCGTGCGAAACGAAAGCAAGCGATCCTTGAGATCATGAAGGATGAGGGAGTGTCGGCTGAGGAAGTCGATGAGGCCTGGGTGGATATCAAAGCACGCCGTGAGGAGGCTGAAAGGCGAGAAGTAGAAGCTCGCGAACGTGAAGAAAGGCGAGAAGCTCGCGAGCGCGAGGAGGCCGAGAGACAAGAGCGCCTAGAGTTGAAACGACTAGAATTGGCAATCCTACAGTGTTCGCAGGCGCCTAGCGTAGCTTCTCCGACGATTCAGGTCAGCGGTTTCAGAATTCGGGACCAACTGCCACCGTTCGTAGTAGGCGAGGACATGGCGAAGTATCTCGTCAAGTTTGAACACGTCTGTGAGCGAAATGCTTTGGAGCGGTCTCTTTGGGCGCGGAACCTGCTAGCTCTTCTTCCCGGCGAAGTGTCCGACGCGATAACTTGCTTGTCGAGGGAAGCGTTCGAGAGCTATGACGAGGTTAAGGAAGTGCTCTTGAGACGTTATAAGTTGTCACCCGAGGCTTTCAGGCAAAGGTTCCGGTATGCTGAAAAGGGGAATGAGTCACACGTTGACTTCGCGTTTCGTCTTAAAGCCGATTTGATTGAATGGCTCAAGGGCGAAGGTGTTTATGACGACCGCGATAAAGTGGTGGAATGCGTTGCATTGGAGCAATTCTACCGCTGCATCGAGGAGGATGTCAAACTTTGGCTGCAGGACAGACTTGGAGACGTACAGTTAAACAAGGCAGCTGAGTTAGCTGAGGAGTATTATACTCGCCGAAAGTTGCATAGCAGGGCAGCGCGCGTTGAAAAGGATGAAAAGAAAGAGGGCTTTTCAAGGAAACCTGATCAACGGAAACCCGCTCCGCACCGTAATTTCAAGAAGGACCCGTCTCTTACGAAGGACAGTGTAGGGGAAGGGCAAACAGAAGCGGAGAAATCGAGTGAGGTTTCTACCACACAGGCATTAGAACCGGAAAACAAACGGAAGCCGCTAATCTGCTACAACTGTAAAAAGGAAGGGCACATCGCGAGAAACTGTCAGGAAAAGTTTGCCTTCGCAACGATCCGAGAATCAGAAAAAAACATTCGGTTGTTGGAGCCGTATCTCCAAGAAATTAGGGTCAATGAGAAAACGTGCCGAGCACTTAGAGACTCAGCGGCCACCATGGACGTTGTCCATCCTTCATTGGTGTCTCCGGATGACTTCACAGGAGAATGCGCGTGGATTAGGCAAGTCGCCGAGGTGCAGAGTGTTCGCTTACCAATCGCCACGGTTGTCATTGAAGGCCCGTTCGGTAAGCTTTGCACCGAAGCAGCTGTGTCTGCCGCGCTAAATGATCGTTTTCCTTATCTCTTCTCCAACAACTCGGAGCAGCTTCTCAAAGAGCAGGGCAAATCGTTCTTCCCCAACTTAGCGTGCATGGCTCTCACGCGATCGCAAGCGCGAAAGCTTTCGCGGAAGCTTGACTTGGTTCCATGCGGTGAACTCTCAAGTGACCTTGTCGGCGGGTCGACGGAACCCCAGAAAGGAAAGTTTCCGCATGAGTCATGTGAGCAGTCACGCGAGCGGCCCGTCGCCGAACCTAGCTGCGCGGTTTCCGGAGAAAGGGGAGACGACATGGCGCCATTGAATCAGAGCGAGAGGGCTGCAACGCTCTCGCCTGTAGCGGAAAGTTGGAGCGAGCTGCCGAGAGTTGATCGAGAGACGTTCATTCGAGGGCAGAGTGAGGATCTCTCGATTGAAGCGCTCGTGGAAAGCCAGAAAAACGCGGCAAAAGTGCTGTCGAAGGAGCACTACGAGAAATCGGGGAAGAAGCGCGCTTTTGAAGTTGATAATCAGGTAACGCGGCTGCAGCCATCCAAAAGGAACAAGCTTGAGGTTGATTGGGAAGGGCCCGCCAAAGTATTATCGAAGCCTTGCGATACAAATTATGAGGTGCAAGTAGGAAGGCGGCAGAACAAAATTTACAACTTGATGAAACCCAATGTTCAACATCAAGTGGTCGTAAATCTGTTGTTGAATGCTTCAAAGGAAGAGGAAGCAGAAATTTTGAGTTCTAGTGAGGTAATTGAAGGGGGATCGAAAGTAATCCGGGAGCAGATAAACCTAGAGCCTAGCTTAAGTGAAGAAGGACCTGAGAAAGAGGACCTGAGAAAGATTGTTTCCGAGTTTGGGTATGTGTTGTCGGACCGTCCCGGAGACACGACGGTGATCGAACACGATATCGAGCTAAGCGGTGAGGAGTCAATCAGTAGCAAGCCGTATCGTTGTTCCCCTGTGCAACGTCGAAAGTGTGAGCCGCTCTTGGTGCTGCATAGGTATCGTCGCCTAAAAGTGGCCGGTTACTGAAGTGGAGCATGTTGCTCCACAGCGCAACTTTGACGTTCGCTAAAGAAAAAAAAAAGGGAAGGTAAACGCTAATGCAGGTGCATTGAGCAGTGCGTTCCAGCTAGTAACTTCTCAACCTTTCGGTTTCTGGCTGGCGATTCGGGGCAAAATTTTGACCTCATCACGACCTGGGCTGAGCGCTCTCGTTCAGAGTGATCTCAAGGGGCCAACTTTATGTGGTATTCTAATCCGTTACGTTGTTGTACGTGGAAAAAAAAATTGAGTTGTCATTTTAGGGGTCTTTTGTCCCACATGTGCCTCTTGATGTAGAGGGAACAAAATTCCGATAGACACGTAGATAGATATATATTGTACTATACTTTGTCTGGTGTTCTGTCGGGTGACCGAGGGCACTTGCTTGTGTCGTGTGTTGTCTGCTGTCGAACCGTTCTTAGCAAGTTGCAGAACCATCGACAAGTGCTGAACCCGAAGATGGTCAGAAGAGACGAGTGAAGCGGGTCAGCAAGTTGTGGCGACAAGCCAGTGGAGCTGGGATCCGTCGTCAAAAATGGGATGTGTTCCCGGACCAGTCTGGAGCTGTATTCTCCCCATGGCCCTGGAGGCGAACCTGGAGGGACCAGGCGAACGAGCGCACCCGACATCCGAGCCCCGTGGAAGCAGCTCGTCTTTCCGGTGCATTGTCTGGCGGCGGGGGTGCTGTTATGCCAGCGAGTCCTCGTCAAACGACCGTGCCTCTGAAAAAGGCAATCTGGGTCAAGGCCAGCCCGCCGTCTGCCCGACGCGAACATCTCAATGGCGTGAACACGCGCGGCGCCTCTCTCGCCCACGTGCATTGAGTCATCGGCGCACGTGACAGCGAGCCGGCGTCCTCATGTCTGGTGGCCTGACGCATCGCGCGGCGAACCCCATTGGAGGAGCCTGCTCGGAAGACCAGCGGCGCTTCTGATTGGACATTTTAGTTGGGCCCGGTGTAAATAAAAGAAGCCCTGCGGCGCGTCGCGATCGGCGGTCCTATATGAGAGGCGTCCCCGTGTCGGAGTGCCGACATGTGTGTGAGTCAGCGGTCTTAGGCGAAAGACTGACCTATGTGTTAGAGAGAAGAGCTCGGCTCTTCGAATCTCTGTCGGCCCGAGTGCCGAAATTGTAACGCCTCTGTAAATATGATGTACATAAACCTTGTTTAACTCACCGTCGTCTCGTCCGCTCGTCTTATCAGCTCTGCGCAGAAGCAGTCGCGAGCTGATAAACATACGCTACCAAACGGCTGGTGACCTTCCCGGCGGAGTTGAAAGCAGTGGCGCCTCCTGGGCCGTGTTGGCGTCGCCGTCTTTCGCAACAGTGGTGGCTTCGGCGGGATCGGTCCGTCGTTTCTCAACAATGCCCACAACTTCAAAGGGAGTAGACGGGCATGGCAGTGGCTGCAATGGTCCTACGGGAAGAGACGTGGTACGTTTTCAGTGCTCGCATGACGCGCAGGAAGCGGCGTACTTAGCGACATAAGTGGAGAGGCCAGGCCGAGAGCAGCGAGTCTTTAGGCGGTCGTAAGTCTTGTGGAACCCTAAGTGGCCAGCTGTCGCGTCGTCATGAAACGCTTGTAAATCTTCAAGACGAAGTTAGCGAGGAATGACGGGAACACATTGGTTACCGAGAGGATGGCGAATTAGCCGACATAATGTTCTAGCTTGAAGCTTGAAACGGGCAAGTTGTCGTCTTAGGCGGCTGTTTGGAGCACGCGATAAGCCAGTTAGCCGATCGATGATTGTGCGGCAGTAGGTATCGGCATGTTGGAGCGAGGCGAAATCTGTGGACGAAAGAAGGTCCGCCGAGGCAACGAACTCTTTCGAACCAGCAGCTTTCTGCTTGGTCACTTTGGTGGGCGGTGACGAACAGATGGAAGGTGACACTTCGGCGCTTTGCGAGACTGGACAACGTGACAAAGCGACGGCATCTTGGTGCTGTTGAGCCTACCTATATGTGAAGCTGTAGTCATACTCTCCAATGGCCAAGGCGTCCCGACAAATTTTTGAGATGCGATAACCAACACAGAGCATGATGGTCAGTCACTATTGTGAAATGCCGGCCGTGAAAGGTTTGTATGCACCACACGATGCCGAGACATTCTTGCTCAGTGATGCTGTAATTCCGCTCAGCAACTGAAAGAGTAGAGCTTGCGTAGGCCATGACTTCTTCTTCGAAAGGCTGGTTCCGCTGAAGAAGGACAGCACCGATGCCAAGTCCACTTGCGTCAGTGTGTGGCACAGTAGTTGCTGCAGGGTCGAAATGGCGAAGCAATGGCCGTGATGGGAGGCGTCGCTTGAGGGTATGAAAAGCGGCTTCGCAGTCATCCGACCAGACAAAGGGTGCGCTTGTGTTCAGAAGGTGGTGCAAAAGAGCCGCAATAGTAGCGAAATCACGTACAAAGCGGCGGAAATACGACGCCAAGCCAAGGAAGCTGCGGACGTCTTTGGGTGTGGTTGGTGTAGGAAAGTGCAGTACCACGGCAACCTTGTCGGGTTCGGGCTCAACGCCGTGTTTACTGACGACGTGACATAATACCTTGATGCTGTGACTGGCAAATCGACAATTCTTAGTGTTGAGCAGGAGACCAGCCTTAGCTAAACACGTGAGGAATCCGTCTAGCCATTCCACATGCTGTGAAAAGCTGGACGAAAAGATGACAATATCGTCCAGGTAGAAAAGGCAGGTGCTCTATTTTAATCCCCGCAGTACCGTGTCTATCATTCGTTCCGATGTGGCTGGGGCATTGCATAGGCCAAAAGACATCACATTGAATTCAAAGAGCCCATATGGCGTAGCAAACGCAGTCTTCTCTTTATCATACTCGTGCATCGGAATCTGCGAAAAACCAGAGCGCAAGTAGAGGCTTGAAATGTTCTCGGCACCTTGTCAAGTACCAAGAGCATCGTCAATGCGAGGCATTGGGTAGACGTCCTTACGAGTTATTTTGTTGAGATATCTGCAATCAATGCAATACCGTACCGAGCCATCCTTTTTTTACTAGTACGACAGGAGAAGACCGTGCGCTTGTCGAAGGCCTGATGACGTTGCACGCGAGCATGTCGGTGACTTGTTTTTCTGTAAGCTTGCGTTCAGAAGCCAACACACAGTAAGGGCGGCGGCGAATCACACGGGATTCGTCTGTGTCGATACGATGAGCGGCCACTGTTGTTTGACCGAAACCTTCGGAACATACATCAAAGCAAGTTTTGAACTTCATTATTAGCGCTAGCAAGGCATGAGGTTGCGTTGGGTTGAGATGTTTACACAAAGTGGCTTTGAGAGTAGGAGATGAATCTTCCGTTGGCATACACTTTGAGAATGACAAAGCAGATGAACCAGTGACGACACAAACCGGTGCTTGTTCGGTAATGCTGGCAACAGTGATCCTCTTTGGCAGAAGTAGTGGTTCTGGCGTCATGTTTCAGGCGGTGATGCTTGCATAACCCCATGAGAAGTGCACTAAATAAGATGCGATGGTGATCCCTCGAAAAATGCCACGCTGGCAAGGAACAACCACAGCGTCACCATCTAGAATGTCTTGTGACTTGATCGTAAGGACACGTTATTGTCCGGGAGGCAGGAGGAAATCCGCAGCTGTGACAAGGTTGGGCGACAAAAGGTCAGCTGCAGAAAAAAACTCAGTGTCCGTAATACGAATGGAGGGCCGACCACACGAAATTACAGTTGACGCAGCTGACAAGAAGTCCCAGCCTAAGATTATCTGATGAGCGCACGAATACAGCGCAGCCGACTGTATGTGATGACGGATTCCATCGATGAGAACACGAGCAGTACACAATCCGGTCGGGCGAATCGGACTGTCAATAGCGCCGCATAAAATGGGACCAGCATAAGGAGTTTGCACTTTGCGCAGGCAAAAACACAATTCACGATCAATTACCGAAGTGGCGGCTCCAGTGTCTATAAGGGCGTCAACAAAAACCCCGTCCACACAAACAGGCAGTAAATCAGCTGGACGAGACGGAGGAGTTGTAACGTTTCGACAACAAACAGTTTCCCCTCCAAAACCTGCAGCTTATAGTTTTCAGTCCAGAGAGATTGGCGCGGGAGGCAGGGGTGATGACGTACGCTGAAACGGTGACCGAGAACGCCGGCGAGATAAACGAGAAGGATGAGGCCCAGCTTAAAACAGTGGAGGGGAGGGCGACCGACAGGAGGTGGACGGATACGGTGCGGGATCGTATTCATCGGGTCTCGGGGCAAAGTCTTTTTCGTAAGCTGGATAACCACATCGTTCATATGGCTGACGGCGGCGGCAGAAACGGGATATATGACCCCTTAAGCCACAGTATAAGCAGATGGGGCGTGGAGGATGCCATGTAGAATAGTGGCGTGGTTTTGGCACTCGCGTTGTCATCGCAGCCGCATGGTCGCATCCGACGTCCACAGGCACGGTTGGAACTGGTGCACGGGCCCGTGATGAAACTTCTGCGTACGAAGGCGCCGGAAAGCGCACAAGAGACGGGGCATGTGCAGCGGTTGTCATTGATGCCAGTTCTTCCTTGATTATCTCACGCAGGCCGGGAGGAGGTGTGCGGACAGACGCAATGGTTGGGTTGCCTGGAATAAGACCGCAGAATTCCACTCTGACAATTATGCGGATAAGGGCTCGCGATTTATGCTCTTCGGTAAAGCGAGGATCAAAGGAGGCGTGTGGAAGGCGCATGGAATGAAGCGCGTCCAGGCATTGACATGTGGTGATGACGACCCGGACGGTAGTTGGATTCTGGATAATGAGAGCTTTGAAGGCCACAGAGTTGATACCTTTCAGTCGGTGTCGGATGCGCTCCGTCTCCGTCATGTCATTTTGTGCTCGGCGACAGAGAGCCAGAACATCTTCAATGTAGGACGTATATGATTCGTCGTCCCCCTGGATGCGGGTTGCGAGCTTCTGTTTCGCTGCCACAGAGCATCCTGCAGACGTGCCAAATATCTGATGGAGATGCCCCGTGAAGGCCGACCAATTGGAGAAGTCGCTCTCGTGGTAGTAATACCAGGTTTTAGTGACGCCATTGAGGTAAAAAGGAACGTAGCGCAGTTTGTGCGCCTCGTCCTAATAATTACAAACGCTGGTTCGATCATAACTGTCCAGCCATTCTTCGACGTCTTCACCGCGAAGGCCGCAAAATACCAGAGGGTCTCGATGAGAGGTTCTCACGGTGTAGCGAAGCCTAAGTGGCTGAGAAGGGGCCGTTGCAGCAGCGGACGCGTTGGGTTCTGCCATCGCTGGTGCTTGAGGGCACAACCGTCGACCAGACCGGAGCTCCAGGGGTGATGGGTAGAGCAGGAGGACGTGGGAACCAAAGCACGCTCCACCACTTATGAGACCACGTCTAGTACGGCAGTAACCAGTTTATATTTTCAATCCAGATGCACGAGCCAAAGAAGCCTTGCCCGCTTGGCATACGTTGATAATCACTAAAATAGTTCGGTCATACGGATGAAGATGAAATACATAGTCAGCGCTATATATATATATATATATATATATATATATATATATATATATATATTATATATATATATATATATATATATATATATATATATATATATATATATATATATGATTACACCGCTCGCTAAGCATTTAGCTGTAAGACATTGATGGTTCTTTCATGGCCACGCCGGAGTGATTGAAAACTCGTAAAAACTCGCCATATTTTCTAACGCGACAGGCATAAATGATTGCTTAAATTGCCACTGCGCGAAGATAATTCTAGGCATGAAGAAATTGCGACGTGAGAGCTTCATTAGTTTACTCAAAAGGACATGGTAGGTTCTTCAGCAAGGATGCCACAATATGTTAAAGCGCATAACGCTTGTTAAAGCGCATAACGCATTCAAAGAGGGTGTGTCGTAGTACCGCAGCCTATTACTACTAAGTTCTAGTATGAGTGTCATAATTTAAAGCGTATATATAGAAGTTATGGGGCCCATAACTTAGTTTAGAAATATAGTTTAATAGAGCCTAAAAACAAAATAATGAAAGCTGTTTAAATATCAACTGCGATTACTCTAATTAAAAGGGAATCACCCGATGTTTCAGGAAAACCATTTGATACAGTAGAAGAATGATGCGGCTAAAAGCCGATATTACTTGAACTGAACATAACTAATTAGCATTCGCCACTCGGTAGAGCTATGCATACAGTGAAGACCAATGTCAAGCTAGTGGCCAATAATATTGGTTGATGGAAAATAACGTCCTAAAACAGCGCATGTAGTCAAAACTCCGGAATTTTCGACCACCTTGGTTTCCTTAACATGCACGTAAATCTTGGCGCGTGGTCCTGAAGGCGGCCGATTGGGCGATTCGATGCCATGACCTGCACGTATACGCAGTCGAATTTTATAACCAATGGACGATCGTGATGGTGGAAACCTAATGGTTATCAAAATTGTTTGATTGGGTAGTTGTAAAAAAATGCCATGAAGAAATAGGGCTGCAGGATCTGTGAACAAACTCAGCCTCTCATACACTGTAACATTGTTGCTTCAACGCCTCCCTAAAAACCTTCGTACGTTGTGAGCGGAGAGAAAGGACGATGTTTTTCTTGTTTCTTTTTAATTTTTTATACAAACTGCGCCTGTGCGAATGGTAGTTCCCGTCTCAATGGCACGTCGTAGGTGTAAAAATGA
The DNA here is from genome assembly GCF_013339725.1 of Rhipicephalus microplus. Taxonomy (NCBI): domain Eukaryota; kingdom Metazoa; phylum Arthropoda; class Arachnida; order Ixodida; family Ixodidae; genus Rhipicephalus; species Rhipicephalus microplus. Next base: position 53,014,471 of record NC_051171.1, on the reverse strand, counting down.
AATAGCGAAACCATGTTTTCCGCCATTTTTATTTCCACCAAAAAAAAAGCAAACAAAAAACATGCCAGTCTGTACAGGCTGGTATTTTCTGGGACAGTGTTTTCGCGTGCACAACCAACACGATAATGTCAAAAAGATGACAATTATGGCGACCGTGGCAACAACTCGCGTGACTTGGTGTACACAGAATGAGCTCCACGGAAGCAACAGGTCGAAGGCACTTCTCACACGTCTGCACGCGACGATGTCGACCCGCTATAGTTTTCCTTGCAGCCGCGTTTCGATTGCTGCCACGGCAACAGCACAACTTGTGCTTATTGTTGTCACTGTCAGAGTCCTAATTTTAAGCGAACCAGTGCCCAAGCTCTATGTATCATTTCAGAGAAAAAGAAAATGGACTGTAGGCGTAAAACGCGACAGCCTTTCCTGTATTTAAAAAAAATGAAGAAAAGGCGCTGCACAAGATTGTTGAGGCTGGTGCAGCAAATTCAGGCAATTAAATTCCGGCGATTAAAGAAATTAGGAGCAGATATTCGTTGCTTTTTAGGCATAATGCTAGTATAGGTCTGATACACTGCTCAAATCAACAAGTACCAGAATGGAGAAAATCGGAGAAAAAGAGCAAGTAAAAACAAAATGTATATGTGACATAAACAATGAATTCATTCAGCATAGATACATTGATTATTGGCTGTCACATATAGTGAAAAGCTATATTCTAGCTGCTGACTTTAACTTCAACGGTGGGCTTAGGTTCTTATTAAGGTTAAGAAAGGTCATCGCAAGCAAATAGAAAATCGTCATTGTTTCGATAGCTTCAGCGCAAACCACCGGGGACCACAAAGGAGACATAACACAAACGCAGTACATATTTCATCTATTCCTATGCCACCCATCTTGATTTTCACTGGTGTTCTAACGTTAGAAGTGTTCACGATATCGGCTTATGGTTGCCTCGTCATGCTTCCTTAGTCATGTCATAGTAAGGAATGTTGTCTTGTTTCTTCATAACAACTACGTCTATTGCATAAAAGTGGGAATAGACTCCGGCAATTTAAGTGCGCGCACCGTAACATCTCCGAAGAAATACGCCAAACTTTGCAATCAGCGGCAATTATGTTGTTTGAGTGGGCGATGGTTCTTATTGCAAATGGTGGCTCCTTGAAGCATAACGCAAGACGTGTCGTCCACGAAGTAGTATTAGGTTTGCATAAAAGTGGTATGATGTATATGTGGGAGTTGTCTTATGTTTTTTTTTTCAAAGATAGAGATGTAGTGTAGCCATTCGTGGATTGCTTACTACAGTCGAAAAATTGTTCCGGCCCTCAGGTCCGAAAGATCAGACGGGTAAAAGCCGAGGATTTGACGAGGAGGATCTCCTGGACGTGCGTCAATCACCACGTGACGCATCGCTGCGTTACCGGGAGTCACACATCTTCCGCTGTGTTCCTGCGCACCCGCAGTACACCTCAACCACTTGGTGAGTGCGCCACCTATTCTTCACCAGGCAGTCACGCCAAGCTGCGTGTTGTACGACGCTGCGGCTTGAAGTTTTTCAGCGTTGGTTCTCTAAGTTTCATGTTTTTGTTTTGCTATGTTATTATTCTCCTCTACCCATTATTTCTTTCTACTGACAAAAAATGAAATGATGTGATGCAAATATTTGAGATCAGATGAACCCGGTGGTTTTAGGGGTGAAGCTCCGTTTAGGCTAACCTTATCACGCGTCACACGTAACCGAGAGAAGAAGAGACAAGAAAGAACGGAAGTTAATCTCGTCTCAATTCCCAGATGGAGTTACTCTTCGCTACTCTACGAAGTGCCGCTACTCTCCGATTAGCTGCTGCGCGCGCTTTGCATGAGCGCACGGGAAACGAGTGCCTCTCTCAGTCACTGGATCGTCGCCGTACGTTTCGGATCATTGGTGGGGCATAGACAAAGCAGAGTGGCGGGCGCGTTGAAGACGCTAGCGCTCGGCTACCTTGACTCGCGTCTCGTCGGTGTCACCTGCGCACCGTCTGCATTCTCGAACGTGATCGGACGCATGGAAGCATGCACCAACGGATGGACACACGGGCGGATGGATGGGTGGATTCACGCACGCATGGACAGACAGACAGAGAGAGACGGAGGGATGGATAGTTAGACAGCCAGAGACACAGACATATATGGACGGACGGATGGATGGGCGCACAAAACATATAAACAGACAGACGGACAGACAGAAAGATGGAGGACGGACGGACGCGTTGACGGACGTACTGGCGGATGGGCGTGAGATGGGACGCACGGACCAACAAAAGGACGGACGCATGAACGGACGGAAGCGCAAACGGATGGATGGGCAGAAGCACGGATACAAGCACGGGCGCTTCGACCCACTCACTATCATTCAATCTGTGGATATGCGGTGATTTTTTATCTTGCCAAATTTTATTGAAATATCCTAATTTATTGTGAGTCGTGAGCATACTCGCGATATCATATTACGCAAAATTTTAGATGAAGGCAGCAATGCTTGAGGCCCACGTATTTACATTTAGGTGCACATTAAATAACCCCTGGTGATAGAAATTTCTGGAGCCCTTCATTGCAGCAGCCGTCATAATCAATCGTGGTTTTCGGATGTTAGACCTCAATAATACACTTTATTAGTATTACGATTACCACGATAGCGTTGAAGAGCTCATTTCGCAGACATTTTAGCATCGTTTTCAGTGTCGGCGTCTGCGTCGTTTGTTATGAACGAAAAATCATCGTTTCCGGGACTGAAAATTCGCAAGAGAAGGAAATGAAATATAGAATAAATTTGCAATCCGAGTGAGGATAGAACCCAGGCCATTTGTGCGGCAAGCACGTCTTCAACCACACAGCCATACGACTGCTTGAAAAAATTGCGGAAATAACTTCCTCTGCTTGGAAATACTGTGAAAATAATTCTTGCTTTCGAAACCCACGCGTTCTGTATAGAGGCTTCACAATACACCATGGAATACTGCAGTAATATTGCGTAGTACAAGCTTGCAGTGCCTTGGGTGTCAAAACACGTGGTTATCATTGCCAGTTTTTCACTTAAAGCTTGCAACACATCAGAAAAGGCACACACGTTCAGATGCTTATTCTCTTAAGCGCACGTGGTGGGTGCATAGCAAGTTCAAAAATATTTTATCCGCCGAATCGCTCATGGTTTAAAGCGTGCTACCCTTTTAACAGAATGCAGCCGCATGCGAGAGAGAGAGAATAAACTTTCTTTCAATGGGACCAAGCTTCACTTACGCTTTGTCAATTGCATTTTAGTAATTCACAATTTAAGCTTCTCGAGTAAAATCACACAATAAAAAGTCACAATTTTTTCGGAAAGGCGAAGCAATGAACGTGATAGCAACAAATGGGAACGTCATGTGCAGAATGGCAGGCAGATCGAAACTTGCCCCCCCGTTTCTCAAGTACAAATGACACACGAAACCTACCCACGGGCACAAATGAACGCGAATAAGCGTCTCAGTTGTTACATTTCTGTGTCTGAAAAGCGTGCCCCTTTTGCAAATGGAGACTGTGCAACAATTTCAGTGACCTTTGTGCGCCCGGCAACTACAACAGAATCGTTTCGGTGAAAGCCCAAGGCCAGTCAAGACGTATGATTGTTCCCATCGCAAGATGGGTGCGCGCGTTAATGTCCAACCTGCTCCCTCTCCGCGCGGCAGAGTACGCCTGGGAGTTGGGAGTGTGCGCCATCGCGTCGTGACGTTGTGGCGACGCGCGCTCATTGAGCCATCTCGCTCGTAATGCTGAAATCACGATAGTCTCCTCCGAAATACTCGTCACCAGCGGTAAGTGGTAGATATAAATAGCTTGTCGTATGTATGCTAAAGGAGGTACTTCATTGTGGCTCAGTGGTAAACGCCTCACAGTCATTCTCGCAGAAGTCCCACGTTCGATTGCGCTCGCTGCAGTCTTTTTTTTTGCTTTGAGTATTTTTTCTTGCGTTTTCATACATATAGATACGTATATATATATACGCTGAGTGACGGTGATGCCGACGCCGGCGGCAAAATTCAGCCGAGAGTGTTCATATAATTGCTATCACAATAAAAAGTATGCACAAAGTGTTTCAAGTACGCACTAGAAACAGGATTTCGCTATCGCGTTTAACTCGTACAGGTGAGGGTAAAGGGTTCGCCATTTTTTCGTATATGTTATTAGAACCACCGATTAACTCTTAGGTTATCTCGCTCTTATGAATGCGAATAGCTTGTGAGGCTTTTTTTTATTTTTCTAAAAGAGGCAGATGCAGAAACCTAAACTAGGCTAAATTTTAGTGACACGTAAAACATGCCTAAGTATCTTCAATTTCTAGAACAGTTCTACTCGAAATAGGGGCGATTCGTTATTGTATCATGAGCTCGAAAAGGCAGTTTCTAAAAAAAATTAGCCAAGTACTCCAACTGTTTCAATCAAAGTGAGTCACATTCATTGAACCAACTCTGCACCAACAAACACGATCAAAATAAACAACTTAGTCCCCCTCCTCCCCGAAATGTTTCATTTGTGTCTTAGTTGCTTTGTTATCGTGTTCACGTTCCCCAACTAGGTTTTCTAGTGCGAGTTGGCATTTATTGAAGGACATAATGTTTAGTGACAAAAGTCAATTGTAAAAAGTAAGAGGCTGAATTTCTCATTTTTTTGCGTCTTAGTGATTGTTCTCGACTTTAGCGAAACAGTATCTTGTCCTCCGTTCACTTCACGGTATAATTCAGGTAAAGTAGGTATGAAATACAGATGTCAGTAATCTATCTATTTCCTAAACAAGAAGACGTGGCCAGAAAAGACATGGCATAAAACTAACTGGAACACTTTCAAAGCCTTCATGATGCCAGGAACAAGAAAACCACGATGACAGTCCAGGATAGTGCCCCTTTGGCCAGGAACGACCACTCGCTCTTCAAGTCTAGTAATTGCCATTACGCCCATGCGTGGAAGCACGGCCATTACGGAAGCACAAGTGTGATGTCAATTCCGTCACGAAATATTGCTGTACATTCCAATAGAATCTTTTACAATTTTTCACTACCTAATTCATCACCAAATGAAAAGTTTCAGCCTATATAAACCAAATACAAACTTCGCTTCGCAATATTGTTGATATTTGGCTATGTATATTTCAGCGACATCATAAATTTTTGGCACTTAGGGGAGACGAACATACTGGCAAAAAGTTGTTTGAGCAGGCCCAACCGTATCGAAGGTGCATATGGAAGGCCCAATCATATAGAAGGTACGTAAGAAGGTGCATTTTTCTCAGTTTGACTTAAAGTGCATTATGACTCTTTTAGAAAAAAACTAATATTTTCAACGCATATGTGTTGTTAAATGCTTTACCAAGAACTTTTTACAGGGAAAACTGTTATGAGATCCAAACTTGGGTCACGCCGCGCGTGACCCCAATTTGGATCTCATAACAGCCATAATTGTCCGCTGCTGCCGGTGTCCGTATCCACATCGCACAAAATGAGAAAAAAAAACAGTACCAATGATGAAAAAACTCGCAGGAAGCAAAACGTAAGATACATTTCTTATAAATCTCAGTTCCCTCACTAATTTTTCATTTTAGGAAAGGAAAAAAAGACAATCCCAGGGGTTCAAATGGTCCGGAGCCCTCCACCGCGGCGTCTCTCATAATTATATGGTGGTTTCGGGATGTTGAATTTAACCCATACAACAATCATAGAAGACAATCACCCGTTTATAGCACAAAGCCAAGAAGAAATCCATACGGATTTCCCAGAAACAAAAGCTTCTTAGTTGCGTTAAAATTCGTCCTGGTCATGGGCTGTAATATAGCACTACATTCTCCCTATGTCTTTCTTATTACAGTTAAACCTGAATATTACGAAATTGATAAACTCCCAGAAAAGAAATGTGTTTTAAAGGGGATTTGGTTATATGCAGAATTCGGACGAAAATTCAGAACATAAACGTGTAAATTGAACAAAAGGGGCACTAAAGACACAGCTAACCCAAAACACTTATTTTACAATGAAAAAAAAAAATCGGCACATCCCACGTACCTGGAAATCGACGCCATGCGAAGCATGCGGAGGAAGTTGACCGTGTTGAAAATGTGTTTTTATTGAGTGACACGTCATGAAATTACGCTAAATATATTGTTACGAAGTAAAGGAAGATGAAGGAAAAAATCAGCAGACAGGCGCGCGAGTGTGCCAATCAGCCATTGTGATTCTCGCCTGAGTTTGTTCCTCTGTAATTGCGTTTCTACAGAAGTCACTGAACCCGTAACATATTGGTGGAGGTGCTGGGTAACAATATGTACAAATGTTGCACGCACAGACATATGTTAAAGAGTTGCAGATGTTTACATAGCCAGTTGCTTGCACTTGTGCAACGATGCCAACTGGAACATGCGTATTAGCAACACCAGAAGCTGATATGAAGCGCTCATGCTCGCGAAGATGCTGGCCCTGGACACTGCTACATAAATTAACTTCAGCACATGGCACCTAACCAAAATTTACCTTAAACCGACGTGACGGCTGTATCAAAGGAGTACATATGTAATGTTTTTAAAATTAGGTAGGCAGCACTGCAACCACTAGTGATGTTTCACGAAGATTAGCGTCTATTTGAAAAGTAGTTGTGAGACCTGGCGTAGCTCTGTGGTAAAATGCTTCATTGCCACACAGACTGCTTGGGTTCGATTCCAGCTGGGACCCTGACATTTATTTATTGCATTCGTCGGGTCGACGACACCGATGTCGGGTATTTCTTAACGGTCGCACGTTAAAATTGACCGTGTAGGTTCTCGTCGTTCCTGGGTTGATACTAAGTATCAATCAGCTATGGCAGATACTCGCATACCAACGGCACGTACCCACCCGTGAGTATGAGGCACTGTCTGGCGGAAAGTGTTTGACGACGTACACGTAGGGCTTGTGACCCTATTATGTCTTGACCAGCTCATCATATTCGCCAAACCATCTTATTCTCTCATGCTAATTTTGGTTCCCGCCAAGTTAAGGGGGTGACCACTAGAGCACCTAAGCGTAAGCGGCTAGATAGATAGATACGCTCAAAGTCGCCGAAGTTTGCTAAGAAATGCTTCGCTTTACAACTGCGTTATTATTGCGATAGCAAATATATGGTCACTCTCGGCGGGTTTTTGTCGTCGCCGCCTTGTTCCGGAAGAAGTTTAAATTGGTAACATGCCCCCGCGCATCGTAACTTTCACGAGCGAATAAAAGCGCGCGAGCACTGCTGAAGAGAGATCAAACTTACACACTGGCCCATCCTTATAACCTAAAAAGCGGATAGGATAACATCTCCCGCGTGTTAGAACTACCGTCGAATGCTCAAACAGAAAGTAAACGACCCGTCTTCAATGAGCATGAAACAACGCGGGGATAGGAAGGGGGGGGGGGTGCTTGAGTAGCAATAATGAACTTGGACTTTAAGGGCGATCGCGATCGCTGGCGCACTTGCTATCTCGGCGAGTATCATTGCGGTTTCAAAGTGAAGGGACTGTGCGAAAGAAAATTGCCCCCGTATCAGCATTTTTTCTGCAAATGTCGTCGAAAGACGATAGTCTTGCGTGGGGAGAGAATGAACAAAACACTTATTTGATGTTCTGCGCAATAAAATCAGTGAATGGTATTCTGGAGGCGCTGCGTTAGAGTGCCTCGAGTCTGCAGCGGAGACGAACGAGCGCATCAATTCACGTCACACGTGAGACATGAGCGCTATCTGGCAGTTTTCTTGGGAAATGAAGCGCGTGGCCAGAGGTGATAAAGTGTAGAACGCAACGCGACGGGTAGGTGCCACCACCGTGTCGTCTTGGCAACGCGGAGGAAACACTCGCTTTTTCGTGCAATCCTTGCATGGTCAGTGCAGCTTGATAAACACTACGGTCCTTAGAATTTATTATGTAAGCGTTTTCCAGTAAAAGACGCAAATACGGATTATACACGTGTTGTTATTCTGCCTCAGGTGTGCGCTTTAATTGCTTTTAATTGATAATCACACAAATATGAATGTTGAATCTTGAGCAACATTGGTGGGCGCTGTGGACGGGGTCGGCCGTTTTGGGTGTCGGCTGGTGCCGTTCATAGTAGCCAGAACCGTGAAGGATGGACAAACAGACAAATGTACAGTGAGACAGACCAAAATTTTTGCGTCGAAGGTCCCCAAGAAACACTATCGTCTCTGAAAGCACTTCTTCCACGAGCGGGGCAGTATTTGCTCACTGCAGTGTTCTGTAGGAGTTCTGCGATATTGGATCCAAAATAGCTGGCTGCTAGCCTTACTTCTTATAACAATAAAAATATTTTTTTTGCTATCGCGCTCATTGCATTGCATTCGAATCGCTGTCATGTTGTCAGAACTATTCGGCTAATCGCGAAAGCTACCAGCCTGCGAACTTGTGGCATGGCGCAAGACGAAAGCGCGTGATGAATATACCTCTGAAGATCCTTCGTTACCATGCTCTCGGAGAAAGAGAGAGACAGAAACGTCTTCATTCACAAAAGCAAGGAGAAGGAGGGCGTGGGAGGAACCCGCAGTCCGGGGTCCCTAGGACGACTCCAGCGACGAGTCGGGCCCGCTGTATTAGAGCTCGGAGGACCCCGGGAGGTCCATCGCGGAGAGCATCATCTCACAGCTACTCGTTACGTAAAGGGTGAAGGAAAGCAGGTAAGGGAGGAAAGATGCTCGCAGTGCACTCGAGCGAGACATAGAAGGTCGTGGGTGAGTTTCCACAGCTGGGGCAACGGTCTGCATAGCACTGCGGGTAGAATTTATGAAGTGATACTACAGGTTTTCCCTCTCACTTTAATCCAAGTACCAGCTTAAATAATCTGCACGCCATCAGAATAATCTGAGTGCCGAACTATTTAATCCTTGTGCCAAACATTTAATCCAAGCGCCAACATATTTAATCCAAGCGCCAACTCACTCAGGCCGCGTGCCATTGAGTTTAATTCAAGTACCAACGTGTTTAATCCAATTGCCAATGACTTCAATTCAGGTGCCAGTCAGTTTAATCCATGCACAAAAACCAGAATACGGGGCGTAAAAACGGCAGTGCAATTGAAATTCAGTTCCTACAGTATAAAAGGCAATAGTCGGAAGGTAGAATCAATCATTATTATTTGTATTCGGCGATTGTATTGTTGCAAAAAATTATTGCCGTGGTTCGCTTAAGCCATGTTTGGAGTGCTTATACTTTGCTATGCACAAGTTTGTATAATGAGTGCTTGGCCCAGGTGAAATAAATTTAATGAAAACGAAAAAAAAAACGCAGGAACATAATACTGAATATTTTACAGTGCAATGAAATTCAGTATCTATCACTGAAGCTCATAACTGGCTTTGGTACACACTACAACATTACATGACCAGGACAGGTCATGTAATGCGAACGATACACTATGTTTATTGCAGTGCCGGTACGCAAACTAGGAGATTAAAAGCATGGTCGCGGGCAGTGATGGGTCAAAGACAGCTACATAATCAAGAAATTAGGAAGCCGTCGCGCGGCACGCACTGTGAATTAGAGATAATTCCAATATGTTTTTTTTTTTCCTGTAGTGAACATAAAACGTAAACTGATCATCCTGATGTGGCAATAGAAGTTTTATTTTACATTATTGTATGATCTTATTTTTTTATTCAAACAAAGTTAAATGTCTCCAATGATACAAACAGTACTGATTGTTCGTTTAGCTTGTTAGTTTTGTGACGTACTTGACGAATGCGATGAAACGTACACAGAGGAAACAAAATGATAAAAACACGCAACTGACCTTGGGCCTAGCTTTCTTTTTTTGTGTGTGCGTGTTTTTTTTTTTGCGCGGCATTATGCCTCTCATTGCACATTGGAAGCTTCCGGATTCAGGGCAATCACTAAATTATTTGTTGTGTCCCCCCTCTCTATCTCTACACACACAAGCACACACACACACACACACACACACACACACACACACACACACACACACACATACATACATATATATACATATGTATATATATATATGTGTGTGTGTGTGTGTGTGTGTGTGTGTGTGTGTGTGTGTGTGTGTGTGTGTGTGTGTGTGTGTGTGTGTGTGTGTGTGTGTACACATATATACTTATACATATACAGGAAAACAAGAGGGATTACTACTAATTATTCAAGAAATGCAACATAGGCACAGGTTAGTGTATTTATTAAAACAGAACTGTCTCATAGGGCTCGGAGACGGATGTTCACAAGTCCTCTTCCCGCAAAGCGGCATACACGAAAGAGAAATTGTGCCGATCAAAGGCCGCGCAGTCCACGCGCTGTATTTGTTGCATGGAGTGGCGAGCCGCATCCAGCAGCAAAGAACGCCTGTGCTCCTTTGTCGTCATGCCTTGCGGTGTCACTAAAACTAAATTATGACGTTCGCTCAGGTAGGCCTTCACGTGTGACTTCAATTTTGAGAAGGCTTCTTTTATAGGGTTAAAGAAGGGACTGTACGCTGGCAGGCGCTTAATAGAGTGCATGGAGTCAGCCAAAGCCGCCTGTTCTGCTCGAGCGTGAGCAGGTGCATTATCAAAAAGGAATACAGCTTCGGTATTTGGCTCATCACGTTCTACGTGGGCCGAAACATCACTGAGGATGTCATTAAAAGCAACCCCATGAACTTAGTTCACCACAGTCCAGTGAATAACTCCATTTGCGTACATGCATGCTATAACGTTCAAGTTCACTCCCTTTGTCGTTGTGGCCATGTGCACAGCTGGTTGTCCTTTAGCTGCCCTGCCGAAGTTCCTGGAACACCAGATATTGAAGTTAGTCTCATTCAAATAGAAGCGGCAAACACGCGGTCCATCAGACTGCAGCCATTGGGCGTACAGCATGCGGCTGTGCTTGATATTGTCACGGTTTCGATCTGTGGGCATCTGCGTTACTAGCTTCATCGAGTAGCAGTGGACATCCAGCAAGCGGTCGACTGTGCTTGCACTGATTGTTACTCCTGTAATTTCTTTCTCCAGGGCCTCCTTTATTTGCTTCAATGTAAATGTACAGTTTTCGTCGACAAATCTTCTCAAAGTACTCACGACGTCATCTCCAAACTTCCTCTTTGAACCCCCACCATGCTTTGATGTTTCTCTGTCGGTAGCGGCAATCGATCTTGCTGTTTTAATGTTGATGCCTAGAGCGTCGGCCAGTTGCTTTGAGTCACCACCACGCCTGTAAACGTCCACAATCCTAGCCCTGTCAACCACCGATACTCTGCTGTTTTTTCGACGCGGTTCGTCGGGGTTCTTAAAGTGTGGTCATCGTTTGCGTCCAGCCATGACTTCACGCAAAGCTCTCTCTTCGTCTGCAAATGTTCCCGTATGAAAACACACGTTTCAAGTAAACACGCTTCAGCTATACACTAAGTGTCGTCTGTTACATGAAAACAGGAGTATCTACTTTGATGCTTTCATAGCAACTTATTTCCACATGAACCCTATTAAATGCAAGTTTGGTATTCTTATGTGGTTTTTTCTGATTTCAAGAACGAATAAATATCATCTGTCGGTCACTGTTCTCGCTGGGCTGAGCAGACGACTGCGGTAGCCTCAGCGCATAAGTAGCCAAATGCCGTCTGCTCAGCAAACGACACGAATCTATGCATATGCGATAGTGTAGATGGTTAACCGGAATGAAGCAGTACCAATGCAATAAAGACTAACATGGACTCTATGAGCAAATACATTTAAGCACCCATAAATGCAATTACTACTGATTGTTTTTTTTTATTTTGAAGCTATGACACCAAAATGTTAAGGGGTAGTCGCACTGCACACTTCATTTCATAAGCACTACCATGTATAGCCGAGGGAAAAGTTCTTGCTGTGACGCCATGTTTACGTTATTCTGACATTTATACTATATATAGTGGCTAACTGTGTGTTTCTAGCACATGGATTAAACTGACTGGCACCTGAATTAAAGTCATTGGCAATTGTATTAAACACGGTGGCACTTGGATTAAATATGTTGGTGCTTGGATTAAATGTTTGGCACATGGATTAAATAGCTCGGCGCTCAGATTATTTCAATGGCGTGCAGATTATTTAGGCTGGCACTTGGATTAAAGTGGGCGGGAAAACCTGTAGATTGGGAAATGTTTCAGTCTGTAGCTGGCATAACGCTGCTGCCTTCTCTCGCGAGAAAGATGGCGGTAGGGCGCTCTGAGTGCGATGGACGTTCCTGTAGTGACAAAGAATGTCGTTGTAAGGGAGAAGAAAATCCCCGATAATAGTATCGGTACCAAACTTGGTATGGCATAACATGAGTGTATGAAGAACATATTTGACTAGTCATAACATCAAATTCATGACATAAATGTCATGAATGTCATAATTTACATTTCATAGTCATGGAGCTCTTGCGGTGGTTTCGTTCACATGGCACGTTGCAAAATTCGTAAGGTAAATGGCATGATTCAATGGCGGACAAAAGCGACAGACCCTAACATGAAAATCATGACATGCGTGTTATGTAACAACGTGACTACATGCCACGCTCATGATGCTCTCGCGGCCGTTTCGCTAGGGTCACATACCAAATTTGGTATTACGGTACGTGAATGGAAGTCAAAGGTATGATACTTGCGCAAACATGATAAACAACAGATGCGTGTCATGAAACAACATGACTACATGCTACACTCATGATGCACTCGCGGCCGTTTTGCTAACTCCACATGTACCAAGCTCGGTATTACGCGACGCGAACGGACGACTTAGGAAAATGACACATCCAAACATGATAATCATGACTTCTGTGTCATGTAAGAAAATGACTACATGCCACACTGATGATGTGCTCACAGCCGTTTCGCTAGCTTCACATATGCCCAATTTGGTATTACGTGACGCCAATAGATGACGAAGGTGTGTGACTGGTGCAAACATGATAACCTTGAGATGCGTGTCATGTGAGAACATGACTACATGCCACAGTTAAGGTGCCAATACATATCGACGTGACGCGGTGTGCGTGCTCGCCGGCGTTAATTTCGTCGCGTCACGCCGGCGTCGCCTCGCCAGTTGCCGGTCCTGCCATATACTAGCAGGCGTGAGCCGGGCTGCGTTGCTTTCACGCATGCGCGTTTCAGCGCGTCCGGCATGCTTCCGCCATGAAAAGAGGGGGAGAAAGTGTTGTATGGGTAATGAATCGGCGCGAAATGCAGCATGTCGCATTTCGTGCCGGTGACCATCAGATCGCGACGACGGACGCTGGACGCGCTTGGCGTCAAACTATAGAGTGCTTGCGTTTTGCTAACGTAGCGTCACTGTGCCCAGCGTGTGCGCGTGTCAAGGCTACATTGGAGTATACTCGGCCCTTCATCATGCGCTCGCGGCTGTTTTTCTTTCTAACGCTACATTGGAGTATATGGGCCCCTTCATAATGCGCTCGCGGCCGTTCTGCTACTCCACATATACCCAATTTGGCGTTAGGTGACGTCAATGGATGACGAAAGTATATCACTGGTGCAAACGAAATAATCCTGACACGCGTGTCATGTAAGAACATGACAACACGCAACACTCACAGCGTGTCACAGCCGTTTCGCTAGCTCCACATATGCTAAATTTGGCATCAAAGGACGAGAATAGATCACGATGGCAAGCGACACATCCAAACATGATAATCATGACACGGAAGCCATGTACGGCATCATTTACTTCCACCTCGTAACGTTGTGCTAATATTAAAATAACACATCAACATTTCTTATTCGTGCTTAGCATATCAAAGATTCCCACTGTAGGTGGTTTTTGCCATTTTCTTTTAATTGACAATCGCACAAGTATGAACGCTGAAACTTGAGCAATATTGGTGGCTGCTGCGGATGGAGTTGGCCGTTTGAGGTATCGTTTGGTCACTTTGGCACCATGAAATGGATCGTTACCGCGGACAAACAGACAGACAGAAAGACAGACAGACCAAAATTTTGCCGTCGGGGGTTCCCAAGAAAGGCAAAGCTGAATGTCGTGGGCAGTGAACAGGCATGTACAGACACAGACATGTCTGTTCACTGCGCGCGCAGAGAAACTATGCACGCATGCAGGGCGCCGAAAACGAAGAACAAGAGACACGAATACCGCTGAAACCTATTATTTTATTGCGATAGCAATTATAGGGACACCCTTATATATATATATATATATATATATATATATATATATATATATATATATATATATATATATATATATATATATATATATATATATATATATATATATATATATATATATATATTATATATATATATATATAATATCATCAGCCTGACTACGTCCACTGCAGGACAAAGGCCTCTCCCATGTTCCGCCAGCTAACCCGGTCCTGTGCTTGCTGCTGCCAATTTATACCCGCAAACTTCTTAATCTCATCTGCCCACCAAACCTTCTGTCTTCCCCTAACCCGCTTCCCTTCTCTGGGAATCCAGTTAGTTACTCTTAACGACCAGCGGTTATCCTGTCTACGCGCTACATGCCCGGCCCATGTCCATTTCTTCTTCTTGATTTCAGCTATGATATCCTTAACCCCCGTTTGTTCCCTAATCCACTCTGCTCTCTTCTTGTCTCTTAAGGTTACACCTACCATTTTTCTTTCCATTGCTCGCTTCGTCGTCCTCAATTTAAGCTGAACCCTCTTTGTAAGTCTCCAGCTTTCTGCTTCGTAGCTAAGTACCGGCAAGATACAGCTGTTATATACCTTCCTCTTAAGGGATAGTGGCAATATACCTGTCATAATTTGAGAGTGCTTGCCAAATGTGCTCCACCCCATTCTTATTCTTCTAGTTACTTCAATCTCGTGGTTCGGCTCCGCGGTTATTACCTGCCCTAAGTAGACATAGTCTTTTACAACTTGAAGGGCACTATTACCTATCTTGAAGTGCTGCTCTTTTCCGATGTTGTTGTACATTACTTTCGTTTTCTGCAGATTCATTTTAAGACCTACCTTTCTGCTCTCCTTGTCTAACTCCGTAATCATGAGTTGCAATTCGTCCCCTGAGTTACTCAGCAATGCAATGTCATCGGCGAAGCGCAGGTTACTAAGGTACTCTCCATTAACTCTTATTCCTAACTGTTCCCATTCTAGGCTTCTGAAAACCTCCTGTAAGCACGCGGTAAATAGCATTGGGGAGATTGTGTCTCCCTGCCTTACACCCTTCTTGATTGGTATTCTGTTGCTTTCTTTATGAAGCACTATGGTAGCAGTTGATCCCCTGTAGATTTTTTCCAGAATGCTTGATTCAGTAGAAATATCAGCCGTCATGCAGGCACTGCGGAATCAGGGCATCGATGAAGTATATATAAACATTCTGGAAGAAATCTACAGGGGATCAACTGCTACCATATATATATATATATATATATATATATATATATATATATATATATATATATATATATATATCAAAACTTAAGAAAAGAAAAATTCTGAAAGAGACTCCGGCGGGCGCAATTCAACGTTGATCCTCTGAATCGTGAATGCGAGGCGTTGACCACGGAGCCCCGGAGAAACACGTTGTTCACTATTCAAACGGCAAGCTATTTATTGGCGTATTCGGTCGGCCGCTCTGGTCCTCTGGCTTAGCGTCAGAAGATGCAGGAAGCTCGCAAACGGAGCGTGAGAGGCAGCGTACCAACCAAATACTCAGCGATCTCAGAGTGCCCAGAAAAGCACGCCTATGTCGCCACCGTGCAGCTAGCGCGAGAAACTGCCGGGTAAACAGTTCTGCGCCTGCGCCATGGCTACGAATAGTGCTGATCATGTTAGTGAATATCTCTAATATGACTGATCTCTCTTATATTTTTAAATGCGAAGTATTTCTTAGTGAACTTTGGTGGCATTGAGTCTATCTATCTATCTATCTATCTATCTATCTATCTATCTATCTATCTATCTATCTATCTATCTATCTATCTATCTATCTATCTATCTATCTATCTATCTATCTATCTATCTATCTATCTATCTATCTATCTATCTATCTATCTATCTATCTATCTATCTATCTATCTATCTATCTATCTATCTAGCCACCTACGACTTTTAGCTCTCCTGGCCGTTCGGATAATGGCATCGATACCCAACTTGGTATAGCAAAACATGACTTTATGACGAACATATTTGACTAGTACTAACATGAAAACTATGATATGTAATTCATGAATGTCATGATTTACATTTCGTGGTTCTGCTGCTCTTGCGGTGGTTTCTTTCACATGGCATGTTGGAAAACTGGTGTGGTATGACATTAGTGCATTGCAAACACAAGCGACAAACCCTAACATGAAAGTCAAGGCATGCGTGTCATGTAACGGCATGACTACATGCCACGCTCATGGTGCGCTCACGGCCATTTCGCTAGCGTCACATATACAAAATTTGGTATTACGGTACGCGAATGGATAACGAAGGTATGTTACTGCTGCAAACATGATAATCACGAGATTCGTGTCATGTAACAACATGACTACATGCCACGCTCATGATGTGCTAGCGGCCGTTTTGCTAGGTACACTTATACCAAATTTGGTATTATGAGAGGTGAATGGATGACGAAAGTATGAGACTGGTGCAAACAGAATAAACGTGAGATGCGTGTCATGTAACAACATGACTACAAGCTACGCTCATGATGCGCTCACGGCCATTTCGCTAGCTTCATATGTACTGAATTCGGTAATACGTGACGCGAACGGACGACATAAGTAAATGACACTTTCAAACGTGATAATCACGACATGCATGCCATGTAACAATACGACTACATGCCACACTCATGATGCACTCGTGGCCGTTTCGCTAGTTTCACATATGCCAAATTTGGTATTGCGTGACGTCAACGGAGGACAAAGGTATGTGACTGGTGCTAACATGATAATCATGAGATGCGTGTCATGCGAGAGCATGACTGCATGCCTCAGTGAATGCGCGAATACACTTCGACGTGACCCGGCGTGCGTGCGCGCCGCCGTTCGTTTCGTCGCTTCACGCCGGCGTTGCCCCGCCAGGCGCCGGTCTTGCCATATACTCGCATGTGCGAGCCGTGCTGTGCTGCTTGGACGCATGCACGTTCCAGCGCGTCCGGCATCCCCCTGTCACAAAAAGAGACAAATGCAGTGCTGTCTGGGCAAGGCATCGGTGCGAAATGCAGCATGTCGCATTTCTCGCTGCTTGCCGTCGGTGAGTGGTAGGTTTTCTGTGGCCGCACCGACGTACGCTGGTTGTGCCAGTCGCGCCTGGCGTCAGACTATAGTCTGCTCGCGTTTTCCTAACGTAGCGTCGCTGTGCCCAGCGTGCGCGCGTGTCAACGTTACGTTGAAGTTAATTGGTCTCTTCATCAGGCACTCGCAGTCGTTTCGCTAGCCCACATATACCAAATTTGGTGTTACGTGACGTCAATGGGTGACGAAGGTATATGACTGGTGAAAACATGATAATCATGACATGCGTGTCATGTAAGAACATGACAACCTATCACGTTCATAGCGTGCTCGCGGCCGTTTCGCTTGCTTCACATGTATTAAATTTAGCATCACGTGACGGGAATAGATGACGAAGGTAAGCGACACATCCGAACATAATAATCATCACACGGATGTGTACGGCATAATTTACCCCCACCTCGTAATGTTGTGGTGATTTTAAAGTAATATATCAACATTCATGCTTCGCATATCATCGATTCCCACTGTATGAGGGATCTGCCAATTTTTTCTTTCTCACACGCGTATGTCTGGATGTAGCGAAAGCTCTCTGAGCTCAGAACACTAATCTGGTGATCGTTGTCATCTGAGTTGCTGTCCTCAAGGCAATTACGACGCTGCCTTCGAGATGCTGCAGCGACAGCATTGATGTTTCCTTCGCCTTCGCGCTAGCCGCCTCCTTATTTACATGGCGCATGTATGGCTTCGTAGTAGTGAACTTGCCCACACACACTCATAAACGCTACCAATGCACGTGCACGAAATATTATTAGCTTGGTGATGCCCCCTTCCGAGTTGCATGCTCGCACTCCTCACTGCATGGTTCACCTGCCGGCAGCTACGTCATTGGCTGGCTTGTGTCACGTAATCCCTCCTCCCGGTCAGATCGCGCCACGCTCGCACTTCGAAGTCAGAGTGGTCGGGAGCACTCTGAGTCAGAGGCTGATGCTCTGAAAAAAAAAAAAAAACAACTGAAGGTAGTCCGAGTGCTAGAATTCTACCAACCGAAGGCGCAGCACTTTTCTACAGCACTCTAGAGCGCTCAAAATAGCCCGACCGAATACACCATATGTCTACCACTTAACGCTTGTGATGGGCATCTCGGGGGAGGGGTGGGGCTATCGTGTTTTCAGCGTTATCAGCAAGATAGCGCATTTAGCGCGCGGCGGTGCACGTCACGGGGAGGACCTGTTGTGTTTCCAGCATTATCAGCAAGGTGGCACAGTGAGCGTGCGGCGGCCTGTGCTCTCATCTCCCATCCGTACGTTGCCCCGCAGAGAGGAAAAGGTGGGCGCTCATTCGCGCGCCCTTGTCTGGCGGTGGGGAGGTGGTACATTTTGGCTGGTCTGTGGCTTTCACTGAAACCATTCTGTTGTAGTTACCGGGCGCACAAATGTAACTGCAGTCTCCGTTTGCGAAAAGAACGTGCTTTTCAGATAGAGTAGTAATAACTGAGACGCTTATTCGCGTTCATATGTACGTGTGAGTACAATTCGTGTGTTGTTTGTGCTCGAGGAACGCGGGGCACGTTTCAATCTGCCTTCCATTCTGCTCATGAGCTTCCCATTTGTTGCTATCGCGTTCATTGCTTCGTCTTTTCGGCAGAGCTATGGCGTTTTTCGGTAAAGCGCCTTCTACATGCAGCTCGGCCCTATACATGTGACGCTAACTAAAAGTGTGGTACTGCCAACACGCAAAAGTAGTTTTTTAGTGAGGGGGGCACATTCGCGCATGCGTCAGTGGCGGCAAGAACGGCGGAAACGCCGGCTGGCGGGGTTCAGGCCCACCAGTCCCACCTAACGCTCAAGCGCACGCAATAACCAGCGCTGGCTCTCACCTAGTGCGCCATGGGCGCCGCCGTCGCTTCGTCGGTGGCGGGGCAGCCGCGGAAGATGCATATTCGTACCAAAATGTCAAAATGCGGAGTGAAATTCCTAGGATTGTCTGCGGTGAAAATTTGTTATATGAAGGTTGTCTCCCGCTAGTAATTTGTTACATAGAGGTCGCAAGTACATGTGCTTCTAGGGAGCAACGGCAGGGAATAGAATAACTTCGTTCTTCTAATAACGCATTCGATGCTCTAACCACTGAGCTATCACAGC
This sequence comes from Rhipicephalus microplus, assembly GCF_013339725.1. Taxonomy (NCBI): domain Eukaryota; kingdom Metazoa; phylum Arthropoda; class Arachnida; order Ixodida; family Ixodidae; genus Rhipicephalus; species Rhipicephalus microplus. The sequence continues at coordinate 52,995,104 of NC_051171.1, read as the reverse complement.
GGCCTAGAGTAACTTCGTTATATTGATGAATTGATTATATGGAGGTTCGCTATAAACAGGTTTAACTGTACAACCTCCCGTTTCTTCTGCTTCGTCCTCATTAATGGCACACTATTTCTCCTCTTTATGTCTATCACACTGTTTGCAATATGATTCTCGTTTTGTTTGTTTCATTAACTTTCTGGCTTCCACTAAAACTTGCGCCATATATTGTTTGAACACCAATTTTATTTAGTGCCTTGACGCCACGATTTGTGCTTAGTCATACTGAATATAGTCATCATTGTTTCGATGCGTGTGCAGCACATTCGCTTATGAGCAGAATGAGTTTCGCAGAAAATAATAGTATTGCTTCTATACTCGCTCTTTAGTGGTACAGACTGGTTTTTTTAAAGGCGCAGGATTTCCGGCTCGGCTCAGTCACTCAGTCAGTCGATGTGTTGAACGCACTTCCCATTCAGTTTTGCGTGTGCACCTTAACATCTACTATGTGTATAAGTCGGTGATAGGTGCCTAACGGGGCAGCCACTGAATTATAGAACCTGAAATGGCTCTCAGCATTCCTTGATAAAGATATTCTATTAAAGTCGGGCAACAGTAGTGGCAGTTGTGGAGCTTCACTTCTAAAGAAACGAGGGCAATGTAACCTATGGTTACGTTTATTATGCAGGATGTATGTCTCTAAATGGCAGACTCTTTCTGACCGGAAGGGGGGAATGAATTACTCTATGCCCTGCGTATATACCTTTTGCCACGGTTCACGCATGGCGAACATGGAGCACTTCATTCTACATGGTGTTGCCCTACATCATTATTGAATGTACAGCGCTATTTTTCTACATCCCGATTAGGAAGCAATGCAAAAGTACATCCTCGAGAACCATCGTAAGCTTGTCACATTTGCCTATTTCGGAATTACCAGTGGTGAGTGTGCGTGCTTTAGTGTTCGTTCATCAGCCCTTCTCCTCCTTTCGTCTCCCATGAAAGACCTTTGGTCCTCCCTTTTCTTCACAAAAAAGTGATCTATCTTCCGCAAAAGACCAGCATTGTATGAGCTTATGTTAGTACTCGCAGTCGCAGCAATAAACGCATAAACACACCACCTTTATTTTTTGGGGCGTTACACCACATATCAATCTATCACCACCTTTAGGCATGATACCTCAGTGCCACTGTATCAATTGTTTTTTTGTTAAGCACATGGTGTCTAATACAGTGCCACGAAAAGCCGTCTAATACAGGTATAATTACCTACGTTGAAATAACGCTTGAGCACTTCGTTGTTCGCTATTATTTCACGCCAACTGTGATAAGATGGGGGAAACGGAACACACAATATCAATCATAAAACAGACCATGTGATTCGGAAACATTACCGCTGCACTTTTTGTGGCTGCAGGTTCAAAGAGGATGAAGAACTGCGCATCTTCATGCAAGATCCGAATCTTGAGGGTCTCATCCTCGTCGGCAACAACACCCTGTGGGTCAGAGAGATGGACGTCTCTTTGCGGGGCAACTACACTTGTCGCGTGTCCAGTGGTTCTGCCGTACGAGACCTGCACTTCAAGATTAGCTACGCTGGACCAGCGATCGTGAAACCCCCCTGCGAAATAGGTAAGCAATAGAAAGATGTTCATAATCTATCGTATCTATATAAAAATGCTTCCTTCCAGCAAATTCAAGGTGACCTTTAGGGTGAATCCTAATACGAATAAGCCAATGGGAAATAATAGAGCACCTGTACGTAGGTTTCGGTACGTATGAATAAAACATGTGGGCACAGCTCCAACTTACCGAAGAAAAGGCCGTTTTTATAGTGCAAAAAGAAAAGAAAACGCTTTAGAAGTATCTGATTTAACTGAATAATTATACGGCAACCTCCAAGAATTGTTGTCTCTTGTCTAATGGTAATGAAAACTAAGTTCTTTTATGGTGTGTAAAATTCAATTCTAAACTGACGTGAATGGGCAAATTTCTCAGCCTAAAAAAAAAACACACACGAGAGAGAGATACGGGAAAAAAACACACAAGGTATGGCAATTTTTTTTTTGGAAACCGAAATTCAGTAGACCGGGATAGTTATGTTTTTTTCTCTAAACGGTTGGTTTTTCGAGCACCATACGTTAGGAACGGCAAAGTTCCTATTCGTTCTTATGCAACTAAACTGTGGGAAGAGCGCTTGCCCTGCTGATATTTTATATGACCTAAAAATATTGATATCTTTGAGTACCAGGGTGATTCTCGTTCCCTAGTGTTGCCAGGGATGTCATCTTACTCCCACAAGATATGGCAGATACTCAGGTCGTAATGTTGACGCTACATACGTACAATGAAGACAGTGTGATGTTTGCGTGAAAAGCCTAAGAGTTGCCTTTCCATGACATGTGTGGGATATTCCGCATGGGGAACACAACTGGGCTGCACTTAACGCAACAACGTAATGCCTAAAATGTCAACTTCACCCATCGAATTGAGCCGACACAGATATCACCAGTAAAAAAAATGATCTCTTAAAAGTGGGTTATTAATTGTCGGTAATGCCACAGAAAAAACGTCTCAGGGAATTAACTTCGCTTCTTCTAATTATTGATATTGTTAAGTCAAACTTTGCTATAAATTGGCATTCGCTAATCTGTTAGATTTGGCAAGCGTCAATCTACTGAGTGTGTTATCTGTGCCTGAAAGCGGAAAGTAATTTCCATCGTTCCCACACGAGACAACAAGAAGATAAAGAGAATGAAACGGTCTGCTTGTCACTAAAAATACTTATGTGTTTCAGCAGTGTGCATTCTGCTTTAAGTGGAATGTTCCACTGTGAGTTGCACCTGCTGAAGTGTACTGCCAAAAGATGATTGCCACAAGCACGAACCTCCACACGTTCCTAGCTCTTTACATAAAGGAAAAACAAAAACATTCGCACCTAAAATTTCGTGAGGCCTGTATGCCTGAATTTTTGAAGACTTCTGAAAGTTGAATACATTATACGATGTCAGATGACCGCTCTGTGTAATTCTCTTTTGAGTTTTCTCAGCGCACTGTTTTGCTCCTTCTTATTTACCATCCGCGTTGACATGTCTAATTTCTATACCACAAAAAAGCTCTGAACTCATTGCGTTAAGAAAAACGGCAATGCTGAAGTATACGGAAAACACGTTTTCTTCAAATTTTATGCTGGCAAACGGTGGCCTTATTAATTAAGCATTGATTGATTGATATGTGGTGTTTAACGTCCCAAAACCACCACATGATTATGAGAGACGCCGTAGTGGAGGGCTCCGGAAATTTCGACCACCTGGGGTTCTTTAACGTGCACCCAAATCTGAGCACACGGGCCTACAACATTTCCGGCTCCAATGGAAATGCAGCCGCCGCAGCTGGAATTTGATCCTGCGACATGCGGGTCAGCAGCCGAGTACCTTAGCCACTAGACCACCGCGGCGGGGCAATTAATTAAACATTCCTTTTTTTCGTAGCATAGTGAGTATTTGAATGTTTGATTAAAAGGCATGCCGCGTGGCGACTGCGCAGTTCAACGTAAGGTGCCCCAGGATACCAGCTTCACCCGGGGCGAGACGGTCATCCTGCCGTGCGAGACGAGCGGTTCCCATGTGGCCACCCACTGGACGCGCAACGGAGCCCAGCTGCGCACCGGCGTGGACCGCGTCACCATCCTGCCCATCGGCTTCCTGACCATCAACGACTCGCGGCCCGAGGACAGCGGCGTGTACGCGTGCGTCGCCACCGACGTCGCCAAAAACTGCTCGCGCTCATTCTCCGCCGCCGTCGCCGTCATGCCCAAGTCTCGACTCCAAGAAGGTCAGCACCTCAGCCTGCCACCGCCCGCCGCGAACTACAGCTCCCCTTTGCGCCAGAAACGGCCAGAAAAATAAAAGCCTTACCTCCCCACACCCCTCAGCACATTATTGAGACTGTTGCTTATGATCATAAACGCCGTTCTCGCGGCGAAAATAAACAGCAAGATGTCCAGTGGCGCGGGTGCTAAACTTCCGTATTAGCACAGAAGTGTGGCTTTTGACAGCACGTCCATATATGCATGAACTTCTTAGAAGCTGCCTCGTGTTTGATCCATTGCTTTCTCGAACGGCTGCATAAATTAGTTAAAGCGTAGTTAGTTATGATATCGCAACAGGTAAACATTGTCAAGAAAAAAAAACTAATCTCCTCGATTCTCTATACTATACGTATCAAAATATTTCAACATTTCAAACGTTAAAACTCAACACATCCAATGAGGACTTGGTAATCTCTTTGTTTCCCTTTTACAATGTTGTTAAACACGCTTCTCAAAAATCGTGATCGAAGCCAAAATGAATGTTTCGAAACGTTTCGTAAAATTTTGTGCATTTTGGTTATTTTCCGACCAATTTCCGCGCTAATGTAGGTAGAAGTACAACTGCTGAATTAATAGGGCGTCGTATCGCAGAGAAGGGATAAATAGTAATTTGAGTTGCCGTTGAGCAATCGCAGATGTACGTTGTTTGTACATAAAGAAGCATTCGCACTCACGGAGCATTTCAGTGCTTTATTTGCCAGTACTACTGCTTCATTCCTGGTCGTGATGAAATGAGTTCGTGTAGGTGTTCATAGGGAAGTAAAATCAGAAAAAAAGAGCTGTGAAGGATATTCAAGTACCATTGATCACCAGTATTGAACGCCGAATTCAACTGTGAGCACAAGTAACTTGTTCACCCCTCCTGAGCAGAATAGCGCTATCACCATTGCGTGCAAGAAATGTATCTTAAAACACAGCAGAATGCTTCGAACTCTTCAATAGAACACGACTGCTGTCGTGTTAAAGCACATAGATATGTATTGACCATGACATATTTGAGCGAAATGTTTATTGAGGCTGTAGAGCAAGTAGATGCATCCTAAAATTCTTGAGGCTGTAACTATTTATTCGACAATAATGTGGATAATTTCTTATAGACCCTTTTGAAATCACTAAGGAGCGTTCAACTAACGTACGACCACGTGGTTTGTGGGTTATTGCTAGTGTTAGTTTCTTTGTAAACTAAAGAGTGAGCGGAGCATACATGTGACAAATGATCACCATTTTTGTCAGAGCTAAGTCGCATATCCTATAGACAACCAGCACCCTCAATTATTTACCAGCTAGCATTTTATATCCCGCAAATGTGTCCACCATCAATATCCCTGGGGTTACTCTAAGCTTATAGATCTATGACTGTTTACGCAATTTTAACCACTTGTACTGCCGTTGTGCCTGTCATACCTGTTAAAAAGGGTGATAAATGCACCCATCAAGTGTTTGCACTCATTATGCTTGAGACATGCATTTGGCATTCGGTGTCGTGTTCTTGAATATAACGATGCACGTGGGGATGCTTTGTGGACACAATGCCCGATTACTGCAAATTGCCTGATTATCGACGGCTGACAAAGGTAGTCTCAAATGAGTCTGCTATATTCCTGAAACCTCGCAGATGTGAAGTTGAAAAATACACTACTTGTGCGCGTCAATCTCTGTCGCAAAGAGTTTTGCATGATTGCACCAGCAAAGAAAGTCCACGGAGGTCCTCGCAAGACGTTCATTGATTAATACTTTACATTTGCTCGGTCAGAGATGTCTTCTATCTTGTTAAAATCAGGGGAAGATACCCAGCGTAGTCACTAGAGAAATGATGGTTTCTTGCTAGCCTCTTCTGATGCCCAATTTTGGCAGGCTCGTGGTCGCGGTCACGCAGATACGTTGAGTATCCGCGAAAAACGACGAGGAAACCTCAGGAAGCGGTACAAAAAGCGGTATGATATTTATTCTGTTCGAAATAATGTACAAAGTTCCTGGCAGTCACAGTCCTAAGGGGGAGCGAATCGGCGTAGCGTAGAGAACCTCAGGCTGCAAGTATTTTTGAGGACTAATGTGCACCTCTCAGCTACACCATGTGGAAAATAATAAATCAGTACCTAGACAGAAATTCGGCTTATTTCAAAAGAGGAGGCCTTACCGTTCCCCAGCGATGATGCAGATTAGGCTTAAGAAAAGGGCGTACGGCACGGTTCTCACCTAAAATTTTCCCTTTAGTGCGCACTTACATATTCCTGATAGTTCCCCTCCTGGACTGTCGAAGTACTTGTGCAAACTTAGCGTAGCTAACGCGACTGCTTATGGATTGGTTATCACTAACGGACGTGCGCGCCTCTGTCCGCATCCTCTCGTGTCTTGCAGTGTGCGGCCGCGTGGATCTCGACAAGGCTAATACACCGGCGGAGAGGATCTCCGGTGGCCACGATGCGCCCAAGGGAGCCCATCCATGGCAGGTACGGGCTCGACCTCTCCTTTTTATCTCGCGTCTACGTGGGCCCTCGCCACCAATTTAGTGGCGACACCAGCGCCTCAGCCGCTGGCAACAAAACTGGCGGACGGGCATACCCCCTTGTCTGACCGCCCTTCACATAAATAAAAAGAAAGAAACACCGCACAAGAAAGCCAAATTGCCTCCCCTATATCGGTGGCCGCATCGGACGCCTCGCAACCCCTTCGGCGACGCGACCGGCCAGGAAAAAACTGCCCGCCGGCCCATTTCGCAACGTGCTCCCTTCTCATTTTTCCAGGAATTCCCGAAGCGTGATTAAATGCGACCGCTGGGATGGTAAACACGCTGGCTTCTTCTTTGACCTCCCGGGCCATTCTCCCGGCCTTTTTTTTTTGTTTTCTTTCTTTTAGGTTTCGTGAGTATTCGTGGGAATGCTCCAGAGTGTACGCATGTCGACGATCGTGCTTGCTGCATCTCTCGAGAGAATAATGTATCGTGTTGGTGAAGTTCTTGCCTCTCTCTATAAATACGTAATGTCTTGTCTATGTGCGTACGTTTTTTTTCTAACGATAGCTGGGCATTCCAGTGTTTTTGAGCCCGAACACGCTGCATTTTTGTAAGTGGTTCACAAGAGACCGGCGAACCACTCAAGCGACCTCCGTTTCCTTGTACGCCGCACTCAATTTATTGCTCACGACATGTGAGAAAGAAAGTCGTTGGTAGCACCGAGATTGCCGTGTGCATTTGTTGCCAAGCCATTATACTCATCTGGGACTGTGATATCACTTTTTCGTTTTTTTCCCGTTGTTTTGTATATCAGGGGTGCCAGGCTGAGATTTCGAAAATCTTTGGGAGTCATGTCTGAGTCAGGTATGACTGTCTTTTCAGCACGCGCGTTGTCTCCAATACTACCGACTAATGGCTGCCCGAAGTTTCTTCCCCGGCTTCGACCTTGCAAATGCCGACTTAATAGAGTCTGCCTTTTCTTAGGTTCATGCGACCACGCTAATAGTAACAAAAAATGAAATCGAGAACATTACCTCCACAACACATCAGATACCTCATGTTTCAGAAAAAAAATGACTGGGCTCCCACATTGTGCGTCATTTTACTGTTCAGTATGCGACTCACGCTTAGTATAGCCAACATAAAGAGAAGGACGGGTGTTTCACCTTATGCACTTACGAACCCAGAAGGCATTGATATCGATTACACGAACGTTGTCTTTATGTTCACTACGCGCACGTATTTGCCATGATTCTAATCCCGTGTTTTTCCTGCCGAGCTAAATGCTCGTACGTGTCCTATTTACCTGGCTGGTTTCAATGTGGACACGGCTAAATACGGGGCCACCTTGAATAGCCTGGTTGAATAACGCAGTTTTTTGCTTCTCAATTCGTTGTGCGCTATAGCTATATATACCTTTGAAGAAGATCGCTATCTTTATCTCAGTAGCTATACATAAACTTCAAAGCCTAATGTACCTTGCGTAATTGTTGCACAAATATGAAACTAATTTTTTTTTGGTGTAATGATAATATCTGGAGATTTACGTCCCAAAATCACGATATAATCATGACAGACGCCGCAGTGAAGAGCTTCTGAAATTACGACCATTTGATATTTTGAAACGTGCGCGGTCATCACGCAGTCAGGGGTGAAAGTGCTGTGCCATTCTGCGCCAATCTGACCTGCTGTGCCAAGCTGCGGCTGATCGGCGATTCGCGCCTGCAACGCCAAATGCAGTCAAGTTTTGTCATTGAACGAGCAACACGCGTTGGCTACACAAAGGACGCAACCGTGTCAATATCGAATTAGTTCGGTCACGTCGTACTTCGGTTCATGTATGAATCTCTCGCCGCGTGAACAGAATGCATGTATCTTGCTAAGGTGGTGTTTGTATGCATACCCTATTAAGCGACTCTATATATGTTTTTACAGCAAAGCTGTTAGTCAAACTATAAGGCCGGCAGTGGTGTTGCAAAAACCTTGCCACGCCGTTGCAGAACAGCCTTCGAGCACTGTACGCGGTCTGCGATGGAGACCGCCGAGCCTTATAAAGTGAAAAATTTATAAAAATTAGTACTGGCGCACCAATGACTGCAATACCAATATTTGTAATGTTATGATAACGCTGCACGCTCTTTAGTTCTATTTTTGTTACCGCACCATAACGCGAGTCACGCTGCCCTGCGCAAACCACGCCCGCATGACTTTGAATCATTTAGATAATCCTAAAACCCTTCCGATCAGGTCGCGCGTACATTTATGGTATTATATTACGCGTGCATTTAAAAGACGTTGTTCTGGAACTTACGTGGCCGCTAGCGATAACACTGGAATCTTCGAAGCCACATGTGTAAGTGCCAACGCGCTTAGATGCTTGGCAAAGTATCGATGGCCGACGCTCTACCAGCGTGCATTGCTTGTAAAGTGACGTTTCGTTTTCTGGGCACATGATCGCCCAAATAAAAAGTTCACACATGAAAACAGCGGGTGCGGCTTTCGTCAACATCACGACCCTGTGACAATACGAAGGCTGACAGCTAACTCTTTTGGATCTGACATCGCGACAGCCTATTCCAAAAAAACGATGGTGCAAGGGCATAATACGGCTGCTACAGGGAGCAATGCTCTTATCGCACCATCTCTTCCCGTTGACAGCGCACCACGTATAATGGTTTATGAGCTGTGCGCTGATGCTCGCAGATAGCGCGCGCCAGTTATCGCAATCACGTCCTTAGAATCAAAACTCCCCGCTGCAGCTCCACCCCCCCCCCCCCCCTCCTATTCCACCGCGTCTTTTCCGGCTCGTTCAAGGCGAGTGGCGCGTTTCTGCTGGAGCATGCGACGGCAGGTGTAGCATGCGCTGAGATGCTCGACGGAGATCGGTGGCCTGGCTCAATCTCAGCTTGACCAGCTCTCCTCGCCTCAGCATGCGTAATTTTACGCGAGGGTAGATCGTGTGATGCGTGGGAAATGTTACTTGTAGTTCACGCGGTATTTGGAGGCAATGATGAAAACCCGTCTAGTTTCTGCGTAATTCCTATCGTAATGAAGACATTTTGACCGAATCGCCTAGCAATGACGCGGTGAGCGACTCTAAATTTTCCCGTGGTTCTCATGTCGACTGTGGAACTTCAATGACCGAAACATATGTTTTGAATGCGAAGCATTTCTAAGCGAACTTCGGCGACTTGGAGCGTATCTATCTATCTATCTACCTATCTATCTATCTATCTATCTATCTATCTATCTATCTATCTATCTATCTATCTATCTATCTATCTATCTATCTATCTATCTATCTATCTATCTATCTATCTATCTATCTATCTATCTATCTATCTATCTATCTATCTATCTATCTATCTATCTATTATCTATCTATCTATCTATCTATCTATCTATCTATCTATCTATCTATCTATCTATCTATCTATCTATCTATCTATCTATCTATCTAGCCGCCTGTGACTTTTAGCTCTCCTGACCGTTTCGATAATGGTATCAATACCAAACTTGGTATGGCATAACATGACTATGTGAAGAACATATTTGACTAATCATAACATGGAAATCAATCAATACATGTTTGTCATGAATGTCATGATTTGATTTTCATGGTACTGCAGCATGTCGCAAAACTAGTATGGTATGGCATGATTTCAAGGCGAACACAAGTGACTGACAGACTTTAACATGAAAATCATGGCATGCGTGTCATGTAACATGACTACATGCCAAGCTCATTACGTGCTTGCGGCAGTTTCGCTAGCGTCACATATACCAAATTTGGTGTTACGGTATGTGAATGGATGAAAAAAGTATACGACTGGTGCAAGAATGATAAATATGAGATGCGTGTCATGTGACAACATGACTACATGCCACGCTCATGGCGCGCTGGTGGCCGTTTCGCTGGCTTCGCTTATACTAAATTATCTATTACGGGACGTGAATGGATGAAGAAGGTATGAAACTGGTGCAAACATGATAAACATGAGATGCATGTAATGTAACAACATGATTACATGCTACGCTCACGATGCTCTCGTGGCCGTTTCGCTAGGTTCACATGTACCAAACTCGGTATCACGCGACGCGAACGAACGACATACGTAAATGATACATCCAAGCATGATAATCACGACATGCGTGCCATGTAATAACATGACTACATGCCACACGGATGATGCGCTCGCCGCCGTTTCGCTAGCTTCACATGTGCCAAATTTTGTATTACGTGACGCCAAGATATGACGAAGGTATGTGACTGTTGCAAGTATGATTATAATGAGATGCGTGTCATGTAAGAACATGAATACATGCCCCAGTCAAAGCGCCAACACATTGCGACGTGACGCGGTGCGCGTGCTCGCCAGCGTTCATTTCGTCGTGTCACGCCGGTGTCGCAATTCTATGGGCACCGGTCATGCCATATACTCGCAGGGGTGCGCCGCGCTGCGTTGCTTTGACGCATGCGCGCTTCAGTGCGTCCGGCATCCCTCTGTCACAGAAATAGGAAGACGACGTGTTGTCTCCCTATTTGCGACATGCTGCGCGAAATGCTGCGCGTATTGCGACTTGCTGCGCGAAATGCAGCATGTCGGATTTCTCGCCGGTTGCCGTCGGGCCGCGCCGACGTACGCTGGGCGCACCGTTCGCGCCTGGCGTCAGAATATAGAATTCTCGCGTTTTGCTAACGTAGTGTCGCTTAGCCCAGCGTGCGCGCGAGTCAACGCTACGTTCGAGTATACTCGGCCCTTCATGATGCACTCGCGCCCGATTAGCTAGCTCCGCATCTACCAAATTTGGTGTTACGTGACGTCAATGGATGACGAAAGTATATGACTGGTGCAAACATGATAATCCTAACACGCGTGTCATGTAAGAACATGACAACATACCACACTCGTAGCGTGCTCACGGCCAATTCGCTAGCTTCACATATACTAAATTTGGTATCACGTGACGTGAATAAATGACGAAGGTAAATGACACATCCAAACATGATATTCATGACACGTACGTCAGGTAAGGCATCATTTACCTCCACCTCGTATCATTGTGCTGTTTTTAAAGTGACATATCAAGCTTTCTCATGCGTGCTTCGCATATCATCGATTCCCACTGTACGTGGGATCTGCCAATTTTTAAAAATTTAGTTTTAGAGCCGTTTTGCTTTAATATGAAGATAACTTATATTGTATTAGATCACCTCTGGTCATGAGTTGGTGTGCATGTTGAATGCGATGTATTGATCATATTTTGAACGTTGAAACATTTTAACAATTATTTTTTCTTCATTCATCTGAGGCTAGGTCTCCAGAGCACCATTTATGTTTTTTTTTTCTTTGAGTTGCGGTGCTTTCACCTTTGATGTTGTAAGGTTTAATATATGACAATATGGGGTAAGCCTGGTCGCTTTATAAGCATAGCATGCTCAGTAAAAACCACTGAGTTTTTTGTGTTTACCAGAAAGAACGAATTTTAAATAACGGGAATGTGCGACTCGAGAAATCTGCTCTAAACAAAATTTTGATGCTCCAAAAGACACATTTTGGTGCTCCAAAGCTGCTGCAGAACTGCATTATACTTGCTCTCAAAGCTGCTCCGAAAGACTGAAGCCCAACCCTGCGCAGTACACGCGCCTCTGGCCTTTCGCCTCCACCGATATGTGACCGCCTCACAATATTCGAGTCAATAGACGAGCACTATTACTAATACCCTACTACCGCTGAAATTGATGGGAAATAGCTCTATAAGCGCCGAACAGGAGCGGCGTTCAAAAACAAACAGTTGTCATGGCGTTGAAAATAACGATCTTTTTACGCAATAGCGTTAAAGAGCTCCTTTCGCAGATGTTCCCGCGTCGATGTCAGTGTCCGCGTCGTTGTTTGTGAGCAAAAAATTATTATCTTGTGCGTGACCTAAGTATCGAGAAAGACGCATATAACTAAAAGCTCTGGGTTTGAGTGAAGAACACTCCCGGATCGTCTGTTTGCAAAGATGGTGTTCTACCATACAGCCACGCGTCTGATTCTTTTTTAAAGCATGAAAGTAGTGTCATCAATTATTTTCACATCCTATACGATTCATCGTTTCAAAGTTATGCTTGCATGCACACGTGCGGAAGACACATTTTGACTCAGTCCAGCAAATCTTCAAAATTATTTTCTACAAACACACGCGTCCAGAAGTCCAAGCCACTCCACGCATCTGCTTGTGAATACATTGACAATATCTTTCTCTGCTTGGAAATGCAGTGAAAGTAACTTCCTTAATTTAGAAACACGAGTCCTCTTTAGATGCTTCCGAATACAACATGAAATATTGCAGTGATAATGCGTGGTTCAAGCGCACAAAGCTATCGAGCATCAGAACATGTGATTACCCCAATGACTTAATTGTTTGAAGCCGGTCACCTAATACACAACGCCGACTCGTCACTGCATATATTCTCCTAAGGACACGTAGCGAGTGCATAGCAAGTTTCAAACGGTTTCATGCGCTAAGTTTCAAGTACGCACTAGGGACAAGATATCGCTATCACGTTAAACTTTTAGAGGCGAAGTATGGTAAATGCAATCGTACCTGACTTTAAGAGGGAGCAGTGTTCACTTGTCCGTGACAGACTTTTCTTGCGTAAGTCAAATACACCGTGCACTTCACGTAAACAATTACCCTCATCGCTCCGCGGTGCTCAAAAACTTTCGTGGTTTAAAACAACGACAATCACCTCACCACATCCAAGTCATAAATTGTTCGCACATTCTGCAAGAAATATACGCCTCTGCACTCGATTATTTTCAATGTCACGGCTAACCAGGCTTTGTAAAAAGATGTCGACGGTACGGTTTTATTAGGCGTTCTCAAACTCTTGGCGTGATGCTATTCATAACTGTCAATTATCGTGAACTTTTCATTTACAAATGTTGACGTTTTGAAACTTTGGTGTGACGCGATGTTCAGTGCGAAAGTTTCGCTCGCATGTGTGCCTTTCTCAGTTTGCTGCGTGCAATACAGAGAACTTGCCCTTGCTTTGAATTCGTGTTTCGTCTTCCATTTCAAGAATTTTCTGTGAACATTACAATATTGTGCAGATTCTAACCCGAGGCAATTGGTGCTTACAAAACAACATACTGCAATACACAGATAGTCAATAAAAAATAGCAGGCCTGCACGGAAAACGCACCACAGAGCGTTTTCCGAGAGCGTCACACCAAAAGCTAGAAGAGTGGCCTTTCAGAGCCGTCTTTAAACACTCATTGGGTAACTGCTGCAAACACACATGCTGGGTACCAACTACAACAACAATAATAATAATAATAATAATAATAATAATAATAATAATAATAATAATAATAATAATAATAATAATAATAATAATAATAATAATAATAATAATAATATATAATAATAATAATGTCTGGGTAGTAGGCTGGCATTCGCTATGCTATCCTTCATTATTAGTCTGGGAAGCGTGGTATTCGCTAAACACTTGCAAGGAATTTTCTGCCGATTGTTCATGCAGTCGTTGACGACGATGAGGAATAATGCGCACGGTAAAGAAGCGCAGGTGGTCAAAATTTTCGGAGCCCTCCACTACGGCGTATCTCATAATCATGTGGTGACTTTCGAACGTTACACCCCACATATAAATAATGCGAGTACTTATGCCTGAAGTGGATATGCGCCACAGGTAACAGTTGATCAAGAGCAAGCTTTTGTAACGGGTTGGAGCACTGGATGACCCACTCGTTACTCTATTCGCATTGTGCGACACCTGTTTGCATTTTGCCTGTTATAAAACGCTTTATTACTCGTATTAACGCAATCCTTTCGCGACATTAAGCCTGCCTTATGCAAGTTTCCGAAAACACCCCCCAGTGCCGGCGTCACTCCGTTGTAGAATACTGGATTGGAACGCAGCGGACCCAGGTTCAAGCCTCTCTGTGTCCTTGGCACTACGTTTTTTTATATTATGCGATAGTCGTTACGAACACCGGCGGCGGCGGCAGTGGCGGACAACTACGGCGCCGCGCGTGACCGAAGTTGTGATTTAGTAACAGCTTCCGCTGTAAAGAAGACATTGTTTGAACGGCACGTTTTCTCGTGAGTGCGTCTGCAGGTTTCACAAACAAAGCACCATCTAAAAAATCATATAAAAAGTTAGAAAAGTGCACGCGCGTACAGCAGTGTGAGTACTACTAAACCGTAGTAATACCGTTGCGCAAATGCTATAGCGGTGTTTTAAAACATGAAAGAGAATAGCACTTTTAGGTGATGCCAGTCAGCCTCGAGCGTGATCACTGCCACGGAAATTTCCAAGTCTCATGGTTGGTTCTCTGAGAGATGGACCCCTGAGATGATTGCAATCTTTACTGCTTTGCTGGCATTTGACTACGTCACTTTCACGCCCGGTTCCCTCGTAGACGAGTGCTTGCACGGTAACTGAAGCCACAGTTCAAGAGCACAGATTTCGAGGTGTTTCAACAGTTTTCTTTCGTGAAAATTGCATCATCCTGGGTAAATAAGTCTCCCATCTAATTTTTTTTGTTTGTTTTACGCGATTTATCGCACTACGTACCTCTGTTACCAGTTTGTGAGCGTGCGTCCTCGTACGGCAACAATGAGCGCAGCCTCCCCACCCCCTAAATTTTGATAAGAGGGGTGCATTACCAACACTAATTAATAAGAATAAAATTTTCTCAAATAATCAAAACACTCAGTAAATGCCTAAGTTACACAGAAAAAATAAATTTGGTTTCAGGCCTCATTCAGCGCATTTTGTTACTAGTTTTATAATGACACAATTTGGCTACTACTGATTACAATTCATTACGTCATCCTCAAATCGCGTACATGCTTTGAAGCTCTCATCCAAGTAACTGTATGTACATTTGCACATTTCGGAACACTTAGACGTTTTAATGAGCCCCCCCCCCCGCCCTTATTTCTTGTCACAATACCTGCGGCATGTATTGTATGCCGAAAGCGTGTGCCTAGTTATCAGTTTCCCTAGTTGTCTCTCCATCACGTGAGATTGATTGGTTATTGTTGTATCCAGCATGCTTGCAGTCATTGATGAATGCGACATAACTGTATTAACAGGGCGTGATCGAGGTTTGCCGATAATTGTAGTTTCGTCGTAGTTACAGCACGACAACAGTAGGAAAAAAACAACGTGGGCAGGAAAGCGCACTCTTTCCTATACATATCGTTCCTGCCTACCGTTGCCGCGCTGTAAGTGTGGTATTATTGCGATGAATTTACTCGCCCAAACCAAGCCTTTGTCTATTGTCGCCGTTTACTGAACAGTGTTATTTGTAGAGACCATGCAATATAAGGAGAAGGAGGAGGAGAATGGAGAGAAATAAAGCTTATTGTCGGAAACCAGCAGGTTTGAGGTGGCCGGGCCTAGGCCTCCCACGAGGGTACGTCCTGGGCTTGCCTCGACGCCTTCTCACGGGCGTGCTGAGTCGCCTAGGTTTGGTCGCCGAGAGCGGGACTCCGCAGAGCCTCGTGAAGCTTAGAGGAAAGGGTCGTGGTGTTAGTCTGTCTGTACTATACCAGACGCTTTCACAGAAAATGTGGAAGCGTAGTCTGGTGAGTGCCACAGCACTGGCAATAGGGGGCTGTGTACATGTCCGGGAATATGAGGTGAAGGCGAGCAGGAGAGGGATACCTGTTTGAAGGATTCATTTCAATATCGCACAATGTCGACTAAGGTCAACAGGCTCGCACGCATAGAGCTCGCGCAACTAAGCGATTCATGGCGCTTCTCATGACATCAATACACGCGCCTGCTTCTGTATTTAATGATGTTCCTGTTCTAAAATGTATTGGAGTCTTGAGTAAATGTGACAGTGCATCATAACTGTTGTGGGTATTTGAGCTAAAGCCCCAATCACGTGTGGGTACACTTTACGGCAGCTAAGCGTGTAGTGCCATGTATAAAGCCCTTCCAAGTGCATTATCTGAAAAGAGTCGTGTCATGCGTGCAGGCTCTTCTGCGCTATCGCAGCGGCGACGCCTTCTGCAGTGGCAGCCTGGTGAGCGAACGATATGTACTGACGGCGGCCCACTGCGTCGAGAACCTGCGCACGCGAACAGCTCAAATAGAGGTGGCACTCGGCAAGCTTTACGTCGACCAAGTGGAGGCCGAAGAGCTGGTGACTGACGTTCGCGACATCCGCATACACCCAAACTACCGGCTGGTCACCGTCGACAGTGACATCGCTTTGGTGAGTATTAGTGACACCTTGGTGCTTTACGAGGTTGAAGCTGCATCGCACCGCCACGCTATCCTCGCGCCATAAAGGGGTACTGACACGAAAATGTTCAGTGGGCGTATATTTGAGTAACATTTAAGAGCCTAGAAAATGTACAGCCAAGCGTGAATTCACTATGATAAAGTAATTATATAGTTTTTCTAAAGGTATGGATTGGTTATTATGAACCCTGCATGCACTAAGGAAAAAAGGAAGGCAAAGCAACTACCAATATGACTAGGATAGTTAAAGTAGTGGAGGAGTTTTACAAAGATATGTACAGTAGCCGGGACAATCGTTACCTTAATGTAAGAGCTAGCAGTAACTCAGATGTCATTTCACCAATAATGAAAGGACAAGTCAGGAAAGCCCTGGAGCGAATGCAAATAGGCAAAGCTGCTGGTGGGAGATCAGGTAGCATCAAATCTGCTGGAAGACAGAGGCCAGATTGTATTACAAAGCTAGCCACTCTTTGTACGAAGTGTCTTCTGACGGTGAAGGTATCCTAGTCTTAGAAGGATGCTAACGTCATATTGATCTATATGAAAGCGAACGACAAGCACTTGGACAATTACAGGCCGATCAGCTTGCTCGTCCTACACAAGCTAAGTACAAAGGTAATTTCTAACAAAATTCAGACACATTACAATTGAATCGACTGAAGGATGAAGCAGAATTCTGAACAGGCTACTCCACAATTGGCGACGTTGGTACTATCAATCAGGTGATAAGAAACGCTCAGAATACACTCAACTACTATACTTAGACTTCGTAGATTACGAGAAGGCATTTGATTCAAAAGAGATATCAGCAGGGATGCAGACACTGCGGAATCACGGCGTCGACGAGTGTGAGTGAGAATTTATTAGAAGGCAGAGAGGTCGGCCTGAGCTAGGTTCGCTCTAGCCTGCTACTCTTTACCGGGGATAAGGGAAAGGGGAAATAAAGAGGGATGAAGGGTGATGATGGGGGCAAGAAGAGGTGGTGCGTATGTAAAGTAGCCATTTATTATAGTACCCTACAGTCTATTTTCTAGTCCAGTGCTTTTTATAAAGTCTATAACAGCCTTTGTAGCAGTTTTTGACACTGTTTGGTCGTTCATTGCTGACAATATGTGGCTTTCACTTAATGGTGTTCGTCCAATGCTTGCCAACGTTGCAGTTAGCATTTCTCTTTGTGCCACGTATAATGCAGTCACAAAATATGTGAGCTATCGTTTCGCGCGCTTGGCAGCGTTCACAATTTGGGCTGCCCGCACGGCTGATTAGGTGGGTGTAGTGACGAGTGAAGGCGACGCCCAGGCGAATTCGGTGCAGTATAGTAGCATGTCTTCGGCTGATTTTATCTGGAAGACGAAAAGTCATACTGGGGTCCGTTTCCCGCAGGCGCTTGTTTCGGTGATCTGGTAGCAACCAGTAAGTGGCAGCGCATTCGCGCATGAGTGATCTCAACAATGTGTTGACGTCACCTCGCGAGTAGGATACTTTGACGTACATAGGAGCGTTGTATATTGCCGCTCTTGCTTCGCTATCGGCTGTTTCGTTGCCAACCAGGCCGCAGTGTCCAGGAATCCATTGGAGTGTCATCAAGTGACCGCCCCTGTGTGTTAGGTCAAATGCTTGGACGATTCCTAACGTTAACTCGTAAAATTGGCCTCTTCTTAAGCAAGAAAGGATAGCTTGAAGCGCTGATTTTGAATCAGACAGAATCGTCCATTTACGCGGTGCTTGGTCGTTCACAAATTTTATGGCTTCTTGTATAGCAACAAGTTCTGCAGCTGTCGAAGATGACCTATGATCTAATTTGTACTGTCGGGAAATACCGAGTTGAGGGATCACGAAGGCTGCAGCTGAGGCGGATGAAGTTACGGATCCATCGGTGTAAATGTGCACAGAGTCGCTGTATCGGTCATCTAAATGTGCCAAGGTGACTTGCTTGAGGGCAATATAAGAAACATGCGACGTCGACGAAGCATACATAAGCATCATGGAAGAAGTCTACAGAGGACCAACTGCCACCATGGTGTTACATAATGAAAGCGGCAGATTACGGATAAAGAAAAAATGTGAGACACGTGCATACAATCTCGCTTATGCTATTTACCGCGTGCTTGCAGAAGGTTTTCAGAGGTAAATAGTGGGAAGAGTTAGGGATACAATTTAATGGAGAATACCTTAGCAACCTGCGTATCGCCGATTAAATGGAGTGGCTGGGTTACTCAGGGGAGGAATTGCAATTCATAATTACAGAATTAGACAAAGAGAGCAGAATGGTTGGTTTTAAAATAATGTGCAGAAAACTAAGCTACTGTATGACAATCTCGGAAAAGAACCGTGCTTTGAGATAGGTAGGAGTGCGCTTGAAGTTGCAAAAGAGTACATCTACTTAGAGCGGGAAGTACACGCGGAGCAGGAGCAATATATTGAAGTAGCTAGAAGAATAAAACTCGTATGGAGCGCATTCGGTAAACATTCTGAAATCATAACTTGTAGATCACCACTATCCCTCAAGAAGAAGGCATATAACAGCTGCACCTTGCCGGTATTTAGCTACGGAGCAGAAACTTGAAGGCTTACCAAGAGGGTTTAGTTTACATTGGAGACGACGCAGCGAGTGAGGGAAAGAAAAGTAATAGCTCTATTGAAAAAAAAATCGTCCACCATAGTAATGGTGGATTCCACCATCCATCATATTGGTGGAATATGGCGGTGGATATGGTGGCACATGGTGTATGGTGGCGTATGATGGAGCGGATGGTGGATGGCGTGCTCCAGCCGGCAATGCTGGAGCGCGAAGCAGCGTCAGAACCACCATGACGAGCTGCCGCTAAAGAACTAATAAAAATAAATGTATAAAAAAGAATGTATCGACCACCGTAAAAAAAAGGTGCGCCAGCGGGGAATCGGACCTGGCAACTCCGATTTTCGAACTGAGTAAACCAACCCCTGAACCACGCCAGCGATACGTGTGGTAAAGGAGTAGTCAACTCACAAAGTCACTGTTCAACTTCAGTTCTGTTTGTCGTTTACTTGGGAGGGACGGGATCTGCACCTGCTACTAAAATTTGCACATTTGATAAACACGAACAACTGCTGCCTGTAACGATTGCCACGGCGATAATGGCAACAGCGCTATGTTTTTATAACAATTTACAACCGCAAGTAAAAAAAAAACCAACTCAGTGGACTGAGGAGCAGGTAGAGTTTATCCGCGGTTACTTCCAAGTTTATTATCCGTTTCTCACTCCTTTCAAAGGGCGATATCAGTTCAGGCTTTATGACGCTTCTATGCTCATTCGATGGATACGCCCACAAAATTTATCTTGATGTTTTTCCCGCAACGCACACCGCAGTCGTGCCAGCGCACCGCTGTTGCTCTGTCGCTAGATAGATTAGCTTTGTGGGGTTTAACGTCCCAAAACCATCATATGATTATGAGAGACGCCGTAGTGGCAGGCTCCGGAAATTTCGACCACCCGGGGTTCTTTAACGTGCACCCAAATCTGAGTACAGGGGCCTACAACATTTCCGCCTCCATCGGAAATGCAGCCGCCGCAGCTGGGATTTTGAACCCGCGACCTGCGGGTCAGCAGCCGAGTACCTTAGCCACTAGACCACCACGGCGGGGCCTGTCGCTAGGAACAGCTACATAACGGCTTGTCCAAAACGAATGCAGTGCGCCAGGAACATTATGCTGCCCCGCCGCGGTGGTCTAGTGGCTAAGGTACTCGGCTGCTGACCCGCAGGTCGCGGGTTCGATTCCCGGCTGCGGCGGCTGCATTTCCGATGGAGGCGGAAATGTTGTAGGCCCGCGTACTCAGATTTGGGTGCACGCTAAAGAACCTCAGGTGGTCGAAATTTCCGGAGCCCTCCACTACGGCGTCTCTCATAATCAAATGGTGGTTTTGGGACGTTATACCCCACAAATCAATCAATCAAGGAACATTATGCTATAATATTGGTTCAGTAAGCATACGAATGGACGTGTCTATGTTCTCACGTAAGAGCCAGCGAGGCGCCCGGTGAGTGCGACCGGCGGCTCTCGGTGAGGCGAGGCGTACCTTTGGTGGAATTGCTGCAAGCGCGTCGCATCGATGTTTGTCGCTTCTTGGGCGGCACCGTACACATTAAAAAAGGCTTCATTTAGGGTAAATGAAGCCGCACCTGTGCTGTATTGTCATTTTTTACTCGTCAAAATTGTGTATTTTGAAACCCAGAAGCGCCGATAACACTTGTACGGTCTAAGTCGGTTTGACTAACCTTTGGTGGAAATCATAGTGGTAGTACAGAATGGTGAAAGTCAAATTCGCTAGGGCTCACCTTGACGCATGTCGAAAGTGAAAGTTTATGCATATTCGCACGCACTTTGTTAACTTAAATGTACAGCTCAAATGCACTTTGTTAACTTAAAGGTACAGCTCAAACAATAGAGTGTGCCAGAGTTGCGTTTCTAGCGTGGCGACATCAAGTGACCGCAGTGTTCTACTCTAACATTGAAAAGGACAATTGCGAACTGGAGCTCATTTATTTGTTCGACAACTGCACGCCGATGTGAAACATTTATTGTCATGTTCACAGTGACAACCCTAGTCTTCTAAACATCACAACAAAGAAACACATCGCGGATGTCAAACTGATGTGAGTGCGTGCGCGAAATGTGAACATGTTCCCGGACGTATATGCTATGCTCCACAAAGATTGAATCGTTGTTGACACCACAAGAATAAAAAAGAAACATACTAGAAAGCATATAAAGCAGCGTTGGTTTTTTTTTTTTGACCGTAAATAGGTATCTCGGCGCATTCAAGAATGAAACACTACAAATAAGTGATTTCACATACTCTCATGTGCTTTCCATCATGCCACCGTCATCCACCTTGCTCACCAAGCTATCCACCAAACACGTTTTGCCTCGCCACTATGAGCCGGCATTTTCCACCATCAGCACCATTGGCTCGCCACCACCACTACCATCTGCCACCATTTTTTCCACTCTCGCCGCTATCAGCCATTATGCCCACTATACAGTTTCCACCATATCCACTAATATTTCGACCATATCCACTATTCTTTCCACCATATCCACCAACGATTCCAGCATCCACCAACCCAAGATTTTCAATAGGGAGGCGTAACCTTAAAAAGCAAGAACATAGCAGAGTGGATGAGGGAACAAACCGGGTGTTAATGATATCGCAGTTGAAATCAGAAAGAAACGAACATGGGCTGGGCACTTAGCGCGTAGGCAGAATAACCGCGTAAACTTAACTGACTGGATTCCCAGAGAAAGCAAGCGGGTGACGGAGAGACTTAGAGTTAGGTGGGCAGACGAGATTAGGAAGTTTGCGGGTATAGACTGGCAGCAGCAAGCACAGGACCAAGTTGACTGCAGCACATGGGAAAGGCCTTTGTCCTGCAGATGACGTAGTCAGGCCAATAATGATGATGATGACAGTACCCTGACCTCACACCACAGTATGAGCTTCTCGTCACGTGGTCGCGCTATATATCGGGGCATTTCCATGGCCGCTCGGCATATTTGTTCCATCGGTGATGTGGAAGTAGCCATTTCGATGTTTCCGTGATGCAAAAGTGGCAGTTTAAGAGGATTTGGTGCTTGACGTCATCAAACCTAGCCACACTGCTGCGTAAAGTCACAGAACGTGTACTGTAGGCTGATCTCAAGCTAGTATCGATGTTGGTAGGGTGCCACGTGGGAAAATTGAATTTATATTGACATAAAACGTTTGAAGAATAATTCACTGGGTCATACACTTGCTCGGAAATGCCTTTGTCTACAGTATATTTATGCCGTGGTAAAAACAAACTTCCAAATAATTTTGTCACTACCGTTCAGGGATACGTATTGACTCTGCTCATTTAACCATTACAAGCATACCAACGTTCCGTCCTACTGTGTTGCGGGGGTTGGCATCTTAATGTTTCTTGTTTTTTAAAAGCCGTTTTTCAGTGTTCAGTGTAAAAACACTGAACAAGCCATTAACTTCAACATTTTTTACGCGGCACTGTGGCAGCCGGTAAAGTGTGCTATGTGACGTCAGAACATTGGCGTGGGTGACAGAACACGCTGCTACGACGCATGCACTGAAAGCCGTTATGGTATACTAATGTGTACGCGCTCTGTTCTCCCTGTTAATGACAGCTCCTTTTTTGGTTTACCGGGACTGACACATTTGGGTTGGTAGCAATGCATTCTGCTCAGAACGTGATGGCGAATGCCAGGAAACAGAATGTGCTATATCTCTATGATAGTTAGGCAGCATCGTTTACGTCGGTACCCGAACTGTAACAGTTGTTGTCGTTGGCTAATGTAGCACAGCCGTCATGAGTGCTCGCAATAGCGAGCACTCATGACGGCTGCCTTGAAATGTATGCCTTGAAATGCCTTGAAATGCCTTGAAATGTATGCACACCTAGCATACTAGCTATTTCGCTCATATAAACTTCTGAAAAGTCATCTGACAGTTTAAAGGCATTATGGCAATATTTGAATTCTAGCGAGCAGGAACTCAATTGATGCTCTTTCATTCATTTTTTTTCTCCCTTCCTCCGTCAGTTTGCATACGTACAAGGTAAATTGTGTTGTTACCTCGAGCCGAGATTAGTTGAAGAAACACTAGCAAGGTAATAAATAAATTTCAGAGGGGGAGGTTTAGGGTTTGTGGCAGCTTTATATGGAGCGTTAACGTGACCGTGCTCTTGCAACAGCCAGCAATGTGATAGGAGAAACCACAAAAAAGGTGAGTGGCGAGCAACGAACGAGAGCTTACTCGCATTCGAGATCTTCAAAACAAAACATCTTTTATGACGTAAGGGACACGCAGCTTTTTTTTCTTTAGATGTAGCCTTATTAATGCTGCGTAATTCGCACTCTTTTCGCACATCCGGCTGTGGGAGTATTGTTGCGTGAAGACGGGAAATCAAAATTGGCACTTAAAGTATCGCTGGAATATAGTGGCCATATACGTAACCACAGACTCCTACGTCCGACAGACTGAAAAAGAGGCAGGGGAAGAGGCCTTTTTCTGTCTTCTGGCAACGCTCCTGATTTCGATTCAATGGAATGACGCGCTAATCTACGCACGAGCGGGTCTCGGATATGCATATTATGCCAATGTTTACTTTTCGCACTCTGCTACCGCACCTTTTATAGAACGACATGATTACTTGCACGCCCTCTGTTTGTTCACGTCCCTCTCAGGTCATGGAATAGGCGTAGCTTTTAGTTCTCATTCGCGCCACGCTTCCAACCTAAAGAGAAGACAACAGCGTAACTTCCCATATATATATATATATATATATATATATATATATATATATATATATATATATATATATATATATATATATATATATATATATATATATATATATATTTATATTTATATATATATATATATATATATATATATATATATATATATATATATATATATATATATATATATATATATATATATATATATATATATATATATATATATATATATAAATGTGTGTGTGTGTGTGTGTGTCATCAGCCGAACTACATCCACTGCAGGACAAAGGCCTCTGCCAGGTTCCGCCAGTCAACTCGGTGCTGTGCTTGCTGCTGCCAATTTATACCCGCGAACTTCCCAATCTCATCCGCCACCTAGCTTTTTCTCTCCGCCCCACGCGCCTGCCTTTTCTGGGAATCCAGTTAGTTTTCCTTAATGACCAGTGGTTATCCTGCCAACTTGCTACATGCCCAACCCTTGTTCATTTCTTTTTATTTCAACTATGATATTCTTAAGGAAGGTCACCACCTTCAAAACAAAATTTTCAAAAAAAAATTTGGAAATTTCACATTTTCTATTTCTGTATCCTTTCAAGAATACTTAGAAAAAAATCACGTAGCTCTATTCAGTTGCTCAAAAGTTATCACCATTTTTTAACCCCTGAAAGTTGATGTTTTCGTTTCCAGAAAACCTACCATTTCCTCACAAATATATTTCATGTACATCATCATACGTAATGCTAAGTTATCTAAATACGTTCTGAAGCTTCTGGAACATCACGTTTTCAGTTTATTTTAAAATTTTCACTTGTTTACAGCACTCCACTAGTTCGATTGCGCGCGTTTTCGTTGAGCAGTCAGTGTTTTTCTCTAAGCCATTTCGAGTTCATAAATTTGCTTCTAGCTTTTAAGAAGAAAGTTATAATATTGCATGAAAATTGGCGAAGTATAGGACGACAAAGAAGTGTAAACGCAAGTTAGCCATTCATTAAGCCAAGCGTGGACCCACTGCGGAGCATGGGAATAAGAGTCATCTACAGACACAAAACGAGCTAGGAAAAGCTACTCCGCTTGTCTCGCTCAAAAAAAAAAAAGCTTGCACCACATTGAAATAGGTCCCAAGCTATAAACATGGTGAATTCCAGGGGCATTGTATGTTTGTTTGTTTTATGGACATTCGATTCAAAGTTTTAAAGCATTTTTTTTTCAAAACGTACTTTTTTTGCATTCTAGTGTTAGGCGAACAATTATAGCTATGCTTCTAACCAATACTTCCCCATAAAAGTTTGCGTGACGTTTTTTTTATAGGTGGTACTGTGCATTCAAGCAGAATTCTTGATCCCAAGTGGTAACGTTTTGTAGTATGGCCAACTGCGTGCAAAATAAACTTGCCGAATATCAACTTTTTCATTCTTTTTATGATAACGCGCCTAGGCTTCAAGATATGATGATCGTGGAGTTTAGGTGCACAGGGTGTTGTCCTCACTATGTATAGCTGCCAAGTCACCTTTGAGCGGCACAAAAAGTTTTTAGGTTATCACTGTTGGCGCAACATGTATACTTTGGCACTTTTTATTTTTATAAATTTGATGTTTAACATTTTTAGTTATTTCTTCATCCGTATCTTAAAGTCTTCCAAAACCTTACAAGCCAAAACCATAATTGTAACTTTTGGACTGAAACTAAAATTTATTCTGGAAGGTGTTGCCTACCTTAACCCCGGTTTGTTCCCTGATACGTACACTCTACTTTCTTGTTGTCTCTTAAAGTTACACCTATCATTTTTATTTCCATCGCTCACGGCGTTGTCTTTATTTGAAGGCTGAACCCTCTTTGTAAGCCTCCAGGTTTTTGCTCAGTTAGTAAGTACCAGCGATATGCAGCTATTACATACATTCCTTCTCAAGTATAGTGGCAATCTACCAGTTATGATATAAGAGTCCATGCCGAATATGCTCCACCCTCTTCTTATTCTTCTAGTTACTTTATTCTCGAGGTTCGGCCCTGCGTTCATTACCTGTTTTAAGTAGACATAATATTTTGCAACTTCAAGTGCACTTTTACCTATCTCGAAGCACTCTTCTCTACCGAGCTTGTTGTACACAACTTTTGTTTTGTGTAGATTATTTTGGGACCTGCCTTTCTGCTCTCCTCGTGTAATTCAGTGATCATGAGTTGCAACTTTTCTCCTGAGTTACTCAGTAATGCAGTGTCATCGGCTAAGCGCAGGTCACTAAGGTTCTTTTCAATAACTCTTATCCCTATCTCTTGCCATTCTAGGCCTCTGAAGACCTTCTGTAAGCACGCGGTAAATAGCATTGGGCAGATTGTATTCCCTAATCTTATACCCTTCACGGCAAGAGCACTTCAATAGATATTAGTTCTATGAGTAAACGACAGTTCTCCAGAGCGTCCAGAAAACAAATAAGATACGTAGGTTACTTAGACATATAATAATAATAATATTGCTTTATTTTGTATCAATAGTTTGACGAAGAACAGCTGCAGGTGCAAGCTGCTCTCCAAAACAAGCAGCTTGAGAAAGGCCCACAAACGCCCAGCCAACTTCGGAAGAGAACAGTGCTTTGAGATAAGTAATAGTGCACTTGAAGTTGTAAAATACTATGTCTTCTTATAAGAGGTAACAAACGCGAAGCTGAACCTCGAGATTAAAGTAACTAGAAGAATAAGAATGGGGTGAAGCACATTCGGCAATTCAGCATTAACTTCACATTGAAGTTCCTCCTTTTAATTAAGTATGTCAAGATGCTATGATATATTTTATGCAGGTGCGTCATTTCGTGGCTCTGTAATTTACCATATATATATATATATATATATATATATATATATATATATATATATATATATATATATATATATATATATATATATATATCTGCTATGACGTGTCAGCCGCATCGAGTTCCCAATCACACAATATTCTTTTAGCCTAACAATAAAGGGGCCCTGAAACACCTTTTTTAAGTAAAAATTCAATGGAGTCACTAAAAAGCTTGTTGCCTTACGAATTCATCGCCACAAAAAAAATTTAGGAATCCTTCCAGTACCAGCAGAGTTAAGAGGAGTGGTCGCACACTGCAATCGCATTCTCTCTTCTCTCATCCAGACTAATGCCCTGGAAGCTAACAGGAGTGGAGGGCATGGGAAAGAAATTACGTCACGCGCAGCTTGTTCTCCAATAATTTTGTTTATCTATTTACAGATTACGTACATCGATGTTTAAGCAGTACGTAGCAGGAGAACAAAAACAATCAGTACTATGAAATACTAGCAAAACATATGAACACACGAACAAAAAATGCCGTGATATTTATCAAGACTTAAGGATGCATCACGAAATACATTTCTAATACACGTAGTACATACATATTGCAGGAGCGCCTTCACAGCATATATAAAAAAATATAACGTGTTATATTTACTTAGTCGTCATCCCAATGAAAAAAACCAGCGTCCATAGCGTGATGCCAGTACGTCTTTTGGCACTGGTACACGCTGGAAACAGTGTTACACGCTGGTATTTACTGGTACTTCGATGGTCACACTGGAAAATAGCTGGGTCGCAGTGGTAAGGGTGCTGGTTTGATCGCTGTGACGCTGATGCACAATAAGAGGCGCTGGAAGCGCTGGAATTTTCACTGGAGTGCGCTGGTGCGCACTGCAGCACACACTGTTTGTACCAGCGCAGGATAGACGTATATATAACGTGTACAGGGTTATGTTTCAGTATTGTTGAATATATGGCACTCGATTTGACAGCACGAATAGATGCTACCCTAGCAGACCTCGAGCATGCCTCACAATTTCACATGTCACACATCATGATCATGATCTGTGATACGCGAAACCACTGTCATTTATTATTTTCATTTGGAGTGAGAAAAATTGCGTTAATAACCTTAAACAGCCAACGCAGAACATTGTCTTACTGGCATGCTATAGTTTTATAACTCAGGCAATGTCAACAACAGCGGTAATTATTGCTGTGCACGTGCATTGCAGCAATTAATGCACGTTTTTTGCATGTCTCCTGCGTATTGCATATACCAATTTGGCATCAGTGATGTATTGGTGTAACAATTTCCTGTTGCAGTGTTTGTAACTCAGGAGCTAGTCGCCACTCCCAACAGAAAGAGCGAATTGTTTACGCCACAAAGTTGACAAGACGTAAATGCTCTCTAGAGGCTTCACAAGCTTTCTCATCGGAGGCGAGCAAAGCTGCTTTCATTGGATATTACCACAACAGAAATGCATGTCTGATAATGCCTGTCCTTATACTGACTAAAACTGACTAATGCCTGTCCTTATACTGACTATACTGACTAATACTGCCTGTCCTTATACTGACTGAAGGTAACCGTTAGAGAAATCTTTTGAAGCTCAAATGTAGAAACGTCAAACATCGCAACTCAGCTGCGTCGAGAGCGGTCTTACCCAGTGCCCCGTCCGCGAGCATTAGGCATATATCGCATCGTTGTACATGTTACCGGGTCTTCTTGCTTTGAGTACACACAATTTTAAAGCACAAGAACGCCTGTAACGTATAGTTGAGATATCCTTCAATCTAAATCAACCATTTTTCATCGTACGCGGGGCCCGCACAAGCAGCGACAATGATTGATGCGTCGTGCTTTCAGCGACGCAGGCTGTCACCGAAATCTGCCGGGTACAGTGGCCGGTACTTCTATGGCTTTATGTACAAATACGCAATCTTTAGTTCGCAATTCGGTAGGCCTCATTGAACTTAAACAATGGCGTACTTTTTTCGCAGATTCAAACAGTACTTTCTTGGGCGGCTTTTTAGTTGTAGGTATAAATATAACTGCAAATCTGTAGACTTGTACGCCCGCTGTATACTGCCATAACGTCGCTAGCGGGGACACACTACCCAATATTCAATTGTATGCCCACATATGAATCGAACACGGCACTATAAAAGCTCTGTACATGTTGACCAGCAGCAAGAGCGAGAAACGGCTTTCAAAGAAAAAAGAAATTGCCACTGATTTGATTGATATGTGGGGTTTAACGTCCCTAAACCACTATATGATTATGAGAGACGCCGTAGTGGAGGGCTCCGAAAATTTAGACCACCTGGGGATCTTTAACGTGCACCCAAATCTGAGCACACGGGCCTACAACATTTCCGCCTCCACCGGGAATGCAGCCGCCGCAGCCGGGATTCAAACCCGCGCCCTGCGGGTCAGCAGCCGAGAACCTTAGCCACTAGAACACCGCGGCGGGGCAAGAAATTGCCACTAACAGCCGGTGTATAGTTTATCGCTGCTCCTACAGTCCATTTGTATTTTTGGGAGTAAAGATGTCAATTAGTGAAAATACTTTGTGCTCTTGCTAATATGCGCATGTCATTCGGTGCTCACCAGCCGTTAGTTAGTGTCGAATAAAGACTCAGTCGTTAGTTGGAAAGCAATATCGCATCGATGTTGACTGTGCGACTTGTAAACATGAAGCCGAACGGCACGTTCATTGGATAAATAGTCGCTTTACATGCAGCTAGACATAATGTGGTGCGATGTAGTAATACAATAAATAAAGAAATATCTTGTGTGGTGTAGCGAGCAGATTACTCGGTTGGGAATCAGAAAGTGGCAAGTTTAAATCCTCCAATCGTACCCAGCGCCTCCAAGTAACATGCCGCTGCAGATTTCTCTTATCAAGCGCGATACTGGGCCGATAACATGGCACGGCACTGGACGCTGGTGCCCTGTGGCGCTGGGTTTCGCAATAGGGCAGTCAAGCTGTTCCACTCTCTTATTGTTTTTGGGAATAATGAGTCGAAAAAAGCGTTAGATTTGCATTTGAAGTTAGTTATCTTTTTTTGATATTATCACAGCGAGTGAATGTGTAGAGTGGTTTAACATGGTAGCTATTGTGATTGATTCCTGTGTTATAGCGATATATCTGGTGCAACAGTTTAGGCCGTAGTTTTTTTATACGTATACACGTAGGAGACCCCATCCCAAAGTGGCCTTTATTTGTGAAAAGCTGGCGTGGAGGCTATAATTATTTAAAACAAACCTTGCCGCTTGGTTTGGAAGTTTTTCTATTTTATTATTAATATATTCTTGGTGGGAGTCCCATACTATGCATACGCAATCAACTATACACCTGGTCTGTAAAAAATATAAAGTTTTCTTGATTTCGTGTGTCACCTGTTGAAATTCTTGTGAAAGTAAAACATCCTATTAGCTTTTAACATGGTCGTGTCAATGTGTATGTTCCATGTAAACGATTTCGTGAAATGAGGAGCATAATATTTATAATCGCATTGTATGCTGATAGGTACGTCATAGATGTTGTATTGATCATTTTGCTTGTATATCTTTTTGAGAAGCTCAGCTCACGCTGCAACACTTTTTAATATTTACATTCATTTCCCATTTTTTACACTACTCCGCGATGTGATCTCGGTTGGTTTGCAAAACGCGAGTATCAAACTTAGTCGTGATTTGTCTGCATATGACCCAGAGACCTTGAGAACATTCTTCTTTTTTTCGCATCGAATTTACGAATTTTTAGTGTGATCGCGTGCTCACGCCTGGGCAAATCGCGGCCTCTCGCGGCAGTCCCTGTATGGACTGAGCGCGCATCATGTTCAAACAGCTAGTCACTAATAGAAAACCTTCTACGAGAGATTTTCGAAGGAAGTCAATACTCAGCGGTATTTGCTAGTTTATTGTGAACTGTAGTCTGCGTACTGCGCTATAATATTTGACTCACGTGTTCTCGGAAGCCAGCGCTTTCTGAGCATGCTCAAAAAAGTGTTGCAGGACCCTTTTTCCGTGCTCAGATTAAAACTTATGAAAGTGTATGTATATGGAAAGAAAGGATGTGAAGAAAGTATTGTTCTCCGAGAACATTGCCCCGCCGCGGTGGTCTAGTGGCTAAGGCACTCGGCTGCTGACCCACAGGTCGCGGGTTCGAATCCCGGGAGTGGCGGCTGCATTTCCGATGTAGGCGGAAATGCTGTAGGCCCGCTCAGATTTCGGCGCACGTGAAAAACCCCAGATGGTCGAAATTTCCGGAGCCCTCCACTATGGCGTCTCTTATAATCATATCGTGGTTTTTGGACGTCAAACCACACATATCAATCAAATCAATCCCCGGGAACATCTTAACTTGTGTAAAAAGAGCGGCACTGTTCTTGACCGCTTTTTAGACAGCGGCAGCGTACGCCAACAAAAGTAGTATAGCATCGATTATTGCATTGCCCTATGAATGTCCGCGTAATTGACTATCATTACAACTTGTAATTGATTTGTGGGGTTTAACGTCCCAAAACCACCATATGATTATGAGAGACGCCGTAGTGGAGGGCTCCGGAAATTTTGACCACCTGGGGTTCTTTAACGTGCACCCAAATCTGAGCACACGGGCCTCGACATTTCCGCCTCCATCGGAAATGCAGCCGCCGCAGCCGGGATTCATTACAACTTGTAAAAATTACACTTTGCTACATTCACCATGCCGCTGGAGATGGCCCTCAGCCTCTTCTGTTTTTCCCTTTTATTATGGTAATATTTACAACCGTCACTTCCGGCGTAAATATCAGCTATAGGTAGGCTAAACAGTGCCAGGGATGCTCCCGCTGGGCCACTTCTACATACGAGTCAAAATTGTGGTGTATAAAGCCAAGCATTGCTATGTACAAAAACTTATATTCAATTTTTTTTGCGCCCGTCTAAACCTGGCCTCATTTTGATAAAAAATAAATGTGAATACGGCCTTGCTATTGCATTTAGGAACACGTTAAAGATCCCCACTGGCAATACGGTATTTCTAATGAACATACCATTATTACGGCAAGTACTACTACTCAGCATTTCATTCAGTTAATATTGCCCTTATTAGATGTAATATTATTTTGCGCACCATACTCACCTGTATAAACGCCGTTGATTCGTTGCAGGTCGAGCTGGCGGAGCATGTTCCTTTCAGCACGCTCATCAGACCCGTGTGTTTAGGAGAGGCAGACCAGATCGAGAAGGACTTTTTTCTGCACTCCAAGCAGAAGGCGTTCGTGTCTGGTTGGGGCCGTACCATGAACAACAAGCGCGCATCCAGCCGCCTGCAAGAAGCTGAGGTGCCGATTCATTCGCCTGACATCTGCCGACGGTCCACAAACTTCACGGTACGCACGAACCAACTTTTGTCTACTCTGGCGTCCTCTCAGAAGTGTTGTAAGATGTTCGAGTCTTCCTGAAGATGCTTTAGAGACCACAGTCCAACCAGTTTTTTGTAGCTTGCGAGGGCATCTCTCCAAAGGTCTTAGTATTTTCTCCAACTTCTTTCTTTCATTTGAGTTTTTATGGATTCCAAAAGAACATAATCCAGTAAGATGTGCAAACAATATATTTATTAGTTCACTTCATTGGCATACATGAATACACAACGACACAGATGAAAGAGGGAGGGAGGGGCACAAGGCCTACTCACTCTTTCAGAAGGACGGAAGAAACAGAGAAGAGGAAGATAAGAGGGGAGAAAGAGGAAAGAAGCGAGATAAGTAAAAAAAATCGCTTCTGATGAACAGCCATCTGTAGCTACACACGAAGAGATCTCCTAGTCTGCATACACTGAGTAGAGCTAAAAGATAAATTTCTGCGTGCAAATGACATATTGCAACTCTAACTCCTGCAATCAAGCTGCACGTGGTCACGTTATTTTTTTTCATTTGGCTGCATGTTTTTGACCTATTGTTTTTTCTTCTTCAACTTTTGGGTAAACTTTTTTGTGCCGCAAAAGGTCTAGAGCCTCTCCGCAGCAAGCCATCAAGAGCAGGACAGAATTACTCGTTGTTCAACTTCAGAGCAAGGAACTTTCATTGATAGTGGCGTTCGTGTATGTCAGGTGGCACTTGTGTATTGAAAATAAATCGATCAAACATGCGCAGGTGACCGAGAATATGTTGTGCGCGGGTGCAACGACGGGAGGAATCGCACGGGATGCCTGCGACGGAGACAGCGGCGGACCCCTGGTGGCGGAACGCGGAGGCCGGTGGTACCTTCTTGGAATCGTCAGCTGGGGTGACAGCGTACTGTGTGGTACCAAGGGCAGCTATGGGTTCTACACCAAAGTGAACCGTTTTCACCAATGGGTCAAGAGCATCATCAGCTGAGACATTCGACGCACCGTCACTCGGCCGAGTGACGGAGACCAGATTAGTCCACTCTACGCCCAGTCAAGCCCTGGAAGTGTCCAGGCCCAACTGAACTTCTCAGGACAGGGGGCAACGACCTAACCACCTCGACACATTACAATACATACAGACGAACATGCTCACGAACACTAGGCTACATCGCCTGAATAGAGTGAAGTACAGCTGTGACTCTGCTATATAGTTTCAGTGGTCATTACTCAGGCGTCAGAGATTTCAAGGAGAACAAAGGCATGATAGTCAGACAGAAGCCGAAATTTCAATGGGGAGGGGGTGAACTTCAAAACAGATGGCATATGCAGCAACACCACGTACACTATTGAACCCATTAACCCACCCGACGATATACTTAAGCACCAAGTGCAATATTTATGCTCATATTCAGTGGCAGAAGGCGTGGCAGCATGGGGAACTGTCATTTACCGGTCTTCTACTTTCTAAGAACGCTAGACTGGAAGATGCATGTTGTCATTCGGAGGAAACACAAACGTCGTTTGGCGGTTACCTAACATCCAAACGCTAGTCCTAACGAGGGGAATTCAGATGCTTTTGTGATAAAAATGACACTACCTGGTATACCCTGTTAGGTGGCAACACTAAAACGTAGTCGGCAGATACTGTCGAAAGATTTCACGAGAAAATGAAAATGAAGTTTTCATTTTCGAAAGCTTGGCGTCTACTTCATCATTCCGCAATAGCCGGTCGTAATATGTTAGAGTGTGTTTGGCGTACATTTTTCAGTCAAAAATTATGGGGCCTAAGAATGAAATACATCTCATCAAAGCCAGCTAACAATTCTTTTGGCGGTTCAATAGGTGATTTTCTTGCTGTTTTATTTTGCTATCCTGTTACATTTTTTTCGTAGTTAATTCTCAAGGGGATTCTGTACATAGATGTATCGAAGGCTGTTTACCTGTAAATATCGCCAAATATGTTGCTTGATTTCTACGAACTGTGAAGTTCTGCTTAACCGCGCATTGCTGTGGTGCAGTGTTACAAAGACAGAACCGAATCTAGGAAATACTGTAGACTCGTGCATGATGGCAGCGTGAAAATTTTGTCCCATAATTTAAATAACTCTTGTTTTTTTAACGTGGGGGAGGTGCTAGCAAAGGGGGGGGGGAGAAAATTAAGTTGCACAAATATTTATATGCTGTTTCCCCCCCGTGCAAACTGTCCATTCAGATGTGCGGATTCTGATATCACGTGTTTGTGTCATGCTGACTATGAGTTTTCTAATACTCAACTAACCCGTATTTTTTGGCTAATTTCGTATTGTTTGGTGTGTTATGTATGTTATGCCCATACTCTGCGACGATTTCACATATAGCTGAACTTTACTTCATTATGTATGTAGAGATGGGAGGGAAACCCAGGCACCCCTGGAAGTGTTCCACATTCTAGTCCTGTGCAGGCAATAATGCTCAAGCCGCCTTTCAAAATTTTGAGTCTGAGGCAAAGGCAGATTTTTTACACAGCCTCCCTAAATATTGCCTCGTAAAATGCAGCTAGCTCAATTATTTTCTGCTATTTGCGTCGGGGTCTCATCGGTAACTGAGAATGCATGCACAGAATAGCATGTGAATTGTTTTTGATGGGCCACCAACTGTGAGAGTTGTGCCATATAAACGGCAATAAACTCCTGACATCGCTAAGATTGAGTCATTGTGTGAGCCGTATACATGTCTAGCTCTTATTGCGTTTTTATGAGTGTCAATGATATTGCGTGTTTACGAGCGTGTACAATATGCCGTCACTGGTGTGTCATACAGTGTGTTCATTACTTGATGTCTTGAGCTACTGAATAAAATGATTACTTCGAGCTTGAACAACAGTTGACGTCTGCACATCTCCAGCAAATGAAGCGCTGTCTCTACGAGCATACCAAAATCGTGGAGAAGACAGAAGAAATTCGGCAAATACCACGTACCTGAGAATCGACGTTATGCGAAGCATGTGGAGGGAAGGTGACCATGTTGCAATTTTTTTTACATGAGCAACAAGCCATGAAATTACGCTAAATATGTGCAAATGTTGCACGCACAGAAGTATGTTGAAGAGTTGCAGATTTTTGTATAACCAGCTGTTTACACTTGCGCAACGATGTCAACTGGAACATGTGCATTAGCAACACCGGAAGCTGATATAAAGCGCTGATACTTGCGAAGATGCTGGCCCTACACACTGCCCATTACTCAACTTAAGCGCATGGCACCTAACCACAATTCACGTTAACCCGACGTGGCGGCTGTATCAATGAATGTCATATGTAATGTTTATAAAATTGGGTAGGCAGCACTGCAACCACTATTGACGTTTCACGAAGATTAGCGTCTATTTGAAAAGTAGTTCTGAGGCCTGGCGTATAGCTCTGTGGTAGAAATTTTATCATGCCCCCATCGAAGTTCCAGCCATCCTGCCAGTCCATCGCTCATCAAGCCACACGAACCACTCATGCGCAGTGTATCCTCCACCAGCCCAAAGCACCGCACATCTTCGCTCCTTTTTTTGTGACAACCGCACTGGACTGGAATCGTCTGCCTACAACTACCGTGCACCACTCCGGCCAGCATCAATTCAAGATTGCCCTCGAATCATTTTTTTTATTCTGTAATTAATACTCAGCCCTGATGTAATACCCCAGCTGGGGCCTTTGAGGTATTCAAAATAAATAAATAAATAAAATAAATGCTTGGCTGCCACGCAGAATGATCGGGCTCAATTTTTTTTAGGATGCTGAAATTTATTATTGGCATTCGCCGGGAGGTGAACGCTTCCTATGGCGGGTTTTTCTTAACATTGACATTTATTTTTTGCAATTCCCCGGTCGACGCTACCGATGTCGGTTATTTCTTAACGTTCGAGCGTTAAAGTTGTTTACATGTGCTGTTGTCGTTCCTGGGTAGATATTAAGTGTCAATCAGCCGTGGCACATACCCGCATACCAGCGGCACATCCCCGCCCGTTGGTATGTGCCACTGTCTGGCGGGAAGTGTTTGACGACGTACATGACGGGATTGTGACATCATTCTTGTCTTGACCAGCGCGTCATATTCGTCAAACCATCTTACCCTCCTATGCTAATTTTCGTTCGCACCAAGTTAAGGTAGTGACCACGAAAGCACACAAACGTAAGCGGCTAGATAGATAGAGAGATACGCTGAAAGTCACCGACGTTCGCTAAGAAATGTTTAGCATTTAATAAGGGAAACATGACTTGCAGACTTCAACACAAAAATGAAAGAACAGCTACGTATTTACTTTTAATGTGTTGTAAGGGAAGCATCTAAGTAAAAAAACACATCTGATATCGATATCCTTTGACTGACTTTTGTTCAATGCAACCAGAATTTGTGACCTATTGGTATGCAAAGATAGCGCGAACTATAGGCTATGCCATATATTCTATAGAAACACTATGCTACCGAAACTATAAAATTTAACCTATAGAATAATCATGAAAACAACGTTTCCTTTCGCGCCCGACTACAACGGCATGGAACAAACGCTAGGGGAAAAGCACCACAGAGGCCCTTCGAACAAATGGGTCGTGAAATGTTTTCTGAAAATTTTCAGCCACATGTGTATCAGAATCTTGGCCAAAAGTTTAATAATATACTTTGACTTGTTTTATCTTTCGGGTTCATTTCTTTTCTATAAAAGCGCAATTGCAATTTCTACCTCACGTTCCCCTCAATTGTACCACTGACGTCGCTTCAAGTGAGACAATCGAAATACTCTGTCATAAACAAAACATGGTGACGCAGCAGTGTTTGCTAAGCCATACTTCATCGAGATTCTCAGCATCGCAGCAGCTCTGTTGCGCGACCGTAAAGACGTTCTTTCCACTTTGATAAGTTGTTCGACACCATCTGACGACGCACATGGTTGGCATAGACACAACTAAGCCACCCAAAACACCGTAAAACACAACCTAACGCAACCAGTGAAAAAAGATTGGCCTCGTATCTTCATGTTTCACTGCAAATGTCGTCGAAAGACGATATTCTTGCGTGTGTAGATAGTGAAGAAAATAGTTATTTGATGTTCTGCGAGAGGAAATCAGTGAAATTTATCCTGGGAGCACTGCGTTAGAAAGTCTCGACCGGCGCAGCAAAGGCGAATGACCGCATTGAGGCACGTTAGACACGAGCGCTATCTGGCAGTTATCTTCGAAAACGAAGGAAGGCGTGCACGCCTGTCGCGGACGCGATAAGGTGTAGAACGCAAAGCGGCGGACAGGTGCCCTACTGTGTCTAAGCAAAGCGTTGGAAACATTCGCCTTTTTAAGCATCGCGTTGCATTGTCAGCGCAGCGTGATAAACGCTACGGTCCTTAGAATTACTTATGTGTGCCTTCTCCAGTATAAAGAGACACATACAAAATATTGACGTGTTGTTCCTCAGATATGCGCAATAATTGCTTTTTAATTGACAATCGCTGAAGTGTGAACGCTGAAACTTAAGCAATATTGGTGGGTTCTGCGGATAGGGTTGGCCGTTTGAGGTACTGCTTGGTGCCGTCTGGGGCATCGTTACGGCGGACAAACAGCAAAATATACAGACAGACAGACTAAAATTTTCGCGTCAAAGTATCGACTTTAAAACAAGGACGTTGCAGTGAGCGAGCGATTGCGACCGGCAAGACAAGAATGTACCCGTTAGGGAGCCTCGATTCACTTGAAAAAGAAACCAAGCAGATTACCTGTTGTACTTGCCCAATATACAAACAGGGGTTAGTTGTATTTCGCGCTTTCCTCTGTTACTTCATTGATAGTATGCGTGTGGTCTTTTGTTCAGTAGTCTGAACAAAATCCTGCTTACTTGTTTGCTTAATTGAACTTTAGTGTCCTTTTAGATCTATTAGCTCTTATTTTTGTGAGTAGATTGTGAACAATGAACCGTAAGCTGATCATCTTGTAATTTTCCTAGTTCAAAACGCCACCTTTCGCTGAATTAAGGTGATCTCTGCATTTTGTGTAATTCTGATAGCTGTCAAGCGACACTTCATATACAGGGTGGCCAAATTTTCTAACACAACCTGTCCACTGTCTTTTAGAAGGTCTGATGCTACCTGATCCTCACCGGCAGCTTTGCCTTTTTCTATTCCCTGTAGAATTTTTTTTTTCATATCATTACTGGAGAGAATATAATTACTATTACACACCCAAAACAATGCACTTAATGTCTCCTTCGCAGGCATCATTGTCTGTTGTTTTTAACTAGGTTGGCGAACTTTAGAAAATTTAGTCTCTGACTCACAGCTGACGATGAACTTCAATTTTTTAATAAACTCTGTATATCTACCCTGGTAGATGGTGTGAATATGTATGGCGTCATGCAGATCCGGTTCGCGGACTTCAATTTGACGTCGCTACCTGTATTTTTTTTTACTGAAAGTTAATCCGCATTATAAACTTTCACAGTATAATACATATAGAGCAGAATCAGGCGCTAATGCCTATGCGGGCTCTTTCAGCCATACCCCCATAGAAAATATGGGAAATAAATCGTCGGATCTGATTCGGATGGCTTTGGTTCTTGAAATTCATGCCGATTGCTTGGCGAGGGTAAAAGAAATTGATATGAAGTTATTTACTAAGAAAACTTGCTTCATACAAAACTGACGCAAAACGTTGCTGCGACCGCGAGATTGAAGTAAAACTGGAACAAATATAAACACCAGGGTAAGTAGTGCTTTATCATTGTGTTCCATCTGGGCGTCACAGTTTATTGAAATATTTATAGGGGTGAAGCTCCTTTAGCCGGGGTCGTGCGTCTCCGATGTATGTACTAGTAGTAGTATGGTAGTAGTAGTAGGTAGCGAGCTCTCGTTTTGCCCTCGGAATGTATGGCGGTACTTGTATATGATGAATATATGATGAAAAGATGGGAGAAAGTGGTACTTAGAGTGTTCACTAGATGGACGGATGGACGCACGGACGGACAGAGAGATGGACGAATGAATGAATGAGTGCACGGACGGACGCGCGGACTGACGGTCGCATGAACGGTTGCACGGACGAACGGACAGACGGAGGCAAGAACGAGCGGCCGCATGGAAGCACGGACGGACTGATGGAAGCTTCGCCCCACTCCTCGTCTTTCACTCCGCGGATATGCTGTAATTTTTACAACACTTCAGAACAATTGCGCTTGATTTTTCTTCCCTCAAATGTGCGCAATATTCATTTATTCAACTAACAGTACTATATTGAGTTGGAAACACTTAACGTATCGTCTGCTGCAATGCTAGATGCGTCTGTCCAATCAGTCTGTACTCCAACGTATCTCTTGTTTTGTAGTGAAGTCGAGTCAGAGGAGCGTCTATTTCGCTTTACCATTGCTTTTCAGTCCACTTGAACAAGTTTTTCAAGTACGCGTTCACATGATCATGTCAACTATATGCAACATTTATATGGGACGGTACTTCTCTGTGCGATGGTGAGTGCATGACGCCTAGCCAAAACTGTCAATTCAAAAGATGTGACGTTGAAGCAAGCCAAAAACCTCATGATCTGCAGCCGCTTTGAACAGCAAAGCCACTGCTTGAGTGCTTCGCACAGCACCCCACTGCCCAAGCTGCGCGAAAAACGCTACTGAAACTAGAAAAAGATCGGTAGACAGTTCGGTGGTTAACACTATGCAACCCGAAGCCCGCACTTCCATAAATTCTCTCGGGGTACAACAATTTCAGTGCCTGTTCCTTCTCTAGGTTATCGTATGAAACACCATGATTCACATATACAAACCTTCCTTAAAAGCCGGAGATCCATACTTATTACGCATAAATCGATATAAAACTTTTAAATAATTTGACACATTTTCGCTGTGAATTTCCTTGTTTGAGTTGGCTTCGCTTCACAGTACTCTTATAGTTCAGTGCCAGGAAGCTGGCGTTACTTACGCACAAGGTGATCTATCTATCTATCTATCTATCTATCTATCTATCTATCTATCTATCTATCTATCTATCTATCTATCTATCTATCTATCTATCTATCTATCTATCTATCTATCTATCTATCTATCTATCTATCTATCTATCTATCTATCTATCTATCTATCTATCTATCTATCTATCTATCTATCTATCTATCTATCTATCTATCTATCTACTTGTCTGTCTGTCTGTCTGTCTGTCTGTCTGTCTGTCTGTCTGTCTGTCTGTCTGTCCGTCCGTCCGTCCGTCCATGCGCCCGTCCGTCTGTCTGTCTGTCTGTCTGTCTGTCCGCCCACGTCTGGGTGCTATCGTTGTCGCCTTCTTAACTGGGCTTGTCAAAGTTAAAGTGAGAGCGTAAGACGGTTTGCAGATTATGTCTAGCTAGTCTAAAAATAACTTAAAAATGCCATCATGTATATCAGCAGACACTTCCCTGCAAACTCGTGTGGCACATACCGTATATTACAGGCAATGGTAGGTGGATATGCGCCATAGAAGTAGAAGTAGAGACTGGAATCTGTAGCAAACACCTACTATGAGGGATTGGCCAAAAACAGGGTAGAACTATAGTTTCAACTTAATAATTAGATTTTGTTCGCTTATGTTAGCTTGAAAAAATGAGAGAAATCAAGCAAAAAATTAAATACTGAAAAGTGACAAAGAGTAACTGGTTGTGGATAATCGAGCAGATAATTTCAATAAAAATTACAGCAATTGCGAAACTAATAATTTAGAAGTAAGAATTGAATCCACAGCCTGAACATATTTAATATTTAATAAACTCCTGCAGAGAATTGGCAAGTTTCTCGTCAATGCATCCTAGGGCAAGTCCCCCAAGGAAAGTAGAATTAGTGTCTTTAACGCCAATCTTAAGAGATGAAAGACGGCACCTAATGTTATTCAGCGAAGAGCGGCGTGTCGTTTACAAAAGATTAAAGAATTCTTTATTGTCTCATGAACTCTACGAAATCAACAATTAACGGAAGCAGCCAGACCAGCTCTGTGTCACTAAAGTTGACATGAGGAGTTTGACACCACAGCCTTGTGATTTCGACATTAATTGCACGTGCGGCATGTTTTACTATTTCGAGGATAATTTAGGTGCTGAAGTGCCACTTTGGTCGTTATGGGTGGTCAAAAAAGTTGGTCTAACCTCATGTTTTCAATCAAGTATAGCCAATATAATGAATTTGGATGCCGGTAACAAGTGAGTAACCATGTCATTGAACGATTCCTCAGCTAACGCATCCGCCATTCGATTGAAAAAACGTCCCTTATGTCCTGGTACCCAAACCAATTTAATCAAATTTATATGTGGTGGAACCACGGCCGCTGTATCAAAGCGCATGCGGCCTGCTGCGTGGAGCCGCCGAGCGTTTGAGACAGAGGGAGAGCGTTGTTGACAGTTTCAGCCGCAGCTTTCGAGAGGGCGCTAGTAGTAGAGGAGACTCCGGTGAGGCGCGCTATTGAGAGCGTGCCTTTTTTGCTCATCGGTGTGAGATTACAGGCAACGATAGCCGATAGTCGTGCTAATTTTGATATGTTATGCCTCTTACAAACCGAAGCATAAGTTAGCTTGGTAGTTAGAGCGGCAGCATGCTGAAGAACTGTACCGTTTCCTGTGCACGTCAAACAAAAAAAAAAAAAAACAAACGAAAAAAATTTCCAGGTTTGGCCTACGATGAATTTCCGTCAGATGCTGAATGCCGACAAGCCTGGCTCACAGTCATTTACCGGCAGGGTACTGGAGAAAACGAAACGAGGTGGGTACCCAGTGACCAT
This sequence comes from Rhipicephalus microplus, assembly GCF_013339725.1. Lineage (NCBI taxonomy): Eukaryota > Metazoa > Arthropoda > Arachnida > Ixodida > Ixodidae > Rhipicephalus > Rhipicephalus microplus. Next base: position 52,953,324 of record NC_051171.1, on the reverse strand, counting down.
TATTTGGTTTGTTTCTGGCACTTCTCCGAAAATGACTACAAGAAAGAAACTTAACTGCGAATGCTCTTATTAACTGCGGTCCCAACGCTGTTTCCGAATTACCATCATAAATACAAAAGATAAGATCTCCTAGGATAAGGAAGCCGCCTCGAAGAGAAGTATCAAATGGCAGTACATGAGCTCACACGAAGTTCGCTAAGTGGCACAGATGAAAGTATGCATGGAGATGTCTAGCGTGATTATTTCAGCGAAAACGCACATGCTGCACCTGCGTAATTTTCGGAGGTAACATCTGACTTTGCACTGACCACTGAAAGCGAGCCACAAACAAGCTCATGTACGCTAAAATTACCCAAACAGACCTTGATCTGAAGCGGATGATGGAAGAGGCGAAAAAAAATGAGTCTCCTGCAGCGGGAAATCTCCCGCCTGAAGACATTTGCAGCCATTACAAATTGAGCAAGATATGGTCCGTGAACAGCTACAAGCTTTCGAAAGCCACAAAAAATGCCTTTTTTAAAGTTTACTAAAAGCATCAAACGAAGCCCACAAAACTGCAGAATTTATGAAAAACCAAGTTTCGGCAGTTGCCGTTGGAATGAAGAAGCCGATGTTCGAAAACCGTTTATTGCATCTGATAGCAGGAACACAACGGACACGACACAGCCGAGTCGCCGCGCTTTTAACAAGATAACAGCGCCAACAAAGGATGCACGCGCATGCTCTACGCAATGAACAATAAAAGACAGATAACATCACAGACACGTTTCTCGCGATTACAACACTCCTCCCCAATAAAATTCACAGCCGGTCGTACATCAGTCGATTTAGTGGACGCGTTACCCGAGTGCCACGTGCAAGAACCGGAGGGATGGCTGTTTGCAGCGGTGACAACACTGCCGGTTGTACTGAACAATTTTCCCGTTCCAAAACATCGCTGGCATGCGGCAACGACATTTCATCACAACAGCCTACCACATACTCATGTTTCAAAAAAGTACAACGCAGGTGATCGACGTGCACAAAGCGCGTTTCTTTGTCAACGTACACCAGGTACGTTACCGGAGATTTCACGTTCACCACTTTTGCAGCCCGCCACTTCACAAGTTCACCGCAAACAGTACGCACGAGCACATAATCTCCAACAGAAAACGCTCTGGGTTTGCCCCTACGCTTATTTGCGCGGCACACTTTTCTGTCACACTTATCTTTGATTGTAGCTCTCATGTCTGATTTGAGCAGAGATAGTCTTGTGCGCAACTTTCTTTCTAAAAACAACTCAGCTGAAGTTTTACCAGTAGATGTGTGGCATAGTTCTGTACGCGAAAAGGAAGCTATCCACTTTGTGTTGCAAGGATCTTGAAATTTAGCTCAGTTTATCCTCTAGCAGCTGCTTCACCAATGTCTGTTTAACAGTCTGCACTGCTCGTTCTGTTACGCCGTTCGATTGAGGAAGATACGGTGGAGTCAGAGAATGACTAACGCCGTTCGCATGCAAGAAATCATCAAACTACTTTGCTCAAAACTGTGGCCCATTGTCCGCAACTATTTCGACGTGGCCTCTCAGACCTGGGAACTGTGTCTGGCATTCACCATTAAGACCAATATCTTCCTAGGGAAGTTATCGCAGTGACCGTCTCCGGCGAGATCCGTTCCCGTGGGTACACGTATAACCAACGATGCAGCATTTATCTCGTCGCCGAGTAAATTTACAAGGCTTCCTGCCAAAATTCCTGCCCGAAATCTAACAGAGTGCCAAAGCCTTCACCAATAACGTGAGACGTTTTCCCGACTGCACACATTATTCACTGTTGATTGATTGATATGTGGGGTTTAACGTCCCAAAACCACTATATGATTATGAGAGACGCCGTAGTGGAGGGCTCCGGAAATTTAGACCACCTGGGGTTCTTTAACGTGCACCCAAAGCTGAGCACACGGGCCTACAACATTTCCGCCTCCATCGGAAATGCAGCCGCCGCAGCCGGGATTCGAACCCGCGCCCTGCGGGTCAGCAGCCGAGTACCTTAGCCACTAGACCACCGCGGCGGGGCCACATTATTCACTGTGAAAGCGCCCAGCAATAATATTGTGATAGTAGCATTGCTTAGTTTCTATATCATATCAGGGTGAAGCGACGAAATATAAGGTTTGTAAAGGAGAGGGGGGGGGGGGGCTTTCGCGAAACTTTCAAGGGGGTGGGAGGGTTGCAACCCCCCAACCTCCGTACTTCCTTTCGCTACGCCACTGTTTTTTCTGTAGCAACGTACGTACTTCCTCGTGAAGAGCACTGTGTATAACAACTCAGTTCTCCCAAACTAAGCAGCCCTCATCTACCGAAAGTTCAAACCACCCCAAAAAGAAAGGTTGATATTGCGTATCCATAAATGGCGGCTAGCCATGTCATGTCGTTTCATGTACAGCATTCAAACAGTCTTCAGACGTTTCACGTGCGATGTCCTTCGTCGTTAGCGGCGATTCTCTGACCAGGGAGAAGTAAAAAATCTTATCTACACCATGAGTGTTTTCACACAAAAGCAGACGCGACTACCCGGTCAGAAGTCAGTGTGGCAGCTTGGGCTAGTTGGTATGGCATGACGATAGTTAGAGCACGAGAACAAAACGACGACACTGAGACAAGAAGACACAAAGGACACGAAGACGTGTCCTTTGTGTCCTTCTTGTCTCTGTGTCGTCATTTTGTTCTCGCGCTATAACTATCTTCATACCCGGTCAGCATAGCTAATTTTTGCCTCTGACTTGTGTAAAATGCGCAAGTGGTATAGTTCGAAAGAAAAATGGCCCAGCAGTGGGCTCTAATCGCTACCACAGTAGTTCTGTAGTGTTTTGCTTCAAATATCACCGTGAGTGGCTGGTGATCAGTGATAACAACGAAGCTGTGGCCATGAAGATACTTGTGAAATTTCCTAACGCCGAAAATGATGGCGAGTGTTTCTTTCTTGATGTGTGCATAGTTTATTTCTTCTTTTGTCTTGATCTGGAAGCGAATGCGACTGAATGTTCAACGCCATGCACAGCGTGCGATAGCCCTGCGCCCAGCCCGTAAGAAGAAGCATCACATGTGAGCTGCATTTCTTTTTTTTACGTCATACACATTCAGCACCGTTTCTCTAGTTAGCAACGGCTTACACAGCGTGAAACACTCATCACACAGACGCGACCATTGCCAAATGCTTCCTTTGCGTAGAATCTGGTAAAGTGGTTCTAGTTGTCCATTCAAATTCGGCAATTATTTTGCGTAGAAATTTACCAAACCCAGAAATGCCCTCAACTGGGTCCCATTGCTTGGTTTCGGTGCTTTGAGGATCGCTTTCACTTTGTCCGCTGAGGGTTGCAGACCGTGTTGCTCTATCTCGTGCCTCAGAAGAAAACGCATTTCACCACATTTACTCAGATTCCATGTTTACACATAGCATTTAGAACTTCCTTAGTTCGACTGTAGCACTCTTTTAAGGTTTTCCCAGCAATAAGTACATCGTCTAAGTAACACGCTGTGCCAGGTACGCCTTGCAAGACCTGATCCATGACTGCCTGAAACATCGTAGGTGCACTCGCCACGCCGTATGGCTACCGCCGGTACCTAAAGATACCCATGTGCGTGTTAACCATTAGAAGTTCTTCTGAATGCTCATATAACTTCAGCTGTAAATAAGCTTTGGCCAAGTCTAACACAGCTGAACACGGTTCTTCAATCCAGGGACGAAACAATGTCCTTTGGAAGAGGTAAAGGATAGTGATCTGTATCAACGGTCTTGCTCACATTGACTCTGTAATCCCCACATTTACTTATTTCGTGGCCATTTTTGGGGGGCACAATAAATTGCGGCGTTGCCCAGGTGCTGTGCTGCACCCCGTAAATTACCCCAGCCTTTTCTATAGTTCCACCAGGTCTTTTTTGACTTCTTCTCGTAAATCATACGGCACAGGCCTTGTTTTACAGAAAACTAGAGTTGCATTCTTTTTTGTGCTAATGCTACCCTTGTATCCTTTTATAGTCCCGTACCCTGCACGAAAAACATCAGCGTATTGTTGTTTTAATGCTTCTATAGCTTCTAGAGCCTTTATAGAGGCGACTGCTTATACCTTAGGCGCAGCCTCATGATGTTTCTGCAGGGCATCAGACAAGTTCACTTTTATCTTTGCGAGCCAGTCACGCCCGAGAAGCACCGGCATGCGTGCACATCATCTTCGTACTTGCCAATGACAATTGGTAGGCGGTGACATTGCTTGCCGCACCTGACATCAACTTGCGCAACACCCTTTAAGCTGATTGCGGTGCCATTGTCCACCCCGAGTTTATGTCTTCACTGTTGCACGATAGGCCGAGAAAGATTTCTCCTAAGTCTTTTTCAGATATAATTGCAACGGCAACCCCCATATCTAGCTCCGTCGATAGTTCGAGACCATGTACGGTTACTTTTACAACTATTGGGTGTTGGCTGCCTGCTCTGTTCGTTCGGCATATAGTAAGCAAATCCTGCTCTGATGTCGGTACTTCTACCGCATGGACAACTCGCGTTCTGCGCATTTTGCGACATGACCAAGTTTAGAGCACTTAAAACAGGCACCTTTAAAAAATGGGCACCTTGTATGAGTGTGCTGCCCACCACACTTACGACAAACTACTGCAGTTTTTTTGGGTATAGTTTTTTTCAGGTATACCTTGCTTGTTGCAGTAGGCTTCCTTTGGTTTCCTTGCCAGTAGAGTTCAGCGTCACTGTCTCCAGCGTTGTTGGACAGCACGTCTTAGGTGCCCCCTGTGCAGCTTCTATGGCGGTGGCTACTTCGCACACCCAGTCCCAGGTGACCTCGTCATCGGGCAACGCGAGCAGGTAGCACCAGATGGTGTCGCTCCGCAATCCAGCAAAGAGACGGTCACGTAGCACTTCTTCTAAAAACATTCCGAACGAGCATGTCACGGCGAGCTTCTTCATTTTCACGAGAAACTGCGGGCTGGTTTCGTCAATGGATGTGGTATCGCTCGCCGACCACGGACTGCTTAGGGGCGTAGTGCTGTTGTAGCGCCTTGTTGGCATCTTCGTACTTCCCTTCGGGGGGCATTTTGGCAGCAGTGCACTACGCAGTTTCACATAGGCCTTGTCTTCTATGATAGACAAGAAGACTTCAAGCTTCTTTCCGGCGGCTGTTACATTTGCTTTCGCAAATAACTTGAACCTTTCTAGGTAGACGCAGATGTTACCCGAGTCCGGATAGAACTCCGGCTGCTTTCCAAAAGTGGTGACCGTAGCTTCTGTGCCTCTTTATCCCATCCTTGTCGCCAATGCTGGAATAAAGCTGCTGATGTTAGAAAACCGTTTATTGCATCTCATGGCAGGAACACAACTATAGTGCCTAGAAGTATTACTGGCTAGTGTGCTAAGCGCGCGCATTTCATACGAGCAAGCGTGGCCGCGCATGCGATGAGCGAACTCTGATGCCAAAAGCAGCGCTGCGTGTCGAGTGGGTGTACGAACGCTAAAAATTCTTCTCGTCCTGTTGCTGCCGAAGTCTCCCCGCGCGTAAAATCAGTGTGTGACCGCTATCATTGATTTTACTGTGAAGTTCGAAGATGCCAGATGTAGGCCGCAACATCCTGAGATGGTAAAAGCTAACTGGCAATGCAAAGAAAGAACGCGTTTTGTGCCACTCTGTCGAAGCATTTATCAGTCGAACAAGAAAAAGGTGGCTTGTTTCCAGCAGCAACGGATGCAGCACGGTTTCCTGAATAAAAAAGTAGGATCAAGAGGGCAGACAGGAGGCTGACGCCAAAGGCTGTCGTGTGCGAAAGGCATTTTGAGAGTGACTGCATCGAACTATCTTTTCTGATTAGGCGGTACGGTGTCGGGAACAAAATCGCCGTTAAGGAGTAATATTAAATATCAATCTTTATCTAAGATATTAAAAAGACGGCTTCAAATTTCAGTGACACACTTTTTTTCCCATTTCAACTTCAGATTCCCTTTACAGCTACCTAATTGAGTATGATAATCTGAATAATTGAGTATGATAATCTAAATAACTCTGGTGGTTATTCTGTCAATGGTCTTTCAAATTAATTTCTTTGTGCACTGCAGCCACTATCAGCGCCTATCTATCTATCTATCTATCTATCTATCTATCTATCTATCTATCTATCTATCTATCTATCTATCTATCTATCTATCTATCTATCTATCTATCTATCTATCTATCTATCTATCTATCTATCTATCTATCAAATTGCCTACGTCTGGGTGCTCTCACGATCACCCCCTTAACGTGGGGTAAACAAAAACTTCTGGGCGGGTAAGATGGTTTAATGAATATGACTTGCTGGTGCCGACATAAATAATGCCACAATCCCGTCACGTACGCCATCGAACCCTTCTCACCAAACCTCCTTTGTTAACGCGTGAGTGTTAAAAAAACGCTGACATTGGCAACGTTGACTCTACGAATGCAAAAAATAAACGTTTTTGTCCCAGCAGAAGAATCGAAGCCACGAATCATGCGTGGAAATCAAGGATACTACCACAGAGTCAAGCCAGGTCTCCGAAATACTTTTGCAAGAAGAACCTGATGTTTGTGAAACACCAATTTTGGTTCCAGTGTTGGCGATCCAATTTTTTCCATATATTTAGTGCCACTTCATAATGTTTCGCTTAATAAAAAAGTACAACACAGTCACCTTCCGTACGCATGTTTCGCACAGAATTGTTTCCTAAGTTACGTGGGATCTGCCTTTTTTTTGCGAGCGGCAGCGGATGATGAAGTGCATGTCACGAGATGATCTTCATTTGGTACTGCAAAGTACCAATACTGTGAAAGCAATCGAGTAGTTCTTATAAAATAAAGCTTTGTGTAAAGAACACTACAAAAATACAAAAAAAGTAAAAGTTAGCCTCGCTCGGCTCGGCCTCCTGAAAGCTTCGCAGCGTTTAAGGAGCGCAAGGATTGAACGCATGTGCACCCACTCACACAGGAGCGCACCGTGCGAGCGCCGCCGGCAGTCATCAGCTGAGGGGCCATCACCTAGCCCGCGCTCAGCACACTTGCCAATATATTTCTAGACACTGTGACACAACTGACACGGCACAGCTGAGTCATCGCACTTTTACCAAGATAACAGCGCCAACAAAGGATGCGCGGGCATGCGCTACGCAATGAACAACACAAGACAGACAGCATCACAGACACGTTTCGAGCGATTACAAAGAGAAGCCAGCCTACCACAGAGAAACATACTTACACAAAGAGTGGACACTCCCGTAGGGTCATGTGGCCCAGCTACTACGCTGCTTTAAGCGCTACGAGTGGTTGGTCAGAACCGATAACGTGTTAAGCATAATTAAAGTAACATTTTTTTCTTGCTGATGCTGGGATTTGAATCCGTACCATCATACTCCGAAAGCTAGTGTCTTTTCCACTAGGCTACACATCCATGCTGCCACAAAGGAAATACCCATGCTGCCACCCATGCTGCCATGCTGCCACAAAGGGCACACCCATGCTGCCACAAAGTACACCCATCATGCTGCCACAGCCATGCTGCCACATGGGGTACACCCATGCTGCCACAAAGGGCACAACAAATGCAAAAAGATAACGCTTACTAGTCATACTTTACTGTTTTCTTTTGTAAGGCGTTAAATATCCTCAGTGGGACATGATGTGGAGAGGATATGGAAAATTGGACAAATTATTGAAGTTTTGGTTTTGCGAAAAATGGATGGTATACTTGGGTGTTCACTGTCCTCCCGAGGAGGCTATTACACGTTTTAAAAAAGGAGTAATAGATAGCATGGGTGCGCCATCTAGCGGTTGTTCAGACACTTTCTTATTGGGCCACGAGAAGGCTCCGGTGGCCACTTTTTATATAGTATATTTCTCTATGAGCCTACAGCGTAGCAGTTCTGAGGGTGTGCGTGCTGTGGAAAGCATGCTCCAACAAAGGATACGAGTATGTCTAGTCAATGAGCTTGTTTAAGTTACCTTGTCGTGCCTCGCTACAAAGGTACGTCGGGCACTCAACAGGCTAAATAGGTGCCACTGACAAAAGAACGCCTCCGCACAGAGTTTATGGTGCTACAAGTTGAACAAGAAGTCTTCTGCTCTTTATTCATTGATGAAATGATGATGATAACGTGCCGTGCACTACGGTGTTGTTCGGACAGCCCTCAGCCCACGAACCACATCTGCGATGTTTTTCTGAAACTGCTATTTCGACCACTGCTAGCCAACTGGACAGGCAACGTCAACACAACTGTGCAGCGCCACTTAAGGGCCAACTCCTGCGATTTTTTGACCATATCAGGATAAAGGTGCTTTTATGTTCCTTAGAAACTCTTCTCATGCCCACTATAACTGAAGTGCCCGAAAAACTCGAAAACAATATTTATTTACCGAAAAACCGCAATACTGAAACCGAAACCCAACCGACTGTGCTTCTACGTGTGACGTAAAGATTTGCCTGACGCTACCGGAACCTGCCTGATTGCACATAATGCTCGCCAAATGGCGCTACCTGTCCACGCAGTCCACGGTGGTCAGCTTAAAGGCTTACGTTGGTATGGGGAATATACGGCGAATCGTCTGTGGCTCACAACGCAACTCTACTTGGCCCATATCGCACGCCCGCCAACACAAAATAGGAAATCACCCGCTCAACAAAGAAAGCGCCGGCCAAACCCACACCATTCATAGCAGACAAGCAGACGCTGCAGTGGCACATCAGTTTGTCACTTCCGTCAAGCAAAACTCAGCGTCACACACACAATGTTGCCACCAATTCTGACAAGCGAGGTGAGCGTTTCGAGGCAAGCTATAAAATTCATTTGAAAAGAATCTGCGAAAACTCTCAAGCCTGCATTTTCGCATGAATGGCGCAAACGTGCAAATGAACATACCCAGTCAATTTCATTGAGATCCACTGACCTCAAAAAATCTCCGGAGTCGGCCTTTAAGGCTGGCACACAAGCCCCTTTTCGAGAAAAGTGCTTCACCTTGGAAGTTAGACAGCACACTGTAAACTCCAATTTTTTAACTTTTTCGAATGTGAAAATACCGTCGTGAAAAAAAACAACACATGCATATTTAGACCAGCAAGTCATTTTTTAAAATAAAAGTATGATTCATCTTATACACAAAACGTTTCATTTTCGTACTTGCAGCATTCCCGTTGCAGTACTCGAATAGCTAAAAAAAATTTCCGATTGAAGTTGGTGAGAACATAGTGCAACACTCAAATAGCCCGAAAACCTACATAGTGCTTTCGGGACTATTTGTAAAAGGACTTAAAACACAAGTATCAGTCCTGTGACATGAACACAGGACAAACTTCGCCATCAACACTTTCTAGTTTGCAAGCATGAGGACAAAGCTGGCTGCTGCCGCAACAGGCAAGTTTAGTCATGACCGGTCCGTCGCTCGCAGTTAAAATGGCAGCATATCCACGGAGTGAATGATGTAGAGTGGGGCGAAGCATCCATCCGTCCATTCGTTCTTGCTTCCGTCCGTCCATGCGTCCGTCTGTGTGACCGTCCGTGCGTCCATTCACCCGTCCTTGTGTGCGTTGGTTCGTGCGTCCGCACGTCTATTTGTGCGTCCGTCCTTGCGTCCGTCCATGCGTCCATCTGTCGGTGCAGGCACACTGAGTCCGTCCATGCATATGTCAGTGTGTCCGTTCGTCCATCTATTCAGCACTCCAAGTACCACCATCTCGCATCTTTTCATCATATATTCGATCGATGGATGGATGGATGGACGGATGGATGGATGGATTGTGGATGGATGGATGGATGGATGGATGGATGGATGGATGGATGGATGGATGGATGGATGGATGGATAGATGGATGGATGGATGTGGCTGTACCCTTAAGATCGGGCGGCGGCTAACGCCACCTAGCCGTAATACTTAGTGAACTAACCATTAGATTTATCTTTTTTTCCCTTTAAATAGTGAGGTTGAGGATTCGTACTTTGCAGTGAAGGGTTTAATTTTCACTCGTGCCTTAACTTTAGCCACCAATCAGATAACCTCCTTCTAGTTAATTCTACCCGCTTAACGTCTAGTTTGCCCTCCCTGTCCCTAAACCCCAGTGCTTTGAAAAACTCTGCGCCATCATGCTGAACTACAGGGTGAAGCCCTTTACAGAACATTACCACGTGTTCGGCAGTTTCTTCTCCCTCTCCACACGCACTGCATACTGTGTCTACCCCTTCGTATTTGGCCCGATATGTCTTGGTTCGCAACACTCCCGTCCTGGCCTGAAACAGTAGAGAACTACCCGAGTATTGTCATAGATCCTTTGCTTGACAATTTTCTACTTCAAAGTTCGATAGATCTCTAGTGCGGACTTCTTAATCATGCCTATTCTCCACATGTCAGTCTCCGTTTCCTTCACTTTCTTCTTAACCAATAGTTCTTTTTGGTTTGACCACCTGCTGTTTTCTAAGTATTTACCAGTCAATTTCCTGATTCGCTTCCTCCAATTTGTATCGACATTCTTCATGTACAAGTAGCTGAAAACCTTCCTAGCCCAACGCTCCTCCCCCATTTCTCTCAATCGCTTCTCAAATTTTATCTTGCAGCTAGCTTCCCTGCCCTCAAATGATGTCCATCCCATATCACCTTGTTCTCTCTGATTTGGTGTATTCCCGTGAGCTCCTAAAGCAAGCCTACCTATTCTACGTTGCTTAATTTCTAATCTTGCTTGAACTTCTGATCTCACGCACAAGACCGCATCGCTGAACGTCAGCCCAGGAACCATGACCTCTTTCCATATTCCTCTCACAACATCATACCTATTATAATTCCACAGTGCCCTATTTTTCATCACTGCTGCATTCCTGTCACCTTTAATCGTCACGTATATTTCGTGCTCCCTTAGGTACTCGGTCCCATTGCTTATCCATACGCCCAGATATTTGTATTTATCTGTTATCTCAAGCGTTACCTCTTGTATTCTAAGTTCACTACCTTCGTTATTATTGAAAATCATGACTGCAGATTTCTCCTTACTGAGTCTAAATCTAACCTATCTCCCTAATACCGCAGATGTCCATCAATCTCTGCAAATCTTCCTTGTTGTCGGCCATTAGCACTATATCATCTGCGTACATTAATGCTGGTAGTGCCTGATCAATGAGTTTTCCTTGTTTGACTAAAGAGAGGTTGAAGCCCAGTCCACTTGCCTCTAATTTGGCCTCTAATCCTTGTAGGTACATCATGAATAATAAGGGTGACATAGGACACGCCTGCCTAAGCCCCCTTTTTACCTCTGCAGGCTTGGATACCTGTTTTTCCCACTTTATAAGTACCTTGTTACCTTTATAGATATCCTTTAAAAGATTAGTGACTCCATCTTCCACGCCTAGTGTGTCCAGTATTCTCCACAATTCCTCTTGAACCACGCTATAGTACGCTCCCTTGATATCCAAAAATGCTAGCCACAGGGGCCTGTGTTCCTGTTCTGCTATTTCGATGCACTGCGTCAGTGAGAATAGATTGTCTTCCAACCTCCTGTGTTTCCGAAACCCATTCAGCAGGTCCCCCAGCACCCCCTCATCCTCTATACATGCCTGCAGTCTTTTCTTTATAATCTGCATCGCCAGCCTGTAGACCACTGATGTCACTGTTATAGGACGGTAGTTGTTTATGTCAGCTTTGTCTCCCTTTCCTTTATAGATCATGCTCATCCTGCTAAGTTTCCATCCATCGGGAACTTCACCATCGATTATTAGTTTCCTCACTGCCTCTCTCAAAGCTTGCTTAGACTTCAGACCTAGTCTCTTTATCAGCATAATCGGAAATGCCATCTGGGCCTGTTGATGTACTACTAGGAACCCTTTTCTCAGCCCTTTCCCACTCTCGTTGTGAAAATGGAGTTATTGCACCACTTGATTTATCCTTGTCTATTGTGGTTTATAAAGCACTTCTTTGTTGAAAATTTTCTGTCACCCTTGTTCTTATATATTCAATAGCTTCGTCCCCTTCTAGCCTAGCACCTTGGGCTGTAGATATAAACCTCTGCTCTAGGCTCGTCTCATTTCTTAGGGAGTTTAGATGGTTCGAAAATTTCGAACCTGCCTTTCTAATCTTTTTATGTACTTCTGCGAGCCACTGAGCTCCCTTTCTTCTAATCTTTTCATTGATCAGAAGGAATGCATCCCTTCTACAGCTTAGAAAGTTTTCCCATTTTCTTTCAACATCATCGGTCGGTTCACCCCGCTGCTTAGCATGTCTGTGTTCTCTAGAGGCTTCCTGACAGGTTTGCTATGGCTCTCTTAACTTCCTGATCCCACCAACTTTTGGGTTTGTGTCTTATTTTCCGGGGTGACGTGTCACGCGTCTTAGCAAGCTCTAGCTCAAAGACTCTAATTATATTCGTGTATGTCCACACTGTCTTATTATCCTCAGTGATTACTTTCTCAATTTCTTTTGTGGCTATTTCAACTTGCCTTTCTGAATAAAACTTTTTCTGTAGTTACTCATCTTGTCTCCTTCCCACTTTCACTGCTCTTCCAAAACTTAGCTTGATACGTTTGTGATCGCTACCCAGACTTCTGGAGCCACCTTCATTATGTGCATTCCCCTGAGCTTATCATACATCCTATGTGACATCAGTGCATAATCTATCGTCGACTGAAGCCTTCCTACCTCCAATGTTATTTGCCCTTCACACTTCTCGGTAATGTTGCAAATGATCAAATCAAGCCTTTCACACATATCCATGATCATTTTGCCTGTCGTGTCGGTATACCCATCTATATCTTTGATGTGCGCGATCATGTCTCCTAGTTAAATTATATCGCAGTCTCTTCCTAACTCCTGAATGTCCTTTGATATACACTCTACCATTGCCTGGTTTTCCTCTCTGGCTTTTGGTCCCGTCCATAAGTACACGAAACCAAGGAGTGTCATTTGACCTGCCACTTTTCCTTTTAGCCATAAATGTTCCTTGCACTCCTGCTTGACCCTTTGCCAATCTGTACTTTTATGAATGAATGCCCCAATACCACCCCCCTTTCTGCTGCCTTCTGTTCTATTACAATATTCCCACGCGTAGTCCGGATTGATCGGAGGTTGTTCAATGTCCCTGAGATGTGTTTCTACAAAACCGTATACCATCGGCATCTCTTCCCTTAGCTGTTCTTATATCTCTTCCCACTTCAGCCTGTTCCTTCCACCCTGCATGTTAATATACCCTATGTCTGAACCGGCTCGGCGCTCATGGCTACGTCTATTTATGCCCCGGACTATACCTATCTTAAATACTGGTACCACTTCAGAATCTTATCTGTCCATACCACCTGTCAAAGGGTCTCCCAGGTTGTATTCCTCGGTACTAGCTATCCTGCACACCAAAGGGCCCACTTGCCCCCCAAAAAAGCTACTGCGCGTCCTGCAAGTCGCCAACCTACCTCATGACCTAGCCGCCCATCGAAGTGAATTCTGTCTCGTTGAAAACCACCCCACCTATGCACCTCTCTGTTTATTTCCACTACCTCAAAGCCTTTCTCTCGACTCATCCGCCATATCTCTTGGTTTGCGTTGACAACCGCTCTTTGCAGGTTGCTATCACGCACCGGTACCTCCGGTATTGTGCATATCGCTACCTGTACCTCAGGAGAATTGGCGCGCATGTCATCGACGACTTTTGCCAGTGTAGTTGCTAGTCTTGCTGTATCTTCATTTAGTACATCATTTAAACCGCCTGAAATTATCACGAGGTTTCGTCTATCAGCTGTAGTTTTGAGTTTTGCGCTCGCTTGCCTCATGACTGCTTCCAGCTTGCGTGCTGTGAACGCCCTACTGCAATCCTCTTGTCACCTCCTACCCTCTCTTTGATGGCTTCTGTGCATCGAGTTAAATTCGAGGCCCCGGCGATTATCACATGCCGTGACTTTTCAGCTGGAGCGTCCTGCACCTTGGGGCTACTTGCACCTGTGACGCCGGCTGCTTTGTCCCCTCCCAGCCCCACCACTACCTCACTGAAGCTGGGCCTTGCGACAAGTTGAACCGGCTGAACCTGTTTTTTCCAAACTTGCTTGCTCTTCTTTCTCCGCCGTCCTGGTTGCCGGTTTCCTACTGTTCTTTCCGTAGGCCACTCCTCTGTTCACCTTGGCTAGTGCTGTCTCGGCGGACTTCAGTCTTTCTCCTATTTCCTTCGTTTTTTCTTGCTCTGTCGCCAACGCAGTCTCGAGCTCGGCGATTCTCATCAGCAGTTCACTCTAGGCAACCATCATTTTCTTTATTTTTTCCTCGACCACACATTGCCTACACTTCGCGTTAGCTTCTTCTCCATCCGCTTCTACACTTGGGTCCACTTTCAAACCCACTGCACATCCTAAACACTTTACAGTCTTTTTTACCATGTCTTTCTGACACCAATTGTCCCTATACTCAATAATTACTAAACTCTAGCCCTGCACGACAAAAAAAAGGAAGTCTAAGCTCTACTACAAAAATCTGCGGGTTTGATGTACGCGCACCTCCCCCACGAGGTGGCAAAAGAAAAACAACAACAAAAAATTCAAACACACACACACCCGCACTAACTAATAAATACCTGGTGACTGGCCCCCGAAAAAGCCCTACCATAAAACAAGTGCTACGAAGATTTCAACTGCTGCCTTATAATTATAAAGACAAGCTCAAAACATGCAAAAGCACTTTTCTGCACAGTCGACTCGGAGCGCTCAAAAAACACGTCCATCCACCGTGACAGTCCGAACCAACCTCCAATAGAACCAACCTGGATGGATGGATGCTATGAGCGTCCCCTTTATAACGGGGTGGTGACAAGTATGCCACCAGGCTCGACAAAAAAAAAATCTTTTTTCCTTTTTTTTTATGTTGGCCTAATGCCTCTACTTCGATAAATTCTATCTTAATGGAAAAAAGGTAAATTTTCCGCTTAAGTTCTCTGCCATTTACGGCACACTGTCCACATTTTATTTTTCCAATATTTATTTTTGTCCTTTCTCTCTAATTTTCTGCCACCAATACTCTAACCGTCTCTTACTTATTTCAATCGCGGGTGTGTTCAGCTTTCCATTGTTGTCCCTAAAACCCAAGGCTTCCTGTAGGTTCGTGCCCAAACGTACACCTGGGTGGATATCTCCACATTCAATCAGAACATGTTCCGCCGTTTCCTTATCTTTCCCGCAGCATGTGCATTGTTCTTCTTCTTTACTGAATCTTGCTTTATAACTACGCGTTCTAAGGCAACCCGATCTCGCTTCAAACAGTAAAGCGCTTCCCCTTGAATTATCGTAAAATGCCTCCCTCCTTATTTCATTTTTGCCCTTTCGGTAGTTACTCAAAGCCGGTTTTTTCTCCATAGCTGCCATCCAGTAAATCTTCTCCGCCTCCCTGACTTTTCCCTTAACGCTCTTTGTTGACATATGGCTCACAATACCAGCCGTATATTTACTAGTGAGTCTTCTAGTTCTTTTTCTCCACTGTGTGTCCACGCTCTTCCTATACAAATAACGGAACACCTTCTCTGCCCATCTACTCTCCTTCATATTTCTTAGCCTTTCTTCGAACCTTATTTTGCTCTGCGCTTCCCTCGCCTCAAAACCTGCCCACCCCATATCGCCCTTTACAGCCTCGTTTGTCGTCTTCCCGTGAGCACCCAACGCGAGGCGTCCCACAGTCCTTTGATTTACATCCATTCCTGATTGCACCTCTGCCCTCATGCACACCACTGAGTTCCCAAAAGTAAGCCCTGGAACCATTACACCCTTCCACAGACCTCGAAGCACCTCATACCTATTGTATCCCCACAACGCTCTGTGCTTCATTATTGCCGCATTCCTCTTTCCTTTTGCTGCCGAGGCTTTTTCCTGTACCTCCATGTATCTATCACTCTCATTTACCCATACTCCAAGGTACTTGTATTCACTTACCCTCGGTATTTCTTGGCCTTGTATGGACACCGTCTGATCACAGGGATCATTGAATACCATCAAACCACACTTCGTTACACTGAATCCTAGTCCAAGAGCTTCACCTTCCCTTCCGCATATATTCGCCAGCTGCTGTATATCATCTCGACTGTCCGCAAATAAGACGATATCGTCCGCATAAAATAAACCTGGAAGCTTCTGCTCAATCATCATGCCGCCCTGTTTGTGTGACAGATTAAAACCAATGTTGCTACCTTCTAGCGCTTTTTCCATACTCACCATGTACAGCATGAATAACAGTGGGGACAAAGGACATCCCTGTCTCAGACCCCTGCTAACCTCAACGTTCTCTTTGCTACGCATTCCTTCCCACTCTATGCAAACTGTATTTTCTCGGTATATCTCCCTCAAAAGCTGTATACAGTCGTCGCCCATGCCCATTCCTTTCAATATATCCCACAAAATTTCCTGATTAACGTTGTCGTATGCCCCAGTGATGTCTAGAAAAGCCACGTACAAGGGCCTATTCTCTATTTTAGATATTTCTATACACTGAGTGAGAACAAACAGGTTATCGTCTAACCGCCTGTCGACTCGAAATCCGTTCTGAAGTTCTCCCAAAATATCGTTATGTTCGGCCCATGTTTCTATTTTCATTTTTACTGCTTGCATCGCCAACCTGTATAGTACCGATGTAATGGTTAGTGGTCTATACGAGCGAATCTTGTCCTTTTCTCCCTTGCCTTTATAGATTAAGTTCATTCTACTTTGTCGCCAACTGTCCGGTATTTGTCCGTCCTTTAAGCTTTTTTCTACTGCTTTTAACAATGCTTCTTTAGTGTTATGTCCTAGTTCGTTAATGAGGCTAACGGGAATCCCATCTAAACCCGCGGCAGTGCGCTTTGGAATTTTTCCTTCGGCCTTTTTCCAGTTGAAATTATCTAGTACTAGCTCTTCCTCTGTTGCTTTCTCCGCCACACTTTTACTCACTGGGGAGATCCCCTGGACGCTCTTTTGAAACGAATCGGCTGTTACCTTTTGGATGTAACCTAGCGCTTCGTACCCTTCCAATTGATTTCCTCCTTCATCTAGAATATGTTGTTGCGTTGTGACAGACTTCCTACCTAGCGCCTTTATGTGGCTCCAAAAAATCCTAGGCGCGGCCTCCTTTTTTTCGTGTATCTCTGTCATCCAGCGTTCACTTTCACCTTTAATTTTTGCCTCTACCAATTTCTGTACAAGGGATTTTTTCTCCAAATATATTTCCCATATTTTTTTGACTTCGTCCTGCGGCCGCTTCTCCTTTTTTGCCTTTCTATGCTCCCGTGATGCTTCGCGTCGCTTCTCGATCGCCTCCCGGATTTCCTTGTTCCACCAACTTTTTGGCTTCCTTTTTCCTTTCCAGCAAACGGTTTTCTTCTCTTTCCCTATCTCCTTCGTCATTAGATGTAACAGCTCCCTATACTCCCAGTCCTTGCCTGGTATTTCGCCTACTTCTTTCTCGACTCTTGCGGCTATATTTATTATTTGTTTGTCATTTAAATACGAGCTGCCAGACTTTGATTCCATGCTCGTATTTTTAGTTTCGTATCCCATTTGTAATGTTATTCGTTTATGATCACTACCCAAGCTGTTAATGCCTTCCTCGTCTATCCTCATTTCTGTCAGTTTGTGGTAAATTCCTTCAGTCATGAGACAATAATCAATACTTGATTGCTTGTTTCCGACTTCCCATGTGATCTGGCCGTCACATTTAGGCCCTGTGTTAACTATCTCCAGACTATGTTGCTCGCAAAGATCTAGTAATAACTTCCCATTGGTGTCTGAATATCCGTCAAGGTCATGTATGTGGGCATTCATGTCCCCTAGAAGGATGATTTCGGCCCCATTACCAAATTCCTTAATATCCGCACTCATGCAATCCACTATCTCCTGATTCTTTTCTCTGCAGTTATTCCCCGTCCACAAGTAGGCTACCCCTAGCCACGTTTCCTTTCCACCTACTGTGCCCAGAACCCAGAGGTGCTCTGAACACGTCTGTTTCACTCTAACCCATTTGGCTCCGCGGTGAATTAGCATTCCTACACCCCCATTTTTCCTTTCCGATATGGTCCTGTTACACCCTTCCCAAACATAATTTTTAATATGTGGTGGCTCTTCCAAGTCTCTAAGGTGTGTTTCTGCAACCGCATACACGCCTATCTGTTCTTTGTTTAACTGCTCCTCAATCTCTAACCATTTTGCCTTCTTTCTGCCACCCTGCATGTTTATGTAACTAATTGCAACACGCGCCTTTTTCCTTTTTCTTTTACCTTTTTTCTGGTTTTTCGCAATTCTACCTGTCAAAGCGTCCTCCTGTTTGTTTTCCCTGTTACGAGCTACCCCGGACTCCGAAGGGCCCGTGAGCCCCCCAAAAAAGCTACTGCGCGTCCTGCCAGTCGCCAGCCCACCTCGTGTCCAAGCCTCTTATCGAAATGAATCTTGTCTCTTTGGAATCCACCCCACCTGTGCACTTCCCTGTTTAAATCCACTACCTCGAAACCCTTCTCTCGACTAATTCGCCATATCTCTTTGTTTGCGTCGACTACCGCTCTTTGCAGGTTGATGTTGCGTACTGGTACTTCCGGTACTGTGCATACTACAATTTGCACCTGGGGGGACACGGTGCGCATGTCATCCACCCCTTTCGCCAAGGTCGTCGCTAGTCCTGACGATTCTTTTTTTAAGACGTCATTTAACCCTCCCGCAATTACAACGAGGTTGCGATTGTTAGCTTTAGCTGCGAGTTGTTCACCCGCTTGACTCATTACTGTCCCCAGCGTTTGTCCTGGGAACGTCCCTATCGCAACTCTCTTGTCGCCTTTCACCCTTTCTTTGATTGCCGCTGCGCATCGGACTAAATTTGAGTCACCGGCGATGATGACCTGTTCAGACATTCCTTCTGAAACCTGCACCTGGCTGCTGACTAGGTGACTAGCGTGAGTCACGGCTGCTGGTTTGCTCCCTCCCTCCCTCAAAACTACTTCCCGGTAGCTGGGCCCTGTGGCCAATGTATCTGCCTTTGTCATGCCTGTTTCCCTCATCTCTCCCGCACGGTGGGTCGTCGCCATAATGCTTCCGCCGTCACCTGCGTCTTCGTTCCCCTTCACGACCTTCGATAGGCCCTTCTCGGCTGCCCGGAGCCTTTCCTCCATGGCTGACGTTTTCTCTCGCTCCTTCGCCAATGCATTCTCCAGCTCTGCGATTTTCTCCATGAGCCCACTCTGGACCACCATCATATTTTTCATTTTCTCCTCGATCTCGCACTGTCTACACTTGGCGTCATCTTCTGCTTTCTCTTCCGCACTAATTTCCACCTTCAACCCTATCCCGCACTCTGAACACTTTACGGTCTTTTTGACCATGGCTAGCTCAGTTTACCGATGCCCACGTGTTAGAAAACTGTACTAAAATACACTGGTCTAAGCCAAAAAGAACCACAATAATAAATAAATACGCTACACTTCACAGCACCTGCGCATGCACGTGGTCGGTCTACGCGCAGGCCTCAGCCACGTGGTGGCTGGAGAAAAAAACACCTCCCGATATAGAAGCACCGCCATCCAGCGGACATTCCAAAGACTAAACGAGAGGTGGAACACGCACACTTTCTTAAGGCTTGCGCTTCGTGTCTACTTCCCACTTTTAACCACCCCGACTTCATGGTATATACTAGTTCAATGTATTTGTGGCACTCCGGCCAAACGCTCGGTAGACCTTTCTAAAGCGAAGGAGGTTACACCCGGCAAGTATAACGTAGCGACCCTTTCTTGTCAGATGTTTCTCAATGTACATTCCAATGTCAGCTAATGGGGAATGAGAGACAGGAAAACTCGGCTTTTACTTTCTTACAGCTTGCGCTTCGTACCTACTCCCCATCTTTAACCACCTTGAGTTAATGGCATATACTAGTTCAATGTATTCACGGCACTGCGGCCCAACGCTCGCTAAACCTTTCTAAAACCAAGAAGGTTACGCCCAACGAGTACAACGTAGCAACCCTTTCTTGTCAGATAGTGCTCAATATACATGGCAATGGCTGCTAATGAGGAATGAGAGACAGGAGAATTCGGCTTTTAGTTAACGGACACGCTACGAATTTTTTATTTTTCAACAACACACAGGAGAAATCTCCAACCGGCATCACCTTGCAGGTCAAAACGTAAGACTTGTTACACACTACGACTACGACTACGAGGGACGAACGGGTGCCGCTATAAGGAGCTTCGCCCCTAAAAAGGAATACCCTCTGCATCGTAGGAAAAGTCCTATTGTAGCGTAAAAGAACGTACTGAGCAGGCACTGAATGTTGATGTGTTCGCTCACAACACTTCGAAGCGGACGCAGCGAGCCTGCGAGTGCTCGACACGTGCCTCTTCTCCAATGGAAACCGTCCTTGAGCAGTGGCACTAAGGTGGCAGCCAAGTGAACTAAGCGTCTCCCGCAGTTTTTGGCGCACGCAGCAGGCCACACCTGTGCGCATTGGTCCAGCGGCCGTGGTGGAACACTCATTTTGATTTGAATACACTAAGCACTTGTGAGTTCTCATTAGCAGTTATAGGAGAACAAACCGATAGCTAATCTGTTAAAATTACGGCAGAGCTCGATGAATCTATGATTTTGCAGAAAGGTAAAGTTATCGATAAACATTCTGCTAAAAAAACGTGTACGAAGTTTGGAAGGTGAACAGAAAACGGCCAGTCTAGATTAGGAGCGAAGATCCTAATTTCCACATTTTTCTTTATTCTGCGAAGGATTCGTGACAATGACTGTATTTATTCGCAAAGGCGATTGCAATTGTTAAAGCACTACAATACATCAAGAACTAACAAAACAATAAAAGATTTCGAATTCACACAATAGGTTCAGCATGCCTTAGATGCCTTTAACAACCTACATAACACCAAGACATTTAATAATGAAATCAAGATTCTGGTAAGTCTCATAAAAAACAAATAAAATTACAGTTTCTTTTGTGAACGGCCATTCATGGCACTTTGGAAATGATATAGCCGATAAATTAGCCTACAAGGCCTTCATATCAGAAACTCCAGGGACAAGCCCAAATAGCCATACATTTCATCAAAGTTAAATTAAAAACTTGTAATAAAGGGGATGAAATTTGGCAAACAGAACATAAGAAAACAACATTTCATGATTGGATTGAAAGTGTGTTTTTGCATTCCGCAAAATTTACCACTTAATCACTACACAACTCAATTATTATCTGGACAAGGAGGTTTCCCATTCTACTTGCAAAGATTTGGAACAGAAATGATAGTACTCGTACTTGCGGAGACAATGTAACTAATATCAGTCAATACTTAAGTACAAATACACTTAATTTTTGAGATGAAATCACGATATTCACTGGATGTATTCTAGATAATAAACTAGACTTTGTAAAAGAAGTACAACTACAAACATTACAGGCCATGGTCAAATACAATAAAAAATGAATCGATTCCACATAATCATACAAAACTATTAACTAAAAAAGGAAGAAAAAAAAAGTTACTGAGCAAACAAGTCTACTGTCTACTGAATGTTTCTTCAACCAAACGAGGTTGGGTGCGCCCCCTCGCTTCTAGCACAGACAAGACTATTGTTTAAAAATGTTAACAAAAACATTTTTCTTGGTATATTGCGAGGAGCTCGGTGGACATTTTCGGGCATGGGGTGCTGCCGGCTTACTCTTTTAGATTTCTATTACATGACATAATTCTTCAAATGCATTAACTCAACTTTTTATATTCCCTTTCCTATCTCTTATTTCAATTATTCAATCTTCAATACAATAATTCATCTATTCTTCACTCTCCTTTTCTGGTAAAAAATATTACTGAGCAAACTGATTGCACTATCAACACATCGTACTTCCTATTTTGATCGCAAGAGCAACCCTCATTCCAACTACAACTGACCGAAATACAAACCAGCTGCAGCCAATTTGGTTTGCAGGGACAAGTTCTTTGTCTTCTGGCTCTGGTGCGCTGTGGTCTAACCATAGAATGATCACTTGGGACGCGGATGTCACGTGCCCTAACCAATTTGGCAATCTTTCACTTCTCAGCCCACAAGCAGACATGTTGATCTCTGGAGTTCCGACCTACTTAGATTTGGCAACTGGACCTTGCTATTGAAGGCCACCGGTTCCAATTGGCCTCTGAACATCGTCATCCTTTAGAGATCTGCGCTGAACGTCATCATAGCTGACACCTTCGGGTGAAAGATCTCTTACAGCTTGACCTCTCTTTCTTCTGTCTTCTTTATACTTCGTTCTGCTCATATTTATCTAGCTGAAAAATTCTAGAATGCTCACCGCTTCTCCCACCCCATCGGGCCCGTCGGGGCATTCTGGGTGATGAGGAGGCTATAAGCGGTGAAGTATTCGTGAGGCATCAACTTGGAGGACGCCTCGGGGTGCCAGCTCCCGGAAACTGCAAGACGTACAAAACCACCCAACCGTGGCTGATTCTCCAGCCCCTGGAGATGTACAGATCTAGGTTGAATGCCGTTCGAGACCATGGGCCGAGAAAGTTTTTTTAGACATTATTGTAATGGCAGCCCCCATATCCAGATCAAATAGATCAAAATTCAAGACAGAGGACACTGACAACAAAAATATATATAAATAAGTTAACCTAAGTAAACGCCCGCTGTTGCCGGGCTCATTTGGTTGTGATGCGCTGGGAGTAGTGACCCCCCCCCCCCAATTTTAAAATTTTCTACGCTCTTATTTATTTTGATCGGTATTACCTCTTTATACTTGTGATACGGCTTGCAAACATTTATTTATGTTTTCATTCATTTTACCCCACAATAATCATTGTACTTATTGGTAAATGAAACAAGTAATCACACAGAATAGATTTTCAAAGACGGCACGACATTACTTTCGCTTGATATAGTAATATTTTGACCCACTAAATTTTGATAACTTTTGTTGCTTTTGATAGTTGCAGATACGTCCCTATGTGGATACTTAATTTGTCAGGAAAGCTCTGTGCACGTACAATTCGAGGCATGTGAAATATCGTCGAGTATGCTCAAAATAACAACTCAGGCTTGGAGATAAAAACTGTTTTGGAACGCCTTAATGAGGAATGATTAATCTTTGAAATTCATTGTACCGCCAAATTTTCGGTACGTGAAACAAGTGATGGGAAATAAGCTTCCAGGTACAAGAATATTTCTACAAACTTTCGAAGACCTAAACATAGTCTCAAGGCTTGCTTCTCGGTGATTACAAGAGTTGGCCGCTTATAAGCAGTGATTGACAGTTCGTATCTACCCGTGGATGGCGCGAACAGACATTGGTATTTTCAAGGGGAGAGCTTTGAGAAAAGCTGACATTGGCGGCGTTGACCCGACGACTGCAAAAAATGAAGATCAACGACCTAGCCGGAATTGAGCCCATGTATTCTGCGTGACAATCAAGTATTCAATCACACAACCAAGCCAGGTCTCAGAAGTGCTTTGGGAGACCCTATGCAGGCGTAATATTGGTGAATGGTCAAACGTGGTCGCAGTGATAGTTATCTGATGTCATAAGCATTACATCCCTACACCCATAATACAAACGTCACCGACCTTGGGTTAACACCAATTTTGGTTAGACACCATCCATTCTAATTGGTTTGCGTAGCACTATCTATGGTTACAATCTTTGCAAGCGCAATCGCTACATATCAGCTTAATCTGCTGGTGTTGCTGATACCAACGTTCATGGCATCATTAAGCAACTCTACGCAGTAGTTATCATAAGAAACTGTTGAACTTACGTCTGTGCGCATAGCAATTGTACACATTTTCAGTGGCGTAACATTTTGCTCGATGAAACATAATTCGCCACAGTCACCACATTTTTCACATAACATTTATTAACATAATGCGGGGATCTCTCAGACTTTTTTATCTTATACATTTATGTGGTTTTGTTTCAATTATCGGTTATAATCAGGGATGGCCTAAATATGACGGAATTTAGGTAACGATGTGAACAGTGCTTCAAAATTTTTCTACAATAGCTGTTGAAACTCAACAAGCACAGGGAGAACGTCAGGTTTCCTGAGGTACCACTATCATCATCGACAGAGGGTGGGACACGACAGCCATTACTCCCTCTTTCACCTGCATCGCCCGAAGGAAAGTGCTGTACTTCAAATAGTTTATTCATTCGTGGAAAGCCAGCGCTCATGTTGTTATATCTTTTCTAAGTACCCATTTTTTATGCGCTATTTTGCATTTACAACCTAGATTGTTACCAAGTTGCCCACTTTTTATACTTACTGAATGTCAGACTTTTCAACTTTCCACTGGGTTAACTGTCGCCAAGCTTGCAGACAATAGCCATGCTCTTCTGTTTCCCGTTACCCAATGTGTTAACAAAGTGGATGAAAAGGAAAGTGGAAATCCCGCACAAGTAGACGAGCTCAATGAAGACAAACAATGGAAGAAAGCATGCAATGACAAGCGGTAGTTTCTACTCGCTCTGTGCGTAGCCCTCCTGATCACACCGCTCAATCTCTAAGATTTTCTCCTTCTGTAAGCAAAAGCCCACTTTTGTGGGTATTTTCAAGTGCCCGATGTTCGGCATTGTCATAATATGTGCTGCGCGGACGCGAAACAGAAACTAAAAAAACGACAAATAGTGTGCCGTGCGGTGGCGAAGAGGATGTGATGTGTGCGTGTATGTGCCGTGCGGTGCCTACGAGGAAGACGACAGCTCGTGAGGCGCGGGCTCGAGGGTGCGGGACCCGTGGCTTCGGCAGTGCGCGAGGTACGTCGTTCGAGGCAGGACTACCTCGTTGGGCGTCTGGCCCATAGGTACGACCCAGGCCACGTCGCGACACTCGTACCAGCCGAGTGGACAGCTCAGCCTCCGCTAGACGACCGGTCTAGGAGAGCTGGCGCCAGGTTCCTGAACCTGTCCTTGTCCCGCTGGTCGTGGAGAGCTGGCGCCGGGTGCCTGAACCTGCCCTTGCGCCGCTGTTCCAGGAGGGCTGGCGTGGGTTCCCGAGGCGGACTGCAGGTGCTCAAGGGCACAACTCCCTGCCGCCGGAACACGTGTGTCGTCGGCTCCAGTTCGTCGACAGTGGCGCTGAGCCACTGGAGTTCGACGCGGCGACCCTGCGTCTCCCGACCTCGTCACTGCAGGTGACGACGCCGCACAACGTCGACTTAGCCACTGAATGGTGCGACGGGGCATCAACGACGGCCCAGGCTACTACCCCGACGACCTGAACTGTAGGCCGAACGTTCTACTTATTCATTTAGTTTAGCCGCGTGTTTTTGTTAGGAACTTCGTAATGTGTGGGTTGTCCATGTGTGAAGGGTACAATAGAAGTTGGACGTGTGTTTGTGCACTGGCGTGCTGTCTGATTCTTTCTGGAGCGGTCCTGCCCCAATAACATCACAGGCATATTAGGTGTTCCAGCTAGTTTTGTCTAATCTAGCCGTACTTTTCTCATCGAGAGATGTTATGGAATAAGCACAAAGCCAAACCACGAGATTAAAATAACTGGAATAATAAGAATGGGGTGGAGCACAACGGCCAGCACTCTCAAATCATGACTGGTAGATCACCACTATCTCTCAAGGAGAAGGTATATAACAGCTGCATCTTGCTGGTACTTAACTAGAGAGCACAAATCTATAGGCTTACAAAAAAGGTTCAGCTTAAATTGAGGACGACGCAGCGAGCGATGGAAATGTAGATCATAGGTGTAGCCTCAAGAAACAAGAAGAGAGCTGAGTGGATCTGGGAACAAACCGGGGTTAAGGATATTGTAGTAGAAATCAAGAAGAATAAATACACATAAGCTGGGCATGTAGTGCGTAGGCAGAAAAACGGTTGATGAAAATGGGCAACTGACTGGATTCCCAGAGAAGGCAAGCGGATAAGAGGGATACAAAAAGCAAGGTGGGCAGATGAGATTAGGAAGTTTGTGGGTATAAATTGGCAGCAGCAAGCACAGGACCAAGTTGAGTGGCAAAACATGGGACAGGACCTTTTTCCTGCAGTGGGCTGTCGTCAGGCTGATGATGAGAGTCATGATGATGATGTATTTCCAATGATCAGTGTTCGATTGTCTTGAAAAGCAACATACTTTGTAGTGCAATATTTAAATAGCACCAAAATGTTGCAGTAGGTGTTCTGCTGTGATGACTGTGGAGTCGTTTTATATAACTATTTTATTGCAAAACATTACTTTTTTCCGCCGATATTTCATTTAGCTATGGCAGGGCAGCGTTGCTACCCGCCAAAGATAGCGCCACGTACATATGTCTCAAAATCCTGGCACTGAAGCTGCCATCTTTTTCTCAACTTTCGTATTTTATAAAGCTTCGTATTCAAGCTTCGTATTATATAAAGGTTCAGAAAAATCACGCTCGAGTGGATTTCAGCTGCCAAAGAACAAGTAAATGGGCAGGCCGCTGCAGTGAATCAGTAATCGCACAACACGTTTTCTCTTGGGGAGATTTTTACGAGAACACTAGTCTCCTGTCAATCAGCATATACTTCGACAAGTTGCAAGTATTGGCACTCTCTATAGAAGGGCTGGAAAGATTGTAATGTTTGTTGTTTAGGGGTGAAGCTTTTGTAATGCGTGGAACGCAAGTATTCATTATATTTTTAGTGTTTTTTTCGAGCCGACATGCAGTCTGTTACCTGCTCAGCCTTCGCGTAACATGTCTGATGCTCTACCCATTAAACTACAAGAGCGGTCTTATTGTGGTCCACATTATCAAGTATTCTTGTGCGTCTAAACATGAAAGTTTTAGCCAGTACCACTCCTACCTAGGGTCGTGTCGTGGGACACTCTTTTCGCCATGAGGCGTCAATTGTCAGGTATTTTGCTACAAGGTTTCACAAAGCATTAAGTTTTTGCACACAACTTGAAGGCACCAATTCTCCCAGATCGAAACTGTCGCCGTGAATTAAAGCACTCGCTTTCCTTTACTACAAAGAACTAGTAAAATTGGTGCAAAGAGAATAAAGCGCACGGAAAGACAACTTATCGCTGGCAGGAAGTGAACCAGCAACTTTAATATAACGCGTCAGACGCTCTACTAAGTGAAGTGGCAAGTTTGCATCGTACCAGCCTTTCCACACTGTAAGCAAGAAATATTCGAAATGGGAGTTTCTCAAACATAGAAGCCCCCAAAATTCCCCTGCCCCAATTATTTACTCTCTAAAGAGTTTCAATGATCTGAATTTTCCCAGGGAGTTTCAGGTCACGTGGTTACAAACACCCTGTGGGATTTATAAAAACCCGTTTTGCTCGTTACGTGCGCATGCGTGCGTGCGTGCGTGGGTGCATGCGTGTGTGTGTGTGTGTGTGGTGTGTGTGTGTGTGTGTGTGTGTGTGTGTGTGTGTGTGTGTGTGTGTGTGTGTGTGTGAGTGAGTGAGTGAGTGAGTGAGTGTGTGTGTGTGTGTGTGTGTGTGTGTGTGTGTGTGTGTGTGTGTACGGCATATGTTTGCACATACGTCGGTGTGAAAAACAAGTGCTTCGTGTGACTGACCGTGTGAGCATCTGTCGACAGTGAAGAAAATTATAAGTGCAGCGAAGAATTGTCACAACCGGTTGGTGTTTACTGTGAACATTTCAATGTATTTCGCACCGTTCGACGCCGGTCATCGGTACGATTCCTCAACGAAACTCCGCGAATGCCGCGCTTCAAATGGCCGAACTACAAAATTTCTGAAGAATAATTGAATAGTAACAAAAGTAAGCTGTTGCGATCGTCAGCGATTGCTCCGGGAGTTTCACCGTCTATAACTTCGAATCGGTCCGAAGGAGGCTTCGCTCGACACCAGCAGGCTGGCCGGACACCGGTGTGAAAATGGCGCCGGCGACGCGCTCGCCCCGTCTCCACTGATGGCGACTTCTCGGAGTGTCACCGGTATTTCACCGGCTCCAACATCTGAGCAGTAAGAAGCCCTCGCTATGTCGTCGATATCAAAGCGGCATCGTAGCCAGCATGCACTGCGTGCCGGCCACCGTTGCGAGCTCTACGAGGTAGCTCTACGAGGTAGCAAAGAATTTGTTTCACAAAAAAATAAAGGCTGCTTGAATGTATAGTATTTTTCTGTGCCTTGCGATCGCAGCTGTCAAATGACTAACGCGAAGGCGAGCGCCGAACGAGGCGGAGACGCACAGAAATGGCGTACGGCATGCATGCCCATGCAATGCATGCGGGTAACAGGAACCACGACTCGTTTAAAGTCATCGCTCCGTAGCTTAAACTGCATGGACAGCGGACACCTATTTCTGTGCATAGGAAAAATCACCAGACGATAACTGCACAGCAGCAAGTATTTTGTGATTGCCAGCTGTCATTCATCGAATCACCGTGCCGCACACGTGAGTGAGGCCTAGTCTTCGAACGCGGCAGCGATGGTGTACCTCGGTTCATCGCTAGAGCTGCTGAATGTGCGTCGTTGATGTATTCATGCAAGGCCACTAGGGCTTCGTGTACGATTCACCGCATTTTGCAGATTCACACACAGTACTACTAAGGCGAATTCAGCCCGTACTACAGCGCACGACTGATGAAACCCTTTCACTATAGTTAAAAATTTATTGAATGTTAGGCAGATTTAGGATGAAAGGCGTGTGCATTGAAGTTTTTAAACTAGGCCACCGCGATTTCATACCTACGCCATGCATGCTTATTGCTTAATTGTTAGAAAAAAAGGTCCCTCCCGAGATACATGCGAGGTCAGAATATGGTGCCTATATATACCTGGTGACTGAACCATGAGGTGTGTAGCCCGAGTGGCAAGCTGTGGTGAGTGTGAGTGTTGTAACATTATGCGAATGCTGTGTGTATTTTTCTGTACTGTGATCAATACTTTGTGCTTCGAAGGTATCGAAATTAAAGTTACGCTTGCACATGGTATGGCTGTCGACGTAATTTTTTTTCTCGGTTGATATAAATATATACTCCCATATGGACCTGAAAAATTTCCCCGATGAATGTAAATAAAGACACCCTAAATCCACCCAGAAACCCCTTCCTGTTAAGGAGTGAATTTTTTACTCCCTCCGGACGGTGTATATAAAGCCCCCATCAGGGCATGCGCTACGGGACAAGTCGTTTACTCCCATCATCTCGGCTAAATTTTGTTTACAGGGCATGTACTTAATTTTCTTCGCACTTCTATTACTTAGTCCCTCGTTACATTTCTTCAGCAATGTTTTAAAGAAGAGAAGACCACAAATAACAGACCCTACACTGTCATTCACTTCATTGTCTGATATATTTTCTTAAGGACGTTTCTGACAAATAAACATAGGTGCTCTAATATTCATAAATGGCCATGTATTTTACTTGTGGCTGTAAGCATATGTTGCCGCAACGAACGTCTGTCATGCTTTGTGCCCTTCTCGTGTGCCCTTCTCGTATTTTGGTATACGCTGAGATGCCAGCCTTGCAGGCGACAATATGTCCACGAAGCCATCTCGACTCACCTTGAGTGCAAGAAATTGTTTTTTTTTGTGCAGGAGACGCGCAATGACTGGTCGCTTTTTCTCTTCCTGCTCACTGAACAAGGAAGCACAGAGGAGCCATGGAATGGTGACTTACTGCGGCTGTTATTGGACGCAATTTTGGCGTTGCTTTGTAGATTACACTTGAAAGCGCGTGTAACTATTGCACGTGCCCTTAACGCGTTCACTAGAGACATTAGAGGAAGTTGAGCCTGATAATTCATTTGCGCTTTTCCTCAATGTAGTTACCTAGATTCCACTTTGAACTTGTATACACAAACGGGTGGATGACAAAAGCTTGGTTTACGTACATTGTTGTCCGACCACTATTGTTCGCATTATATACACACAAAGCCTAAATTTACCAAACATCTCAATAGCAATGTACCAGGTAGGAGGTCCTTCATAACCCCAATAATGGTTTGCATATCTTTGAGATGAAAAAAAAAGACAAAAAGGGAATAGCCACAACGACTTATTTTATTATACCGCTTGCAACTTTCACCGACGTAAGAACTTCCTCTCTGAGTTCATTTCCCTACAATAGATCAATGCACACGTTCGTATACGAGACCTGATTGTCATTTCTATATACGATGGGAGGCAAGCTGCAGGATAATCAGTACGAAACCGTCTTGACAGATGTCCATTTCTTCTAATGAAGCGTGTAAGCCTTCAATAACCAACCGTAAAACATTTTATATTGAATGAACTTCTGATTCTATGTACATATACACTGTCACGCTAGGCTGCTTTTCCCTTCATGGTTGCTTCACGAAAATAAGTACCACATTGTAAAATGATACCGTAAAATACTGTTAACAAACTTCCTTTTACCAGTGTGCCTTCAATTTGTAGAACGCGCACATCCTGTATAATTTTACAAATCATCAGCTTTGGCACGGGAATAGATTACGAAAATACAGGGTTTGAATACTTAGGCGCTTTAATGTTAAGTGCAAAGTGAGCCGTTAATCAAGCAAAGCAAATTTCACAGAGAAGTATTCTGAAATCATACAACACATTAAAACAAGACAGAAGTTTCCTTACGTACATCACTAGGTTAGGCACGTTTCTGTGTTCGGATAGAGGCTCAAAGGCAAAGGTAATTTTGATGCACCAACAAACCTGTAGCTGTTTAGGCTTAATGATCAACTATTTGCTTAAAATGTTTTAGACAACAGAAAAACATACACGGCCGGCAGGCACCGGATCTTGTATCTTCCGTGTATTGTCTAATGCATTTTGTGCAAGTAGTTGATCATGGAGTACTTATTAGGTCGAATCTACATCACCTTAAGCTGTTTAGGCGATGCCGGGCACACTGTACCTGATTATTGGGAATGTCTCTCTCTTTGAATACGAGGCACAAATCACTGTCTAATACAGCCTGATGGTAGAGCTAAATTCTGAAATGCTTGTATTCAGCTTTTCTTAAATTTAGAGCCACAATATATGATGAAGCAACTTATATTCATGCAACTGCAAGCCCACCACGCAACGCGTCCGTGATTGCAATGCGCAGTCTGTCAGGTCCTTTAAAGGCACACACTGCAGAACCTCTAATATGTTTTAGAGCGTTTCTTAACGTACGCCGTGTAGTAGAAGTCTGTGAAAAGAGTAGCAAAAAGGATTCCTTCGAGAGCACCAACAAAGGCAAGGATTCGCGATATGCCACAGTTGACGACAACCGGTATGAGGGCGTGGACCGCGAGCGCAGTGAATTGGACGATCTGGAACAGTGTGACGTACTTCTTCCACCACAGTTTCGGTCGCAGCGAGGGCTCCAGTGCGGAGAGAGCGTAGTACGTGTACATTACAACGTGAACAGCCGAGTTGAGCAGCGGGAAGGAGAACACGTGTCCTGTGATGCCCAGTGTCAACACCAGCCATACGGACCACAGTGCAAGCGAGTGGTGCAGCAGATGCAAGAAGCTGAGGTGGCGAGTCTTCTTTCGCAGCACGAAGAACAGGGTGTCCAACATCTCACCGGCCTTCATGAGCATGTAGTACCAGGCCTTGTCGAGAAAGAACATGTTTATTCCAGTGGGCCTCGGGTCAGTTGGCCAGCACAGCAAGCTGTGGCCGTCGCGCATTCCCATGTACGTTATCGTAATGTACATGAAGTACACGCTCAGTCCAACCATGGTGGCATTATAGGCAAACAGAAGGTTTCGTATTTTGAATGGTTGGCAATCGCGCATGAGCCAAGGTCCGATCCGCGTAGCGAAAAGCAGGTATATTCCAATGAGGGTCACTATGGGCACTGGGCTACCCATGAAAGGCCAGCCGCTTGTCCGTGGATCTGCAAGCTGGACGTAGTGGTCATGCAGGCTTCCAAGTGGAGTCGTCATTGTGGTCGTCGTATTTCGGGACATCATGACTGCTGGAGGGCAACCGCTGGTGTGGCACGTCTCTCAGTTGTGGGCGAAACTGGTGTCTGTGCTGTGTTTTTTTCCAAACTTGGAGAAGATACGCATTCTGGGTATGCTGCGTCACTGGTCTCCTCGCGGGTGTTGTCGTGTCAGCCACACACGGAGTACAATAGCTGTGCCGTGCTTGCCGCACGTGACAGACAACGGCGATAGAGAGGGAAATAGGCGATGGTCGCTCAGAATTAATAAGACGCATTGTTTTCGAATGACCCTGAATCGTTCCGACATCTTCGACTTGACCTTGTTTACGATTTTGAGGAGGAAAAAAAAGGAAAAAGTCATTTGTGTATGCGAGTGCAAAGGGCATGACCAAGTATTCTCGCGAGCCTATTTTTGTGTTTCTCCTTCCACAATCGACACCGCAATTGCATAGACATTCTTATATTGGGAAGTAGGTCACTGGGGATGATTAACCTAAGAAAAGGGACTACTTAGAAAGAGTCCATTTGGCCTTTACGCGTGTCTTAAGCTGCAGCAATACTATGCAGCGAAGACAAGAAAGGGTCATGCAAAAGTTTTATGTAAACTTCCTGAGGTGAATGAGCGACTTATAACGCATATACTTTACAAACTACGTTAGTAATGTACTCGAGATGAAAAAAACTGCTTTTTGGTTGAGCGCATATCTTCGCATCTGGCTACGTTGCTAGTAGTGCGAGGGGACGTAAAATTCTTGCTCGTGGGCGTTCTATTACTTAATATCATTGAGACACTTACTAACTTTCAATACAACTTCAAGTATTCTAGTCAGTGCGAATGCTTCGACATACACTGTATATGCATGCGTCTAGCACTAAGTTACAATAAAAGCGCACGCCTTCATCCCTTTTATATTAACAAAACCCTAAAGCGATAAATGTACGGCAGAGGTTAAGATGACCAAACATGAAGAAAATCCTATGGAATGTTGGAAGAAGCAAATAAAGAGACAGGCCTCTCCCACGCATCATGATTTATTAGGGTTAGTTAGCTAGTAATATTGGGTTTATCGGCGCAAGAGTGACTCAGACTAGGCTGCTCCAAACACATGGGGTCGAATGTGAAAGATATCGACGAAGTTTATACTTGCATTATATGTACTGAAATTTCCAGCACTCTTGTGAAAGGAAAGAAGGAATATGAAGCTCCAGACGCTTAGTGGCCGCACTGAGAACAGTTCTTAAAAAGTACTGGCATTTACGAACTGATGCAGGTAATCTTTGCCACAATGTTCCCTACCCATATAGCAACTCCACGTATAGTAACAACAAGCTTATTAACATTACTACCAAAAAACCAACACTTTACATTTACTTCATTAAACTGCAAAGTAAGGCTAAATTAGCTTTCTATATACTATCACAGTAATATACCTTGTTTGTACGCGTACCACGACTAGGAACGTACGATTTCACGCAAATACTTCTCCCAGTTCTGTTATTGTGCCGTTTGCCTTTTATTACGTCGGAGCACTAACTGCAACAGCGTAAGGTCTATACTCGGCACAAGCGAAAAAAAATTCAGCAGACCTCACGTACCTTCGCAATTGACATATGCGAAGCATGTGGATGAAAGGTGACTGTGTTGAAATTTTTATACAGCAAACCGTTTTCAAGTGGCGCTAAATATATGTAAAAATGCAAGCACAGACATATGTCAAACATTCACATATTCTTTAAATCAGCTGTTGTTTCCAGCTTCGTCATGCCAACAGCAACATGGATATCATGAATATTAGCAACACCAGAAGCGGTAACCTGATATTAAGCATTGGTGCTCTTGCTGGTGCTCGGAAGTAAGGTAGCCCTGAACACTGCTGCATGAACCAACTTCAGTGAGTGGCGCCAGCTACAATTGACGCTAACCCGACGGGACGACTTTGTCCAAAAAGTACATATACAACGTTTACAAAATTCGATAACCACTACTGCAAGAAAAGTTGACGTTTCACGAATATTACGGTCTAGTTAAAAATAGTTCCAAGAGCTGGCATGGCTCTGGATAGAATACTTGGTAGCCACGCAGTATGGTATAGGGTTCGATTCCTGCTGTTACTCTGACACTGCATTTGTCGGGTCAACGCTGAAACTGAAACCTTTTTTAATGCTCACGCGTTAATATTAACTATGCGCGTTGTCACTTTTTATGGGTTGAAGATATAAACTGGCAATCACCTGTGGCAGATACTCGGATACCAGTGGCACATATCCGCCCTTGGGCATATGTTAAACTTGTGAGGAAAAGTGTTTGATTACGTACGTGACGGCATCGACATTTTTCATGTCATCGAAAGCAAGTCGTATTCATCGAACTATAATACCCTTCCATACAAATATTCGTTTACCCCAAGTAAAAGGGGTGACCACGAAAGAATTCAGACGTAAATAGACGGATAGATAGATAGATAGATAGATAGATAGATAGATAGATAGATAGATAGATAGATAGATAGATAGATAGATAGATAGATAGATAGATAGATAGATAGATAGATAGATAGATAGATAGATAGATAGATAGATAGATAGATAGATAGATAGATAGATAGATACTCAAAAAGCCCACAATGCGCGCAAAACACCAACAAGCATTGTGTTTAAATTTCTGCTATAAGGTACAGTGTGGCCAATCTCCCTTGTGGGTATGAGCCAAGATCTTTTAGACGACAAAACAAAACAAACGACCACCGATCCTTTGTTTGTTTTCTTCAATATATGGCACGTATCCCACTTCAGAGGGTTGGCGAAGAATGCCATGTTGAGACATTTAACTGGCCCCGTTGCGGTGGTCTAGGTGGCTAAAGGTACTCGGCAGCTGACCCGCAGGTCGCGGGTTCTAATCCCGGCTGTGGCGGCTGCATTTTCGATGCGGGTGGAAATGCTGTAGGCCCGTGTGCCCAGATTTGGGTGCACGTTAAAGAACCCCAGGTGGTCGAAATTTCCGGAGCCCTCCACTACGGCGTCTCTCATAATCATATGGTGGTTTTGGGAAGTTAAACCCCACATATCAATCATTCAATCAATCGACACATTGAACTGTTATTTTAAGAATGGTAAATGTATAAAAAATAAATGAACGAAATGGCAATAATACGCTAGTCATTAAATTAATTCTACAAGTATTATGTATTGAGCTTGTATTTCAGACAACCGAATTCACCTGATAGGAGCGCTGATTATTATTTTCACTTCGTTCCTTCGTTTCTTTCTTCATCCTCAATTAATTGCTTTCTTGTGCTCCAAACAATGCAACACTAACTATACCAACGTTCTGCTCTCTTTATCAAAATGAAATTATTTTGATATAGAAAAAACTTTTTAGTGAAATTTTAGGTGCTTTTGATAATTCAACCTTCGTTTGATTTTCGCTTATTGCCCTGTGCCGTAGAAATTTGAAATACTGTGCTTTCAGTGTA
Source organism: Rhipicephalus microplus (assembly GCF_013339725.1). Classification (NCBI taxonomy): domain Eukaryota; kingdom Metazoa; phylum Arthropoda; class Arachnida; order Ixodida; family Ixodidae; genus Rhipicephalus; species Rhipicephalus microplus. Next base: position 52,918,039 of record NC_051171.1, on the reverse strand, counting down.
TAGGTACTTGTATTTAGGTATATAGGTATAGACATATAGGGGGGGGGGGGTGAGTCGGCGTTACCAGTTCCAAGCGATGATGATTGATATGATTGATTGATTTGTGGGGTTTAACGTCCCAAAACCACCATATGATTATGAGAGACGCCGTAGTGGAGGGCTCCGGAAATTTTGACCACCCGGGGTTCTTTAACGTGCACCCAAATCTGAGCACACGGGCCTACAACATTTCCGCCTTCATAGGAAATGCAGCCGCCGCAGCCGGTATTCGAACCCGCGACCTGCGGGTCAGCAGCCGAGTACCTTAGCCACTAGACCACCACGGCGGGGTGGTTCCAAGCGATGGAACTGCTCTGTAATAGGACACGCGCTTGCCACGCGGAATGGCTAAATTTGATTTCCCCAGGGAACCGGCTTTTTGCAGCAGAGGTGTTAGTGTCAAACTCTGCCACGCAAAAAGGTCATCATTGTCATCATCCTGTTCAAGCTAAATCACCACCTGAGAACACCTGGTTAACAAGGAGAGCAACAAGGTTCGGCACGTTAACCTGTGTTTGCCACCCGCGTTTTCGCGTGTGAATTTTCAGTGGAGAAGTGTGGTGAGTAGTGAAAAAAAATTGCCCGCAGCTTCCCTCGGGGGAACACTGAGGAGGATGCGGAGCATATAATTGGTTAACGGGTTGTTAAAGTGCGACTTACTTGGGTCGATGGCTAAATTGGTTAACGTGGTTGTGAAATGGGGTGTTAAATTGCGACTTACTTGGGTCGATGGCTAAATTGGTTAACGTGGTTGTAGGAGGGGGTGTTAAATGAGTGAACACGTACACACGTATGCGAAAGGGCGGCGCTGGTCGAAGGGACGTAGATCATTGTGTTTGTGGATTCGTTGGAATTCATTTCACCGCGACGTTGGACGTCGACGCGCCGTACAAACCAACCGACGAGCGGCAACTGAGCGAGCGAGCGCCGACCTTGAGTATATATACAGCGCGACGGCGCATGCACTGTCAGCTGTCGAATGTTCGAGAAGGGGGAGAAGCGCAACGGCGCATGCGCGCGCGTCAGCTGCCGATGTTCTCGAAGCGCGACGGCGCATGCGCGCGCGTCAGCTGCCGATGTTCTCGAAGCGTGACGGCGCATGCGCGCTACATTATACAGCTAGCGAATGTTCGTGAAGAGGAGAAGCGCACGTGGTGTGTAGAGGAGGAAGGGTGCACAGATGGTGGAGGAGTGAAGCGCGCGCGGTGTGTAGAGGAGGAAGGGATGCACAGATGGTGGAAGAAGGAGGAGGAAGCTTGCGGACGGCGCCGCACTACAAGCCTCGAGTATTAGATGCTCCGCATCTAAAATGGCCAATCACCGTGGCACATACGCTCTATGAAGTTTTATAGCACAGCTGTAGGGGTTGTGGTTGGCCCAGTGTCGTAGATAGAAAGCAGGAGGACGAGAAAATAGTTGGAAAGTGTTGCGACCGGGGTTTGCAGGCACTGGAGATCTGGGATGAAGTTGTCGAGGCAGGAGGAAAAGAGACTTGAAGAGGGTTTATTTACATTAAGTACTTGGTGAGCTCTCGTACATGACGAGCTCTTTCTTACATGGCGAGCTCTCAAACGTGGCGCTACATTGTTCTCTACATGGCTCTCATCTGAATTAGCCGGGTGGCTCATTTTGAAGGCTACGTTCTCCCCAGATCCCTAGATCAAGGAACGCGTGCAGAGGAACTGTCCAATCACAGATCACACACAATCGGCGAGGGTAAAGAGCATGCGTGGCCCACGTGAACAATCAATATGGAGACGTGATCACTGCACTCCAAGGTGACATCAGCGGGGCTCTTCCTCGCCGTGTGTGCGCCACTGTTCGAAAGGTCCCAAGCTCATGAAAGCATACAGCTAAGGGTCCGCCGAACTGCTCGCTCAATAAGCGGGGTGATTCGCGGCTCCCGCCTCGATCTCTTTTAAGGAAGATGCTGCACTCGCTGTCGTCTCTCGAATGGCTTACGGCGTCGTGGCGACACGACGCCTCATCCTCCGGCTAAGAGGGGCAATACCTGGCGCACCTAGGCAGCCGGTCGTTCAGCTTCTTGTTTGAGGGTCAAAAGAGCGCCGCTTTCTCGTCAGCTCAGGTGCCAGTCACAACAAAAGGAAGGAAGGAAAAAAAGATTGAAAAAAAAGTGTTGGAAGCGAGAGCGACTACCGAACAGATACATATAAACAAGGGCATTCAAAGGGTGAAAGCGAAATAATAACACGGAAAGGAGGAAAGATATAAACAAACAAACGTAGAAAGACAGAGAAACAAACAGACACACGCAGGAAAACTCAACCCAAAGTGAGAAAAGATAAAGAAAAGGAGCAAGCATGGTCATGAAAAGAGGAAAAGGGTAAGAAAGAAGCAGGTGGTAGACTAAAAGCGCTGCAAAGTCAGACCAGCTAATTGCCAACCAGCTCTTTTGTGGCCCAGCCCTATTCTGTTTAGTGCGAGCCGAGCTGATTTTCATTCTCTATTTATCTGCAGTTTGGTCCAGTTTCTGCGCTTATTTTTCGCTCGAAAACAACGACGCCGATGCCGACATCAGAATTTCTGTTGAACGCGATCTTTGAGGCTTTGGCGTTAGAGGGTCCCCTGCAAGACTTCTCGAGTATGACCAAAAACACTGCCCATCGGTAGTCGAGGCTGCCGAAAACACGCGAGCCAAACATTTTAGCCCAACACGGAGCCTGGTATTGATAAGAAATTCTGAAGGTCAGCTACATATCGCTTTCTTTTTTGTCGACAGTTGATGCTACATAATCTACAATCATTGTGTCTAAGGCCCGAATATTACACCATTGGCTGATTTCAGCTTGCACGCTCATGTGGCCGCCGCGAGAGGCCACAACGTCTCCGGGCATGCCTGTGCACGCGATCATGATGAAAAGCGATACGTTCGATAAAAAAAGAAGAGAAAGAGTGTTCGAGGTCATGAAAGTTACATCACTTACCTCGTTCCCGCGTGACATCCCTGCCTGTTTATCTTTCAGCGCTTTCGTCGGGTAGAGGGAAGACACAAATCAGTTGCAGGGTGCAGTAAATCTTTGTTCACTCGTTTTGAACGGATTCTCAAAATATATGCCCTTATCAATTCGCGAGAAAAGAAGCTGTTTGACTGTATACATTCCATGGCTACGTAATCTGTGCTGCAGTACCCCTTTAGCACTGCCAGACAAGCCCGAAATCTAGTGAGAAAGCTAATGCCAATCAAAACAAAACTATGAATCAACGGTTTTACCAATATGTCCATGGGCCACGATTCCGCTACGTATTTGCGGCAAGTAGCCGAATAACAGCAGCTGTGTGATCTATACCGCTCGTGTGGATGAGCTCGTGAGCTTTCATGCTTACCTGCAACCACACATAGAATGATAAATTGCGTAGTTGTTCGCAAATATCACCTCTGGAGTTGCTCTTTCAATATTGTGAAAAGCAGCTATATTTAATTCACTAACCGTGTTCCTTTCTGCTCATATAGGTCGACGGTTCTTTAACGCAAGTGCTTGCTTGTAGTTGGTGGTATATTTATTGAATAATTTTTATTACTTTTACGTTGTTATGTTATTCATTCTGTGCGTTATTTTCTCGAAAGTGGTCTATATTACGGCAGTGAAGTTCCTTTTAACAACTTGGAAGGTGAATATCGTGCATAATAACGCGACGCTATAGTGGCCAGGGTTGCGGAGTTGCCACTTTGGAAGTGGAACGAATCAGGAATCATTTCACATTTTCGCGACCTCGAAATAAAATGGGGCAACACTTGGAGGAATGAACGGATATTTGAACTGAGCGTTTTTCATACGGACTAGAATGGGAATGAAATTACGTATTTTCCTGAGAATAGAGTGCGTTATTGTCTCCGCGCTGTTTTTCCAACTTCAAACTTTACATTATCAGAGACCCGAGTTCGACAATAAAGCAGTATTTTAAAAATGTCTTGGCTGATTATCAGCACAGTACAATTATAAACTAGGCACCGAGAACAGTTCTGTCCTCATATAGGCTATGTTGCTTCAAAATTTGTCCGTATTCCTCGCGTAACCGCAGCTCCATGCCATTTGTATTCATCATGCGGAACTACAGTGGTGTCATAACTTCCCTTACCCCTTGAGAATGGAATGGAATGAAAAAAACTTTATTTAAGTCCTGCAGGACGCGCTTCGCGCGTAGCGGGCGTCTCCCACGTAGGGACCTACAGGGAGTGCCTGGCGGCCGTTTCGTGTGCCTGCTGGACGGCCCATTGCTGGTCGGCGAGAAGTGAGCTCCTGAATGGCCTCTCGCACTTGCTTGAGGTAGAGTTCGGAGGAGTTGTTCTACACTCCCAGAGCATGTGTGCGAGTGTCGCTGTGTGTCCACATGATGGGCATGTGTCGCTGGGGTATGCATCGGGATAATAAACGTGAAACGTGGCAAGGTTTGGGTACGTGTGTGTCTTAATAGGCGTAGGGTTAATGCCTGCGGTCGGTTAAGTTTCGGATGTGGGGGTGGAAAAATGCGGTGTTCCAGGTAAAAGTGCTTTGTTATGTCATTGTACGTAATGGGTGCATGCCGATTGGTATCTAACTCAGCAAGATGGGGTTGCCCTATGGCGGTGCGGTCGGTAGGTGCGCGCGCTGCATCATGGGCGATCTCGTTGAGGTTGGATAGGGCACCCGGCTCCTGGCCGAGATGGGCGGGGAACCAGATGACAGTGTGGTGCTTCAGGGCACTCGGGTCCGCTTTGCGCAGGATACGTAACGCCTGGTCGGAGATGACTCCGCGTTCGAAGGCTTTGATGGCCGGCCTGGAGTCGCTGTAGATTAATTTCCGTTTGCTGTCAAGCATAGCTATAGCTATAGCTACTTGCTCCGCTACTTCGGATTTGGGTAAGGATTGTGGCAGAGTTAAGAGTCTGCTGCGCGGATGATACCGCGCCCGCAGCGAAGGCTCGGTTGTTGTGATAGGCAGCGGCATTCATGAACGAGACGTTGTCCGCTTCCATGTGTATGCGCTTGAGAATGGCGGTCGCCCGCGCAAGGCGCCTGCCTCTGTTGTATTCGGGGTGTACATTTCGTGGAATGGGAGCGATCATGATAAGGTCGCGGATTTCACGGGGAAATAGAGTCAACTCTGGGGGGTTCCTGGCCCTCGAGGAGAAGAAGCCAAGCTCGCGCAGAATATGGCGGCCCGCCTTGGTGGTGGTGAGTCGGGTCAATAGCACGCGTTCCTGAGCTTCGGCGACCTCTTCTAGCGTGTGTGTACGCCAAGCTCGAGAAGTACTTTTTTTATCTCTCGGTGGTGAACCACTTGCCTGCTGTCTTCCCGCACCTCACTTTGGTTTGGCTCTTGTTATGGCTTTATTCGGATGCATATAAGAAAAAAAAGTATGGACCATCTCCTCGAAAGGAACCATAATTGGATGCGAAGCACCGGCAGTGCGCACACCGTTTACGCGGCTGAAATGGACGTCAAGTCGACGCGGTGCTGGAAGAACGGTTTAATGCGAAACTCGGCGTGACCTTTACTCGAGTGAGCGTTTCTGTGAAACGCAAAGACACGGGAGCCCGGTTTGGTTTCGTGTAAGTTTCATGGCAGATAAACTAGCCGAAATAGTGTTTTCACCTGATGTGCGCTCGAACGTTACGAGCGGTGGGGAGGGTGAAGCGAGAGAGATTGCGCATGGCGAGCGGCAACGGGCTGGGGAGAGAGTGACGTCAACGTATGCGCTCCGCGAGGGATGATGTGACCTACTTGGCCTTGCCCCAACAGCTGCTGCCAGTGGAGTGAAGTGCGGATGGATAGACAGCGTCACGCAGGCTAGTCAAAGAGCTCCGTCACATCTAAAAGTGCTTTATTTTAGTTGTTACGCGTATTGACGCTGGCGCAACGCTTGTGCTTATTGCATTTTTTGCATACTAGCTTGTGTGCCATTTCGTTTCCCCTCACACTTCTCCACCACCCTACCCTTTCGCAATATCGCCTAGCCCCCTGTCTTGACACATGGGCGCCTTTGTCCGAAACTCTGTTGGCTAAGGTCTGCAGGTCAGGGGAGCACACTGTCGCACACAATGCATTGTGTGCCTTCCCCTGTCGTATGGAGAGAGAGAGAGAAGGAAGAGAGACAATGCTTTGCAATTATTGGTTAAGGAAGTCACCGGAAACAGGAGTCCCATGCAACCATGTCCATGGTGGTAACCATGGTTATGGAAGAAACCCAGCTTTACCCTGTTCTTGGTTGGGGGGATTTTTTAGTGTGGACGCGATGCGAGCTGACGTGGAAGGCGTGTTTTGCACGGCATCCCTGATATAAAGAGTGAGGCAAAATCGGCTCTCGAGCGCCTTTTTCGAGAAGCTCATGTTTGTGAAAAGCAACACATAGTTAGGTAGAAAACTCTTTTATCTCACTACGTGTTTTTAAATGCCAAGCATTTTTTAGCGAAATTCGGCGACTTAGGTCGTGTCTATCCGCCTAGGACTTTTAGCTCTCCTTACCGTTTCGATAATGAGATGTATACCAAAAATGGCATGGCATAGCATGACGGTATGAAGAAAGATGATGACATGAATAGATGAAGAAAGTAGATGACACGTCTAAACATGATAATCATCATATGCGTGTCATGTAAAGCATGACTCCATGCTACGGTTATAGCGCGCTCGTGGCCATTTCGCTAGCTTCACATATACCAAATTTCTTATTACATGTGAATGGATGGCGAACACAAATCCCAGGCACAAACATGTTAATCCCAACATGGAAGTCATTTACGGCATGATATACATGTATACCACTGCTGATGCTGGTATTTCAAACGTTAGTGGTGCTGTCGTTACGCGACTCTAAACAGCATATTTGCATCTTGTTTAAATACGTAAGTGCGCATAACATTTTTGATTGTGTTTACTGTGCACCACGTTTGTCCGGCTTGGAAAGTTGTGGTGACTTCAAAGGAACATATCGACCTTCCTCATTCGTGCTCCACATATCATTCATTTGCGCTGTACGTAGGATCTGCCAACACTTTATTTTTACTACCGACCCTTGGAGCAGCCGTCATTCACAATTTTGCGTTTTGAAAACAAAATGGTGAAGCGCCCTGTAAGGTCACAACATTTTGTTGAAATACTTCGATGAACAAAACAAAACTAAAACTTCTTTTTGCATATTGCCCTATTTTCAACCACTATATTGCAGCCTATAAATATAACGAAGACACCCAAGCACTTTTTATGTCGTAGTGATTGCCAGAGAACTATGGACCACTTACGAGACCATTGTTGTGATTGTAGGAACATTTGTTTTAGCTGATAGGAATATTATAAAGGTGGGTGGCCTCTTCTAAGTTCCGAAAGCTGCGACTGACCGATCTCTAGCTCTTGAAATCTGGAGATCTCAGTCTCGACCAGAGAGCTTGCACGTCAGCCCACCATCTCACTGCTCCGGGTTGGTATCAATTAACCCTACGCTTTTGTTCCTGTTGATACCCCCCTCATGAAGGTGGCGAGTACTCTATCCACCGATTAATATTTGTCTTACGAGTGGTTTAGGTCTTCATATTAGTACATAACTAGTTTGAAGAGAACATTGCATACCTGCGCACAGGCGAAGACAAAGTTCTCCTCATCCATCAATCTTTCAAGAGGCGCGCTTGACAAGCGTGAGTGCTCACGAGCAGTGTGGTCCAGTGTCCCGTATTCGATGTCAAGGCACAAGGTACCCAAGTGATGCACTTATGCAGCTCATACCAGCAGCTAAGAGACCTTGTGCTCTATTAACGAAATCATAGTTTTTTTCATATTCACGACCGCTACAGACGAATTTTAAAACTGTTTATTTTTCTTGGGCCCTACGCTTGACAGCATAAAAATATGCTATGTCGTCAGTTTATCATTACCATACTAAACTTTAAACAGTATTACGACATCACCATTCATTCAAACGTGCTGACCATGCAAATATTGTACCATACGCTCACCATCCAGTCTGTTATACCTCGAGCTTGGTAACATGTTGTGCTTACTTGTGCAGTTATTATTGTATCTGAGGGTATCAATTTTATGGGGTGTTCATAATCAAACGCTCAACAATCTAAATGACTTTCCCAAGTTGAGGAATTACAAAATGGAATTGAACAGTTGGGTCAATTCTGGAGTCGGAATGGACCAAGTTTTTTTTTCATTCCGAGAAATAGAAAGGAATGCAATTACCGCAAGTTCTGATTCATCGGAATGTAGCTGGAATGCAATGAAGGCGCCCATTTAGCAACATTGCTAGCGGCTGTGGAAGGTGCGAAAAAAGTTGGTAATTGCTGTCACTGACAGTAAACAGCCATTCACTCCTATTTGATACTATTGTCGTTTACTCTCGCAACACACTGGTGGAAGCTTGGTATGAATCTCTGTTCTTCTTCCCCGTATAACATTAGGCTACAAAAGGCAGGCCAGCTTCTTGCGTAGTCGCCTCGAGAGGGAAGGGGTTTCAATCTTTTAAAAGGTTCGATATCATCAACGATGTTCTGTTCGCCACTACACAACGCGAAAAAAGGTTGTGGTTTAGTGAACCTTCATGTGTGCGCCTCCGTACTCCGGTTGCTCTCGTAACCACTTGAACGCGCAGCAAGCAACCACCGGAGCGCGCAAACCACGCACTCACGTGTTGCCCTTCGTTGAAATTGACTGTGTACGACTTTTTCATAATGTCAATTTTTCGTATGCATGCAAGAGCAAAAGGAGAGCGATTTCCAAGAAATTTTGATAACACATTTAACTGAGTGCATCACTTAAAGTGCTGCCCCTAAAAAACAAAAGTGATGCCGAACTGTTATGATGCGGCCCGGTTATGATGTAAATTGTAATGGTTCATTACGCACACTAGCCAGAATCCAAATGAATGGATATTCTGACAGCATCAGAGGACTTTAAAAAAGTGAGCGCTCATCAACATGAAAAGGGGGAGTGAAAAGTCGATGTTTCAGAAGCTTACGAAGATGTAGAAAAATGGCTATTTGGGTTAGCTGGTTGAATTCTCTGTAATATTCAGCACTTCCATTGTCCTTTTTTGACTTTCGTTTCTGGTCGTCCCTAAGCTTTTCTTCCAGCACTTCAGTGCTTGCACTGCTGCCCCTATGATGAGGACGAGCAGGATCAGTCGGTGAACGGCAGGAGTATTTCCTGGTTGACTTCTTAAATAGCTTTTTTGTAGCGGCATACATATTGAGATAACTAGCTATTAAAACAGTAATAGTATGGCAACAATTAGGCAAACACTGTAATAATTTATGTAAGCAGTACAGGCAGGCAGTCGAGACAAAAGAATCGAAGCCCTTCTTTAGAAAAGCCACTTGCCTCTTTGTTATTTAGAAAAAGCGGTTTCTGTAAATACAGCAGTTCAGCGCGAATTGTACAACTCCCCCGCCGAAGCTGCTAGTGATGCACAGGTAAACGCGACTAGCAAAAGGCAAAAGTGGCGTCACGGTTAATTATTACGTTCACAGTGGCGTTAGTTGTTTTTTGTGTTTGTTCGTCTTTATACAATAAGCCATACGTGTCATAATTGAAAACACGGCATGCCCACACATGACAATATGCTGACCGACTCATTATCTGAATACTATGGCTCATTAAGGGCGTTTCAGAATAATATAATCGTAGCGCTCTTCGTCGTTTCGGTTATGCTGCCGACATTTTGTGGGTGTGCCATCACCTCCTATAAAGTCGTTTTCTTCACGTAACACAAGCGTACAGTGGGTTGTACTCTGGTCCATATTAAAAAAGAAGGGGCTGCTCGCCGTCTAAAGACCCCCTCCAGCCAAGTACGTTGCTATGCCGTTGCGATGGCATGGCCGACCATCTTCACCCCACGTTCCCGAGATGAATAACAAAGCAACGTGTCAAAGTGTGTCACAGAGTTTGGCACAAAGCGACCGCGAAATCATTGGCTGTACTGGGGAGGCGGGGGGGCAGCATGGATGCTATAAGAGTGAAAAGCTGCTTTTTTATCTCTATTAGTACCAGAGTATAGTCGTTGTTAGCATGATTATTTTGGTCTTGGAGGAGAGATCGCAATGTGGGTGCGTTGTGGCGTGGGCTTGCCAGCGAGGATAGGTGCACGCGCAGGGAACAGCAGCAATCTCTTTGGGGGTTTGGTGTGGTGTGCGAAGGTCACCTCCCTAGAGGGTCCATGGGTACGATACCACGGCTCGTACCCCCGCTGCCACCACAGTGAGTAACGACGGTGACCCCGCATTAGTGGCCACCTTGTATATATGATTTACGTTGCTTGCGGTTGTGTGCTATTTCGACATTGTGTAAGCCTATTAAACATGTTACAAGTTATGTATAAGAATGGGCTGGTGAACTTGATGAAATAAATGCGTGTCGTCGTGTTCTGAAAGCGGCGCTCTTCTGATTGCACAACTTTCAGTCTTTTCCGTTTTGCTAAAATTATGAGCGTACGCGTTTTTGAGTTCTCAAAGCAGGAATGGATGGGCTTCTATTCAGGATGACCTCTAACCGATGTCTTTGATTCGACCACCCGCCTCCACAATATAAAAAGTTATGTAAGATATCTTGTAAGGTAACAAAAAAAAAGCTTAGTTAGATATCTGAGGCAAAAAGGGCTGACGCAAAGCTCCTCTCCGATGTGCCTCAGAAGTTGCGTGTGGTGTTTAATATGACAACGGGTAGGCATTAGGAAATATGGTAGTAGTTTCCACTTTACAATCAGCTTGCAAGCAATGACCACTCGGCAGATCACGAAAGAGTATTTCATGAATCCTCATGGCCTCGCATGCGTAATCATGCAGAGGGAGAGAGAGAGAGTAAAATCAGAGAAAGGCAGTGAGGTTAACCAAAATTGGAGCATCTGGTTTGCAACCCTGCATTAAGGAAAAGGAGAATAAGGAAAAAAGGTGGCAAAGAAAGCGAAGAGCGAAATAGACGCGCGAAAGAGAAAAAAAAAGTGAGCTGGGGTGCTATAGCTTAAAAAGTTCAATAAGGTTTTCACTGATTTCCTGTGCGAAGACAGATTATGTCACCTTTCAAGCACTGTCTGTTTTTAATCATGCAAGCCACAAGCCACAATTGAACTTGGCAGCTTGATAGCCTGGAGCACAGATCCACAAGAAACAAACTTTTTTCAGCTAAAACTGTGTAAACAGGAACTGCATTCAATTTTTCGATACTGACACGCCAAATTACTACACTTACTAAAACTAATTATTCATCTATTATCGTGTAATTAGGCTGCTGGCAGTGATAATTATTATTTCACGCTGTTTCTCCCTGAATGCATAAGGTATATTTGCAAAGCCGGTTTTCAACTGTTTTAAGTGCTAAATTTTCACATTCCCGTAAAGCTTAACTCTACAAAATCAGCATGCTAAGTTCTTCAGGTACAGTACGAAATTACTGGCACTAGTATTGCGTTCGTGGATTTCCAGAGCAGAAGTTATTACGCACTATAATATCGTGTCATCTCGTTCGTTGCATCAGTGAAGAAGAAGATTTGACGTGAAGACACACCCTTGGTGGGCCCGCCATCCCAATTTTGCCAGATACGGCTTACGTGACAGCGCTAAGGTTCCGAAACACTTGTTTGCAATGGGGAATAGGTAGTTTGGATAAATTTAGTGAGTTAGAGAATTTGAAGTATTGCTGGAATAAACAGTGTTGTGTTTCTCGCCAGTTAGAGGTCACCTATACCAGATTGCGCTGTACAGTTCCATAACTAAACTATTACCTTAACAAAACTCGACTTAAGGCGTCACCACTGTGCATTTTTGCAACGGAATCGAAATAAGTGACCATTTCTTTTTATTACGTTGTCGTTACTCTTATCAGAGAAAAAAGATCTTTAGTAGCCCCATTACAAAAGCTAGCGATAGAAGTAAATCTACCAGTACATTCATCACTTGGTGGCACTCCATTTGGTTGCTGCCCCAGGAATATATGCTCCACTGTGTTTGACTACATCAATGCAACTAAAATATTACCGTGCTAGTGAACCCTAACCTTTCAAGATCTTTAGTTTATAATTCGTAGCGATGTCTGTCAGAAACAACAGATGATTTGACCACTTGCTCAGCAACCATATTTGTTTATTGGTAATACTATTTCAATACTAATTTTTCACATTGGCTTTCATTTCATTTTAGTTTCATTTAGGTATACTGCTGCCCGGTTCTTGGCCCATCTCCCTCTGTGGGTGAGCGCCATCCATCTGAGGTCATTAGCATCAGCATCAGCACCAGAGAGCAAGCACAAAGTAGAGTGATGTTAAAGGACACCATGTTATTTCCTAAGTAGGACTGGAAAGCATGTTCTACCGTAATATTAAAAGAACATTGCAATGATACTTTGGCCTTTCTTAAGAAATAGAGGTAAGAGCAGTATTTACTTTACAGGATGTAAACGAGTGATTTACCTAACATGAAAGAAAACATCTGCTTGCTGCCGAGCCGTGTTTGGCTTTCCTGGAACCGCTGCCATAACGAAGATAAACAATGAGGCGGTGTAATTTCCGCATCGCTGACGTATGGAAACACACCGTCAAAAACACGTGCGTCCGAGAGTGTTGTTTCGAGAGAGATTTGGCGAACGCCACAAAGTGTTTTTGGCGGCGAAGGGACGGCGGCGCCAATCTTGCCCGGTGACACGCGACCGACGAAGGACGCCGCTCGCCTAAAACAATCGAGGGACCCTTCGATGCGGTGGCCTTCGCTGGACGCACTGGCGCATCCCTCCGCGCGTGGCTTAGCCTTGGCGCTTCAGCAATCACACGACGCCGAGATTTTTATCCCGTCGCGGCCCGTTTACTTGCAGAGAAGCTCACGAACGCGGCTGGCCCCGCTTACTGGTTCGGTACTATCGAGGGCTTGAAGTACAATTCTGGCGACGTTCGGTGGCGGTAATTTTTCTTTTTTTTTTGAGTGCGTGACGTTTCGCAACCGCAATCAAGGCCTCCTTTGTGTGGCGGTTCTCTGTGCATAGGCTTGAAGAATGTGCTTTCTTTGTTTTCATGGAAGACACGAATGAATGGCAACGAACTGGTTGAGATGCATTATTTGGAGGGAGAGCTTACGTTATTGCGGCTACCACGGACCGGATGACGCTTATGACTGAAAGACACGTGATTTCCTGAACGTACTAATTTTAATATATGAGGAAAGTCATGGCATGAGCTGTTGAGCGAACTTTAGCGAGCTACGCATACGAGAGGGCACGAATCGCAGAGGCCGCTACTTCGAGAATATTTCTAAACGAACACACTAAGCTTTTCCGAAGTGGACTTGGGAGGCGAATGGTGACTATAGGCCAGGCCCACAGATGCGCACTTGATGGTGGGGCGCCTGAATGAGGGGTTTTATCCACAATAGCTTAGGAACCCTATGTTTGTTAAAATTGTTGCTCTGTCTCTACAAACCAAAGTGAATCGATGGTGAAACCAAAAGACATCGGGTTATATGGGTGTACGACCTAAATACGTCTTCGAAATTTAGAGATTTTCTCAAACTTCAAACTGCAACCCATAAAACAAGATTCCCTCGCCACATGCTTCACCAACCACAAAAACGTAACCTTCAAAAGAAAACGCGTCCCACAGCTTTGTAATCAGTAATGTATTTTTTGTGCTTAATTGCATCGATATGCACATGACGACACCTTGTGTATATTTATAATTGTATAGGCAATCACTCCTGCAGCCACGGCTATATCTCTATAAGGTTGTAGGGGGCTTGTACGGAGGATTCACTTGTTCTCTGGATCAGTTCCTAGCAAGGTTCTTTACCTATAACTTCGAAGAGGTAAAAACAGCGCAAAAATATAGACAAGGAAAGGAAGAGACGACACCGTTCTGTCCACTCCCCTTTCTTTGTCTATATTTTTGCGCAGTTTTTACTTCCCAAAACTTTCGCTATTATTGTAACTTCGAGAAGATAACATTTTTAATAAGTCTTCGTTATCACAACAGCAAAACATGAAATGAGGAATGAGATGAACGATATAAGCGTTACTGCAACTTATCATCAAAGATCATGCAATAGATGCACGACGAGACACGTGGACGCCGATAACAGACGAAATGGATAATGAATGATACATGTTTTGCAATATGTGCGAATATGCTGCACATGATTTCATAACCAATGTCTTTCAATGACAGCCCTTTCTTTTCGTCCTTTAGCCCGCCATGCATCTGCTTAATGCATTGTTCCAGCATCACACACTGCCACAACGGTCGTTTTCAAAGCAAGATTTTTGAACAAAGCATCGAATGTCCACCAAAAAGCTGAGTGGGGCTAACTGGTGCGGGTTCTTTTTTAAACAGCGCAGAACATAAAAAACCTAAAACATGAATCAACAACACGCTCACCGACTCGCAACTGAGTGCGTAATGAAAATGAAATACACAAAAATTTGTCAGATTTCACGTGAAACGTCGAGGAGACCTTCTTCGACAGTGCGGGATGTCTGCAGCACGTTCATTGCAGACTGCGGAAGCGACGTCATTAGGTACGTATTATCGTGTTTGTAAGAAGCTCGAACAGCGCGAAGCGTTGCTTGCAACTCACTCGAACTGCGCCTTGGCTGTGGCAAGGCAGAATTTGTGCTGTAATTAAGCCGGCGTCCACGTAGGTAGACTCTTGCCCTCCCCGCCGTGGTGGTCTAGTGGCTAAGGCACTCGGCTGCTGACCCGCAGATCGCGAGATTGAATCCCGGCTGCAGCGGCTGCATTTTTGATGGAGGCAAAAATGCTGTAGGCCTGTGTGCTCAGATTTTGGTGCGCGTTTAAAGAACCCCAGGTGGTTGAACTTTCCGGAGCCTTTCACTACAGCGTCTCTCATAATCATATGGCGGTTTTGGGACGTTAAACCCCACGTATATCAATGAATCAAGGTATAATCTCGCTCCAACTTGCACTCATGCACTGCATGTATTTATTGATTGTTTGTCACGCCGGGAACTCGAAACACACATGTGGTGTGAAAGTGCCAGCTAGTACAAGACTTTAAATGCTATGGTGACGCCAGCCGAAACCAAAGATTCGACTAGATACAGACAAGGCATGTCGCACATCAACTGAGTTCTAAAGCCATACTTTCCGTGCCGTTCACGTCTCTTTGCATCATGATACTACGCTGTTACGATGCTACTAAACGTGCGCGGTGCGTGCATCCACGCATGAGTCGTGATATATCCTATTTTTGACATGTGGCCTCAGAAAGAGTACGGCAATGATTTTGTGCTGCGTACTAGAAGCATACTGCACGCAAATCGCCGCTATAAGTCGCAACAGCTGGCGTCGTGCTTAAATAAACGCAGTGAGTATATACTTATTCTTTGACTTTTACTGGGGCTAGTAGTTTTTTCTGCTGACCGCAATTATATCCACTGACGGTGGAGCTCTGCGTTTTTTTCTTCCAGATCATATCTGTGCAGTCAGAAACACTGCACCGGCACGATCTTGGCATCGTGTTCTGATCTTCACAGACGGTGCTTAGTAATATTTTGCTTATTGGTTGGTTGTTTTCGCATCCAAAGACGGCGAAATGGTGCCCGGATGACTTCTTCGAAGCTGGTGCAGCGTGAACAGACGATTGTTCGCATTTAAACGTCCCAAAGCCACTGCATGCTTCCCATGCTAGGGAGGCGCGCCTTGGCAGTTCCAAACAAATTATGGCGTCTCTGGGAGCGAGGGCATACCGCCGAAGATGCCTGGGTGGGAGACAGGCGTGGTCTCGTCTATACACAAGTGTGCTTAGCGGTTGTTCTTCGATGGTTTCCCGTACTCTCCGGAAGAATCAATTCGCCCGTCGGGAGATTTTTATGGACATATTATCGTAGCGGGCATGAGCCAGATAAGCAAGGCACAAGTAAGGAAGCAAGCCACCGAGAACGGCGTCACCGGATAAATTTCGAAGCTCGCGTGAGGGATAGGAAAATCATGCTCAAGCGGAAAGCTTCTGGTGTGCTTAGAAATATTGGTCGCTGAAGGAAAAAAATGCTTTAGATATCAGACAGGGTACACGCTCAGGCACGACTACACAAGACTCGAAGGCGGAAACCATGTTGTACATCTTTCTACGAAGTCCGCAGTGCTCAAGCCTCCTCCCCCTCACTAAAAATAGAAAACGATGAACGTGATTCTATATACTCCCATTCTCTTGACTGGTCTTTTTCCTTAAGACTACCGAATTTCACCCCCATTTTTGAAGCTGAACTGTTGGCAATAGTTCTAACGCTGCGAAAGCTACCTTTGAATTCCTACAACACGATCATAATCACGGATTCCCTGTCAGTGAGTACGTCGATTACGGCGCCAACAAAATTGATGGCCTTAAAGATGCTTCTTATGCTATTCCCTCCACAGCAGCAGCCACTGAATGAATACCTGGTCATTGCGGCTTAGAAGTAAATGAAATCGCCAACTCTCTAGGACAAGCAGCATTGGAAGCTTCAGTACTATCAGTCCTTCCAGAAGTGGCCACTCTAACTGCTACAAGATACAGAAAACTTTCGCTTCGTGCAGACATTATGAAACCAAGAATGTCAACACCAGAATTTACTCACTCAATATTTTCGTAGAAAAATATATTGGTGTCCTACAAGACAGTTGGGAGCCATAATAATAACATTTAGAGTTCGTGCCCTCCGCCCCCCGTTAAGTTTCTATTCACATAGGGTTGGTCTGGCGATATCACCGCTATGCAACTTTTGTTCAGAACCAAAAAAAATAAAGCATTTTTTATCACGTCGCCGATACAAATTGCTCAGAAAAGGATTTTAGTCATCCCATTCGCTAGCCTGGGGCTGAACTTCACAAGAGAAAATATACTTTCCGTCGGTGCTTCGGATCTGGGTTTAAGCCACGAGAACGTTTTCGATGCAGTTTGTAATTACCTTAATGACACTACAAGAATTCCGGCAGAAATATTTCAACATAAAATGTAGCTTTGTTTAACCACGCTAATTCCTATTCAAGGTAATAAATGCATTATTTGATCTGAACAAGTGACAAACAAATATTGCACTCCTTTCATTCAACCTAGAGTGTCTCTGTTTTTTTCCTGGTGGGGGTATCGATACTAAATATGAAAAAAAGTCTCACTGAAATAAGTCATCGACTTTTGGCCAATTCCCCTGAGCGGGTACGAGACACAACTGTACATTTGTAACGAGCTGTATAGAGAGACAAAGCTCTAGACGAAACGCTCGTGTTTCTGTACGGAAACCTGCGATGACTCAGTCGTCATCGGGCAGTAACGATGCCGTTTATGCAATCACAAAAAAAAATGTATTTACAAAGGACATGAAAGGTCTAATAATAAATGAAGTAAGGGAAAAAATATAACATGCTTGGAATGCTGGTGTGAGAGTCACAAGGGCATAAAAACAGAAAGAGTTCACCGGAGAGGAAGGCGGTGGTCAAGTACCGGCGGCAAACTTAACGCTGGGAAGGGACAGCCGACACTTGGGTAGCCTGGTAAGTCCAATGACAGCCGCGGCCAAGAACGCGGCTCACTGCGGAGGTCGTTGACCTGGAGCACGCATGGCGTTTGCCATGCCTATCTCGAACGCTGGCTGGCGCTCGCTGCCGTAGGTGCCGGACTCGCCTGGCGGAAACGTCTTGGCGACGTTTGCCCACGCCAGGCCCGAACTGCAAGGACGGCTGGTATGGCTCCAGGTGGAAGCCTGCTGAGACCTCGAGTCCGCAACCCGACGGGTCACTGTTCCCATGCCCTGGCTCTTCAACCTTGCTTCTTCCTTCCAGCCACGTCTGCCTCACTGCTTCTTCTTCGCACCACCACCTGCCCTGATTTTCCTGCGTCGTCTTCTTCGACTGTCTCTGTGGCGCGCACTTCAAACACAATTCTATCTTCACGATCACGCATGGTCACTTCACTCATCACACATGCCCCTCCTTCAGAAAGTTTTTTCTTTCAAAAAAAACTTTCGAGCCTTGTCTTAGTCGCAATCACCACGTGTCCGCACAAGACCATTGCACCGCACCAGTCAATAGAGGTGATATATGTCCCCAATAAATGTTCACACACCCTCACACAAAAAAACAAGGAAAAAACATGTAGTCAGCCATGGCACGATGACTGTTTTCTTCTGGTGAATAAATCACGTGGTTCAGAAATATACATTGTAGACAAACTGTAAACCAGTTGCAATACACTTCCGTGAAAGCTTAGGTTACAGCCTACTCATGAAATCGGCAAAGGGTATTGTGGAGTGTTAATAGGTTCAGATCTTGTCAACTAAAGGCGGCACTCCAAAATGTTTGTCTTTCCGGGGATGTCAGAAAAGACATCGTCATAAGCGGCTAGAATCTTTTCAAGCGCAACACGCTTCTTTCCTTCCAGTCCCTCGGCTATAGGAATTGTTTCCACGCCTACGCTTCGGGTAGTCTTGCAGACTGGTAATGGCGTGTCTGTCTCGTCCTCTTCCATGACCACGAAAAATGCTATTTGAGGGGTTGTCCTCGGCTGCCGATTTGCATAGCGCTTCAGCATATTTATGTGGAACATTTTGTTGCCATGTCCCAGGTCCAATAAATAGTCGTGGTTATGTTTCTTTCCAACGACTCGAAAAGGTCCTTTTCATTGCATCAATAACTTGTTCTCCGTGGTAGGGAGTAAGATCAAAGCAAGATCTCCCACTTCTAACAGGCGGTTCTTGCTTCCCCGATCATAGTACTGCTTTTGAGTTTTCCTCGCTTGTGACAAGTTCTCATGGGCTAGTTGCAACGTCTTTTCAAGACGATCTCGAAGATCCAAGACGTAGCCATACGTTGTTTTTACTTCATCACTGATGTGTTCTCCCGTCCATATATCCTTCAATATACTGAGAGGGCCTCTAACGTATCTCCCATAGATAAGTTCAAACGGCGAGAATCCCATGCTGGTTTATGGTACCTCTCGGTATGCAAAAAGGAGTGGCGCGAGCAGCCGATCCCATGATTTCGGATCCTCTTGACATAGTTTTCGCAGCATCTGTTTCAGCGTGCCATTAAACCGTTCAACCATCCCGTTGCACATAGGGTAGTAGGGTGTCGAACTTAGATGTTTGATGGATAACAATGCGTTGACTTCTCTCATCAACTCGGACGTGAAGCAAGATGCCTGATCGCACAGAATCTCACGGGGAAATGCAGTACGTGAAACCATTTCCAACAGGCCCTCTGCCACAGTCGCCGAATCAATCGCGGGCAGGGCCACTGCGTCCGGATAACGTGTCGCAAAGTCAACCATTGTCAGAATGTATCGGTTAGCCTTGTTAGAGACTGGTTTCAAAAGTTCGATAATGTCAACTGCCACTCGCTCGAATGGTGTCTCAATCAACGGCATTTGGCCAAGTGGTGCTTTGCTTACTTTGCTTTTCGGGTACGTTCTTTGGCACGTATCACAAGATCGAACATATCTTTTAGCTTCTTCCTGTACTCCAGCCCAATAGAACGATCCTAGTACCCAATAAATGGTTCTTTTCGTACCTTGATGTCCCGACATCAGACTTTCGTGTGCCATCTCAAGCACTTGGCTGCGCAATTTGCAGGAAACTACCACCTGTTTTATCATTTTGCTAGAGGATAACCGGTAATGGCGGTAGACTATCCCCCTTTCTATGGTAAACGAATAATGGGTTGATCCCCTTCCATAATATACTTGTCCGACTTTGTTTCTGTAGGTATCCAAGGTCTTGTGTTCTGCCTGCGCAGTTTCGAGATCCTTTCTGGTCATTTTCAAACTGTCGACCTTGAGTGTGGCTGAGTCCGGCTTAGACCTTGTGCTCTTGACGCCGCTCAGCAAGTGGTTCAAGTGATGACTTACCTCCTTGTATCGTTTACGTGCTACGCTGTCCGTCTCTAATTTCGGCACAGCAAGCTTCTCTTTCCATGTTGTATCAGGATCGTGAGCCTGATGTGATCCGGGCACATTTCCCACGATAATGTCGTATAACGGGGAAACCATGCATTTTACGATGCATACGCCTGAAAAGTATGGTGAAAAAATTTCCACCTTTGCCTCTGGAACCTTAATTCTACTTCCATCTGCCAAGAACAATGTTGCCGTGGTTCCCGTAAGTGCTCCGTCTGGCACGAGGGAACGCCGCACAACCATCGTATTACTTCCTGTGTCCCGTAATACTGAGGCAGTCTTGCCGAATATCACGCCCTGCAACACGGGCATCTGATGCTTCGTCACCCTTGGTTCGGTATTCACTGCACTAGCCATACTCTCTTCGCTTCTTTCGTCCTAAATCTGCTCGACTTCGTTAAGGTTCTCCCTTTGCGACCATGTACATGACGCTTTCCGGGTAGTGCTGGGTATCTTGGTACACGCTTGGGTGTCGTGCTCAGTTTTACGACAATACCCACAGTATGGTTGCCTTGTCCGAGCGCGGCATTCTGCAGCTGTGTGACTGGTCTTGTCACACACAAAACATCGAGTGGAAGCCTTTGAAGTTGAATTACCACTTTTTCCTGCAGGAGTGTTCTCCCCTTTGTCACGGAAAACAAGCAAGTTTGACTGTCGCTGAGCTTCAAAGAAATTGTAGGCCGCTTCCGCCATCTCTTCAAGCTTACGGCAGTTTTTCTCTCGCAAAAATAACGCCACCTTATCATGACAGTTGTTTATAAATTGCTCCGCTACTATGAGATTCCGAACTGATGAGTATTCCTTTTCCGTTTTCGACATCTCAATCCATCTGTCGAAGAGGCTTGTTAGCCTCGTTGCGTACTGTACGCCCGTTTCACCATCTTGTGGTTTGCTGTGTCGGAATTTTTCATGGTATCCCTCCGCCGTGAAACGAAATCGTTGCCCTAGCGCCAACTTGGTTTTGTCATAATCGAGAGCTTCTTCTGGCGACAGACGATCAAAGACCTTGAGAGCCTCCCCGCTCAAACACAAACTTAGGGCCGTGGCCCACTTGTCTTTTGGCCATTCTTGACCAGTAGCAACATTCTCAAACCTTTTTAGGTATGCGTCTAAGTCGTCCCGGTTCTCGTTAAACCCTGGCTTGAAATTGTGAGGATTAATGGTAGGAGATGCTCGAACTGGTCGGCCTTGGTCAGCCACCACTGACTCTCTAACGCCTTCAGCCTGAGCGAGTTGAAGACGCAACTGTATAGTCTTCTGGTCTTCCTCCTGAAGTCGCCGTTCTAACTCCATCTGCTCCATCTTCTCTTTCCTTGCTTCACGTTCTGCAGCCCTCTCTTCTCGAGCTCGAGACTCCCATTCTTCTACCCAAGCCCTTAACTCAGCTCCCTCTAGCCCCATGCGCAACGCCAGTGCCGTTAAATCCGAACTCATCTCTGATCTGTCTTTTTTTTTCTAGCAAAATGTAACCAGGGAACAGTAACTATTAATGCAATAAACGGCTTCGTCCTGTCGCCTTGGACGCCAATGTAACGAGCTGTATAGAGAGACAAAGCTCTAGACGAGACGCTCGTATTTCTGCACGGAAACCTGCGATGACTCAGTCGTCATCGGGCAGTAACGAGGCCGTTTATGCAATCACACAAAAAACTGCAGTTACAAAAGACATGAAAGGTCTAAGAATAAATGAAGTAAGGGAAAAAATATAACATTCTTGGAATGCTGGTGTGAGAGTCACAAGGGCATAAAAATAGAAAGAGTTCACCGAAAAGGAAGGCGGTGGTCAAGTCCCGGCGGCAAACTCAACGCTGGGAAGGGACAGCCGACGCTTGGGTAGCCTGGTAAGTTCAATGGCAGCCACGGCCAAGAACGCGGCTCACTGCGGAGGTCATTGACCTGGAGCACGCATGGCGTTTTCCTTGCCTATCTCGAACGCTGGCTGGCGCTCGCTGCCGTAGGTGCCGGACTCGCCTGGCGGAAACGTCCTGGCGACGTTTGCCCACGCCAGGCCCGAACTGCAAGGACGGCTGGTATGGCTCCAGGTGGAAGCCTGCTGAGACCTCGAGTCCGCAACCCGATGGGTCACTGTTCCCCCGCCCTGGTTCTTCAACCTTGCTTCTTCCTTCCATCCACGTCTGCCTCACTCCTTCTTCGCACCAACACCTGCCCTGATTTTCCTGCGTCGTCTTTTTCGACTGTCTCTGTGGCACGCACTTCAAACACAATTCTATCTTCACGATCACGCACGACCACTTCACTCATCACAACATTCATCATCATCATTATCATCAACCAAATCATTAAGCAGAATTTTGCTTAGGCCACTCAAGAATAAGCCATTCCCCTACTATGGATATGGTGATAGAGAAATGCGTGGAATAAAACCAACCCTGATACAAGACGTTTCAAGAAATGTTTCCAGTATTCTCTAAACATTACAGAAAGGAGGTATCTGCGTGCTACCTGCGCCGTTGCATTCTTATGGCTGAAGGAATATTTAGATGGGTACAAGTATAAATTACGACAGTAATCGTGAAAATTAACGAAATTACCTTTTTAGCCAAGCATGATAGCCGGTCAATTAAAAACAGCAAATTCAGGCCTTTCTTACGAATAGTCCAAAGCCACTTTGAAGTTTTGAAAAAGCGGCCACTGGAAATCACCATGGGGCGAAGAAATCTGGGTAATTTAGATGGGGAAACTGAAACCAACGCCCTAAACAGCGCATCTACCATTCACTTCGACAACACCCTCAGTAACGACACTATTTCCCTCGCATTGGGGGAGAAAAAGCGAGCGTCGATAAGTGGCCTCAAAGCAAAGTATCTAAATTGACGGTTTTTAACGGTGATATTCCTGGCAGTGCACGAAACCTATCCTCGAAAACAAACAAAAAAAAAACCAAAAAAGAGTGTATTTTTATAGCGACACAATGTTCCGTGACAGTGGACTCTTACGAATGTTGGTATGCTTCACTGCGTAATCTCTGCGCTCTGCAGCAGAGTTAACCTATGTTTTTTTTCTTTTGTCATGAAACGGTTATTAAGCATTTGTTGCAGTATTCTACGACATATACAAGCGAGCGTGCTTCTTTCGCGCTTCTATATATAAAGAACATGCCCTCCTACAAATGGGTTTAATATGTCTGTTTCGTATGATATGGCATGCACCCATAGACAGTCACCATAAAGCGCGCAAACAACACAACTTAAGCGATGACTCACAACAGTGACTATAGGCCGATGTACTCACTGACAAGCTGTTTGACATTAAAGTGGCACAGCCCTTAGATTGGTCTATTTTTGCCACGTAGAAAAAAAGGCACATGTTTCGCTCTGCAAGTTACATCTGTTTGTGACCCCCCCCCCCCCCGCCCTCCTGCTCTTTCCTTTTTATTTTTCTTTCACTTTTAGCTGTCCTTAATTCCTTTCACCAGCCCACAAACGGCATCGCGCCGCCTGAAGCTCGTTGTCGATTAGAGAAACACGCGAACAGTGTGTAAGAGATGTACAATCTGATACACCCCCAAGGCATTTTTGTCAATCTGTCTACTGCGACGTCTGAAATGCAACTACATATTAAAAGATCTATTAAGCACACGCGTACACAGGCTTTGTCGTCTAGAGTGACAAAGTTCGCAAAGTTTGCTGTTGGTACCCCTTCTTCATACCCTCCACCCACTGCCGGAATTCTTGTCCAGAAGACAACATGATTTGCAATGTGGATGCAAAAATCACTATCAAGTGACAAGTGTCGTCTTGCTTCTTACAACGGCCTGCTTTGTTTGCGTGGCTTTCGGGGGTAAAAATGAGAAACTGGCTGTTCTTGTACAACAGCAGGGGCCTTCAGCCACTATTATCCTAAAAAAACTTGTAGGACCATAATTCTGCTAAATAAATGAGAACAAGACAAACAATACTGAGTAAGAGTATGTGGCCGACGTTGGGCCCGCCGCCGTAGGTGATTCAGTGGCTGCGTAGCCCCCTCCCCCTCCTTCCCTGCCTACTCTAGCGTTCGCCGATAGTCATAAGAAGTTAACGGTTATAAGAAGTTGAAGCCTAAAGTCTCTTCCAGCTAATGCCTTAAAACTACCACCAAAATATGGAATCCTTCTAGTGACGACATGAGTTAATATCGCTTGACTACAAGGCCACGTCGAGTAGCGAAACGTCGTTAATATCATGCAGCTGTGCCATCTCATACATTTCACAGATACATTTCTAATTTTCAGGTGCCGATTCTACCGATACCCACTTCTGCGGCTTCCGGCAATGATACCTAGTCGTCGTCGATAACGTCGTCGATCAAATACGATGATGACCACCTACCCACACAGGAACACGGAAAGGTAGAAAACCATTTCATGGCGAGTAGCAAAAGCCTTAAAATACTCTTGTTTCTCTATCGAACACTTTCGTTCAAACAGGTAATTCTGGTTTTCAAATATTAAAAAAACGTTTATAAGAACAGGCTCATACAAAAAGTGCGGTTATTGTTCAGGTTAACAGTTGTATTAAATACAAAACGGAGCAGAAAATCATTGAGGAAAAAAAACAAGTTATATCTGTCAGAATACAGAGAATACAAAAAGTTACTGAAGGAGATTCCTAAAGGAGCCCGCACTTTTCGTGGGAGCAGCTAAAAGTCCCTGGATATTTTTTGAAAAGTACTGCCATTCTAACGGAGCCGCAGCGCCACGCACCCACCACTCGCATCGAAGGTCGTCACTCGAGAATGGTTGCGAACATCGCGAGTGTTATCAGCGTGACATGGCATTCTTGATAAGAACATGGCGTGAGCCGGCAGCGCATGGTGGCTGTTTGGAAGAGGATATAGATAAAGTTCGAACATTTAGCGAGGAGGGTTGGACACTTTGGAGAGTATATGAAGGAAAGTGTCACCACTTTCTGTATATCAAGGGACTTTATATCAGCCGACCTTGTTGCGGTACCTGGTGGAGCATGTACCAATCGCACGCTGCTGTATGCGTAGCTTCTGGATCCTCATCAGCAGTGTACCAAATGCGAAGATTCCCTTGCTGAGTCATTGATCAGCTCTCGAATTTTACTAGCCAATCTACCATTTATTATTTAGATGTTACACTGCAATGATTTAACCTTCACAAGAATTTTTTTGAGGTGTGGTCATTATATGACTACACCTCAGATATTCAACAAATTCTATTATTTCTCTACTCCCCCCCCCCTTTTTTTTACAGTGCGCCAAATTAATTTCACAGTCAAAACAAAGTAATCTTATTCCCCTAGTCTAGAAAACCTAAAGGTATTGGCTTGCATTAACCACCAGCTTCTTGGCCAATCCCCCTTAGTGGGTGAGAGCCACAAAAGAAATGATCAAGCAAGCAAGAAACCATCGAAGAAAACTAGCGAAATATGAAGGCTGGCAAAAACAAGGCAGAGAAAGTGATACAAGCTTGACACTGACAGAAAGTTCCTTATATTTCAGTGCAATCACTCTATGTGTTTCAGTTTTAAATGCCAAGTATTCCCTAAAGAACGAAAAGTTTTCTGATGGCATCTATCTATCTATCTATCTATCTATCTATCTATCTATCTATCTATCTATCTATCTATCTATCTATCTATCTATCTATCTATCTATCTATCTGTTGGTCTGTCTGTCAGTCACCTACGTACGGCCGCTCTCATAGTCGTCTCCTTATCTTGACACAGTCTGAAATCAGCACAAGACGGTATTGGTATATTACAAACGTGCTGCAATATGCTGGTCATGTAGTTTATGCACCTCTTACCCTCATGCATGCGGAAAACATGCCCATATACCACGGTCGATGCAACGCAGATATGAATTACCGGTTATTCACAGTTTATATAAACCCAGGCATGGTGATATCAGACCTGCATATAACATTTACGAGGTTGCATTATGAAGCTTGCGATGTTGAAAATGCAGGACGGGTGTCGCCGCCGTTGTCGGTGAAGGAAACATCAGGGGGATAGAAAGATCAAGCCATGTATTCTGCACGAAATGAAGTATTCATCCACAGAGCCACGCCAAGGATATTAAAGTGCTCAGTAGTTGACTTTGCCGCAGTTTACTTTTCCGTGGTATGTCACCATGTTATCATAGTGACATGGACGGCAATATCAATTGTCGTTGTGGTGTTCGTTTTTGGTGTTTGTAACAATGTGATACAGTTAAGATTGTCTTTCTGCTCGCCAAGATACTGTGAGCCATTGCTCGACCCAGAGAAATAGATCCAAAATTGTTTTTTCGAATATACACAACAACGCCGTGGACCGTGCAGTTCATATAAATAAAAATATCTGTGCTCTAAATTGAGCACCGACGTCATCTGAAGACCACAGGACACCACACGCTTTAGTCAAAAATATAGCGTGTATGTCTGTGCTAAGGCGTTGCTAGAAGAGCCAGAAGAAGCCCGCCCCCCTCTTAACTTTAACTTCTTAGAATAGGCGCTGTTCTGATCTAGTCAAAGCCCCAAGCAAGCACCCCGAAAAGAAGAAAAAGATCGGCAGATCTCATGTCCCATAAAGGAGGAGGAAGAGGAGGAGGAGGAGGAGGAGGAGGGGAAGAAGAAGAAATGAAAGACAGGGAGGTCAACCAGACGCACGTCCGGTTTGCTACCCTGCACTGGGGGAAGGAATGAGGAGAGAAAACGAGAAGAGAGAGAGAGAAGTGAAGGGCAACGTGTGTGTAGATGTGACCTTGTCCATTGCACGCTTATTAGCGGTCGCGTAGTCCGGTCGTCTTCAGAAAACTTAGCAATGCCCGCGTCGCTTTGCTGGCCTGTGACGCGTAGAGCCATGAACCAAGGATCTTCTCTTCGGAAAACGGTCTACTGTCTAGTGTCTCTAACTTTTCGCGCAGCAAGTTGCGTTCGCTCGCAAAACGTTCACATGAACACAGTAGATGTTCTATTGTCTCGTCAGTGTCGCACGATTCACATCGGGAGCTATCCACCATTCCTATGTGAAAGGAGTACGCCTTTGTAAAAGCTACTCCTAACTACAGGCAGCAGAGTAAAGGTGCATCCTGGCAGGAGAGGTCCGATAGAACTTGAAGGTTTCTCGATGGGTCCAATTTGTGTAGGCGGCGGTTCCCGACACTAGGGTCACTCAGCCAAGTTTCCGACATTGTGTTAGCGAACGAGTGAAGGCCCCTTGCAGCGTTGGTTCTCGACAACAGAATTGGGGTTGTATGGGCGTCCGCGTGGGTGGATCGGGCCGCATTATCAGCAAGGTCGTTAGCGACAATACCACAATGTCCCGGTAACCACTGGAACACCACGTCATGTCCTTTCGATAAAACTTCGTGAAGCACTTCTCTTATTTCATTCACTAGTTGTTGATGAACCCTTTGTCGTAAAGCTGATTGCAAGCTCTGAAGGGATGCCTTGGAGTCGCAGAACACAGCCCATTTTTGAGGCCGGGCTTCCGCGATATAAAGTATAGCAGGACGTAAGGCGGCAAGCTCCGCTGCTGTGAATGTTGTCCTATGCGATAGTTTGAGCTTTATAGTGACCTGGTACGTCGGGTTGACAACAACACCTGTGGAGCTGTCAGCCAAGACCGATTCATCGGTGTAAAATGTGGGTCCTCTGGCCGAATTTTTCGTTGAGTAGCGACAATTTCACCTGTCGTAGGACCACTGTTGATTAACGGCTCTTGTTCGTTATTCCCGGGATAGTGAGGCACACCTGTGGTTGTTGTAGGCACCACGGAGGTGACGCTGGTATTGTTGCTGGAGTGAAGCCAAAAAAGAAGGCATTCTCTATGGGCAGAAGTGATCTTTGAAAACATCGCTTGTGGTCTTTGAAGTGGCAACATTGCAACATGGTGACCAGGAACTCGGCAGAGGTGTCTTATGCGGGCTCTCAAATTGTCAGTGGTGATGCATGTTTGAATTGGATGTTCTCTTGCGATCGTAACTGCCCCGTAGGTTGAGGTGCATCGCGGCAATCCTAAGCACACGCGTAGTGCTTGTCCTTGCAGACTTACGAGGGTGCGGATGTTTGTCTTGCACGTACTTGCCAGTAACGGTAAGCTGTAGCGCAAAAATCCCAGAAACAGTGCCCTGTACAGCTGCATGATTGACCTTATCGACGTGCCCCAAGATTTTCCGCATAGGAACCGCATTATATGGACGATGGAAGTTAGCCTTCTCTTGAGGTCACTGCAGTGGGCACTCCACGAAAGGTCTCTGTCAATAATCACACCCAAGAAGTGATGGTTCTTCTGGTATGGAACATTTTGTCCATTGATGGTAACGGGGTATTGTGTCATGGCTCTGCGAGTAAACGCAACCAATTCACAATTCTCCTTTGAGATGGAAAGACCTTGCTTGCGGAGATATGAGCATGTCAGGGTGGCAGCCTGCTGGACTTTTGCACGTACTTGTAGATGAGTTACAGTCGAAGTCCATAGACAAATATCGTCAGCATATATGGATATGAGGATAGTACATGGCAAAATTTCACGAAGGCCTACCATCACAGGGTAAATAACGTGGGACTTAATACGGTGCCCTGAGGGACGCCACGGAGGTATAGTAATTGGTGGTAGGTCCATCTGAAGTTTGTAAAAAAAAGGACCTTCTCGTCAAATAATCCTGGATCCATTGGAACATCCGACCATCGATTCCGACAGCTTCCAACGAGTCTAGGATGGCTTCATGTGTTACGTTATCATAAGCTCCTTTGACGTCGAGGAAGAGTGCCAGTGGTATGCGCTTGAGGCTCTTCTGTTGCTGGATAAATGTTGTGAGATCAATCACGTTGTCAAGAGATGACCTACCTCGCCAAAAACCCGTCATGCAGTTTGTGTATACGTTGTAGCGCTCGAGGTACCATTCTAGGCGTGTAAGCATCATCCTTTCCATGACTTTTCCTACGCAACTTGCGAGGGCAATAGGGCGAAATGATGTCAAATCAAATGGTGATTTTCCTGCTTCTAGTAGAGGCACAAGTCGACGTATTTTCCAATCCTGGGGCACAATGCCCGCCTGCCATGAGTGGTTGTAATAGCATAACAACTGTCCCCTGGCCTCCTGTTGATGGTTGGCTAGAGCGGCGTAGGCGATGCCATCGGGTCCTGGTGAAGATGATCGTCGGGAAGCTGCCAAAGATGCGTCAAGTTCTTCTATAGTGAAAAGATTGTCCATTTCGGAGATGCGAGTTTCAGGGATTACACTCCTAGTGGTGCCAGTGGACAAGGCGGACACACAAGCGATTCGCGTACAAAACTCATTTGCCACTTCAAGTTGGGTGCGGCCTAAATGTAGGGCTAAAGCCATGAAAGGATGTCTTTGTTGCGGAGTCGAGCGCAGGTCACGAATAGTGCTTCAGATGCGTGACAACGGCTTTCGGGGATCCAATGATTCACAGAATGCTTTCAAGCATTCCTGTTCAAGTTTGTCTAAACGTCGCTGGACTTTTTTCTGTATGCGTCGTGCAAGCCTCAAGTCGCATATTGCTTTCGTCCGTCTGTATATCCTCTCCGCCCTTCGGCGAAGCGCACACAGTTTTTCGAGTTCAACGTCGAAATCTGAACGCTTGCCGGTGAACGGGAGGAGACAGGAAGCTTCCCTCATTGCCTCTTTGATGGCATCCTTCAAGTTCTGGTCAGGGTCTTCACGGCATGTATTTTCCATGAGTCGCTGAAATTTGTACCAATCAATTCTTCGTGTTGTGGTCCTAGGAGAGGAGTTAGTAAGACCCCTTATTCGCAAATAAGTTGAAATGTGATCACTCCCATGCGTTTCGATGTCTGAAAACCAGTGGACTTGCGACCGGAAGTTTCTGGATACCAGAGTCAAATCAAGGCAACTGCTGTACGTAAGGCCCCGCAGGTATGTACGACTGCCATCGTTTAATAAACATAGGTCGTGCTTGGAGGCGAATGACACGAGGTTTCTTCCTTTAGCGTTGATCGTCGAATCACCCCAGATTAAGTGATGTTCGTAGAAGTCTCCAGTTATAACCCACGGGTCCGTAGTTGTCAGTATGTCTCGTAGGCGGTCTTGTTCAATCCATCCGGATGGTGATATGTAGACACCAATGAGTGTGAATGACACTTGTTCTTTTTTAACACGTAAGCAGACATATCGATTGTCATCATGCGGTCGAACTGCGTGATGCACATATAAGAAATCTGCGCGAATGTAAACAACCACCTTGCTGCGTTCCTCGCACGTTGAAGAAACGAAAAATTCATAACCTAATTGTTTAGGAGGTTGTTGCACGTTTAGTTCACATATGAGTATTATAGGAATACGATTCATGAATATATACTGACGGAATGAGGAGATGCGGATCTCAGGCCTCTCGCGTTCCACTGCAGTACCGACGCTTGTCGGACTTTGTTGCGGAAAGAGAAAATTGGTTGAGTCATGGTGGCTACTGGAGACTTGCAAATACTGGACTTAGATCATCCAGTACATGTTGTACACTCTGAGCGAGTGGAGACTTCAGGCTGCTGCACAGCTTTCGCATGGCATCCAGAAGTGTTCGGAACATTCTGATGACTTCTGTGTCCTCCTCAGGCAGCTTGTCAGTGGCTGGCTGGAGGGATGTGATTGCCGATGTGCGCTTGGAATTCGCAGGTGGCTGTGATTTCGGCAATGAAGGCCAAACTGATTCATCTGCAACATGGCTGTTCGTTTGTTTGTTGACCGCGCTGGCCGCCTTTGATCTGCGAGGCAAGGGCGGTAGAAGAGAAGGGTGGTGGAGTGGCGCTGTCGATGCAGCGTCTGCGGCATTCTTTGATGAACTGCGGCGACGATGACGCCTCTTTCGGACGGTCTTGGCAGCCTCTCGATGCGAAGAATTGTCTCTGACCATTTGTTTCAATACCGCTATTTCTCTTTTGATTTTGGGGCATTCTTTTGGTGAAGCTGCATGTGGCCCATGACGATTCGGGCATGTGAGGGTACTTGCTTCGCAGTAATCCGCAGAATGGGCTTCCGTGCAACGAGGACACACCATCTTATTTTCGCATAAGCTTCTCACGTGGCCCAGCTTCATGCACTTATGACACTCTAAGGGCTTCGGTACTAAAGGTCGCACAGAATGCCGAAAATGACCCACCTTTACGTGTGAAGGAAGAGAGTCAACCTTGAACATGATCTTCAAGCAGCGTGAGTTTCCCAAACGGACAACTTTCGCGATGACGCTGGCTTCATTTGCCAGTTTGACCAAAACATCGAAGTCGGAGCTGGGAATGGCAGTATCTACATCGTAGATGACTCCAGTGACGACGTTAAATCTCACAGGAATGTAGGAGCGAACTTTCATTCCCCCCAGCTCGTTGACGTTGCGTAGTATATTAAGTGCCGCGGCATGTAAAACGTCGATGGCCAATACGGTCTTTCGCGTCTGTGACCTCGTTTGGCACGAATCCTTCCAGCATCATGGA
Source organism: Rhipicephalus microplus (assembly GCF_013339725.1). Lineage (NCBI taxonomy): Eukaryota > Metazoa > Arthropoda > Arachnida > Ixodida > Ixodidae > Rhipicephalus > Rhipicephalus microplus. The sequence continues at coordinate 52,886,727 of NC_051171.1, read as the reverse complement.
AACAGATTTTCTGTTGAGGCGCTTCATGTTACCGTCCGGAACCTCAGGGACAAAAAGGATAGTGTCTGTCACGGGTCTCCTTGGCACTCTGTCGTTCAACGTACTCGATGACGAAGATGTTCTGACGTTCCGCCTCTTTGCTTTACGGCTCAGCACCAGCTTAAAATCGTCGTCGTCGGAAGGCTCTTCGCTGTCCCATAAAAATTGTTGAAACTCGAAGGTGGATGTGATGTTATTCAATGTTGCAAAGTTACCCTTTAGGATGACTGCCAATTGGGCGTGTTGGTAAAGGTTCATGATGAGCGAAGCGCAGAAATACCCACACTCAGAGAGGACACAGACAAGCGCTTACTAGCAATTGAAAATTTTATTTCGAAGCGAGCACTAATAAATACATCACACGCATGTACGTCATTCCCGACTTCCCCTGTCATCATCAACAACGTGTTATAACAAAATATGCGCGCGCCCCCAAAAATTTCGAAATAAAATTTTCAGTTGCTAGTAAGCGCTTGTCTGTGTCCTCTCTGAGTGTGTGTAATTTTTCGCTTGTCTCATCATGAAAGTTACCCTAAAAATATTTTCACACACCCTATATCTTTTTTCATTTGACTGTTACGGCCCCATTGCACGTGTCCCTATTACCTTGCGCGAACCGAGCCGAATGACTTCGGAACAATTGAGATATAATAGTAGATCTTCCAATGAACCTTAACATTACAACTTCTCCTAGAACGAGTTGTAATCTTAAACCTTCCGATTTTAATATGCGCATAACCCGAACATTACAGCTTCTCCCTGAACTAATGATGCTGAAAGCAATAACGATGAACTACTCTATAAAACATGTACAAATTCCTACGCACTTCACCACTTGTCAGTTAATCGATGGCCGATGATCTGTTCATCAATATCAGTATACAGCACGCATTCCGTCCTGTATATGGATTTTGTTTACCGGCCACAAATCAGCCAAATGAAGAATTTCGTCTCCCGACACGCCGAACTTCTGCCTTCGTCAAAGTCACGACCACGTGACAATATGTGCAAATGTTTGCGCAGAGATTTGGAGGCTGAACAGCCTCGTACTCCTTATATAACTGGTTGTTATAAAAACACACACACGCACATCGTGCTTGCAGGGACCGTAGCCCTGGATCGTGCTACGTAGACGAGCGTCGGTTGGTGTCGCTTAGGTATAGAAAATACGATAACTCAGTGTCAAGCCTTTATCAGAGGAGTAAATTTGTAATGTTCCTAAAATTAGATAGCCAGCACTGTTACCACAACACACGTTCCATGAATATTATTATTGCCTGCGAAATGTATTTTTCCCAAGCTGTTCCGAGAACAGGCGTGATTCTGTTGTGGTATACTTAACTGCGATGGAGAATGTTTGGGGCCGATTCCTACAGGAACCCTTATACTTTTATTTGAATACGGCGGGTGAATGCTGCCACTGTCATTATTTTTAGTGCTTTTGCATTAAATTATGAATAACTGTTCTCACTGTCAATCACAATTCACCTGTGACGCACGGCACTTTCACGTTGTTCTTATGAGCAGCCAGACATTCGTAATATTTTCTTACCCTCCCATTCCAGTTTTGGATTAATGCAAATGAAGGAGTGAAAACTAGAGAATCCAGATGTAGGCAGATAGACTGATAGATAGATAGATAGATAGATAGATAGATAGATAGATAGATAGATAGATAGATAGATAGATAGATAGATAGATAGATAGATAGATAGATAGATAGATAGATAGATAGATAGATAATTCGTATTTTATATTCCTCGCTACGGACTTGCGTAGGTTTTATCCACAACAATTATACTTGCCGAAACAAGTCGGTCTTACCCGCAACGCGTGAATCAAAGCAGCAGAATAAATATGAGAGTAAGCCACTATAACCTTCTTCACAAGATATAGACTGCTAGAATCAGAGGAAACTGCCAAAGCTTTCTGCCCAAATCCGTGATTTAGGGAATTCTTTCCAGTGTGACAACATACCGGCATGTCTAACATGTAGCATACCTTCTTTGTGTATTAAATTCCGAACATATTGCTACTTAGAAAGCAATACTTTATTGAACTTGACATTACGCTTTCGTAAGTGTGTCAATTGTACTTTAGCCAGGAGATACATTCAGGGAAGCCTGCTGGTGCAAAAGTGGACGCGGTCGCATCAGCAGCTGTGGATCGCCATCGGAACGGGTAGCGCTCGTCCACCTTCGCTGCAGGGCGGCCCGTTCGCTGCGTTCTCCCGATTTATCGGACTCCAACGTGGTGATCGATGACACGGTGGTGTATTCCCGAAAGAGGCACACTGTCGTGGTGGGGGGTGGCCGTTCGCCTTCCTGTGGTAGGGGCAGGCCCAACCTTCTGGCACGGTTGTACTCGTGGCACGCTAGAAAGTTGCGAAGGAAGCGCCGGTTCACACGGCTCGCCGGGTGCACAAATGATGCACTGGTGGGCTGCTGCGGTGGAGATAGCTCGTGCCCGGGGCATTCTGCGGCATGAGTAAGCGAAGATGACGAGGAGCTTCGCTGCTGAGCGCGCTGCTTCCACCTGTGGAGCCGAAGGTCATAAAGAAAGTCAAGAGCGTTTTAGATGCCAAGCAGCTCTTTGACTAGCCTGTGTAATGCTGTCTCTCTACAGCATCACTGAGCATGCTTGTGTCTCGCGTTCCTTGCCATTTGCTCACGTCTTTCATGAGCCCAGGAAAGCACCTATAAAGTTGCCGCTCCTCTCCCCCTCTCTCTCCTCGCAAGGCCGATGCAGGGAGCTTCTGCTAGTGAACAAAATTCACAGCTTTGCCACAAAGGTGAAGCAATGAACGCGATAGCAACAAATTAGAAGGTCACGTGCAAAATTGCAGGCAGATTGAAACGTTTCCTGCTTTTCTCACGTACAAATGACGCACGAAACGTACTCACAGGTACAGATGAAAGCGAATAAATAAGGTGGGTAACGGTGACGCTGTCGCCGATGTCGGTGCCAGCGACGAATTCAAGCCTAAAGTGTCCTTATAATTGCTATCGCAATAAAAACTAACTTCTCGCGCTGCACAACCGTTCACCGGCCACACCAAATATGTAGGCACTAGATAGCGCGTTCGGAATTTAGTCAAGGGTGTCTTCACTTGGCCTTCGCTTGTTGAGCACCAGCATCAACGTCACCGCCAGTGTGGGAGTTAACGCCAGCTGCTTCGCATCTACACATTGTTCTCTTCAGCGGGAGACGGTCGAAGTTTTTAGGGGCGAAGTTCATAAAGCAGCAGGTCTGTTTCTTTTAGCTCGTATGTGACCGCCAAGTTCGATGACTCACTCAGCAGGTGCGGACGGATGGACAGATAGACAAACAGATGAACAGACAGACAGACAAACAGACAGACATACAGACAGACAGACAGGCAGGCAGGCAGACAGACAGACAGACAGACAGACAGACAGACAGACAGACAGACAGACCTATGGACGACCGGACGGATGGATGCACAATTCAAGGTTTAATGATAAAATCTTCCGGATCTTTACCCCACTTATTATTATTCACTCCATGAATAAGCTGTGATTTTTACACAGTTATTGTAGGTTTCAAGCTGGCATAACACTTTAAAACGTAGTGTGTGGTAGAGCGCAAGCATAATTCTTTCGTAGTAACAAAACGGAAGTTACGGGGCTTTCCGACTACACTGTGTTTGCATTAATTTTGGCACATGTCTGTGCTCTCTTACGTAGTGAGTGAAAAGAAAAGAAAGAGTTGAAAAAGAGAATGCACTATTGATTGATTGATATGAGAAGTTTAATGTCCCGGAACCACCATATAATTATGAGATGAGCTGTAATGGAGGGCTCCGGGAATTTCGCCCACCTGGGGTTCTTTAACGTGCACCCAAATCTGAGCACACGGTCCTACAGCACTTTCGCCTCCATCGAAAATGCAGCCGGCGCCTCCGGGATTTGATTCCGCGATATGAGGGTCATCAGCCGAGTACCTTAGCCACTAGACCACCACGGTCGGGAAGAGGATGCACTATTAAACGCGTGCAGGCGAGCGCTACAAGACGGAAGTTGAAACAATGAACGGTGTTCGGTCTAGTTTTATTGCGGTAGCAATTATATGGGCACTCTCGGCTAAATTTCACCGCTGGCTTCGTCGTGGGCGTTCATGTCATGCACCGTATATGTATACGTATCTATATATATGAATACGCAAGGAAGAAAAAAAAAACAGAAGAAATTCTCCGGCGCACAGAATCGAATGTCGGACCTCCGCATCGGGACTGCGAGGCGTTAACCACTGAGCCACGGAGGAGTACGCCTTGTTTGTTGTTCAAACGGCAAGCTATTTATATCAACCACTTACCGCTGTTGGCGGGAATCTTATGGGAGAGAGGGTGAGAACTATCATGTTTTCAGCATTATCAGCAAGATGACGCAATGGGCGCGCGTTGGCTCTCATCTCTCAAGCGTACTTTGTCTCGCGGAGAGGAGGGGAGCGCAGTGGACAATTTCTCGCGCGCCCTTATCTCCCGGTGGGGAGAGCATACCTCTTGGCTCACGTTGGGCTTGCACTGGAATTATTCTGTTGTAGCTATAGGGGGTGCACAAAGGTCACTGCAATTAACTGAAATCGTTGCACAGTCTTCGTTTGTGAAAGGGTGCGCTTTTCAGACCCAGTGAAGTAGCAAGTAAACGCTTTTTCGCCTTCGTCCGTACGTATAAGTACGTTTCTTGCGTCATTTGTGCGTGAGAAACGCGGGGAACGTTTCCATCTGCTTGCCATTCTGCGCGTGACCATTTAGTTTATTGCTGTCGCGTTCATTGTTTCGCCTTTGTGGCAAAGCTGTGACTTTTTTTCATTGATTCATAGCTATTTCCACATAGTGGGGCCGAAACCACTTGTGGTACTCTGCAAGGGCCCAGTCGTCAGTTTTTCTCTTGACTTTGACACTAATCTCATCATCTGTGTTCTGCAAGTCGAAGCGATCAGTAACGATGACGAAATCTTGCACATTCCTCAGTGACTTCAGCAACCTAGAGCTGCGGCTGTCACAAGTTCTGGTGAATCACCCTTAAATCAGTTCGTTCCGCACTTCCAAGAAACTATCAGCAAGAAAGAACACAAATACACCGAGTCACTGCCTTGGAAGAAAGCTCAAAAACAGCTGTTTGCAAACAAACATTATGGCGCATTCACACATCTGCAAAGACAGGTAGACAGGCTGTTCTTGGAAGGATTATATACGACACGTTATATAGACATCCGACAATGCATGAAGCAAAGTCACCTTTAAGTGTTACTTGAGGATAATACTGTAGAGCGGGCACCCTATTATGCGCCATATCCAGAACTTCTAACAAAAATATCTAACTGCACAAGTGCAAGTCATGTTTCACGCTTCCTCGCCCTCTCAAGGCGCCCTCCACGACTGATTTGACACAGAAGTGAACCGCAAGCAAGAGCGGAGCACCATGATGAATTCTGCATTCGCATCCGTATTCTTGACTCGTCGGAGGAGAGCCGAAGTTTATTTCGCTTGGTGCGTTTCGGTGGCATGGCGCGTGACACAGATTCACCCGATCAGTTAAGTCACCGGTACGCAAGCTGTCGGCCTAGGGCATGCTTTACAGCGAAGTAGCGGAGAATTTGCGGTTGAAAGCACGAGGGGCTGTAAAGCTAAGACCACTGACCTACACGTACGCAAACTGTGAAGAGCCGTTTTCTGTTTGTGCAGCGCATGTTCTGGCTGCACCTTCGTTGCAGATTTATCCAAGGATGACCAACGAGGACTACGCAACTCAAAGTCAGACTGCTCGACTTGATCTCGACAAAAACTTGGGATATCAACAAAAACTTGGGATATCGTCAAAACCTGGTAGATCGTCCATGTATTATGTCTACGAGACAATGCCTACTGGAACATGCACGCACTTCAGCTTTGCTTAGCTCATCATAGCAGCAGTGCTTAAGTGTATGATGTGGTGAACATCATGGACTCCGGCCGTCGTTGAAGTGTTTGGCCCCCTGTTCGAATCACAGACGTTGACCCCGGTTGAGAAGAAATCATGTGAGCTTGATGAGTGAGAGCACAAGAAAGCGTGGTTTGTAGAAGAACCGTAAACAACTTCTTCAAGCTCGACTGGTGCGGCAGTACAGGGCGGTGGGGTCGAGTTTGTTGAAAAAGAGGAATTACTAATAAACGCGTGTAGGTGAGCACTGCAGAAAAGAAGAAGTTGAGACCATGGACGGCGTTCAGTATAGTCAATATGGTTTCTTGGTATATTCATAGCATTTTTCACAGAAAGATTGTTTTTGTCTGTAATGCACTTTGCAATAAGCATCCACGTGTGTTTCTGTATGAAGAGCATGCCGTGCTCGAAGCTGATTACTGCTAGTATTCTATGATTATTTTAGTTGGTAATATTGATGTTCTACAGTGAAACTGAATAAAGCATCACTCTTTTGCGAAAGATTCAGTACAGCTGACTACTTATATTTTTTATGTTTCCGTCAATACAGTAGGGCTAAGTGCACTATTGTTACAGTAAACGCCAAAAAACACATAACTGAATATTTTTTTAACAGGCACTTTTCATTATACCAGTTTAGTTGAACTTAACAGATGAATAAAACGCGGTTCCGAAAAGCGTTAAGAAGTGGCATAAAGGTACGAACAGGTACGTAGAATAAAAGCGCGGCTTGGATAATGCAACGAACTCAGGTTAGGCAAATAAAGAAACAAAACGGAATGCTCCGGTTACACTAATTTAACTAGAACTACTCGAAATGAATAAGCTTCATAAGGAAGGTGATTGTTTTCCGTGAATGGCCGAAGCATGAACGAGTGAAAGATAATTTCAGGAGACAAGTTCTGAGACCAAGCTTGTAAGAATGGTAGATTAAAAACAATATTGATTGCAGGTGAAAAGTGACATTGTTTCAGAGTGGTAAATGGTATACATTGGGGAAAAAACCAACCGTACACTTCTGACACGAGAAGATAACGACACTAGCGAAATATTAGTCTCTATAGCATTTAATTTGTAGTGCAATTGTGAATACACAACATTAAGACAGCTGAGTTACATTATTGAGTGCGAGGTTATGGGCAAGTTGGCGGTCCATATACCGATAACAGAGTGACAAAGAACAAGGAGTAGGAGAGAACACAGACGACCGCTGAAGTCACAACTCAAGTTCATTTCCTGGAACGGAGAAGAATATAAAGAAAATGACACGTGAGCAAAAATTACAAACCAGTACTCGCCAAAAAACAAACCAGATATCAGCCTACTAAACTTTCAGTGGTCATGCGTGCGGGACAATTCTGAACTTATTTTACCGTCAAGGCAATGAACGCAATTATGGCCAAGTCTCGCAATAACCACTGCCTTGGTTATCTCGCACGTTGAGCACCACATCGCCCCACCACTGAAAACGTTTGGAATAGCGGTTCGCACTCATAAGTCTCAACCGGGCTGCAATGAAGGACTAAGTCTGTCTTTCAGAGCGGGTCTGTGGTTCTTTCTGTCCCTTGTCTCTTCTTCAACTGTTGTCAGTATATTTCGACAGATCTCTACTGAATTATTCAGCCAACTATCACACTATCACGAACAGCGCTTGAAAAATCTAATTAAACTTATATTAGGAATAGTACATAGAAGAATTTTTCGGAGACAAAGCGACCGCTAAGAAATTATGGCGGCAGCCCCACCGTGGTGGTGTAGTGGCTGAGGAACTCGTCTGCTGACCCGCAGGTCGCGGGATTCGAATCCCAGCTGCGGCGGCTGCATTTCCAATGGAGGCGGAAATGTTGTAGGTCCTATGTGCTCAGATTTGGGTGCACGTTAAAGAACCCCATGTGTTGGCAAATTGCCGGAGCCCTCCACAACAGGCGTCTCTCATAATCATATGGTGATTTTAGGGCGTTAAACCCCACATATCAATCAATCAATCAATCAAGAAATTATGGCTTAGATAGCGAAGCATGCAGGTCAAATTGGTAATTACTCGGTATGCACGTTCGAAGATAACTTTAGACATATATACACCTAGGTGTTTACTACGAGTTAGGAAATTCCAGCGCAGAATTCATTAGGCAAATATGCACGCATACTGGTGTTCAGGTGGGACACTCGCGTCCAGAATGAATTACACAATTGAAGCAGTTAGTTTCATTAACAAATGTGAACTCAGAACAGACTGAACGTCAACATATTACACCACGTGTTTCACTAAAGATAAAAAATAGGTTCAAGTTTACTTGTGAGATTAATTCTGTCCAGCACATTTGCTTTGCTGCAAGGCAGCGGAAGCTCAGGCATTAGCACAAGACTCCTCAAGCCTTTATTAAAACGGTTCTTTCCAAAACACATCTAGCAAACAAGCTTACCCTACCTTACTTTGCGCATTTGCCGACATACAAGTGGGCCGTTTGGAATCCTTAATTTCCGCATTTATTCGCCTCAGACATTTCCCACAACCTGTGGAAGGGGCGCAGCGGAAGTGAGAGTTCAAACCACCCCTTCCCCCTCTTTCTCAAAATATAAACACGCACACATACAAACTCACGCACAAATATACAGAAAGTATTGTTCAACACCTCCTCCCCTCAAGAAAGATTTCTGGCCACTCCCACGCGCTTTAGACGGTTTCAAGATTGCAAACGTTGTACCCCCCCAAAACTTTCGGTCACCTCATTTACCAGCTGCTAACGTCGAAACGTAAAGCTTGTTTTAAAGTTTTTTTCAAAGGTAAAGAAAGTAACTCTTAAGTTTGTCAGATAATAGGAATGTGCGTATAGTTCACGGGAAACTCTGGTAATTTTTATGTAGCTCATAAGAACATATTTGTAAATATATTTTGCCATATATGGTAAAAAACTGTAGAAGCTTAGTGGGATATTTTCTAAAGCTCCTCTTGCCCACCGACGTTATTTGGTGCATTGGTGGACAAAACAGAATGTGATAAAAGAATAGTGAAAGGGACTGTAGTGCTACTGTGGCATCACCTGTGGCAGCCGTAGAGCGCACCCAGTGCGACCAGCGTGAGCACGAGTGCTGCGGTTGGTGCTGTGGCGATCAGAACGTTCAGCACGCCGGGATCGTCTCCGCTGCCCCGCGGTGGGGCTGAGCACCGGGCGTCCGGTGTGAGCACGTGTGGTCTCGGACAAAGGCACACGGAGTCTACGCAGCGCGTCAAGGGTTGCTGCGGCGGCACTGGCGAGAGTTGACGCAGGACTCGAAAAGAGCACGGGCGCCACCGCCTGGTACCTCCGTTGCGTCGGCCATCTTGTTCTTCTTCGCCTTCTACTGTGGGCCTGACCCACTGTGGAGGATTGGCCAAGAAATAGTCCTATACTGATGTCACGAAAATTTAGAATAAGGAAGGTTACACAAGAAAACTTTACGAGTTTCAACGTGATAGCAATAAACAGCTCGTTTCGAAAAAAACCCGGCATCGGGATCGGCATCGGCGTGGTGTTGTTCGGTTGTGAGCGCAGAATCATCACCATGTGCGTGACCGCGAAATCAGGAAGGATGCAGATAAAATAATTGATAATTGATAAGAAGTTCCGTGTCTGAACGAGGATAGAAATCAGGCCTTTTGCGTGGCTAGCAGGTGTTCTACCACTGACTGAAGCGTCTGCTTGCAAATACATTTTAAAATGACTTCCTGTCCTTGGAATGCAGTAAAATAATAATCCCGGTTTACAAACACGCACGTTCTCTATACATAATTCAGAATACAACATGTAATATTGCAGTAATATTGTATAGTACAAGCGTAGCTTGCCATCGGGCGTCAAAGCATGTAATTATTGTAACCACCCGTTACAAAAGGCTCGAACGTTACCACGCGTATTCTCTTATGGCCACGTAGAGGGTGCATAGCAAGCATACGTTAATTTCTTAAGGCAGCAGAAACAGTATGTTGTGGCAGACAGTCATTCAGAGAGAAATTTTATTCAATGCTGGTCGAATTCCGGCAAGTTGTAAACTGACGGAACACCATGTATCACGAAACTACAGTAAGTTTTGCCTGGAGCTTAGCGGTAGTCACGAGGAAACCAGTCGTGTGATTCAAGAAGCTTTAGTGGGCTATGCATTGAGCATCGATTGAATAAAGGAGTTGACTGTTTAAAGGTGGTCCTACAGGTATGCGCAGTGAACTGTATTTGATTTGTGGGGTTTAACGTCCCAAAACCACCATATGAATATAAGAGATGCCGTAGTGGAGGGCTCCGGAAATTTCGACCACCTGGGGGTCTTTAACGTGCACCCAAATCTGAGTACACGGGCCTACAACACTTCCGCCTCCATCGGAAAGCCAGCCGCCACAGCCGGGATTTTATCCCGCGACCTGCGGGTCAGCCGCCGAGTACCTTAGCCACTAGACCACCGTGGCGGGGCGTGAACGGTATTCAGGCAGCCCTGTAAAAGGCGGAACACAAAAAATGCCCTTCAGCAAGCACGGATATTTTATCAAGATGAACCATCGCATTCAAGTCCCAAAACTTACGAATGGGCACAGATTAGCATTGAACATATGCATTAGGTATTGAGCAGTTATTTGAGCATTATGAGAATGTCCGTGAAACTAGAAGCAAAACGTCTAGCGAAGCAACAGAACAAAATGACTCAGAAGAACATTCCTCACATAATCCAGGCTTTCCACTCTGCATGCAGACACGGTTTCGAGCGAATTCGGGCTGCTTTTCAAGCCTAAATTGATGCTAGATATAACATGATTGTGGTAAAATGACACCGTGTGAAGTTCGATGACCTGTCTTATCGCCATTCAATCCAATGCGTTCCTGAAGTCTTTACAAAAATGATGGAAACGCGGGAGGCATTCGGAGTGCTATTCAGAAGCCTTATTTGAAGGCGATGAGGGTTTTATATATTCTAATTGATAAATGTACTTTCACTGATTGGAGGTCCGATAGTTTGATCCTCTCTTTTGTGATTAAGCAGTTCATTTAGTCTAGCCGCTTTCCTGTCGTCTTCTCCGCTTCCTGTATATGTTCATTTTATCGATGCGTATATTTCCTTGATGAATGATGACGAGCGAGCAAAGCAGTGTGATCAGTTAGTGTTACCGTAAATCACCTTTGACATTGACGACTCACGCACGCAAATGAGTGATTAAGTGGTGTGCAGTTATATACAACGTTTATTGGTTATAAATGGTAGGTTGTGTTGAGTTGTGAATTTCTATTTGCCTTCATCATCAATGCTTTGAAGTTTCGGATCTATAGCCTGAAAATGGCAAAGACGAGGTGTCGGCACGTTTTCCTGGTGGCTATTGATTATTTCCACTTATAAATCATGCATTGTAGGGCGTGTTGAGACGTCATATACTGCACAAGTGTGTCGTTGTCCGGGACCATCCTCGTCATCGTCTTCATTGTCATTAACGTCATCGTCATCCTTGTGTTTTATAGCGGTTACCTTGCATGTGCTGTGTTTTAATGGCAGAAAGAGAACGTGTGGTCTGGAATGCTCTTGTTCTTCATCGTCATCAGCATCTTCATCGTCAGCGGCTGCTATGGCGCGCGTCAACACCACACAATGGACAAGCCTTGACGTTAAGGAGGTTCGCCCCTAATATTTGGTAGGAATCCTTTCGTCCTCCGGATCAGAATCTGAACACAGCAAACGGAGAAGAGCCTCAGCGGCTAGGAAGGCCATGTGGAAGCTGTTAGGAGAATATGCTATAAAACAAAAAGCAGATAATAATAAATAGAGACTCATAGAAGGGCTCAATATGGTTTGGAAGCGCCCTGCTGTAGTTCAAAGTGCAATGAACACAACCGCAGCATACTCTCACGTTAATTTTCTGTATCATAAAAGTCTACTCAAACGGCAAAAAGACACACAAAAAATCAACTGATAAGATTTTTAACGCAATAGTCAAGTGCGATTTGCGAATCCTGAAAAAACCGCTTTTATCACTAGACGTTGCTTGGTAAGCGAGAAAACGCGCGAAAGAAAGTGTGGGTGAAGACGAAATCTTCTAATTCGCGCAACAAACACCCTAAAGTTATAGATATCGAAGGCGTCTACTGGGTCCTAGGTAGCTTGTCATTGATAAAAATGAAGCGTCCTGCCATCGGTGGTCACCATAAACCTATAATACAATTTTGTGAAACATTCATCAATCTAATGAAGCGAAAACCTGAAAAATACGTGTTGAATTTAGTGGTGTCACGCGCTGAAGTATCAGCACAAGGTTTAAAATTGAAATTTTAACCTTCATTTTCTGCGCTAATAATGAGCTTGTGATAGCTAGACGTATGTCAATGAAGTTCTCAGAGCCCAGTTTATCAATCAAAACTAAATAATTGTCGCTCTTTACAGTCCTTTTAATGGTAAAACTGAAGGAAAGAATCACCCTAGTAGTGAAGTAAACACAGGATATGAAGACCAGTTCAGCAGCCAGAATGGCTATGAACTGTGCGGGCCATCTTGTGGAGATGAATTCGCGTGAGGCGCACACCATACGAGTGCAGCCAGCAACAGTAGGTTGGCATACTGGGCACGTGTCTCCCCGACATTTTTTTTTTCGCCATTGCATAGGGACGAAAATGTCACAGCATATCCACGGAGTGAATGATGACGAGTGCGGGGAAGCGTCCGTCAGCCCGTTCATTCGTTCTTGCTTCCGTCCGTCCACGCGACCACCCATGCGTCTCTCCATGCGTCCGTCCGTCTGTCCATGCGTCCGTCCGCGATTCCGTCCATCCGTCTGTCCATCCGTTCGTGCGTCCATACGTGCGTACGTCAGTGCCTCCATTCACCTGTTCGTCCGTCTTCTAGTCTATCTGTGCATACGTCCATGCGTCTATCTAGTGAACACTCCAAGTACTGCCATCTCCCATCTCGCATCCCCTGTGGCACATACCCGCTCTAGAACGGGTATGTGCCACCGGTGGCTACATACACCAATGGAGGATGGACAGACCCACGCACTAATGAGTTTCGCCTCTAAACATGACCGATTAAAGCGGGTGCCCTCCCCGAAATCAAGAAAGGCCTCCCAACCCAAAACATTTCTTGCTACGCGGCTGCTGCACAGCCCGCAAAGGTGCTACGGCTAGGTTCGTCGACTCCCCTACGTGGTGCAGAAAAGAAAACTCAAGGCACGTTCTCAACCAACGTGGGTTCATTAGGCAAAAGTGGGGGAAATTTTGAGAGTCGCAAATTAAGGGCCAGTCATTTCAGCCACAGTGGAGTACGCTCTTGCAGAGGTGACTGTGCACGCAAGAGTGGATTATTAGTGGAGGGTTTCAGCATGTGCATGAACAGAAGGTGCTTGCAAAGTCAGTGTACGGTTCTCTCCGACAAGCATCTCTCCGGGGAAACATGCGGCATACAGAAGAGAGATGACGTAGAGAGGCCGTTTGTGAGCCATTACAGACTGCCAGTTAGGTGAGGCGCCCCGCAGTGGTGTGTACTAGCTAAAGATGCATAACGATCGATAGAGCTACCGATACTATCGATGGTTAAGTAATCATTCAACTGTCGACGGTAAAAATGACTGTCGATGACGCTATTGGTTGTAAGTTTTGGTTGTACAGCATCGATAGTATAAAATAAACCGCGCCAACTCATCGCAGCACAAACCTTGTTCTCCCAGTGCGTGGTAAGTAGTGAAGCAGGCACAGCAGGATGAAGGGCAAGAAAGCTGAGATGGTTGTGTTTTTTCACCGGAATGCTGCACTGATGATTTATAAGAAAGTTCATCTGTTCAACGCTAGAAGAAATAATAATATTACTGATGGTCTGGACTTACTTAACGTCCCGAAACTGATATATGATTAGGACAGACGCCGTAGTAGAGGGTGTAGAAAACTCTGACCACTTGGTGTCCTTTAACGTGCACCCAAATCTAAGTACATAGGCCTCAAGCTTTCTCGTCTCCTTGAAAATTGAGTCACCGCGGCCGCAAGTCACTCTCACGACCTGTGGGTTGGAAGTCGAGCACCATAACCACTTGACCACCATGGCGGGTCATAACAGACAGAAAGCCTTTATATATAGCTGAACTGCGTGCCTACAAATTTATACAGCACTTTGTGATTTCAAGGCAAAAATATCTAAATGTAATTGTTGGATTTTTACACCCCAACATATAAAATATATATGAAAAACAAAGTTTATCATTGCCAGAGGTAACTGATCGCTCTAGTATAAGAAATTCCGATGTCCAATTACAATGGCATATCGCGGCCACTCGGCCCTATCGCAAGCAGACCACCTGGCTCTAACCGAGATCACTCTCGTCAAACCTGCCATAGGAATGCATTCGCGGAAATCTAGTGAGGGGCACAGTACTGCAGGGGGTACCAATGATTTCAGCACGGGTTGTGTTTTGTTTCTATCGGCCTTACGGCCACTCACTGCGGCTACTTGACCTTGACGCGCACGTATGGGAAGCAGCAAAGCCCGCATGGAGTTATTCCGCTGCACGTCTCGATGAACGAAACTGCCTGCAAAACAAGATAAAAAAAATCACAGCATATCGACGGAGTGAATGATGATGCGTGGAGTGAAGTGTCCACGAGCCCGTCCATGCTTCCATCCGTCCATGAGTCCGTCCATCCGTCTGTCCTTCCGTTCGTGCGTCCACCCGTACGGGCGTCCATACATCTGTCCGTCCGCCTTCTAGTCTCTCTGTCTGTCTGTCTGTCTGTCTGTCTGTCTGTCTGTCTGTCTGTCTGTCTGTCTGTCTGTCTGTCTGTCTGTCTGTCTGTCTGTCTGTCTGTCTGTCCGTCCATGCGTCCATCTAGTGAACACTCCAAGTACCGCCATCTCGCATCTCGCATCCCATGTGGCACACATTCGCTCTAGAATAGGCATGTGCCACTGGTGGCTACATAAACCAACATGGGATGGACACTATAAGAATGGACACCCACATCCGAAGAAGTTTCGCCCCTAAAACAGTATTTCGACAAGAAAAGTGCTTTTCACGCTACCACCATTAAAGATGTGCAGTACTTCATTGTGAAAACTATCACCGAACAACTTCGTCGTCGAAGTCAATCACTTCCCTCCTCTTAGCAAGAAGTTAGAATGCCACGTCAAATGCTCGTTGGAACACAGCCCCTTCACACTCGTGTGAGCCCGATAAATCATCGCTGAACTCGAAACGCCATTTTCGTCACAAAAATACGTCCCTGAAGTCTTGGTCGACTCGACATAAGACAGTTTCGTGTTAATAAAATTCGGCACATCCCACATACATTGGGAACCAATGCTACGCGAAGCATGCGGATAGAATGTGACTGTGTAGTAGTTTTTTTTCATTCGAGTGAAGTCAACCTAAATGACGTTCAATATATGTATAGCTCTCGTATGCGCAGACATGTGTTGAACAGTAGAATATAATTTTTTCTAGATGTTTACAGTTGCGTAATGATCACAACAGCTACATGGGTATCAACAACACCAGAAGTGGTAAGCTAAT
Source organism: Rhipicephalus microplus (assembly GCF_013339725.1). Taxonomy (NCBI): domain Eukaryota; kingdom Metazoa; phylum Arthropoda; class Arachnida; order Ixodida; family Ixodidae; genus Rhipicephalus; species Rhipicephalus microplus. The sequence goes on along the minus strand of NC_051171.1, from coordinate 52,871,241 downwards.
ATGTGGAGCTTGTGCTCACGAGGATGGTAGCCCTGGACACTATTACATCAGTCGAGTTCAGTGGATAGCGCTTTACTACAGTTGACGTTAACCCGACGTCGTGGCTGTATCATAGAACTACATATATGTATTGATTATAAAATTGCAGAGCCAGCGCTACAAACACAAATTGACGTTTCAAGAGCTTTATGGTTTGCTTCAAGAGCAGTTCCGAACTCACGTGGCGCTGTCCATGGTATAATATTTCATTGCCATGAAGACTAAGGCCCTGACATTTATTTTTTGCATTCGTTGGTTTAGTGCTCACGATGTCAGCTTTTTCTGAACACTCACACACTAAAATTACCAATGTTGGTCCTGGCCGTTCCTGGGTAGATAGAAGCGCTCAGTCACTTGTAGCACCTACCCACATGCATGCCCATGGCACACAGCCATCCGTGTTATAGGAGTATGTGCCACTGGTACCTGGCAGAAAGAGTTTTACGACGTACGCGACGGGATTGTCGCATTATTCATGTCATGACCAACCAGTCATATTTGCCAAATATTTCACCCTTTCATACCAATTTCGGTTTCGTGAAGGGCGTGATCACGAAAGTACCCAGGCGTAGACAGACAGACAGACAGACAGACAGACAGACAGGCAGACAGACAGATAGACAGATAGACAGATAGATAGATAGATAGATAGATAGATAGATAGATAGATAGATAGATAGATAGATAGATAGATAGATAGATAGATAGATAGATAGATAAAAACTCTGAAAGGGATTGGAGTTCACTGAGAAATTATTCGTATTCTATTTTCCTTGGATTGGGCTTGCATATGATATAACCACCGCAATTAAGCTTGCCCAAAAACGTTGGTCCTACTCGCAACACGTGACTTGAATCAACAAAAAAATGAGCGTAAGCTACTTATCGCGTTCTCTTTGACCAGTTATCAACTCCTAGAATTAAATGAAACTGCCGAAGCTTTTTGCCCACTAGCATGTTTTAGTGGCTTCTTTCCAGTGTGACAACATACCGACATCTAAACATACAACGCAATGTTTTCTGTATTCATTTCAGAATACATATTTACTGTCAAAACAATATAACCTCATTGAATCTAACATTACGCTTTAATAAGGGCACTAATGGTACTTTGGCCGGGGGAACATTCGGCTGTAGCCTGGTGCTGCAAGAGCTGCCACAGGTCGTGTCAGCGGCGCCACGTCATATCGGAACGGGCTGCGCTCGTCCGCTTTCGCTGCTGGGTTGCCCGTTCACTGCGCTCTCCAGATTGATCGGGTGCCAACGTGGTGGTCAAGGGACACGGTGGTGTACTCCCGAGAAAGGCACACTGTAATGGCGGTGGGTCGCCGTTCGCCTTCCGGTGGCAGGGGCAGGCCCAACCGTCTGGCATGGTTGTACTCGTGGCACGCAAGAAAGCTGCGAAGGAAGCGCCGGTTCACACGACTCGCTGGGTGCGCAAACGGTGTACTGGCAGGATGTTGTAGCGGAGACGGCCTGGTAACGGGGACTGTCTGGGGCAGCTGTAAGCGAAATCGACAAGGGGCTTCGCTGCTGAACGCGCTGCTTCCACCTTCGGAGCTGATTGCCATAAGAAAAGCCGAGGACGTTTCACTGTTTCTGTAAGTCTCAGGCACACACGACACCTTAAAACGAAGTACGCAAGCATAGGTTAGTCGTACTAAAACACGGATAGTACGGTGCTTAGCGATTACTCTTCGTACTTATTTTCGCACATGTGCTTGTGCTATTTTACGTACAGAGTGAAGACAAAAGAAAGGTTGTTTTTGTCTGCAATGTATTTTCCATCATAGAAGTTACATGCATTCCTATATAACGATGAGGACGAAGAAAAGCCGACCACTAGTCCGATCCAACTGAGGCATAGGGACTTCGCACTCTTCCCAGGGACACTATCATACTTATCGCGTATTCACAGGAGTCGGCTTTCGCGGAAGTTCCCTAGAACCAACGCACTTTATCCGAGAAGATGTTGTTCAAAAATACGCTCCTCAACACAACAAAGAAAAGCAAAAAATGGTTCAGCTCGAAGAGCATATCACCCTCGGAGCTGATTGCGGCTGGCTTTCAAGAATATTTCGACTGCTAATAATGTTCAGCAATAAAGCGTCAGCTGTCACCAACGATGTCAGTGTAGCTGACTGTATTTGTCTTTATTTTTGTATGTTTTTCATTAGCACCGAAGGGCTAAGTGCGTGAAAGGGGGCCGGTTAGAGCAAACGATTAAAACTTAGCACCAGAAAGCTTTTAACTGAGGCTTCTGTTTATACAGGTTAAGCTGTACTTCACAGCCCTGCATAAAGCATCCCTATTAAAAAAAACGTCCACCATAAGAATGATTGATTCCACCATGTACCACTTTGATGGAATATGGTGCTAGACATATTGGTGGCACATGGTGCTTGGTGGCACATGGTGTATGATGGAGTGCCGGCAATGCTGGACCGCGAAATGGCGTCAGAATCACCGTCACCAGCTGCCACTGAAAATAAAAGAATAATTGTAAAGAAACAATGCAAAAAGCACCCATGAAAACGTGACCACAAGGATTCGAGTGTGCAAACTTTTGACTTTTAGCTGGACCCGCTAATACTGTGCCATGCCAATTTATAAGAACTTTGCTGTTAAGGCGCAAGTGATCTTACAATTTGACTGTTCAACTTAAGTTTTGTTTGTTGTATATTCCAGATAGACGGAATCTGCCACCTACTACTAAAACTGGCACAATTATTAAACACAAAGAACTGCTGTCTAGAACGATTCCCGCTGCCATGATGGCAACAGCGCTATGTTTTTCTTAAAGTTCACCACCGCAAGAAAAAAGCCCCGAAGTATATTAAAGACTAGGTACAGTTTACCGCCGGTTAGTGTGAAGTTTGTCATCCGTTTCTCGCTCGTACTGAAGGGCGACATCTGCTCAGGCTTTATGACACCTCTAGGTTCATTTGGTAGATACGCCGACACAAGTGATAGGGTAATGCGATGTTTTTCGCGCAACGTACGGCGTGGTCGTGCCAGCGCAGTGCTGTAGCTCTACCGTTATCAACAACTACATAACAGCTTGGCCAAAACTCATGCATTGTGCAGGAAAAATTATGCTATCATACTGGTTTAGTAAGCACACGATTGGACAAGTCTGTGTTCGCACATAAAGGTCAGAGAAGTGCCGGCGAGTGCGACCGGCGGCTGTCGATGACGGGAGGCGTACGCTGCTGGAAGTGCTGGCACCACGTCGCATCGACGTTTGTCGCTTCTTCCGCGGGCACTGTACACTACCAAAATCCTTCATTTAGGATAAATTATGCCACGCATGTGCTGTATTGTGGTTCTTACTCATCTAAATTGTGCATTCTGAAACCCAGAAGCACCGATAACACTTGTACGGGCTCGCTCGGTCGGTCTAATCTTTCGCGGAAATCATGGTGGTAGAACAAGAGGGTGAAAGAGGGTGCTGGGACTTGTCTCGACGTATGCCGAAGGTAGAAGTTTATGCATTTTAGCGTCTCACGCACTTCGTTACCTTCAAGGTATGGCTCAAGTATATGGGTCTTCAGTTGCGTTTCTAGCTTCACGACATCAAGTGACCGCTGTATTCTGGTCTATTGTTGAAAGGGGTAATTGCAAACTGGAGCTCAATTATTTCTCGACAACTGCGTGGAAATGTAGCACATTTACTGTCGCTGTTCACAGCGATACCTGTAGTCTTCTAAACATCACAACAAAGCACCACTTCGCGCATGTCAAACTGATGTACACGTGCACGAAATGTAAACATTCACGGCCACATTCTACGCTCCACAAAAATATAAACGTTCTTGACATCACAGGAGAAAAACGTGCTAGAAAGCGTAATGAGGAGCGTTAATTTCTTTTGACCACAAACATATTTCTCTGCGCATTCCAGAGTGAAATACTACAAATGATTTCCTATAATGACAACCTCGGAAGAGAGCAGCGCTTCGAGATATGTAATAGTGCACTTCAAGTGGTAAAAGAGTATGTCTACTTAGGGCAGGTAATACCACGCAGCCGAACCACGAGATTGAAGTAACTAGAAGAATAAAAATGGGGTGGAAGCACTTTTGGCAAGCACGCTCAAATTATGACAGGTAGACTGCGACTATCCCTCAAGAAGAAGTTATATAACAGCTGTATCTTGCCGGTACTTAGCTACGGAGCAAAAACCTGGAGACTTACGAAGAGGGTTCAGCTTATATTGAGGGCGACGCAGCTAGCAATGGAAAGAAAAATGGCAGATGTAACCTTAAGAGACAAGAAGAAAGCAGAGTGGATTAGGAACGAACGGTGGTTAAGGATATCATAGTTGAAATTAAGAAGAGGAATTGGACATGGGGCGGACATGTAGCGCGTAGACAGGACAACCACTGGTCATTAAGGCTAACTGACTGGATTCCCAGAAGAAGCAAGTGGGCTAGGGGGAGACAGAAGGTTAGGTGGGCGGATGAGATTAAGAGGTTTGCGGGTATAAATTGGCAGCAGCAAGCACAGGACCGAGTTAACTGGCGGAACATTGGAGAGTCCTTTGTCCTGCAGTGGACGTAGTCAGGCTGATGGTGATGATGATGATGATGATGATGACATACTGCCATTAGCTTTTCCGTCATGCCATCATCATCCACCAAGCTCTTGTCATACCACCATCATCCAGCTTGTTAACCAAGCCATTCATCAAACATGTTTTGAATCACCACCATCAGCCGGAATTTTCCACCGTCGCCACCATTGGCTTGCCACCACCCCCACCACCATCTGCCACCATTTTTCCCCTCTCACCGTCATCAGCCATTATGACCACTACAGCTTCCACCATATCCACTATCATTTTCCACCATATCCAATGTTACTTCCACCATATCCACCATTGACACCAGCATCCACCAACCCAGGATTTTCAATAGGAATGATTCTAGAACAGTGATAAAAAGTGTCATAAAACTACAACAGGTCCGTAGAACAAAAGCAAGGCTTGCATAACGAACTCAGGTTAGGCAAACAAAGAAAATAAAAAAGACAAAATGCTTCATTTACACAATGTTAACTATAGCTACTTGAAATGGATAGTTTTTGTTAACTGAAATGTCGTCAGGGAGGAGATTTGCTTCTGCGAATCACCGAAAATAAATGATCCACATAAACTTTTACGGTGACAAGCTCCGAGACCAAGCTTCGCACGATGATAGATTTGACATATACTTATTGCAGTTGAAAAGTAGGCAGTGTTTCAGAGAATTGAATGGTATGTGTTAAAAAAAAACAACCCCTACGCATGTGACATGAGGAGATACTGACACTAGTGAAATCAAATTGGTTTTCGGGGAATTCATCTTTAGTGCGAATATATATAGACAAGATGAAGCCAGCTGAATTAATTTGATAGAGTGGAAATTTTCGGCAAGTTGGTGATCCATTATACTGACAGCAGTGCCACAAAAGACGATGAATAGGAAGCAACACAGGTGAGCACTGAAGTTTATTTCCGAAACAAAGTGTGTGGGTCGATTGATTGTTCGATTTATTGATATGTTGGTTTTAACGTCTGAAAATTACCACATGACTATGAGAGACGCTGTAGGGGAGGGCTGTGGAAATTTTGAACACCTGGTGTTCTTGAACGCGCACCCAAATCTGAGCATGCCGGCATACAGCATTTTCACCTCCATTGAAAGGGCAGCCACCGCAGGCGGAATTCGTTTCCGCGACCTCAAGTTTATTTTTTATTTCTTCTGATACAGAAAGAGGAGTAAGAGCTAAAGGCCGTATTGCCTGACAGAGGCTCTTAATCTCATGCGCATTCGGCATGCGTGTACATGTTTGCATGCAATGCGAGTATACAAACAATAGAGCAACCAGAAAAATCAAAACAAGCATGTACATAGTTGTCATTGCAAATAAAGCATTTAGGTGACAACATACATGAAAACTCTTCATGAAAACAAACATATCATACAGACGCTCCAAGAATATATACCTATACGCATTAAATTGTGAATTTTCAAATTGTAGCAGAAACGGTATATGCGGTACACATAGAAAATTAGACAGATATATTTTATTGATAAGTTATCGTAGAATGTAAGAGAAAGGTCTTTATAAATTTTTAAAGCGGGGTGTAGGAAAATCTACATGATGTTCAACAATGTTCAATAGCCGGAATACTTGATACTCAAGGTCCTGACGCCCGTAGTTAGTTCGCATAAGTGGTGGCATTCTCGTTTGGTGGCGTAATTGATATCGAGGGGGAGAAACGGGCAGGCTACTAACATGGAGCCTGAGCTTTTTTATGTGCAAAAGTAATCTATAATAGTAGATTTGATTTGCTCTGATTAACGAGCGTTTCTCAAAAAGATTGTGTGTGGATAAATCTCGCGGTCTACCATGATAGTTTTCGAAAATTTGCATTGCCCTTTTTTGCAGTTTTAGTAATTTGTTGTAATTTTCACAGTTGTTGTTCCCCATATTATTGCACAATAGCTAAGTTTTGAGTGAAAGAGGGCGTAGTACATTGCCTCCTTTAGTGTTACTGGTATAAGACTACTAATTTTATAGATAGAGCCTACTACTTTACTGAGGCCACTGCTGAGTTTATTGATATGATTGTCCCAAGAGAGGTTTTCTTGAAACCATACCCCCAAAAACTTTTGCGTTGTTACCTGTTCTATCTGCTCTTCTTTAAATAAAACAGTAATCTTGACAGGCATCGGCCTATTTATCGGTTTCAATATTATATACTTAGTTTTGCTTACCTGCGGGTCACCAGTCGAGTACAATAGAACCCATGCGTGTGGGACAAACAGTGACCTTTTTTTACCGTGAAGCCAATGGACGCAGTTATTGCCAAGTCTCGCAGTATCCATTTCTCCAATCATCTGACGCGTTAATTGAGCAACACATAGCTCACCGCTCGGCTCCCTTGGAATAAGGTTCGCACTCAGAATTGTGATGTCTTGTTAGCACTGCTCTGTTTTCTTTCTATCCCTTGTCTCTTCTTTCGCTGTTGTTAGTATATTTTGATAGAGCTATTGAATTATTTCCTTAGCTATAGCACTATCTCAAACAGCGCTTACCTAGTTCAATATATAGTTCTATTAACAATAGTACTAAACAAGAATTGTTCGAAGACGAAGAGACCACTGAAAAGTAACGACTTAGATAGCAAAGCAGCAGTCCAATGGTTAAGTAATCGGTGCACTCGAATATAATTATTAAGACATATAGGCACTGTTCAGTCGAGTTTTCTAGGCTGACTGCAGCGCCAGCATGCATAGCCTAGCTGATAAAAAAAGAAACCTTGAAACCTTGAGACGGCATTGGTGAAAATGGAACGCAACGCGCGCGCCTCGCGCCCTGCATCTGTCAGCGTATTGTGCCCGGGATGCATTGGGGACACGAGGACGCGTCTCTTTCCTGCGTGCCCCTAACGACGAATGCCGGAAACATTGAGACGGGGCAGTGTGAGCTACGCAGCTCCCTCTGACCATTAGGTGGTGCCTATGAGCACCTAGGTGCATATATGAGTTAGGAAATTTCAGGACGGAATTCATGAGCTAATATGCATGTATACTGGCATCCAGCAGGCACACGCGTGGCCAGAATAAATGTCTTATTTGAAGCATTTTATTTTCTTAACCAATGTAGAATTGAATTTGGTAAGTCTAATCAGACTAAACGTCAATATAGTACACCAGGTGCTTCACGAAAGATACAAAGTTGATTCAACTTGATTTATGATGCGATTGCTGCCCAGCGCAAGTGCATTGCTACAAGACAGCAGAAGCATAGGCACTAACATAAAATTCTTCAAGACTTCTGCTAAAATCGTTTCTTCAAAAACACAAAAAACACATCTAGTCAGCAAGCTTCTCTACTATAGCGTGCGTATTTACGGACATCGAAGTGGGTTGGTTGGAGCCTTGGAGCCTTAATTTCTGCAATTATTTACCTCAAAGATCCGCCATCACCTGTCACAAGGGCGTCACGAAGGGAAGGGTTGAAGCTGCTCCTCTGCCCTCCCCCTAAAAATTGCAATTTCGATAGCGTGTACACACACACATACGAACTCCCACACGAACATAGATAAGTATGGTTGACCCCACCTCCTCGAACGCAAAAAATTCTGGCCACTTCCAAGAACCGACTGCCACTGTTGCATCACCTGTGGTAGCCTTAGAGTGCACCCAGTGTTACCAGCGTGAGGAAGAGTGCTGCGGTTGGGGCCATGGCGATGAGGACATTGAGCACGCTAGGATCGTCACCGCTGCCCCGCGGTGGGGCTGAGCAGCGGGCGTCCGGTGTGAGCACGTGCGGTCTCCAACTAAGGCACAAGGAGTCTACGCAGCGCGTCAAAGGGTTGCTGCGGTGGCACTGGCGAGAGTTGACGCAGGACTCGAAAAGGACACGAGCGCCGCCGCCACTGCCTGGTACCTTTGTTGCGTTTGTTCTTGTTCACTTTCTACTGTGAGCCGGACCCACTGTGGAAAATTCGCGAAAAATGAAGAGGCCTTATAGAATGTTATGGTAATTTAGAATAAGGGAGGTTACAACAGAAAAACACTACAAATGTTAATGCGATAGCAGTAAAAAGCTAGTTCCGGCGAAAATTCTGGCGTTCGGTCTCTTCGTCGGTGTGGGCGTTGTTGGTTGTGAGGAAAAAATCATTATCTTGTGTGGCATCGAAAAATAGGGAAAGAGGCCGAGTCCGAGTGAGGACCAAAATCAGGCCGTTCGCGTGGCAAGAAGGTGTTCTATCACAGAGCCAAGTGTCTATAATAACTTCATCTACTCGGAATGCAGTAAACGTTACGTTCATATATAGTTTACGAACACACGCGTATTATATGTAGACTTCAGAGTACAACATGTAACATCACAGTAATAGTGCGTGGTACAAGCATTTATTGCCATCGAACGTCGTAACATGTTACTATCATAATGACGTCGGGGTTCAAAGCCAGCCACCCGATTACAAAAGGCACAAACATCCCTGCACGTATTCCCTTAGGACCACGTAGTGGGCACATAGCAAGCATGCGTGAATTCTTTTTTCAGGTCGTAGAAAGAGTATGTTCTTCCAGTTAGCTCTTTATCGATGAATCGTATTCAAAGAGCTGGAACTCGTACCCATAATATTCTAGCTGCAAATTAATAATGCAACATGTTCCCTCATAATATTTTTCTGTATTGTACAAGGGTCTTTTTGTGGGATTTTAAGAAAAATTGAAGATGCGGTTGTTTCAATTTTGATTCTCCAATCAGCTTAACTCTCGCCGAAATTGAAAGTTTGAGGCCATTTTTCAAATACATGCTTTAGGTACAGCAACGGTATTGGCATGCAATATTCCAAACAATAGGGTGTGATAAGCTACAAAGCTAAAGAACGCTGGCTGGTTTACGTTAGGAGAAAAACAATCTCAAATATAGCAGCTTTAAAAGTTTTTCGCCTGTGTAGAGTTTTTTTTTTTCAAAAGCAGTTTGCTACAGCTCACAGGTTTCAAACAATGCTGCATTCTTCACTTTTCATTATTTGTCCTTCCGTACAGAATAAATTCGGTACTTTTTCGCTTCTAAATTATGCAGTTAATAAAAATAAGAAGTTTACTTCCGGCTAACTAGCTGGAATTTGCACATAATATAAAATACTAGATAAAATTTAATATATCAACTTTCCGACTCAAGTCGATCTTTCGTGAAGTCACCCAGAGTTTTGTGCCACGGCGTTGCGACTAGAAAAAAAGTAGAGCATGGTTGGTACGGGAGACAAACACCGGCACCCTGATCATGGCCGCAACACTGTCGTTTCATTGGGTTCTGGGCGAACGAGCAGCCCGGGACCTACACAGCGCGCTATGTGGGGCACCAGTCAAAGAGGATTCTAACAAAGGAGTCTTACAAACTTCAAAGTTTACTGTGCACATAGGCTTGATATACACTGCGACAATTTCTATGGCTAACAAGAAAAGAACCAAGAACCTTTACGAATGCAAAGCTTAAACAAAATTGTTTTGTCTAATAACAGACTTGCAAAGAGGCTTTGGTAGAAATGTAAGCTCGAAGTTGTTGCTGATGGTATCCCCCGACCTCCAACCTCCGATCGTCCAAAGACGAAAGAAATATTACCATAGGTTGTTCTGAGTGGATGGAAGGGTGCTATGAGCGTCGTCTTTATAACGGGGCGATGTGCAGCGCAGCGTGGAATGCAATAATTGCTCCTAATATCTCGTCCACATGAATTAAAGTTTATCTCAAGAGAACAACTCTGCAAACCTCTCAGTGATCGACATACATATAGCTGTCGAAGAAGTCATTAAAACTAATATAATAGCCCCGTATGAAAGACGCAGAAGTTAGTAAAAAAATGGCAGCATATCCACGGAGTGAATGATGGAGAGTGGGGCGAAGCATTCGTCCGTCCATGCGTCCGTCTGTGTGACCGTCCATGCGTCTGTTTGTGCGCTCGTACCTGCGTTCTTTCATGCATCCGCCCCTGCGTCCGTTCATGCGTCCATCCATGCATCTGTTTGTGTGTCCGTTCGTTCATCTATTCAACACTCCAAGTCCCACCATCTCGCATCTTTTTATCATATATTCCCCATATAGAAGCACCGCCATCCAGCGGACATTCCAAGGACTAAACGAGAGGTGGCACACGCACACTTTCTTACGGCCTGCGCTTTGGGTCCACTTCCCACCTTTAACCACCTCGAGTTCATGGTATATTCTAGTTCACTGTATTCATGGCACTGCGACCAAACGCTCGCTAAACCTTTCGAAAACCAAGGAGGTTACGCCCAGCGAGTATAACGTAGCAACCTTTCCCTGCCAGATAGGGCTCAATTTACATGCCAATGGCTGCTAATAAGAAATGAGAGACAGGAGAATTCGGCTTTTACTTTCTTACGGCTTGCGCTTCGTATCTACTTCTCATTTTTAACCACCTTGAGTTCATTCATGGTATATACAAGTTCATTGTATTCATGGCACTGCGGCTCAACGCTCGCTAAACCTTTCTAAAGCTAAGGAGGTTACACCCAGCGGGTATAATGTAGCATCCCTTTCTTGTCCGATAGTGCTCAATGTACATGCCAATGGCTGCTAATGGGGATCGCAGCGTGCGCGTTGACTAAAAGCCGAATGCTCATGTCTCTCATTCCCCATTAGCAGCCATTGGCATGTACATTGAGCACTATTTTTTATTGTTAAACAACGCACAGAAGAAATCTCTCACTGGCACCACCTTGGAGGTCAAGTGTTATACCTATTTCGGGTATGTGCCACTGGTGGTTACATACGAGGGGCGCCCAGCCACGCCATAAGGAGCTTCGCCCCTAAAAACTTGTTAAGTGCACTAAGCGTGACGTACGCCCTGCAACACGGTGTTAAAGGAGATATGCAACCAGACGAGCGAGAATATCATTTATTCTTCCTGCAATACCGAGAAATATGCACCCAGAATATAACAAATTGAGACGAGCAGAACGAGGAAAGGCTTTTCACAAGAATACAAAATATCTTTATAACGTGGACTTTGTACAAGCAGTAGAATATACGCATCACGAAAGCGCGATTTCTGGCAGTGCGAAGACAGAGGGTGCATTGAAAGAGGGACGACCAAAGTGGCAGAGGGAAGGCACAATGCACTCTTGGTGGCCACAGTTAGCGACTCTAAAACAGTTATTCAAGCTAGCGCTCAATGTCTAGTTTTGCCAGAAGCACTAAGAATCCTAGTTACTTTTGTGGTAAAAGGGACGTTCGTAATAACTGGGCCCCTGCAAACTCCTCCCTTCCTGGATAAAAAAGCTGCGCACAATGTAGCTGAAGTGCGACGTTGTGCGCGGGTGAAGATCACTCATCAGACCGAGTGGGTTAAGAACATTCAGCAGACCAGCGAGGATTCTTATTTTAGCTTCAGAAAGATAGCCATTCATTACTGATTGGTGAAGGCCGGGTTGCCCGGCAATATTCTTAAGTTAACAGAAAGCAGGTAACGTACTCGCATTTTCCCCTAACACTCACTTGATTTCAGGGATATTTCAGAATTAATACGTTCATTGATACACATATGCGTAATATATAAGCAATAGAAATTTTGCAAGGAAAAGATGAACCTCTACCATATAATAGGGGCGTGGTACTTTCCATCATTCGCGACAGAAACATATAAACAAAGAAAGCAGCGAAAGACCGCACTGCTCTGCACGGATTCGTATGTCCAATTCCAAGCAGTCCGGCAAGCTAAGGGACCGGGTAGAATACAAAGTATCCTAGCCATCACCTATAGGGGCATAGATAGGCAAACTCATTCATGCGTAGAGTCAGCAGGACTCAGTGAGGCTCTAATCAGGGCGTGAGTCGAAGTCCGAGTGAGTCTGGTTGAGTAATATTTTAGCGAGGTTGAGCCCGAGTGAATCCAGTTGAGGAAAATTGTGTACAGGCTGAGTGCGGGTGAGCCCGAAGCGCAAAATATATTTCTGGAGTGTGTCTGAGTGAGCTGTGCACTTTTTTGCCGATCTATGTGTTTATATTTACTCACGTTTCGTTACTCACTGATGAACAAGCGAGATAGCTCACGAGCTCGTTCGGTGCACTGAGCCAACCATAGGCTACCGGCTTATGCAGGCTGACGTCAAGCGATGCGCGATTTTTTTCGAGAGCCTGCTTGTGCTTAGGTAGAAAAGAAACAAATAAAAGTACTTAAGATACAAATAGGAAAGTGTGAAACAGGTGGTGAAATTGCCTCAAATTATGCAACACTAGATCCCCGGCTGCCTACAACATCCTAATCATGTTACTATCATCCTTATGTCGGCTCACGTTTGTAATTCACGCCAACTCACACATACTTCAAAGCGACAACGTTCGCGCGCCCGCTCGTGCGAATGCTGTGGATTTCAAAAAAGGCGTGGATTTCAAAAAAGGTAAAAGGGCAGAATGCCATGACCTCCACCCTACCCCTGGAAAATATTTCCCGGGAAATCTTGAAAAAGATATGTTAGTGATCTCTTTAAATAAGAATGTGCCTAATGAATTCAATCGTTGGTACTTTATATTTCAAGGTGTGATATCAAAAGGCACGAAGTAGAGCACAAATTACGCAAGACATTGGCGTTAAAGAGCGTCGATGCCACGTAAAAAAAGCTACTTGTATGCTAAAATACTGATGATTACGCTTACTCAGACTCAGACGGAGCCCTAAGTATGAGTGAGCCACAGTGCATAATATTTTCGTGAATCGAACACCGAGTGAGTCCAGCTGCAAAAAATATTTATGATTCTGTGTCCGAGTCAGCTCCAAGAGAAATTACAACTCATCAGTGAATGTGACTCAAATCCACATTTTTGGTCCGCCTATGCCTAGCAGAGGAAACTAATCCCTGATTATTTGGCTGACTGACAATAATGTTATTCCTTCTCCTCCACATCCTCCTAAGCACGTACGCTTATAACTCCACAGCTTTACTTTTCCTAATTTACAACTAGAGGGACAGAGGTTTTCACAGTATTTATTTTTTCTCATTTTCCGTCCTTTTCGTCATAATTTATTTAACCATCTTCATATAAATAGTGTACCTGTTTGCCTTTCATGTGCTGCCTGTTTTGTTTTCAAATGTTTCAGTTTGTTTTAGCGATTGACAATGTCATGGTTATCAAACACATACAAGGAAGAGCCTCGCTAACAGCCGAGCATATTCGTCCGAGCAGAACGTCCTCGTTTTTCTCCCCCGCCAGCGATTCCTCCACTCTGTACAAAGGCGAAACTCTAGGCGGGAAGCACCCATAGACACACTCAATAAAGTTCTCGAAAAGCATCTGTGTAATGCTTTTGGTGTTGCGAAGGCAAGAGGAAGTAATGAGCGTGAGCAATATGGCTTCCTGCTAGCCACTTTGACGATGTCGAGCGGCGTTTCACGATGGCGTGGTCGTGTCTTGATCTTTGGAATAACTCAATAATCAACTCAGACCTTCAAGAACATGGTTGGGCCTACAATAACGACACGCAAGAGTCCCTGACCTTCCGCGTAACTGGACTGGACTCTATATGCATGCTTTTCCCCTATAGTGTCAGGTGACTCCTTTGAGATCAAGGATGTACTATAGGGCGTCGTTATGTTGCTGAGAAATGATGCGTAAGCGAGATAGCTCACGTGCTCGTTCGGTGCACGGAGCATACTGGGCAGCATTGTCAGCTGTTGTCAGAAATGAGTCAGGTAATAGCGTAATGTCAAACATCCTGCTAACTTTAGGGCACTGAATCAAGCGGAACGGACTAAATCCTGTGATTTCGTGCTTGGCGGGGTTATATGCGAACGTTACGAAGAGCTTGTAACACAGATAGGACAGAACAACAAAGAATTACTACAGGACGAACACAAGCACTTGTGCGAAGGGTACCCATATTGGTACCCTTAATAGTTACGATTGGGATAACTCCTTTGTCGCAGTTCTACGTCTACACAGACAGCTAGCATGTAAGAGATCGTCTTGTTGAGCAATTATATCAGGTCGTTCATCTGCAGATTGTAAGAAGTCGACTGGCAGTGAAGTATCACCACTTCTCCCGACAGCTGGGTGATATTGGCCGTTCACATCTACGGCCATTGCGCCATAGTGGCGTACGACAGTGGTCGTAAAACTGGCAGCAATCAGAGTTTCACCCTTATCGCACACATAGTCCTCGTTAGGGTGATGCAATTTCACAGTAACGCGCTAGGTCGCAAGTACTTTTCAGCGGTTAGAATCTCAAGATTAAAGTTTTATTGAGTTAGGGTTCTTCCCAGGGCCTTTAAACACAAAAGAGGCGGGCAGCTATGTTAGCCGTCTACATAAAACACCATGTAGGTCAATAGACATCACCTAAAACACTGGTAACACAGCAGTATTTAGGTAGTCAGTCAGTCAAGAACTCTATGAAATGTCCTGCGAAGTTTAAGGCATCAGGGTGTCCACGAGGGACATCCTAGCATCCGCTACAATAGGTGACGCCCGATTTAGGGCGGGATCGCGGTGGCATTGTGCCAATTATTGGGCCCCCTGGACTGCCTCTAGTTGGTTTCGGAAATTCGGGCTCCTGAGTGCCTCTTTCCAGTCGGACTCACTGGTGAAAGGTCCCTGAGGTAACGCGGGACATTGCCAGAGCATGTGTTCGAAAGAACAGTAAGGGCATTGTGAATTTACGTATGAATTATAAAGGCTGAGTCGGCCCTGTGATAAATGAGTACGATCTCGTTTGTAGCATGCGAAAGGCTACCTCTTGCGCGTGTTCGAGCTCCGCATGTGGTAAAGGGTATCGGCTTCTGCCATTTTGGTACTGAGAGGTGATTTCGTTGAAGGTGAGTAACCGGTCATTAAACTGTACCTCGGGGCTAATCAGCTCTGTGGTGGCTGATTGATCGTCGCGGTAAGTCAGTTCTCGAGCTCTGTCATGAGCCATTTTGTTGAGCTTGGGTTGCTATGGGTGGACGCCCTTGCCCATGTGGGCAGGAAGCCAAGAGAGGTAGTGCGAGCCTGTGTATTTGCGTGTTTGTAAAATGTGGGCTGCTTCTACAGCGATGTTGCCGCTTTCGTAAGCCCGAATGGCGGCGCGAGAGTCTGTGAAGACATTGGTGTGTGAGGGGTCGATCATCGCTAAAGCTATAGCAACCTGTCCGGCTATGGCGCTTGTTGCTAGTCCTAATCAAAGCGGCTGAGCGTAGGGCTCCGCGCCATTTACTACTGTGAGAGCGAAGGTGGAGAAGTTACCGTATTGCGCCGCATCGAGGAATACGGTAGAGTTAGGATTCGCGGCGGTACGGTCGAAGATCGCGCTAGCGTGGGCCAAGAACCTGCTTTTGTTGTGTTGCGGGGGAATATTTCGCGGAAATGGGGTTACCATGTAGGTAACGCGGACAGCTCTAGGGAGGGTTACCGGGCGTTCAAGGTAGAGAAGCGGGGACATGCCGGCCTTATTTAGAAGTCGAAGTCGGTGGCCTGCCTTGGAGGAAGAGAGGCGGATCACTTGAGCCGTGATCTGGGCCTCGTGTACATCATCGATGTCGTTGTGCATGCCTACTTGGTCGAGGCGGGAAGTACTTGTGTTTTGAGGTAAACCAAGGACTTGTTTAAGGCATTTGCGCTGTAGTGTGTTTAGTTTCGTCAGTTTTTTTACCTTCGTGCAGTGGTGGTCAGAGGCGACGTAATTGATGTGGCTCATCAGGAACGCGTGGTATAGGCTCCGAAATTTGGCCTCTTCAAGGAATCGTCTGCGAAACGAGACTCGCTGAATGAGTCGGAGCATGTTTTACCTTTTAGCTTTGATGTGTGTTATTGTTAGTGCACGCCAGCCAGTAGGCCTCGACTAAGAGGTTGAGAATGCGTATGGAGTCCACGCGGGGTATTGTTGCCTGTCCTTGACGTGTAGCGCTATAGGTAGCTTATATAAAGGCGTTAATTTACGAACGCCTTGGTGAGATTGCCGGTGCAGTAGCCACTCTGATTCTTTAGGTGACAGTGGCACTCCAGTGTTTTTTTAGGTAGGCTTCAGAGGTATCGAGTGCAGTTTAAAGGGCCTGCTCTAACTCCGCCAAGACGCCTCCCAATCACCAGATGGTGATGTCATCTGCGTATATAGCATTGTTTATGTTAGGGATGTCGTGGAGTTTGTGAAACAGTCCCTTCATTACTGTGATAAAAAGCAGTGGAGAAATGACAGTCCCTTGTGGTGTCCCATTGGAATTTAATGATTAAGTATTGCATGTAAGTTCCGATATTCGTAGCTGGGTTTTTAAATGTAGGAAAGAACGAAAGTATGCACGAAATATTTTGCCGATACCTAGGCTGGCAATGAATTCCGGTGTAAAGTGTGGGGAAGACGCTGTCGAATGTTTCATACCTCTGTCACACGTAGCACCTTGACTGTACTTCGAGCGAGTACACTTAGCCATGACTGTCATTTGTGCGCTGCCACACGAGCAAGTTTAGTGTCACTCACCGCAAAGTACACTTGCCGGCAAGTGCGTTACCCAACCTCACTTTAGTGTGACGGCTGCGATGAAATGTGTAGCCTCGGTGCCAGTGGCTTGTACAGAAAGACACTGTTGCCTAAAGCGGCGCTCATCCTATATTTAAACCCTTTAATTTTGAATTTTCTCCATCAGAAGGTGGTCATGTTGTCCAATGTGTTCTGTACGTCTTCCCCTGTTTTCCCATCCCAGTGCTTCACTGTGGCCCTGAACAAGGAATAAAGATCTAGGAACACAATAATCGCAACCACAACAATAAACTAAGCACAAGCTTGATGAAAACTGTGTACTCCATTTCATTGTCTGGTAACCTATAAATAGCGTGGAAGTTTCCAATACAAGCAACAGTTGGTTTTCCTCGGCATATTTACCTACTACGACAGCAACCTTCTCAGAGGTCAGGGATTCTTCAGGTGCCTCTCCATGGCTTTTTTCCGTGGCGCCACCATACCCATCTAACTTTTCATAACAAGACTGTCCTGACCCTAAATTGACTCTGCAGTGTCTTTTAAGATGAGTGCATGCTGATTTCTTGTTCTTCAAAATATTACTTGCAGCATAGCCCCTAATCACAATCTTCTTTGCCAGATGAAACTGCAACAAAAAATAAAAACATATTATATACATGATTTATTGATGCTCTTCGTGTGACAAGACGGACTACAGGACAGTAGGTGCCCCGTCTCTGCCACATTTTGTAATACAAAATGTATGAAGAAGTCACCTACAACACACTAGCCCTATACGTCGATCAGCTAAATAATGTGCATAAATTCACATCAATACAAGGAATAAAGAGAGAAACGAAATAGGCATTAAAAGTAGGAAACACTATCTTTCTGTTAAAAAAATTATATATGTGGTAAATTCTTGAAATTTGCATAAGCTCACTGTGCCATCCGCCCGGTACAAAAAATCAGGGCCTCCTTCCACACTGCTGTAATTTTGTTCCGCAAAAAATAACAGTAACACACACACACACACACACACACATAAATATATATATCACAGACATATCGCACGATGGATGGTGTTGTTGTTGGCATCTAACATTGCACACAAACAACCTAATTTGATCAGTGAAGTGAATTGTGTCTCTGGTTAGGCTTTCAGCTACGTGACACTACGAACATTGAGCGCAAGTGTAAGCATGCCATGATTGGGCACGTCTTAATGTGTGATACTTTCATTCGGAGCTCCTAAACTTTCAGCACTAGGAACCTCTTCCAGTTTCCCAAAAGATGTTTCTCTTTTTCTCTTCAAGTTCCCCAAGTATGTCATTTCTTTTGATGTTTTCTCGTCTCAGGCTTCCAATGAACGAGGCTGAGTTGTATCAATTTTCGCTGCTCAAATATATATATGAAGAAGTAACAGTTCTACCTGGTGCCATATTCTATATATATATATATATATATATATATATATATATATATATATATATATATATATATATATATATATATATATATATATATATTCACTTGCTCGCAAACATTTTCTAATTTCACAGTTACTAATTAATTTTACTCAATTATAAATAACGGAATAGCCAACCTATGCTGCTGCTCGGATCTGGGGTAGCAAGTCTGTTTTCCACTGAAAAAAACACAGCTAAACGGTGAGCATACACTAGTGCACCCACCTCACTCCAGAATTAATTTCGAAATCAAATGTCGCACTTACATTAAAATTCTTGTTTGAAGGCACCCTTCAATGGTTGACCCTCTCCTAAGGACATCTCTCTCCTCTTTAGGTTGACCCACTCTCGCTCGTCCCATTTTCATTTCCTGCTCCATTTGTCTCATTTCATTGCCGGCGGACATGGTGTCCGAGTCGCCCTCGGAGCTAATCAACTCCACGTGGTTGGCATGGCTCTACTTGCGCTGCAACAAACAACAGGCAAACAACTACACTAGTATTGAAAGCATCATACAACTTTTCACCAAAGTATTAGCTTACATCTCAAGCAAACTTACATAATGTGGATTAACCCTTCCAACCTTTTCAGTCTGACACTGAGACTTTTCGACGCTTGCATGGGTGCTGCGAAGAGCAATGCCCAATATTTTATTGTACTTGATTTCTCTAGCAGTCTCCCTGTTTTGTTTCTGCTTCTGTGATGTACATGTAAGGAAAGTGAAACCAACAGTGACATCAGTGACATTGAACTACGATTCACAATTCTTCGTAACATTTGCACATTTGTTTTGCTATACTGCAGTTCTGTAAACTATACATAAACCTTTTTTTTTGCTTTCTTTCTTTTGCCCACTGGTTCCAATTCATTCGAGCTGTCGCTTTTACCATCTCGGTGAATTTTCGGGAATGGAACCCTCTTGCTCTGCAAGCGCTCTTGCTCTTCAGCTTCACTTTCAAATGAAACCAGAGAGAGTAATAGTAAAGCACAATGCATTCACAGGCAATTTAGTGCATATCTAAAACTAGGTAGCACAAAAGACACATCAAGAGAAATTAGTGTGAGTGGCCGAGCCACAAGGTAAAAACTGAAGCTGCTAACAACCTTGTTTACAGAAAGCAGACAAGAAATGCATACGCACACAACCATTATGGCACACTAATCGCTAGAAGAATTCAATGAAAGATATTAGTCTAAAGCAGCCTTGGCTTGTTGGCTCGTAGCGATAGTGAAATAGCGCACTCTTACACTGGCCTGAAGCAAGAAAAGCGCTAGTGCCGTCCTGCTTACTCTATCACTATCTATGTGTGAGGTACTTTTAGGATTGATTTTTCATACTGGTTGTCGCATAGGAAGTGGCGCGGCACATCACCAGGAAAGATGCTATAACTATGACAGCACGCTACCTTTGCAATCACGTGCCCTCTTCGCGTTACGCGAGGCATACCATTGCGGTATTTAGTTTGCAAAAACACCTCGGTAGGGCAGCGTCAGAGCTAGAACCAGGGCGCCACGCAACATTCTGACGCAACTTCTAAGCCATCCAGGATGTTGGTTTTAGTGTAAGCGATAGTCTTGTTTGTTGTCCTGGTGGGCGTCGGACATTATACTGACCCGTGGTGCTGCCCTATAGTTTTCTTGCTTTAGCACCAAAATGTTCAATCCTCCAGTACACAGACAATAAACCACGCACTATAATGGTATCCAAAGCATGTACGTATATACCTGCTGTGCCATCATCGTCGATGGGGTCACGCCAGAACGCAGAATATGTTGCATGTTTATTGAAGTACGAAGCATTTCCGGGCTTGAAATTTTTCATGCCGGTGACTTGAATCACAAGACGCTTCTCCCCGAAATCATCTAGAAATCTCACCACCGTAAACATCTCTATATCCGAACATAAAACAATTCAAGGACGAACAACAACGTTTGGCACTCGCATGTGTACACAAATCAGCTTACTTGTCATCTGGATTCGATTGGATCAAGTTGGATTGATGAACCAAAGTTTTGTAACGCATGTGTTAAGCAAATTTATTAGATACATGTAAAATATTTATCTGCCAATAGAATCATAAAAATTATGTTTTACCATAAATATAGAATTTTGTCAAAAGTGAACAATTTTGTTGCGACAGTAACAATTCAGTAAGATACAGCCATATCCAATGGACGGGCCAACAACACTCACAGTGTGTAACATATGCAGCCGGTGAAAGTGGTCATGTTTGTGCTCCGCGAGTATGGGTCCCTGAAATCAATATTTGGGGCCCGTTAACAGTGGTCCTGGTTTTCTGAAATGAACGAGAACTTATCTGCCAAGATGTGCATATGCACGAGGCACCACTGACAACCAGAGCGGCATCGACGCTGTACCAGCCACAGCACCTTATGTGCCTTGTGGAGACGGCGGCTATATGGAGAATGAGGACAAGGACGCTGAGAAAATGCCAGGAGATGAAAACTGTGGACCCGAAACTAACGCGGCTACCTCTGAAGAACCTGCGCAAATTGGCAGTGAACAATCGACTCGAGACTTGCTGTTGATGATACTGAACTTTGTGCTGGAGTTTGGCTTGTCTTGAAAGTCAGTTGAAGCTCTGCAGAGAGTCATTGTACGTATACTTGACAGGCACGGCGTTCCAGCGCCAAAATATACGTTCAAAAAGCAAGTTCGAGCCAGTATCTGGGACGCCCGGTTCCAATTTTACTGTGCACTTTGCATAAAATTACTCGGAGAGACGTCGGGCGATCTGCAGCAACGAAACAAGTGTTAGGGGCCAGCTGCTCAACTTGTCACAAAAGTTACAGTAGACGGACGTTGGTGCTAAAGCAGCTGCCAAACTGCTTTATTTTACCAGTTGCCAGAAATGCCTATGTTCGAAGGCTTATGAAACTTTACGATGTTCTCATTTGGAATGCCATACTGACTGATGTGAAAGAGGCGAATATATTTTCTGTAGCCAAGGTGCGCTTCATGTTTCTTCTTATGTGATTCTTAAAGAGAAAAGAAGAGAAAAGTGAGCCCCGTAACTGTCTGCATCACAAAGCGACACCTCAAAGTAACTCACGGGGGATGGGGATAAGGAGGGATTAAAAGGATAGAATTAAAAGGTACAGAGATAAAGAGAGGGGAAGGAGGGAGCGTGGCGCAGGGACAGCGACATCCGGAAGTAAGGAGAAGATAGGAAAAACGGACGCGGTCGCAGGAGTCTGAGGACGGGGCACCACTCAGCGAGAGCTCTTGTCAGCGTCAGTAGACGGAGTAGGGTGAGCCAGCCGGCCAGAGCTGCGCTGTCATCGGAGATTTCAGGGGCACAACCGGTCGGCACGAAATCCAGAGAGCGAGAGAGCTTCATGTTCTTTGTCTTATATATGCATAAGTGGTTATTTTGTCTGCTGTTACTCCCTGTGTACTTAAATTATATATCTGTTTAAATATGTGTATTCAATCCTGTTTGCAGTGGTGAGTGATAGTCATCGATTAGCTAAATTACAAATAGTATGAATAAATGGTTACTTCATACTTGATCTCTTGAATGTACCATCTTTGGAATCCGTGTAATCTCTCTTATAAAGCCAGTAGCCTAAAGTTAAGTTTGAAATATATCATGGTATCTAGGTAGTATATTACCATCTTTAACATGCATAGCCTTCTTTTGTATTGGGACAGGATCATCTTTCACAAAAGTTCATTAGGAATTATTGGCTATGTGAGTTACTTCTACATAATTGAAGCAATTCGCAATGCGGCATGAGCGGCTGGCTGTTGTATACCCGCGACGATACTTATGCATGATGGGACAAGAGCAAAATCTCAACTGCAATTTATGTAACAAGCCAGAAATTATTAATCACATTGTGTGCAGTGACTCATTGTGGTATACCACAATCACCCCTCATCATAGCCTCCTCATTCTTTCCCTTTTCCTCTTATTCCCGTGAGAAGTGGCAGGCGAGAAACCCGCTTTCAAGGCTGACCTCTCCTCCTTCTCCTCATTAAACACCTTCTTCTTCTTCTGCGGCAAGAGCATATAATTCGTGTGTGTATAAGTCCTGAAGTTTAGCTCCGAGATTTCATTTGCTAAATGTGCCGAATTTAGATTGTGAACATGCATTCCAATCACTCAGTGCTGCAAATTCACATGAAGCACTCTCGCAATCAGGTTTCAAACTAGCAGGTTTCTAATGCAACCATTTCAATACCACCAACTTGAGTAGTTTTAACTGAACCGACAGTGATCCCAGTTCAAGACCAACAGTGCTCTACTGAGTCCACCAGAACAACACCTGCAAGACAAGCAGCCTTGTGTCTTGTGTCAATATATATATATATATATATATATATATATATATATATATATATATATATATATATATATATATATATATATATATATATATATAATGTTAGTGACAAAAACGTCCACGAGTCCAGGAAGGTGTTATCAACGGGCACGTCATATTTTTGTATGTCGCTCGCCAACAGCTGCCCAATTTCACTGATTCAGTGTTCCTACGGTAAATAGCAAAAGTGCGCACAGATCAGTTCTGTGCATTTCCTAATGAGTAATTTCAACTGAAATCAGTGTAATTTATACTACAGACGAGTAGTCTCGCAGTCTCCACTGAAACCAATAGCAGCCCACCTGCAGACCACTACTCTTCTACTGGGACCAATTCAAGACCGGTGGCCGACTGCAATGAAACCAGTGTGATACCAGTTCAAGAACACTAGCCCTCGGCTGCGACCAGTACAGTACCATTTCAAGGCCAGTATTTATTCATTTGTCATACTGTTAACTCTAACTTAAGGGTCGTTACAGGGAGGGTTAAGAATTCAGTTGCACAAAATTAAATATTTGAAAAATCGTAAGATGAACTCTGTAACATATAGCATAATTGTATGAGAAACACAGTTACATGCTTTTTCACTCAATATATTTACAACATGATCTCTTGACCAATGAAACATTTCTAAGGAAACACATACATGAACACAGATAACTATACATTCTCAACAAATGCCTATCAAGAGCAACCTTAAAATCACTCAAAGTTCTTATTTGCGCCATATCGTTCGGTAATACATTCCACATATTAATAGCATCGGAAAAGAAAGAAAACCGGAAGATATCTGTTAGAGCATGTATTGGTTGTATGAATGTAGTGCATGTTGTTCTTGGAAACCTTTTGTAAGAATGCTTCAAGTAATAATCCCTGTTTATTTTCACCCCTCTGTATTCCTCTGCTAGGACCAGTACAGCACCAGTTCAAGACCAGTAGCCCTCTGATTGGACCAGTACAGTACCAGTTCTTAAACAGTAACTATGTGCTGGGACCACTTTAAACCAGTAGACTCCCAACTGGGACCAGTTGAAACCAATAAAAACCAGTAAAAACCAGCAGCGAAAGTTTCACCTGGGTAGGCAAGCATACCAGCGGCTTTAGCATTCCCATTGTGCGTGCGCGCCCCCTCTCAATCCTATGCTAAGCTCCCCTCTCTAGCCTCGCAACGCTGATGCAGAGAGCATCAGCAAACCTACGCTCGATCCCCCCTCTCCTCTAGGTCTTCATCTTCAATAGAGACGAAAATGCTGTAGGCCCACGTGCTCAGATTTGGATGGCCGTTCGAAAATCACAGGCGGCCTTAATTTTCGGGGTCCTATACTACGGCTTCTCTCACAATAGAAAGGTGATTTTGAGATACTACATCCCACAAATAAATCAATCAATCGATCTAGGCACTCCTCCCCACGGCATATTCATGCAATTTGGAGCCAGCACTGCCCAGGTGGCGCGCATAAAATTTCTAAAATTTACACGATGTGCCACCATGGTGAGCTGGCCGAGAGCCAGCTAGTAGGACAATGCACTACGGGCACGTTTTATTGTGCCCTCGTGCACATCGCGTGCTCTAAAACGCACGGTGAACGCCATGCGACACTACCCCGGGCTTTGCCCCATGTGCGTCATGCTGTAGGTACCTTGGAACACGGTAATACCAATGAAGAAATGCACACCTCGCTGAAAATTGCAAGGCCGTGGACGAGAAGCGATGCAAGTGAATATTCTAGGCTACGATTTCAGCGATGCGGTGAGCGTGGTCGGATACCTTGTCGAGACTGTGTTGCCGACAGGAGAGACGGTGTCCGATGTGAAGTACGTCTATATGACGTTTGAGAAACAGTGTGCCCTTTCAACGTAGTGCTACGCATTCTAGAGCAAAAACTTTTAAGTGGAAGTGTTCAAATAGTGCTTGCGACGCTTGATGCAGTGTGTATGTTGCTCGTTATGTGCCAATTTTGAACTAAAATTAGCAGTTTCCCACACAGCACTGTGGTAGAATTCGGCCCAGTGAGAGCTATCTTTGGCGAGAACAGTACATTTACGAAATTGATAGTCGGAGCTCTTGCACTATATATTACAGAGGCTGTATCGCTGCGTATTTCAGTCACGGCGTATTCAACGCCTAGCGTGAATCTGTGAGATGCATGTATCGCAGTGTTTAAAATACGTTTTTGAAATTGATGATGAATCGTGAAATAAATGTCTAAAGCAACCTACACATGAAAGGCCAGCGTGAAGCGGAGCTTAGTGGCGTTGGCGGAAACGCAAACATGTCGCAGCAGTCGTGCTTTAGCGAAGACGACTCGCCATTTTCTGGCAAACATTCGCAAGCTTGCGATCAGCCGTAGTCTAAAGCTGATACTTAAAAAATGCCCTTGAGCAACCCGGTCGTCAATGACTTTGCGCTGGTTTCGTGGTTGACACGCATTGTGTGGTCAGTAATGCAATATGCGTCGATCATCACGGTTTTTCTAGCAGTCATCGCCTTGTAACCGCTCGAGGGTCTGTGCACATGACATTGAGATAGAATATTCTAATTACTCGAATATAATTCTTTCCGTAATTCTTTTTTTCCTAGAAATTGCGAGATCTGGAACCACCTTCCTGCTTTCACCGCAGACAAAACTACCCGTCAAAGTTTTCGGACAGTTTTAACTAATAGTATTTATTAGTTTTGGCAGATGTATGTTGTGTTTTGTTGTTCATGACTTTTGGTATAATACTGTTTTTATCGTATATTTTTTGTCCATCATTATTTTTTATATTACTGTTTGTAAACACTCCCCTCTATAATGCTTCGGTCCTGATGGTACAATAAATGAAATGAAATGAAATGAACCCATTTTCCATTGGTGGAAATTGATGCCGGAAGGAGTCAACTATGTATGCTCTGGGCTATTTTTCTTATTATTAAAACATTTTGTAGTCTTGGCATTTGTAAATACGACAATAACACCGGTCTCGAAGCTCCCTTTTCCGCGTCCGGCCATCGTGCACCCGAACCATGGCTCACGTTAGTATATGTAGATATGTTTGTACGCCCGAGAGTATTCGGCTGGGGAAGGGACGAGAAGACGACGAATCCGTTGCTGCTTGGCTAAGTAGCTCTGTCTGCATTTCGCGTTGTGTTTGTTTATAATACGGCTCAGCACTGCTCAAGACGTCGGACGACACGAAAAGGTACCTGTCATATCGGCGACCGACGGGTGCTGCGCAACCTGCCGCGTTGAAATTAAGGTGCTAGAATAAACGAAACAAACATCAGTTAGAGTGCCGCCATGACCTCCCAAGGTGTGACACCAGGACAGAAGCACCAGCTGGTTTGCGCAAGCACACCTGACTGAAAGCGACAACCCAGCGTTGAATCAGAGGACGAATCAACTGTCGTCGGGGGCCACAACGGGGCGAACCTCACAGATCTAGACATGAACGAGGGTGGTTTCCGCCTTGTGCGACATCGCAAAAACAAGACGGAGGGCATTCCTGTGTTAATTGCTCTAACATCTGAAGGAGCTAACTTGAGGCAAGTGAATCCTATTGACCTATACTCGGAAATTGAAAGAATTCTTGGTGGAGCCCCAGTTAAGAGCCATTTCACAGCACAGAAAGCCCTGCTCTTGGATATAGAGACAGAAAACCAAGCTAATATGCTTCTAGAGACCAACGCTATCTGCGTCCTTGCCATATCTGCCCGTGTACCACACAGCTACATGAAAGATACATGCATTATAAAAGGAGTCCCAAGATGGTACTCGGACGAATAGCTGTTAACCGACCGTGAGACCTCAGGGAGTATACCACGCACGAAGAATCATACGACGGGTCCAAACCTCATCCTCCTAGTGGGAATAAAGGCGCACTGACTTTGTGGTTGTGCACATTTGCTCCCAATTCGAAACGTCCAGAGAAGATCAACCTTGGCTTCACCAGACACGAGCTTGTAGACTACGTGGAGACGCCACCACAGCTGTTTTACATGTCAGCGTTTTGGACATGTTGCGAAGCACTGTCGTTGGGAACAAAGGTGTAAGCGCTGTGGGGGCCTCATGACTTTAAGACGTGTACAAGTAAAGAAAAACTTGTGTGTGCAAACTGTGGCGGCGACCACCCAGCTAGCTACGGCCGATGTCCAGCACGAACAGCTGCGCAGCGAAAAAATAAAACGTTTGTCCTCAGCCCGAAGACTGTGAACGAACCATCGCTCACAAAGAAGACGTCCGGCGCGCCACAACATGGCGGTTTGAAAAACGAGTACGCAGGAAATTTTCCGCGCCTAAATCCGACAAGAGCTGGTACTGGGTCAACGCAAGTGCTCAATGCTGGTGAGAAATGTATCATGAAAGAGTCCGCCAAGCGCACCTACGCTGATGCGCTGAGCCCACCTCAAGTACCATCTGGAAGCAAACAGCAAGAAAACCTCGAGCACGTTATTCGTGCTCTGTTCACAGCACTACGTTCACACGTTGCTAAGATACCTGCGAGTTCAACGAAGGACATATTGGAAGCAGTCCTGGCTCTAGAGTCAGTGTTACTTTGCTCAGCTTCCACATACACACAGTAGAATAATGGCAATGTCTCGCCCACCTGGTCTGTTTCGTCCTCCAAAGTGCCCTTAATAATGCAATGGAACTTCGCCGGTCTTCTAAAACGTCTGGGCGAACTCAACCTTTTTCTGCGCGACATTCCAATACCGCTTATAGCCCTCTCCGAAGCCGGTATACCGAATGCAAGGGCGCTCCCAGGGTACAATCGACACGGCAACTCGAGCATAACGTCGTTTGCAAATGGAAGCGCAATGGTATACATAAGACGGGAAATACCTCACGTCGCCTTACCAAAGCAAGCCCTTTGTTCCAACTCACTGGAAGTCACTGCTGTGCAAGTGTGCATCGGAAACCGAAAACTGAATGTCGTATCGGTGTACATAAGCCCACGAAAAAAGGTCTTCACGGAGACTTTCCTAAAGGACCTTTTCACTAGATGTCCCGCTCGTCGAATATTCTGTGGTGATTTTAACGCACACCATCCACTCTGGGGAGATAAGAGTATAGATTTTCGAGGCAAGGAACTTCTAGCAGCTTCGCATGCTGCCGACTTATGTGTGGCGAACGATGGCAAACCTACATTTTTCAGGCCACCGGATTCGTGGAGAGCAATAGACTTCGTACTTCACTCTGCGGACCTTCTGGTGTCATCGACCAAGGCTCCAGACAGGATGGGCAGTGACCATTTCCCCATCTTCACCAATATCCTGGGATTTCGAACTGCTGGTCGACAATTCTGCAATGTAACACGCTGGGACACCTACCGAGAAGCGTTGGACAAATTCACTGGTAAGCTGTTCGCAGATATGTTGCAAAGCAAGCGAGCAGCAACTTCGTTGCTGAAACTGCCCAACCATTTTCCTGCTCCTGTTTTGAAATTGAAGAACCTCTGCGCAGCACGTAGACGAGCGGAGCGCAAGCTATAGAGAACAAAAGGAAATCCGTCTGCGAAAACCGAATGCAACAGGATAAGCGCTGCAATTCGTCGCCATACAAAAAATTAAGACGAAATCAATGGGCCGCTTTCTCTGAGAGTTTATCAACGTTTACGCCCTTTACAAGGATATGGGCAGTCGAGAGTTCGACGGAATGCCGTCTGGTCAGGTAAAAGCATTGTTGAAAAAACAGGTCACTGACCAATGTCAAATAAAAACAAATACGTTTCGGGATCCGTACGGATCCCTTGTTCACAATATACGAAACGTCTTTGTTTTTTTTTTTGACATTGGTCAGTGACCTGTTTTTTCAACAAGGATATGGGCAGTAATAAATAGTCTTTCTGGGAAGATCCGCTCACACAGGCCATTCTAAGCGCTCGCATTGAAACAAGGGATATATATGCGAACCTTTGTAGAGGATTTCGCAGACGTGTACACATCTGGCAGATCAGCAGGAGCGGCGATTCCTCTGTCACCTCAGTTTTTTCACACGATGGTTACCCCATTCACCTTTCGAGAGCTGGATATGGCACTTAGCAAATTAAGAAGACGCTGTGCCGTGGGTCTTGATTTGATCAGCAATCAAAGGCTGACAAATCTGTGATATGAGCGAAAAAGGGCCCTTTTGGACATATTTAATTATGTCTGGAGCACGGGAGAGATACCAGTTGTTTAGAAGACAGCTTGGGTGGTGCCAGTCCTAAAGTCCGGAAAGGATCCTGCGAGCCTCGCATCATGTCGACCGGTATCTCTTACATCATGCGTATCTAAGTTGATGGAAATATTAGTATGTACAAGATTAACTTGGTACCTTAAACAAGGAAGACGATGACCATCGTGTATGACCAGATTTCACCCATGACTGAGTGCCCAGGACAGTGTTTTGAACCTATTAAGCCACATCGTGCACCACCACGTCAGCGGACTCTCGACACTCGCCGTCTTCATGGACGTTGCCAAGGCATATGAGTGTGTGCTTCAGGCAGGCATCGTGAACGGGCTCCAAGCCATGGGTGCGTGAGGAATTGCTCTTCGGTTCATACATGAATTTCTCAGAGACCGACCACAGTGTCCGTGTTAAGCTTGGAAATGTAACGAGCGAAGAGAGACGCGTTTCCCTCGGCCTCCCACAAGGAAGTGTTCTATCTCCCTTGCTTTTTAACGCTGCCATGGCCAGCCTTCCTGACACTTTGCAGTTAGCTCTCAAAGCAGTTAAAATATCCATCTACGCCGATGATATCTGTATTTGGATCTCAGGGTACCAGCACGAACGTTTGGTCCGGATAGCACAGAGCACTATTTCAATAATTGAGCGTCACTTGCTGACACTTGGCCTATCTTTATCAGCAGAAAAATGGGCCTTCATGCTCTTCCCGGGAGTGCGACGGAAGTCAACACGTCTGTCGCTTAATATTCGAGGCCACTCAATTCGTTGTGCAACAAGTGTCCGTTTCCTGGGCATTACCATCGACAACAAGCTATTATGGCGACGTGCGGTTGATGGTATAGTCACTGCATCAGTGCAAAGGATCAATGCCCTTCGTCGCATGGCAGGGGTCCGTTGGGGCAACAATCCTGTGTCCATGCTTAAATTGAATGATGCGCTTATAACAAGCCGCATTCTTTATCAGCTGCCCCTGATATCACCATCACCAAGCCAGTTTGGACGCCTAGAGGCAGGGCACAGAAAGGGTCTTCGCTTGGCGATGGGAGTCCCTCAGGCGGCTTAAAACACGAATGTCACCAATGAAGCCGATTCTCTTCCGCTCCGCCTTTTGGCGTCTCAGACCTGATTGACGCAGCTGTCAAGACTGGGCGAGTCCTTCGCAGGCACGGTGCTTCTCTGGCGGCTAAGATCAAGAACTGGCTCACATTTCAACGCGGCACTAAACACATTTCTATATTTAGGCTTGAAACTGCCTAAACGGCGCCCTATGGACCCGCCTTGGTCTTTTGTGGATGTTGCGTGTAACTTCAGCGTACCCAATCTACCAGCGAAGTGCACCATTCCAGCCGCGGAAGCAAAATTTCTTGCGCTGGACCACTTGAGCACCATGTACCGCAGCCACCTACAAATGTACACCGACGGATCAGTGTGCACACGAACGGATAGCTGCGCAGCGGCTTTCTGCATACCCTGCCTTGGCGTGTCATGGTCGGGCCACCTGGATCGCTTGGTTTCGTCCACAACAGTAGAAAGCGCTGCAATCACGGCGGCTTTGCGAAAATTGCAGTCCTTTTCTGCACGAGATGTTGTAGTGCGGACGGACTCCAAATCGGCGCTACAAAGACTGAATCGTGGCCTACCTCAAGAAATGTTCACCAGGCAATCTCTGGCACTAACCGAACCCCTAAATGGCAAGAGTTTTTTTATAAAGTTCCAGTGGATCCCATCCCACGTTGGCATGGAGGCAATGAAAAGGGTGATGCCCTTGCATGCGAAGCACGTACATTTGTTCCTAAAGTAAGAACTCCCAAGACTTACCAGAACAACAAAGATGTGATACGCAATCATTTCAATTCGATCTACAAGTTTCCACAAAAGCTTGTGTAATTCATGGAGTTTCTCGTGAACAAGCGACGCTGTTGTACTGCATAAGAACCGGCTCCGCATACACCCCGGCCTGGTCATTCAAGACTGGGCGATACGCTTCCCCGTTCTGTGCCTTCTGTGTTGACATCGGAGATATTGAACATTTCGTTTGGCTTTGCCCATAGTTTGATGTGCAAAGAGCTGAGATGATCCGCACCTTGAGAAAAGGCTGTCATAGGCACCGGACAGTTTATGACGTTGTCTTCCCTGAAGGACCCGCAGCAACTAGGAGGAACGTGCAACGAATTTTGTTAGTCTTCCTGCGAGACACTGGGCTGTCTGACACGTGGTGACAATTTCTAAATTCAGGAGATGCTCAGGC
Organism: Rhipicephalus microplus; assembly: GCF_013339725.1. Lineage (NCBI taxonomy): Eukaryota > Metazoa > Arthropoda > Arachnida > Ixodida > Ixodidae > Rhipicephalus > Rhipicephalus microplus. Next base: position 52,840,023 of record NC_051171.1, on the reverse strand, counting down.
GGAACAATTGCCGGCCATACAGGCTAGGCTAACTCTGTCTGCTGCAACACCACCACCACCACCATCACCACCACCTATTCGGCTGCGCTCGACAGGGCGGCGCTTCATGTCTACCGAAACCTGTAGCGCTTGTTCCCCATTGCTTAGTGCGCATCCCCATCTCCGTCTGTCGGCCTCACAATGCCGACACAGGCGGCATCTGCTAGCATGTTTCTTGATTGCGAAAACCGACCACTCGAACTGCACATCCGTACACTGGCCACCCCGTATATGTAGGCACTGGATCTTCACCTCCAAAGTAGTTCAGGCGGAAGATTTCTCCTGTGCGTTGTTGAGCAATAGAAATCCGCAGCGTGCGCGTGCGCGTAAACTAAAAGCGGACTGTGGGTCCTCTGTGTCAAATGAGAGTCTTCTGGCTCTCATAGTCCATTAGCAGCGATTAGCAAGTTCCAGTACAAAACACCGGTCCATCACTGCCTGCTTTGCACCTCCCAAGGTTTCTCTCATGTGCAACGCCACAATGAGCGCCAGTGTCAACGTCTCCACCTGTAGAAGAGTTAGCACCCGCTGTTTCGCACCTATGTATGGTTCTCTTTAGTGGGAGATGATGTAATATTTGGTTGTTTTTAAAAAGTTATATTTATTGTATTTTGGCGTAGGTAAAGTCATAACTATTTCACAGGCACGCATTTTTATTGAAACATGGCACCCTCATTTATTGCCTTGATAGGCATGTTAATAACTTCAATAAGCAAAATAATGCCACGGAATTTAATATGGCTGTCTGATACCGAAATGTGGCCCTATTGCTCGTGCATACACTTTCGGTTATTTGTTTACAATATTTATGGATTATCATATAGCATTTATTTTGCCCTTCTTGCAGAGACGAAAGATTTTTTTATGCCCTTCCAACATACTGCTTTTTAATCAGCGTACCTTGAGCCTTTTACTTACAAGTGTTCGTGTAAGGTGCCCTTTAATGAAATCGCTCATAACAAAAAATAACTAAACATATAACTTGCTTTGCAATGTTCGCGTGTGCCTAAAAATTTGTAGTGAATAATAAACACTAATACTCTCTAGTGATTATCGCTTTCAAAAAATCCGCCACTTGGCAATATACTTCCACTTGGCATCCTCTACATTTAGGAAGATATTCGTGAAGCTTACAGGGCCATCCCGGGAAGACAAGAACACAATGAGATTCGAACCCGCGTCCGCTACCTGCCAGCATAGTAATGTTTTACCGAGCCATGCCGGTGCTTCAAACTCATTTCAAAACTGGCCTTAGCCGGGCTTGTTTCAGGAAAGAAGAGGGGAGGAATGAATGAGAAGGACAGGGAGGTTAGCCAGGAAAGAAATCTTGCTGGTGGGTAATAAAGTGTTTTAGAACACCAAAAGAACAACCAGGCGAATTGCGTAAGGAGTGGTCGTCCATTGATCCAACCAATTGCAAAAGCTTAATCTTGTTCACCTATTAACTGTGGCTCATACCACTTCAGACCCCACCGCGGTGCTTTAGTGGCTAAGGTACTCGGCTGCTGACCCGCAGGTTGCGGGATCGGATCGCGGCTGCAGCGGCTGCATTTCTGATGGAGGCGGAAATGTTTAGCCCCGTGTGCTCAGATTTGGGTGCATGCTGAAGAACCCCAGGTAGTCTAAATTTCCAGAGCCCTCCACTATGGCGTCTCTCATAACCATATGGTGGTTTGGAACGTTAAACCCAGATACCAATCAAACCCATTTCAGACATAATTCTTAATCGTCGTCAGCCACTGCATAAAATTATTGCACAATATTCCTACTGCAAGGCAGTTTTATACCGAGAGGTCGTCCCACTGGTCCTTGCCTTGTGAATTCGCCACTGCACTAGCAAGTGTGTAGCGGATACCACGCTTTTCTGAAGAATGATGAAGGATAGCCACGGGCTCCTACAGTCATTGCGTTGACGCTGCCGTTCCGACAACGGTGCGGCGTTCTAGCAAGAATGTGACATCACGAGTTATCTTGGCAGCATGGTTTGCAGGATCCGCCCACCAGTCATCTCAAAAATGGGATGGGTTCGTCGTTACCCACTGCAGACATTCTAGTAATTTTGGTAGCATACCAAGTTTAGATTTATAGAGAGTATATGTCAATTTTTTAAGGTTGTTCAAATGACAGTACCAGTAGGAGTCAGCCAACGCGAGGAATAACCGAGGCTGATTCGATCAATAGCAAGTTCGAACCTGTCTGTGTCACGCCTTTCCCTGTCCTCATTTCTTCTTGCGCTATTGACTTCACTGCGTTTCTCGGATGCACATATACTTTGATGAATATTGTTAGCACAAATAAAATTGCTTACGATACAAACTTATTTTCCTGAAATTTGCTTTAAAATTTACTATTCAGCAAAACAAATTATGAAACCGAATGAATTGTGAGCTGTTCTGAAAAAAAAATGGTTCCAAATCTGCATGTTACACCGCAAATGTCATCGAAAGGTCTTGCGTCTGGAGAGATTGAACAAAACGTTTATTTGATGTTCTGCGCAAGAAAGTCGGTTAATGGAATTCTGGACACACTACATTAGAGTGCCTCGAACGTGTAGCGGAGGCGAACGTTAAACACAAGCGCTATCCGGCAGTTATCTTCGAAAACTAAGACGTGCAGACCGCGGAGAAAGATTCGCGCCAGTCTCCGAGGTGATAAGGTGTACAACGCAAAGTGATGGCAGATGCCACCGCCGTGACGTCGTAGTAAAGCGTTGGAAACACCTTTTTGAGCATCGCGTTGCACTGTCAGCGCAACGCGATAAATGCCACATTCCATAGTTACTCGTGTGTGTCTCTTCTAGTATAAAGGAGACATACAAAACGACGAAGCATTCTTGTGGTGCCTGAAATATGCGCAATATTTGCTTTTTAATTGACACTTGCACAACTATAAACGCTAAACCTTGAGCAATATTGGGGGGCGCTGCGAATGGGGTTGGCCGTTTGAGGCCGTTCGAGGTATCGTTAGGGCGGACAAACATACAATTGTACAGACAGACAGACAGACAGACAGACAGACCAAAGTTTTTACGTCGAAGGTCCCCAAGAAAGGCTATCGTCTTTAAAAATAGATAGAGTGAAAAAATAAAGTTAGTGATAACAGCAGTTAAGCTGAGTAAACGTTATCGGCCCAACGGTTGTGCCCCGTGCTAGGCTACCAGGTATCCACTGTTAGAGAAACATCTTTCTAGGTCATTGACAATAGGTCTTGGCTCGCTGGACGACCCTACACCTCGGTCTTCTGAATCCCCGCTGAGCGGGGTGGCTTCCCGTACTCAAAAAGGCGAAACAATACTTTTAGATAAAACAATATTGAAGGATCCTTGAACATTTTAGCCATTGCAAGGATGACACGACTGATCAGACTGGTTATGGTACTTCTTTTTGTAGCTCCTCCTTGGTTGAACCATGAAGTATATCCCACTGTTTACTTTGCATTCTGTTTCATTAATTGAGGTTCCAATATATGTATGTTATTGAGAAACCTTACGAATGAGAAGAGTTATTGACCTAACGTGCTCATTCCTTAAAAAAACTAAATTGTTCGGATGCACGAGTTAAGTGGCTGCTTCTTCAACTGAAGTGCTTTCAGACAAACAACAGACAGATAGATAGATAGATAGATAGATAGATAGATAGATAGATAGATAGATAGATAGATAGATAGATAGATAGATAGATAGATAGATAGATCTAACCTTCGTGAAATGTCAATACTGGTTGCAGTGCAGCAACCTATTTTATAAACATTACATATGTACTTCCTTTGAAACAGCCGTTACGTGGTTGGGTTAGACGTCATTTGGGGTTAATTGCCGTGCGCTGAAGTTGATTTAGGTAGCAGTGTCCAGGTACAGCATCTCCGCGAGCATCAGTGCTTCATATCAGCTCGTGGTGTTGCTAATACGCATGTTCCAGTTGACATCGTTGCGCAAGTGCAAACAACTGGTTGTAAAATTATCTGCTACTCTTCTAGATATGTCTGTGCGTGCAACATTTGTACATATATTTAGCGTCATTTCATGAAGTCTAGGTCAACAAAAAATGAAACATGGTCACATTTACTCCACATGCTTCGCGTGACGTCGATTCCCAGGTACGTGAGATCTGTATATTTTTTTCCGCTTACATAATTTTTTTTATTTTATCTTGTAATTCTAACTGCACCTGAAAAAGGCCCGAAAAACTTTTCTGAGTAGCCATGGAATTAATTCACTAGAAAAGCGTATTACCTCACAAATTGGACGCCGCATAAAGTTTCAGAATCCGTCCAGTACGAGCGGAGTTACAAAGATTTGTCACACGCTGCAATCACGTTCTCTCTTCTTTCGTCCCGACGAAAGCGCTGGCAGCTGAGCAGGCAAGGATGGGAGGGAGCGCACATAAATGTCACTCGCGCCTCGTGACCTTGAGCTATATTTTGTCCTTTTTTTTTCTTCAAATATACGGCTTTTCAGTGCGATCAGCACGTGCACGCGTGGACAAGTGATGGCCTCTAGACGCCACATTTGTAACAACCGAGCGTGCCACGTTCAAATCAGCCAATGGCTGATATATGGTCTTACTGGGCTTGTTTTCCATGATTTATTGAGAGAAAAGAAAGTTATTTCTAACTGACATTGATGATTTATTGTGAATTCCAGGCAGCGTACTGCGCTATATTATTTGGCTCGCGTGTTATCTGGAGCCTCTACTATACGAATCGGTAGCGTTTTCTGGCCATGCTCCTGAAGTGTTCCAGGGCCCCTTTAAGCGCAAGAATTTTTGTTCGCTTTGCTTTCTCTTGACTAATTGTTTGCCCGATTCATTTCACTGTGGTTGTGTAGCAAAACCTGTTTTAGAAAAACGCTAACGCTTACGCAAATCAAAGCTTACTTAAGGAAGCAAGGCAACGTTTCACCTTCATTCTCAAAAATGCGTGAGGCAGAAGGGTGAAAATGATTTACAGTGGATCTTTTTGGTCATCATAAACTTCACTAAGCAGTGTCGCCAAAAATTCTGCGTCAGTTTTAGCACCCAGCAATTGCATATGTGCTTCTTATTATGATCTCAAAAGCATAATTTTGTAAGTATTTTCTAAAGCAACCTGCATGAAAATTTATAATTCCGGATGAGAACCGGTGCATTCAGCATGGTATAGCTTAGGCCAACCTCTCTACCAGTTTGTAAATAAATTCTCTCTCTCTTTTCTTATAATTCAGGCACAGGTACATGAGTACCACAGGTAACATTAACGTGACGTATTCAGTACATGAAAAAGAAGAACTGTGATATATAGGGATTCAACATCAGCTCGTCTTTACCCCCGTAATGTTACCCTAAAGCGCTCAACACCAGATAAGGGCTGATTCAGGAGTTACCAATGCAGTAAGGATATCCAAGGCCATTGCTTGCGCACGCCAAGTCTGGCAGTCGCGGAGTGGAAACACCGAAACAATTTCGTAGTCAACACGCGTGTCTAAAGACTTCGTGTCATACGCCAGCCGCGATCAAACAAAGTGACTGACGCACGTCGCTGACGGGCATGAAGCTGTGCGATCGAAGTGGGCGCTCAAGTGTGAACCGCAGTGCGGCTAGAGGAAGTCCTTTCGGGCCGACGTAGGGCTCATCTTAATGTACCTCGGTTCAGTGGCAAAGTGATTTTGCTTACCTCTGCTGTCCTCGTGGATAATAAAATTCGCTGGACACGGACCCAGGGCGTATAAAAGAGAATTGCAGCATTCCTCACGCAGTCAATCAAGAGAGCCATGAATACGTCCACATCGCCATTTCATAGACTACACGAGCACTATGTCCACCTGGCTGATCCCCGCACGCGTACGTGGTTTTTCATGGGCAGCCCCCTGCCAATTGTGGCTGTCATCAGCCTCTACCTGATTTTCGCTACTCGCATTGGACCATGGGCCATGAGAGACCGTAAGCCTTTCAATATGCGTAGTTTAGTTGTATTTTACAACGTCGTCATGATGGGACTCAGCGTTTACTTCATCTACTTCTCCATCCTGTACACCTGGATGCGAAGGCCCAACCAGAGCGTCTTTTGCTGGGCCACAGACCCACGACCAACGGAGGACAACATGTTTTTCCTAACTCGTGCGTGGTACTACATGCTCATGAAAGCCGCCGAGATGCTCGATACGCTCTTCTTCGTTCTGCGAAAGAAGACGAACCACGTGAGCTTCCTGCACCTGCTGCATCACTCCCTCGCCCTGTGGTCTGTGTGGTTGGTGATGACGCTCGGCATGACGGGTCATGTATTCGCGTTCCCGCTACTCAACTCTGCCGTGCACGTTGTGATGTACGGGTACTACGCCCTCGCCGCTCTCGGACCGGCGCTCCGGCTGAATCTCTGGTGGAAGAAGTACGTCACGTTGTTCCAGATTGTGCAGTTCGTGATTTTATCGTTTCACGCGCTGGTAGCAGTGGTCCTGGACTGCGGTATATCAAGAATACTAGCCTTGGTTGGCGCGCTAGAAGGAGTACTTTTTGCGACACTCTTTTCCGACTTTTATGTGAATGCCTACGTTCGTAAGAGTGCGATTAAATAACGCTCCTACCACATAGTACCTTATACAAGCCCCAAATTGTGATTTTCTTCTAAATATAGCGAAAAATGACCGTACTACGGTGTGAAAAAATGAGCAGCTCACCAAAGCGCTCACTTAAAACCCATGATTGAGCCCATCAAATTGTAGTAAGATAGGAGTCAGCGCAAAAATCAATTTTAGCAAGTACTGAGTGCGGCTATATTTTCCCCAGCGTTGCTGGCACAGGCAAAAAAAGCGTCTTAAGCACAAACACACTTCTGTGAAGAAAGTAATATTTCAAAATATTCCGCTACGGCAAAGCGCAGTCTTAGAATATTTATGTATACTAATCTTAGAAATGGTTCTGTGTGTGCCTTTGACAAATGTGTAATTTTTTGTTTTTTTGTGAGAAAAGTTCTTGGATAACTATAAGGCAACGGTGTTAGAGAGCTTATTACGGAGAAAGTTTGCTGTCGGTGTCGTGGGCTCTGAGCAAAAAAGTATCTTGTTCATGACAGAAAGATAAAAAAAAAACAGAAAAATATTTAAAGAAAATAAATGATAAATGTGTAAGTTTCAAATGGGAACTGACCCACACCATATCCGTGGAATTAAGGTGATCTACCCTACGCTATTACTTTAGGCTGCTTCGAAAAAAAAAAATAACAGCACATTAGACGCATCTGGAGTCTCTGAAGGACGCGCTCCGGCAGACGTACTCAGTGTCGATTACGGGTGCACTCAGTGTCTGCAAATCGGGCGCGCTCAGTCCCTTCGAGGGAAGCCACTAAGGGAGACTGCGGCAGCGCCTCTTGAAAACAATTCCAACTTTACTCTGCGACACGTTAACGCGTAGTCGAGCGGTGTCCAGCCTGCGAGAATCCTCACAGTGGTAGGTCGCATAACGCTGGCAACAATGTGCAGCTAATTTCTAGACTAACTTGTGAAGATGAACAAAACAATGAAATTGCGAATATAAACTGCAGCCCTAAATGCTTCGTTCACGAAAATTTTAACACCGCATGCAGGAGTGGTTTGCAACTGCGTTTGTCATTTGTTTGCACACTTTTCTTGCAATAAGGTATATCAATTATGAACAAGATTTGTGATATGCCTGTGCATAACTTCATCGCAATGCCACTCTCCAAACACCCGGATAGAGTTGGTCTGCTCTCGAACTCGGGCTTACGCTTTGAGTGAACCTCAGGTAGTGTTCTAATGACGATATTGCCACAAGGCAGTAGTGGGATTGGGGCATAAAGCGGTAGAGGGTCCCTGGCTGAAAGAAAAGACTACGAAGTGGATAGATACTGGTTCCAGCCTGCCAGTGCGCCAGGCATTGTCATCGCGTGTAATCGTTGTAAATATCTGTAAATATACGTTTTCTTGAAAGATTATTGGTGGAGGTGCGGGGTACGCCTACCTGGCTTTTCCGGCAAACCAACACGGAACTTCGGAGTGGTCGCCACCTTCATTTTCCTGCAATGGCTCAACAGGCCCACCCACAAGAGCAACAGCAGCCGCAGCTGCAGCAGCAGCAGCAGCAGCAGCAGCAGCAGCAGCAGCAGCAGCAGCAGCAGCAGCACCAGAACCAGCACCAGCAGTACCAGCAGCACCAGCAGCACCAGCACCAGCAGCAGCTGCCTCCTCTGATTCTCCTGCCTCCACGAGACCCCGGAACCTTCTCGGGCACAGGCAAGGACAAGGTGAATGTTGAAGATTGGGTCGCTTTGTACGAGCGCGTGAGCGAATACTATAGGTGGGACCCTATGTTGATGCTGGCCAACGTTGTATTTTACTTGTGGGATACGGCGCTCACCTGGTATGAGACGCATGAGTCGGAGTTGACCAGCTGGAACATTTGCAAACTGAAGCTTCTCGAGTTATTCAGCAGGCCATTTGGGCGACAGCAGGCCGCGAGGAAAGACCTGGAATGTCGCGTGCAGACATCGACAGAATCGTATGTATCTTACATACAGGACGTATTGGGCCTCTGTCGAAAGGTGGACGAGAACATGAGCGAAACTGACAAAATCGCTCACATATTGAAGGGAATTGCCGATGACGCCTTCAATCTGTTGATCGTTAAAGATTGCGCCACCGTCGACGCGGTTGTGAAGGAGTGTCAGCGCTTCGAGCACGCCAAGAACCGTCGCATAACCCGCCAGTTTGCGCGTCTGCCTAATACTGCAGCCACTTCGACCTGTGAAGACAGCCCCAAGTTCACGCAAGCTACAACATCCGAAAATGTCACCCGAATCGTTCGTCGCGAACTCGAAGCAATGGCTCCTGCAGCCATCGCCTCTGACGATCCTCAAGACAACGCATCCACCGTCTCCCTCATCCAAGCCGTCGTTCGCCAAGAAATAGCAAATGTCGGCATCACACCTGTTTACGCTGTTCGCACGACCGAGAGCTCGGCTTCTGTTAACCAGATTCCGGTGTACCCTTCACGCTACCCTTCCCGCTACCGGAACCCTGCTGAATGGAGAACGTCGGATGACAGACCGATCTGCTTTCACTGCTCTCGCGCCGGCCACATTGCACGCTACTATCGCAATCGTTGGTCATCCAATTCATCTTGGAACACTGGGACATGGCGTCGCTTTGAAGGCAGTTCTCGCCGCTTTTCTACTCCGTACGATCAACAGCCTGCTCCTACTAACGTTCAGGGCCGAAGGTTCAGCTGGTCACCATCACCCCAAGGCCGCCGATCTCTCTCGCCGATGAATTCTCGATCCAGGTCGCCTGCACGACCTGGGCCCTCAACCTCGGGAAACTAGACCATGCAGCTCCCGAAGGTGACGCTGCATTAACGACCCATTCTGCAAATCCTCTGTTGACGATTCCTACACGCCGCAATATTTTGGACCTTTTGGTGGATGACGTTATCGTTACAGCCCTCATAGACACTGGTGCACAAATTTCAGTCATGAGCGCTGCTCTCTGTATTAAACTGCGAAAAGTGATCACGCCTCCTATTAAATGTGCAGTAATGCTTGCCGATGGGAGCACATCTGCCGTTCTCGGAATGTGTACCTCTCGCGTATGTATTGCTGGGCGCCAGACCGTCGTATTGTTCACCGTGCTTGAGCAGTGCCCACATGATGTGATTCTTGGCCTCGACTTTCTCTCTGCGCACTCCGCCCTTATCGACTGCTCGACGGGTCTTCTTCAGTTGGAACTGCCTTTTGACGCCGCTGTTGCCCATGACGCTCAAAGTCGCCTTTGTGCCACCGAGTTCCTGCATCTTCCGCTGCAAGCCGCGACTTACGTGCAGCTCGTGTGTGATCCGCCTGTGCGCGATGGTGAATATGTCGTTTCACCTATTACCGACGTTGTGCTAAAGCACTCCATTGCTGTCCCGCACACCGTGGTGAGAGTATGCCACAATCAGACCCATCTGTCTCTTTTGAACTTTGGTTTCTCCACGCATGTGCTGCCTGCTGGCATTAAACTAGGCGTCATGTCGTCGTTGCAAGAGTGTGATATTTCTGAACTGTCAGCTCAGCAACATACTCCGCACGTCAACTTGCTCACTGCGCCCAACCTGTCAAGCATTGACATTGCCAAAATGATAGCGCCAGATCTTTCGCCCTCCGAAGCACAAGACCTCCACCGTCTGTTGACATCCTATGCGGACATATTCGATCTTGACAACCGCCCTTTAGGCCAGACATCAGTTGTGACCCATCACATCAACACCGGCGATGCCAACCCAATTCATCGCCGCCTTTACCGCGTCTCCACTGCCGAACGCTCTGTCATCCAGAAAGAGGTCGAGAAAATGCTCGCCAAAGGCGTCGTCGAACACTCATCTAGTCCGTGGGCATCCCCGGTCGCGCTTGTCAAGAAGAAGGACAACACATGGCGGTTTTGCGTCGACTATAGACATCTCAACAAGGTCACTAAGAAGGACGTTTACCCTTTACCAAGAATTAATGACGCCCTTGACTGCCTTCATAGCGCAAAGTTTTTCTCGTCCATTGACCTTCGATCTGGTTATTGGCAGGTCGCTGTTGACCCACGGGACCGAGAAAAAACAGCATTTGTAACCCCCGATGGGTTATACCAATTCAAAGTAATGCCGTTTGGGCTTTGTAATGCGCCGGCCACCTTTGAGCGCATGATGGACTCCCTTCTGCGCGGCTTCAAATGGTCCACTTGCTTATGCTACTTGGATGATATAATTGTTTTTTCACCGACGTTCGCAAGCCATCTAGAGCGACTGTCCAGTATTCTCCAAGTATTTCGCAACGCTGGTCTCCAGCTGAGCTCTTCCAAATCCCGTTTCGGCCGTCGCGAAATAACTGTACTTGGTCACCTCGTTAACGCATCTGGAGTACAGCCCGATCCGGACAAAGTTCGCGCATTGACTCAATTTCCCGTGCCCTCTTCTCATAAGGATGTCCGGAGCTTCCTTGGTTTGTGCTCCTATTTTCGCCGCTTCATCCGAAATTTCGCCGATATTGCGCGGCCTCTCACCGAGCTTCTTAAAAAAGACGTCCCATTTACTTGGAACTCGCCTCAGAGTGCTGCATTTTCGGCGCTCATTGCAGCCCTCACAACTACGCCAATATTAGCCCACTTCGATCAGACTGCCCCGACAGAAGTTCGTACGGACGCGAGTGGCCACGGAATTGGTGCTGTTTTAGCTCAGCGTCAGCATGGACGTGACTGTGTCATCGCCTACGCCAGCCGCCTTTTATCCCCTGCCGAGAGGAACTATACCATCACCGAAAGAGAGTGTCTTGCTCTTGTTTGGGCTGTCGCTAAATTTCGCCCGTACCTCTTCGGCCGCAGTTTTACTGTTGTAACTGATCATCATGCACTCTGGTGGCTTTCCTCGCTAAAGGATCCCACGGGACGTCTCGGTCGTTGGTCTCTACGCCTCCAAGAATACACCTTCTCGGTCGTGTATAAATCTGGTCACCTCCATCAAGACGCCGACTGCCTGTCACGGTATCCAGTGGATCCACCAGACGCCATAGAGAGAGCTACGGAGGCTTGCGTCTTATCAATATCAGACTTTCTTGATATCGCTTCTGAGCAACGCCGCGGCCCAAATTTACTTCCCATCATAGAAAGCCTGAGTTCCGCTACTCCACCCACTTCTCTGAACTTGTATTTCCTTCATGAAGGAGTTCTCTACCGCCACAACATGCGCCCTAATGGCCCTGACCACCTTCTCGTCGTGCCTTCCCATTTGCGTGTAGATGTTCTCCGACAGCTTCACGATGAACCTGCCGCTGGTCACCTGGGAGTCACTCGCACTTATGATCGCGTCCGGCGCCGTTTTTTCTGGCCACGCCTATATGGCTCTGTGCAAAAGTATGTCGCCAGCTGCGACCTTTGTCAACGTCGAAAACGACCAACATCGCTTCCAGCTGGCCTTCTAAACCCTATTGAGATCCCTGCTGAACCATTCTACCGCGTAGGGCTCGACCTTCTCGGGCCATTTCCCACTTCTGCATCCGGGAACAAATGGGTTGCCGTGGCGACCGACTACGCGACACGTTACGCGATCACCCGCGCTCTTCCAACCAGCTGCGCTACCGATGTCGCCGACTTTCTGCTACATGACATCATATTGCATCACGGCGCTCCTCGACAGCTCGTTACTGACCAAGGCCGATACTTTTTATCTCGCGTCGTCCAGGATATCGTACGTTCCTGTTCCACGAACCACAAGTTCACAACGGCATACCATGCACAAACTAATGGACTTACAGAGCGCCTGAATCACACTATAGCGGACATGTTGTCAATGTATGTTTCTCCAGACCACCGTGACTGGGACGCAACGTTACCCTACGTCACCTTCGCTTACAACTCCTCCAGACATGACACCGCAGGCTATTCCCCGTTCTACCTTCTTTATGGACGGGAACCCTCTCTGCCTCTTGATACACTCCTTCCCGCTGGTTCAAGCTCCCCTGTCACATACGTCCGCGATGCCATAGAGCGAGCCGACGCAGCACGACAGATTGCCCGAGAACGACTCATGCTTTCTCAAGCCTCTCAGAAAGATTGATACGATCGTCACCACCGCGAAGTTTCGTATGCACCAGGTTCTCTCGTACTCTTGTGGACCCCATGTTGTCACATCGGCCTCTCAGAAAAACTTTTATTTCGCTATGACGGACCATACAAAGTCCTGCGCAAGATCACCAACCTCACCTACGAAGTACAGCGAGTCGTCGACGAAGCGCACTCAATGCCACCACCATCCACTGTTGTGCACGTCGTAAGACTGAAGCCTTATGTGTCACCCAACACTCCCCTTTCGTGACAAGCGCCGGGTCGGCGCTTTGACGCCGCGGGGTAGTGCCACAAGGCAGTAGTGGGATTGGGGCATAAAGCGGTAGAGGGTCCCTGGCTGAAAAAAAAAAAGACTACGAAGTGGATAGATACTGGTTCCAGCCCGCCAGTGCGCCAGGCATTGTCATCGCGTGTAATCGTTGTAAATATCTGTAAATATACGTTTTCTTGTAAGAATATGCTCCATCTAATTACTACCATTCACCCCTACAAGGCTATGGCATGTAAGCAAGCCACGGTGGCTCTTTATCATGGCGGCTGCTTGGTCAACGGTGGCGGGGAAGGAGTCATAATATCAGCGTAAAAAGAGGTGAAACCGAGGAAAAGTAGCCTGCAGTAAAGAAACTACTTGAGATACTGTGAACGCCTAGCAACTAGCTGATGTGTCAAAGCTTACCTACATGATCTTATGCAATCATCCACATTTTCCACCAAAGTTTTTAGGCAATGTGTGGCATTGTATGCTTTAATTAACGACTCATCAGGGAAAATTCTTTTTGAACCTTGCGGGTGGGCCTCATTTGGGCGCCAAATGTTAGCTCATGGCCACTGGTCGGCTGAAACCCGCAAAAATGACACAGGGGCCGAAATAAGAAAGACAGAGCTTTATTTTCTCGGGCTGAACTGCCCGCTGTTCCATGCGTGCCTCGTGTGGGAACACCTTCAAGCTGTTCGTTTTCTTTCATGGTAATTATCGCAGCTATAGTATAGATAGCAGAATTCGTGCGCTGAAATTTCCAAACGCAAATGCTAAGATTCAATTTTCTTTAAAAGAAAGCAAGTGATATTTTGGAAACACATAGAAAAAACTTGAAAGAAGTATTGAAGGCAAAAGATGCGAGAATGCAGGTACTGCAATACTTAATTTCCTGAATGATGATATTCCGTAAGTGACGACTGTTGTGACTAATTTTTTATTACATTGAGTTGCGACTAAATTACATTGTTCATACCTACTTGCAATAATTGCTTAGGAAAAAGAGTAACCTTATTTTACGGCCGAGGTATTCTTTTCAAAAAAGGTTGCTGCTTTATTGCGATGGTAGAGCAGCAGCCTGCGAATGAAACTCTCTTCTAGACAACGTCATTCCGGTTTCAACACAATAATTCCGAAGAAAAAGAAGTCCCTTTCCTTCTGCAGCGAAGAACTACCGCTCATTTTGTAATAAATGAATCTCGCTTCCAAGGCAGGAAAGTCCTTGAGCGTTGCGTATGATCCCATTTAGAAAAACTCTCACTTACTCGTAGGTCTGTACTGTCTGTCGAGAAGCCAGGGTCCCTCCGTTTACAAAGTCAAAAACCGTGACTTCTCATCGCAAATGATGACAGTCACAGGTGCCCTTTTGGCGGATTCATGCGCCTCTGCTGCTCACGCGAGGAACCTATCAAAGCTTCAAGCAAAGCATCGCATGGTCTCTTATGCAGGGCGTTACCCGCCCCGCGGCTCATGAAGAAATCGCTCACCAATCAGTGACGTAGCCAAGGGGGGATTCAACCCCCCCCCCCCCCCGAATTGTTTTGCGCAAACCATCCTTCACGCCACTTACCCAACATTTTTTCTTCATATCGCTTTGCGCTGACATGATTTAGAAATTGAGCGGCGCTACTACCACAGTATCATTCCTGGGCACTATTGCAGTTAATAAGGTCTGGCCGTTGAAAAACCTGTCGCGGTGTTTGTCAAGACTTTGACAGGCTGTGGGATTTTGGGCAGAAATTTTCCGCCTTTGACAGAATAATAATGATATCTAACGGAAACAATCATGCCAAAGAAAGTACAGGGAATGTTATTAGACTATATAAACGTGAAGAAAGAAAAGGCAATATATTAGGCAATATAAACGTGAAGAAAGAAAAGTGGGTGTAAAGATAACTTGCCGTGGGTAGTAACTGAACCTGCAACCTTCGGAGAACTCGTTCGACGGTCTACCACTGAGCTGCCACGGCGGCTATGCGAATTTAAGCGTGGCAGTGTCAGCCAGCGCCCCCAGTAGCCATGGCGGCGAGTGTGGCACACTCTTTATGAGCCTGTTTGGCATCACGTAGCTCGTGAACTTATTACGAGCAGGCAGGTGACCAACAGTCCCTCGCATACAACCTAAAGGCACTAAGTTTACCAGTAACGAGGACCCCCGTAAATCAAATAAAAGAAGAATTGTATACTTAAGGTTCGTTTTTCTGTGTTTGGCACAATATTAATGAGATCTAACAGAAAATAATGCCAAGGAAAGTATAGGGAGAGTTATTATACCAACTTGTGATGTAAAATTCATACAGAGATATCGTAGGCGCGTGCTGATATCACTTTAGCTTCTGCGTGCATGTGTGCATAGTCTGCGCGATAAAGCAGTCAGATTAGTCGAGCCTCTCGACGTCAGTACTGCTTCTCGACAAGAGCAAAGGTGGTTGGCGTACCCAACCTTTGCCATGGGCGTCTGTGAATCAAACTGATTGAAGCATGAACTCGGATACAAACTCTGGCCCCACCGCAGTGGTCTTTAGTGGCTAAGGTGCTCGGCTGCTGACCCGCAGGGCGCGGGATCGAATCTCGGCTGCGGCGGCTGCATTTCCGATGGAGGCAAAAATGTTGTAGGCCCGTGTAGTTGAGATTTGGGGGCACGTTAAAGAACGCCATGTGGTTGAAAGTTTCTGGAGCACCCCAGTACGGCGTCTCTCATAATCATATCAGGGTTTTGGGACGTTAAACTCCACCAGTAAATCAAAATCAATCAACGCTAAGCGGCACCTTTGTTGTATAAAAAAAAGTTGGTGTACTCACACTACTTGTGCAAGGCTGGAGCCATAAAGGATCTTGGATAACCTAGCTTCTTGCCGCTTTTTAACTTGGTCGTCTACTCATGTGCGTGCTCGGCTTCGAAGTGAAGGCTGTATCAGCTCTGCCTTAATTTTTATTGTACTAATTTACTGGGGCTTAACTACCAACACACTGAGCTGTGTTGTCCTCATAGATAAAGCTTCTATTGAAAGGCAATTATCTCGGGTGCAATTAGCAATGTCATTATCAATGTGGAGCTAATAAAAGTAATTATGATCCGTATGATGCTAATTGTCATTATTTTAGTAATGGCTGATTAGCATAATTTTACTTACCGTGTCCATAATTAACTTCACGTTAATTAGTATATTTTAGTTAGGTCATTCCTTAGCATGCTTCAGTTATCCCGTTTATAGCTTTGAAAAGCTTCATCAGCGTGGTCTTCTTAAGACGAGGCATACGTACTTCGGCCCTACCTTTACTTGACGTAATTACATTGGTCATAGCATGTCCTGGCCTAACTAGCCAAGTTTACCGTCCAGCTAAATGGCTAATTAGCCGGCCGGACTTGCTCGGGTGCACGCTAGCGGCCGATGACAACAAAGACGACGCGCACTGGCCGAGCAACGTTCTATAGAATGCACAGGTTGACCATGATGATTATAACGTGGCCTCGGGTGTAGCTGTGAATGCGATGTTGCAAGACGCTCGACCAGTTCTGATCTCAGAGGCTACCATGCTCATTATTCTAAAACAGACGTAATGCAGGCATTAAAAGCTTCGAAATATATTCAAACACCCCGTGCTTGTAAAGAAATATTAGTGCGAAAATTTTCTGACACTTTTATCGCATCGGTTCACTTCTGCGCTCAATAGAACGGCAAAAAAATGAAAGAAAATGCCTCTTTATCGAAAGCACCACCTAACTTAGTCGACCAGTCCTAGACTCGATGACTGGTTTCTTTGTAACCAATGAAACGCAGTGCGGCGAGGGGGGGATTCGACTTTTTCGTCCTGTTGGCTCGTTGATAAGTGGGTGTCGCCAGAGCTCGGGAATATCTCGATTTTCGCGAAACTTGACCGATCCTGCATAGCGCCCCGGTTTATTCAACTAAAAGCATTGGGGAGCATTCTAACGTTATGCCCGTCTGGGTAGCGCAACAATGGTAAGCTTGTGAACTTGACAGCATGGTTTTAGAGCCAAATTTCGCAACGTATTCCTCGGACGATGCCTTGGTGGCACTGTGACTTTTTCTAGTTGCAGTGCAGCGTGTAGCCATGTCATGCCTGAGTTGAATGATTGCGAGGTAAATGCTGCGCAGAATTGTGCGCAGATTGTATCGCCTCATTTCTTTCCAAATTCATGGGATCCTATGGGTGTTAGGAGAGGGTGCAATTGCTTTTTCGCCGCACTACTTTATGGGCAACTGTGCAGGGGCCCAACATTCTAACAATACCAAAAATGAAAAACACCAAGAACTTTCCACGTGCACATTTACTTTGCAGTTGTCTCGTAACTGTAATAACGTTTTCTTCAATGAGGTGAACATGAATGAACAGTGATGAAGTTTATTTTATTTCAACGTGTCCAAAGACACTTCTGTTTTCTGCCTGTGCAGATTTAGTCGGTCATGTGATGAATCGTCAAGGCCGGTACAAGAATTAGGCGCCGTATCACGTTTCATTTTTGTCGCAGTTGCTTGTATACAGAACAACCACTGGCTTCTCTCCACCAGCAGAAAATATTGTAAAACCGTATGCATACCTTTCTGACAGAATAAAAATAAGCTTCTTTTTTTATACCGCTTTCCCAAACATGAAGCTCGCAGTGTGTTTGCCCTGGAAAATAAAAAATGTATGAAACCATCTGCTAATCGTAGCCCACCATTACTCAACGGCAATTTTATCAGAACTAGTTACCCTTTATTTGAATATTTCAAACATGAACACGCAGTAACCATGTAAAATATTTCGGCTCTCCTTCAACCACTTGGCATGTTCAAGGTATAATCACTATAAAATGACACTAAGAAAAACAAAAATGACAGCATATCCACGGAGCGAATGATGGAGAGTAGGGCGAAGCATCTGTTGTCCATACGTTTTTGCTTCCGTCCGTCCATGCGTGCGTCTGTATGGCCGCCCATGCGTCCTTTCGACCGTTCGTGTGTGCGTCCGTTCGTGCGACCGCACGTCCATCTGTGCGTCCGTCCCTGCGTTCTTCCATGCGTTTATCCGTCCGTAAAGCCATCCGTGCGTCCGTCCATGCATCTGTCTGTGTGTCCGTTCGTCCATCTAGTAAACACTCGAAGTACGCCCAACTCGCATCTTCTCATCATATATTCCTCATATAGAAACACCGCCAACCAGCTCGCTAAACCTTTCTAAAACCAAGGAGGTTGCACTCATCGAGTATAACGTAGCAACCCTTTCTTGTCAGATAGTGCTCAATGTACATGCCAGTGGCTGCTAAGGGGGAATGAGAGACAGGAGAATTTGGCTTTTAGTTAACGCGCACGCTGCGAATGTTTCATTGTTCAACAATGCACAGAAAAAATCTCCCACCGGCACCACCTTGGAGGTCAAAACGTAAGACTGGTTACACACTACTAGCTACGAATACGAGGGACGAACGGGTGCCGCTATAAAAGCTTCGCTCTAATATATAGGGGATGTTATGATTAGTAGTTGCGATCTAAGCGTAAGAATGAAAAGTGGGCGAATGACTTGTTGGGGGCAGAGATCTAACCTGGGGTGTTATGCAGAATCAGCCGAGTTTCACGAAACTCTGGATGTTACCGAAGCTCTGGCGACACCATTATTTGAACGAGCCAACAGTACGAAAAAGTGAAATCCACTCCTCAGCGCGCTGCGTTTCATTGGTTATGATGGAACCAGTCATCGCGTCAAGGACGGTAGACTAAGTTGGGTGGTGTTTTCAAACCAGAGCCATTTTCTTTCATTTGTTTGTCGTTCCACTGTGTGCAGAAGTGCCCCTGTGAAGACTGGGGATTGGCTGTGCAAGAGACGCCCAAAAACTGAGCTCTCTCAAGCGATGCTCGTCGACGAGAACGCTGTCTGCGTCCCACAAAAGTGCGGGAACACACGTAAGTGCACTGCAAGGAATGCGCACCGCCGTATTAGTGACACGTGGTCCACATCACACACGAACGCTGTGACACGCAGTCGGCGTTTAAGGATAAGCGCGTGCACGGACAGAGGGGGATAAAAAATTGGCAGTTCTCACGTACAGTGGGAATCGATGATATGCCAAGCACGGATGAGAAATGTTGATATGTCACTTTAAAATGAGCACAACGTTACGAGATGGAAGTAAATGTTGCCGTACATGACTTCCGTGTCATGATTATCATGTTTGGATGTGTCGTTTACCTTTGTCTTCTATTCAAGTCACGTGATATCAAATT
This sequence comes from Rhipicephalus microplus, assembly GCF_013339725.1. Lineage (NCBI taxonomy): Eukaryota > Metazoa > Arthropoda > Arachnida > Ixodida > Ixodidae > Rhipicephalus > Rhipicephalus microplus. The sequence goes on along the minus strand of NC_051171.1, from coordinate 52,820,933 downwards.
TAGTATAGGTAGTGCTAGAGAAATGGCCGCGAGCATGCTATGAGCGTGGTATGCTGTCATGTTCTTACATGACAAGCGTGTCAGGATTCATGTTTGCACCAGTCGTATATTTCGTCATCTTTTATTGTCACGTAACAACAAATGTGGTATATGTGGAGCTAGCAAAATGGCCACAAGCGCATCATGAAGGGCCCAATATACTCCAATGTAACGTTGACGCGCGCACACGTTGGGCACAGCGACGCCACGTTAGCCAAACGCGAGCACTCTATAATCTGACGCCACACGCTACCGGCGTCCGTCGGCGCGGCCCGAAGGCAACCGGCGCGAAATGCGACATGCTGCATTTCTCCCTGATGCGTTACCCAGACAACACTGCGTCTCCCTCTTTTCGTGACGGAGTGACGCCAGACGCGCTGAAGCACGCATGCGTCGAAGCAACGCAGCGCGGCGTACGCCTGGCGTGGAAACTGGCGCCTAGCGTGGCAACGCCGGCGTGACGCGACGAAATAAACGCCGGTGAGCACGTGCACCACGTCACGTCGAAATGTAGTGGCGCCTTGACTGTGGAATGTAGTCGTGTTCTCACGTGACACGCATCTTATGATTATCATGTTTGGTCTAGTCAAATAACTTCGTCATTCATTGTCGTCACGTGATGCCAAATTTAGCATTTAAGCTATCATAACGGCTGCAAGCGCATCATCAGTGTGGCATGTAGTCATGCCGTTACATGACACGCATGTCGTGATTATCTTGTTTGGGTGTGTCAGTTACCTATGCCGTTCATTCGAGTCACGTGATACCGAGTTTGGTACATGTGAAGCTAGCGAGACCACTGCGAGCGCCTCGCATGTAGTCATGTTGTTACATGATAGGCATCTCATGTTTGTCATGTTTTCACCATTATCATGCCTTCGTGATTCATTCAAGTCCCGTAATACCAAATTTGGTATAAGTGAAGCTAGCGAAACGGCCACCAGCGTATCATGAACATTTCATGTAGTCATGTTGGTACATGACACACATCTCATGATTATCTTGTTTGCACCTGTCACATACCTCCGTCACTGTAATACCGAATTTGGTATATTTGACGCTAGTGAAACGGCCGCGAGCGCAACATCAGTGTGGTATGTAGTGATGCTGTTGCATGACAAGCATGTCATGATTTTCATGTTAGGGCCTGTCGCTTGTGTTCGCCATGCAATCATGCCATACCATACCAATTTTGCACTGTGCCATGTGAAAGAAACCACCTCGAAAGCTGCAGGACCATTCAATGGAAATCATGACATTCATGACATACATGTGATGATTTTCATGTTATGACTTGTCAAATATGTTCTTCATACAGTCATGTTGTGCAATATGAAGTTTGGTATCGATACGATTACCGAAACGGCCAGGAGAGCTAAACGTCTTAGGCGGTTAGATAGATAGATAGATAGATAGATAGATAGATAGATAGATAGATAGATAGATAGATAGATAGATAGATAGATAGATAGATAGATAGATACGCTCAATGTCGCCGAAATTCGCTAAGAAATGCTTCGCATTTAAAAGCGCGTTACATGTGCGCATGCAGCGGTGCTCTATCTCTGTGGCCGCGTGGCGTTCCCCGCATCAAACGCTTGACAGTCACACCGGCAACATCACAGTCACGAGTTGAACTCGGGCTTTCTCAGAATCAACGAGTTTGTATCCGAGTTCACGTGTCCATCAGTTTGATTGACAGACGCCCGCGGCAAATATCGAATTCGCCCACCACTTTTGCTGTTGCCAAGGAGCAGTGCTCACGCCGCAACGCCAGTAAGCGCGCGGTTGAATGAATGAAGCAACTTTATCAGATAGCGGATGGAAGACCTTCACTTTTTTCACTTTTATTCCTTAAAGACCCCACCAGGGGGTATTACATAAGGGGTGGGTTACAATACATACAACATGTTGAACACTTTATTATATGGTATAATGTGATGTGATCGCTTCAATGAAGGCAGTAGGGCTTGAGTTAGTGATTTCTTGTGTAGGGTCGTTCCAGTCCTTGGCTGCTCGAAGAAAGAAAGAAGATGCAAAGGTGACTGTGCGAGCTTGAGGACGGGCAACGTTTAAGGGGTGACCAATGCATTAGGATATGTGTGATGGTGGCAAAATATACGGCGCTTGATTTAGCGCGCTGTGGTAGAATTTATGAAATAATGATAAACTGGCAATGTGGCGTTCATTAGAAAGTGTTTGTAAACCGGATTCGGATTTTAAGGATGTTACGCTGATATCGTATGAAAAGGCGGAATGAATGAAACGGATGGCACGATTCTGAAAAGCCTCAAGGGCGTTTGTGAGGAATTTCTGGTGAGGATCCCAAATGGCTGATGCCTATTCTAGTTTGGGCCGTATTAGTTTTTTGCAAGCTAGTAACTTGACATGCTGTGCAGCGCTTTGTAAATGACGTCGCAAAAACCCAAATGTTTTGTTAGATGATGCAATAACGTTGTTCACATGCGCACACCAGTCGAGATTATACGATATTGTCACACCTAAGTATGTATATTGGCATACGGTCTCTAGTTGCTGGTTTGCTATTTCATATTCGAACTTTAACGGGTTAGGACTGCGGGAAAACGACATTGTTTTGCATTTACCAGTATTTAAAATCATTAACCAGCGTTGACACCAGTTCTTAATGTTGTGCAAGTCCTGTTGAAGAGCAGACCGGTCAGTAATGTTAATAACTGAATGATAAATCACGCAATCATCGGCAAACGTGCAGATTTTGCTAGTAACATGCAATGGTAGGTCATTAATATATATTACAAAGAGTAGGGGGCCTAATACCGAACCCTGAGGAACGCCAGATTCTACTGAAAAAGGCTCAGAGTTGTTGTTATTGACGCGCACTTACTGCAGGCGGTTAGTGAGGAACTGCTCAATCCATGTCAGAACTGTGGGGTTTAGATTCAGTCGGGAGAGTCTTAGTAGCAAGCGTTGATCAGCAACTTTGTCAAATGCTTTCGCGAAATCAAGAAAAATTACATCAGTTTGAGTGTTAGTGTCTAGATTGAGATGCAGGTCATGAAGAAAGGCAGCTAATTGTGTTTCGCAGGATAGTCCCTTGCGGAACCCATGCTGAGAATGGTGAAAAAAAAATTGAGAATCAAGTAAACTAATTATATGAGTGCACATGACGTGCTCAATCATCTTACAAGGCACTGAAGTGATGGAAATGGGGCGGTAGTTTAAGGGTGAACTCTTGCTGTCAGATTTGTAGACTAGAACGCCCTTGGCCATTTTCCACTCTTTTGGTAGGTTTCCAGATGACAGTGGTTGCGAAAACAGCAGCGCTAGATAAGCCGCGGAAATCAATTTGGTGTTCTTTGAAACTTCGATGTGATTTCATTGAAACTTGCGGATGATGGCAATTTAATGTTGGCAATTATGTTTGAAATGCCGTCTAACGAGAAGGTGATAGGGGGCATTGTAGCCTCAAAAGGTGTAAAAAACGTAGGTAATGATTCATCAGGTTCTTTGGTGAGAACAGAGGAAAACGCGGTGTTAAACATGTTAGCGGTATTTTTATCTGATAGCATTTCACCCTGTTCATTAGGTAAAGATATAGTGCAGGTTGACTGTGGGCTGATGGTTTGCCAAAAATTCTTAGTGTTTCCAGTAATCATCTTTGCCAGGTCGTAGTGAAAGAAGAAATACTCGCTTTGCCGGATAGCGGTAAGATATGTACGCTCAGCTTCGTAGTACTTTTCCCATGAATCGTGCTGTGGGTTTCGTTTAGCATGGCGAAAAAGGCGCTTTTTCTTGTTTTCAAGTTTTTTAAGGTTTTTTGTGAACCATGGTTTATGCCGGTTAGCATTGATTGATATTGTTGGAATGTAATTATCTGTTAAATATGGTATTTTTTCTTTGAAAAGATACCGGTTTTCATGAATGTCGCGCTCTTGAAATGTTGCTTCGTATTCCTCGTAAAATTGTTCAGGTTCATTATTGATTGCTAAGCAATTTCCTTTATTAAAAAGACGGATAATTTTCTTATGTGACTGACGCACGGGCTAGGTTAGAGAAAAAGTGGCGCGAATTACTTTGTGGTCACTTATTTCTTTAAGGTAGGTGATGTAAGATAGTGTTTCAGGGCTTCAAGACAATACTAGATCAAGGATGTTAGCACTATCTAGCGTGACACGTGATGGCTTGGTTACCAATTGAGTGAGAATGAAGTTTAAGCAGACGTTTACGAATTCTTTAGATTCCAGATTTCCAGTACTTAGTGGAGGGTTTGACCAAACAATGTTGGGATAATTAAAATCTCCGAAAAGTAGAAGGAGCGCGTTTGGGTACTTTTTGACTAGCTGGCTTAAGATGTTGTTTAATTTCGTAGAAAAATCCGAAGAATTGTTTGGGGGGGGGGGGAATAGCACACTCGAACGAGAGCAAGTTGCGGCTTGGAACGACATAGAATTCATAAAATTTCCAGGTCGGAACGTATATCAATGGTGCAAAATGAAAGTTCTCTCTTAATGGCAATGAGGACACCACCACCTCTGCTTCCCTGCCGATCTTTGCGGATTAGTTCGAAATGTGGCAGGTCTTCCGGTATTTCCGCATCAAGAACATCGGCATTAAGCCACGTTTCTGTTAATATGAGCAGGTAACTCCAAGACGATGAAACAAGGTTTGATATTGCGTCTCGTTTTGAAAGAATGCTTCGTATGTTAGTGTAGATAACCGAAAAAAAAATGGCAGCATATCCACATAGTGAATGATGGAGAGTGGGGCGAAGCATTCGTCCATCCATGCGTCCGTCTGTGTGACCGTCCATGCGTCTGTTCGTGAGCCCGTCCCTGCGTTCGTTCATGCATCCGCCCTTGCGTCCGTTCATGCGTTCCATTAATGCATCTGTCTGTGTGTCCGTTCGTCCATCTATTGAACACTCCAAGTCCCACCATCTCGCATCTTTTTATCATATATTCCCCATATAGAAGCACCACCAATCAGTGGACATTCCAAGGACTAAACGAGAGGTGGCACACACACACTTTTTTACGTCTTGTGCTCCGGGTCTGCTTCCCACTTTCAACCCCCTTGAGTTCATGGTATATACTAGTTCCCAGTATTCATGGCACTGCGGCCCAATGCTCGCTAAACCTTTCTAAAACCAAGGAGGTTACGCCCAGCGAGTATAACGTAGCAACCTTTTTCTGTCAGATAGTGCTCAATGTACATGCCAGTGGCTGCTAATGTGAAATGAGAGACAGGAGGATTCAGCTTTTAATTTCTTACGGCTTGCGCTTCGTATCTGCTTCCCCCCTTTAACCACCTCAAATTCATTCATGGTGTATACTAGTTCATTGTATTCATGGCCTTGCAGCTCAACGCTCGCTAAACCTTTCTAAAACTAAGGAGGTTACACCCAGCGAGTATAATGAAGCAACCCTTTCTTTTCCGATAGTGCTCAATGTACATGCCAAAGGCTGCTAATGGAGATCGCAGCGTGCGCGTTGACTAAAAGCCGAATGCTCCTGTCTCTCATTCCCCATTAGCAGCCATTGGCATGTACATTGAGCACTATTTCTTATTGTCAAACAACGCACAGAAGAAATCTTTCACCGGCACCACCTTGGAGGTCAAATGTTATACCTATTTCGGGTATGTGCCACTGGTGTTTACGTACTACGAGGGACGCACAAGCCACACCATAAGGAGCTTCGCCCCTAAAAGACGTATGCGCACGAGCAGCACGCGTAGCGTGGCAGGGTCGTTTACTACAGCGTGATAGCTATGCTAGTTCCTCGACACTTTGAGATGACTCGTTAAAGGCATATCGCTTCGAGTTGACGTGCGGAGTTTTATAACTGAGCAAGTAAGGAACGGATTGGTTTTTTGCAATAGCAGTGAGATGCTTTCGCGCGTTTTGCACTTGCCGGGAGAAGTGTTCGCTAATGCCGAAAGGAGTGCCCTCTAATTTACGGGCGTTGGATAGTATCGCTTCCTTGGTTTTATAAAGATTGAATTTTACAATAATTGGTTGCTTTCGACCTTGTGTATGTCTACCCAGTCGATATGCTCGCTCAATTATTTGAGGGTCTAATGTGATGTTGAGGTGTTCAGCGCAGTGGCGAATAATTATTTCTTCGGAGCGCACGAATAATTCTTTAGGGTCAGTATCAGGAATGCCGTGGAACAACAAGTTGTTACGCCTTGAATGGTTTTCAGCTTCGTCAAGGCGGTTTTCCAATCTTACAATTCGACTAGCCGAGACAACTATGTCTGATTGCATCGATTCCAGCTGCTCCCGCATGGGTTCAATACGATGGCAGCTCGTCTCCACACTAGCCAAACGTGTGCTTAGGTCAGAAATGGCAGCGCTGTTTACAAGGAGTTGGGTTTTGATGTCCTGCATTTTTGTTAGTAACTTGGACTGTCCAGCAACTCGATTTTTCAGCTCGATGAGAATGCTTGCTGTGTCTGGTCCTGGGTTAGTTTCTATATCTCCCGCAAGCAATCAAATATTGCGGAGAACAGCAATACAATCGCAAAAGATACACATCAAACACTGTGGGCTCGGCAGCTGTACCAACAAGTAGTTACTGGTTTTTTGGAGTATAATTGATTGATTTGATTTGATTTGTGGGGTTTAACATCCCAAAACCACCATATGATTATGAGAGACGCCGTAGTGGAGGGCTCCGGAAATTTAGACCACCTGGGGTTCTTAACGTGCGCCAAAATCTGAGCACACGGGCCTACAACATTTTCGCCTCCATGGGAAATGCAGCCGCCGCAGCCGGGATTCGATCCCGCGACTTGAGGGTCAGCAGCCGAGTACCTTAGCCACCAGACCACCGCGGCGGGGCCAGTATAATTGATACGATGGACAAACCTGCATGGCAAAGCGGAGCAAATTAGTGGGTGCTAATGTGACACAACCACCAAGCCCACAGGACGGCGCAGATCAATGTGGCTGCTTTATAGGCTACACTGTGAAGGTTGTCGTTGGCGATGGGTCCAGCCAAGGTAGATTGATGACCAGCGGGTTTGGGTGTGATAGTGGAAGGACTGTTGATATGTTGCTTCCTGGCAGCTCCCACAGATACGCGGCCCGAGCACCACCGGCACAGAGATTTTGTGGATGAGACGGTACCACACACGCTGAAAGAGAATCCAGGACAGGAACAAACACTAGCAGGAAGGCAGCTCGGATGGAAGCCTGCATGGCGAAGCGTAGCGGATTAGTGGGTGCTAATGTGGCACAGCCACCAAGCCCACAGGGCGGCGCAGATCAATGTGGCTGCTTTATAGGCGACACTGTGAAGGTTGTCGTTGGCGATGGGGCCAGCCAAGGTAGATTGATGACCAGCGGGTTTGGGTGTGATAGTGGAAGGACTGTTGATATGTTGCTTCCTGGCAGCGCCCACAGATACGCGGCCCGAGCACCACCGGCGCAGAGATTTGGTGGATGAGACGGTACCGCACACGCTGAAAGAGAATCCAGGTCAGGAACAAACACTAGCAGGAAGGCAGCTCGGATGGAAGCCTGCATGGCGAAGCGTAGCGGATTAGTGGGTGCTAATGTGGCACAGCCACCAAGCCCACAGGGCGGCGCAGATCAATGTGGCTGCTTTATAGGCGACACTGTGAAGGTTGTCGTTGGCGATGGGTCCAGCCAAGGTAGATTGATGACCAGCGGGTTTGGGTGTGATAGTGGAAGGACTGTTGATATGTTGCTTCCTGGCAGCGCCCACAGATACGCGGCCCGAGCACCACCGGCACAGAGATTTGGTGGATGAGACGGTACCGCGCACGCTGAAAGAGAATCCAGGTCAGGAACAAACACTAGCAGGAAGGCAGCTCGGATGGAAGCCTGCATGGCGAAGCGTAGCGGATTAGTGGGTGCTAATGTGGCACAGCCACCAAGCCCACAGGGCGGCGCAGATCAATGTGGCTGCTTTATAGGCGACACTGTGAAGGTTGTCGTTGGCGATGGGTCCAGCCAAGGTAGATTGATGACCAGCGGGTTTGGGTGTGATAGTGGAAGGACTGTTGATATGTTGCTTCCTGGCAGCGCCCACAGATACGCGGCCCGAGCACCACCGGCACAGAGATTTGGTGGATGAGACGGTACCGCGCACGCTGAAAGAGAATCCAGGTCAGGAACAAACACTAGCAGGAAGGCAGCTCGGATGGAAGCCTGCATGGCGAAGCGTAGCGGATTAGTGGGTGCTAATGTGGCACAGCCACCAAGCCCACAGGGCGGCGCAGATCAATGTGGCTGCTTTATAGGCGACACTGTGAAGGTTGTCGTTGGCGATGGGTCCAGCCAAGGTAGATTGATGACCAGCGGGTTTGGGTGTGATAGTGGAAGGACTGTTGATATGTTGCTTCCTGGCAGCGCCCACAGATACGCGGCCCGAGCACCACCGGCGCAGAGATTTGGTGGATGAGACGGTACCGCACACGCTGAAACAGAATCCAGGTCAGGAACAAACACTAGCAGGAAGGCAGCTCGGATGGAAGCCTGCATGGCGAAGCGGAGCGGATTAGTGGGTGCTAATGTGGCACAGCCACCAAGCCCACAGGGCGGCGCAGATCCATGTGGCTGCTTTATAGGCGACACTGTGAAGGTTGTCGTTGGCGATGGGGCCAGCCAAGGTAGATTGATGACCAGCGGGTTTGGGTGTGATAGTGGAAGGACTGTTGATATGTTGCTTCCTGGCAGCTCCCACAGATACGCGGCCCGAGCACCACCGGCGCAGAGATTTGGTGGATGAGACGGTACCGCGCACGCTGAAACAGAATCCAGGTCAGGAACAAACTCTAGCAGGAAGGCAGCTCGGATGGAAGCCTTGCATGGCTGAAGCGGAGCGGATTAGTGGGTGCTAATGTGGCACAGCCACCAAGCCCACCAATAGCCTCACTGTCCTGCTGAATATCCCAGATTTATATTTCTAGTTCGGAGTTGAGCAGCAATGTATGCCAGTGCTCCCGGAGAGTTCTGGGTAGTCTGTTTGCTTCTTGGGACACCCCTAGAGCTTGTGGCTTAGGGAGGCCGCTTCTACTTTACAGAGTTTACATATCAAGTCTGGGAGATTGCTGAAAACATTCTGTGTGACTCAGCATGGATAAGAAAACAATAATTTAGTAATTTGCGCAAGTCTGTCGCCTGTTCTAGAACTAATTTTGGATCAGGTGGTGAAAAAATACGCCTCAAGTCATGATGATACTTGGTATGTTCTGCGTAGCTGAAGATTCTGTCTTTTATTACAGGTTAGATTTTCGCAGCAGCATCTCCCGACGAGGGTACCTCTTGGGCTGTGCAGTGGGTTGAATCTCGCGACAGCACATGGACGGTCTTGTTCGGGTTGTCGGTGGCCGCGTTTGTGTGCGCCGGGAACCAGATTAGATATTTACGTTCCTCCGAACCCATCAGTTCCTGCTTCCTAGCTAGAATTTTCAGCGCGCTTTGCGAAACGCGTCCGCATGCAAAATTCCTAATTGCAACCTGTGAGTCGCTCAAAATGAAGCGGTGTTTTTTGGAAGTGAGAGCCAAGGCAATGACCACCTTTTCAGCTTCCTCTATCCGTGTCATAAAGACAGTGCAGGCACTAACACAGCTTCCGGTCGCGTCTACAGCCGCTGCAACGTGCGCTTTCTTTTTGGAGTACGGGCTCGCAACTGCGAACAGAGATTTTTCACTTGTCCCGTGTGTCTTGAGCAGCGCTTTTGCTATGTGGTGTCTGTGTTCTGCATTCGTGGTGAGGTTGATATTTCTAGAAAGTGAGCCTTTACGATTTTGGAGTAAATGTAGGCGGTAATGTCGCGTTTCTCGTTGTGCTGAACGTGGTATGTGATACCCAATTTCACTAATGTGTTTCTGCCCGTTTTCGTTGCTGACAGTCTTACTGATTGTGAGACGCGCTGGGCTTCGCTGATCTCATCTATAGTGTGTGTGAACGCCTAGTTTCAGGAGTAGTTCCGTACTTGCATATTCTGGGATGCCTCAGGCTTGTTTATACACTTTCCTGATCAGGACGTTAATTTTGTTGCTCTCTGCGGTGAGCCCATTGTATAAAGCCTCTAAGTATGCAGCATGACTAGTTACAAACGCCTGAATTAGGCACATGACGCTGGCCTCACCCATGCCTCGGTGTCTTTTTTCAAACCTGCGCACTAACCTCATAGCGTTGGTGACTTTGTTTTGTTGCTTGTGGATGGTTTTCCCATTGCTTCCTTTGGACTCAATGATCAATCCGAGGACTCCTATATGCTTAACTATGGGTATAAGTTTGTCATTCCCTGTGCTAACTTTACGTTATCTCTTGGTACTCGCGACTACCTGTGCACAATTTTGGGGGTCTGCCTCTAAGCGTGGGTCTATGTAGTAGGAGCTCCAACTTTTCTGGCGAACATGGAAGGCCAGTACCTTTTAAGTACCTTTCCACAACGGCTACAGCTTCTTGACGCATCTGCTCCATGTAGTCATCATAATCACCGGCTATCCAGATGGTAATATCATCTGAATAGATGGAGTGATGAACTTCCGGAATTTTATCAAGTTTCTTCGGTAGACCTATCATTATCAAGTTAAAAAATTTGCAGCATATCCAGGGAGTGAATGATGGAGAGTGGGGCGAAGCATTCGTCCGTCCATTCGTTCTTGCTTCCTTCCGTCTGTGCGACCGCCCATGCGTCCATCCGCCCGTCCGTGCGTGCGTCCGTTCCTGCGTTCGTTGATGCATCCACCCCTGCGTCCGTTCATGCGTCCATTCATGCATTTGTCTGTGTGTCCGTTGGTCCATCTATTCAACACTCCAAGTACCACCATCTCGCATCTTTTCATCATATATTCCCCATATAGGAACACCGCCATCCAACGGACATTCCAAAGACTAAACGAGAGGTGGCACACGCACACTTTCTAACAGATTGCGCTTCGGGTCTTCTTCCCACCTCTAACAACCTCGATTTCATGGTATATACTAGTTCATTGTATTCATGGCACTGCGGCTCAACACTCGCTAAACCTGTCTAAAACTAAGGTGGTTACACCCGGCGGGTATAATGTAGCAACCCTTTCCCTTCAGATAGTGCTCAATGTACATGCAATGGCTGCTAATGGGGATCACAGCGTGCACGTTAACTAAAAGCCGGATGCTCCTGTTTCTCATACCCCATTATCAGCTATTAGCATGTACATTGAGCACTATTGTTTGTTGTTCAACAACGCACAGAAGGAATCTCTCACCGGCACCACCTTGGAGGTCAAAATGTTTGCAGGTCAAAGCGTGAGACCGGTTACATACTACGCGGGACGAACGGGTGCCGCTATAAGGAGCTTCGCCCCTAAAAGCATTGGCGAAATCACGGAGCCCTGTGACGTTCCCCTGCTGCCCAAATCGTAGAGGTCTGATTTATTATCACTGATGGTGATCCTCATTTTCCTGCTAGACAGGAAGTTTTAGGAGCGAAGCTCTTTATAGCGGCACCTGTTCGTTCCTCGCTGTCGTAGTAGTAGTCGTAGTGTGTAACCAGAATTACATTTTGACCTCCAAGGTGGTGCTGGTGAGAGATTTCTTCTGTGCGTTGTTGAACAATAAAAGATAAACCTCAATGTACATGCCAATGGCTGCTAAGGGGGAATGAGAGACAGGAAAAATTGGCTTTTAGTTAACGCGCACGCTGCGAATTTTTTATTGTTCAACAACGCACAGAAGACAAGAAAGGGTTGCTACGTTATACTCGCTCGGCGTAACCTCCTAGGTTTTAGAAAGGTTTAGCGAGCGTTGGGCCGCAGTGCCATAAATACAATGAACTAGTATGAACTCGAGGTGGTTAAAGGTGGAAAGTAGACACGAAGCGCAAGCCGTAAGAAACGTGCGTGTGCCTCCTCTCGTTCAGTTCTTGGAATGTACGCTGGATGGCGGTGCTTCTGTATGAGGAATACATGATGAAAAAATGCGAGATGGTGGTACTTGGAGTGTTCAATAGGTAGACGAACGGACACACAGACAGATGCATGGACGGATGCTCAAATGGCTGCATGGACGGATGGACGCATGGACGGATGCAGAAGTGGATGCATGGACGAAAGCAGGTATGGACGCACACATGAACGTGCAGACACATGAACAGACGCATGCACGGACGGGCGGATGGACGCACGGGCAGCCACACAGACGCACGCATGGATGGACGGAAGCAAGTACAAATAGACGGACGGATGCTTCGCCCCACTATCCATCATCCACTCCGTGGATATGCTGCCATTTTTTAAAACATAATTGTACGCTCTCTCTCCAATGTTTAGACTAGAAATTTGAGATAGAATGGCGCTATGTGTCGCGTTATCAAATGCATTTTTTTTAAATCCAGTCCAAAGATGGCCCGGGTGGATCTGAATTTCGTGCTTAATTTGCAGCCCGGCGTCTTGTGAAGACAAGTGCCATCTAAAGCCTAGCATTATATCCGGGTAGTGACCACCATCCTCTAGGTAGTCGTTCACTCTACGGAGGAAGGCATGCACCGTTAGCTTTCCCACACACGACGTGAGCGAGATAGGCCTGAGGTTCATTTTGTTGATTGGTTTGTCTGGTTTAGAACAAAGATTGTTGTGGCTTCTTTTCATGACTCGGGTGTCTCGCCACTGATCCAGCATTCGTTTATATACTTGGCAAAAATTCTATAGAGTCCTCGTCTAGGTTTCGCAGCATGCGGTTCGTTACACCGTCCGGCCCATGGTGCCGATTTAAATTCAACTTGTGAAATACCGCTCTCATCTCCGCCGTGGTGAATTCGTGGTCTAGTGATGAATTGACGTCTCCCGAATAATCTGGGTATCGCACAGGTGAGGTCTGTGCAACGTATAGAGCTTTTATATCCTCGAGTAACTGCTCCTCGTTTCCTTTGTGATTTTGTGTTAATTTGCGAATGTTGTGCCTCCCTTCCAGTTTGGTATTTGTCGAGTCTAAAAGGAACCGAAGCAACTTCCACGTTTCGGAAGCTCCGAGCTGCCTGCGCATGTCTGTACAGATTTTTTTCTATTGTTGCTCGTTTAGTTACCTGCAATCAACCTCAATGTCCCTAGTTTGCGCGATCGTTTTTTGCAGCCCTCTATGGTGTCTCTGCTTCCTTTATCTCGCTTGAAGTGATTCTTTTCTGCCGTAAATGTATAAGCCTACTATCTAGCCTGGCGATGGGAAGATCAGTCTACACTTCCCACGTGTCCTGCCGGGTGCTTCTTATTACGTTTGCCAACCAGCTCTTTACTTCCGATGTGGGCGGGGAAAACGACTGTCGTCTTACCTCTCTGAATTCGTCCCAGTAAACAAGCCGTTTCGTTGGATTGAAAGACAGAGTTGCGTCGTTCTCGCGTGGTATTGTCGTCACGAGAATGTTATGGTCACTACCGAGATTATAGAAATTGTTATACCACGTCCCACCCGAGGCGTTTTTAGTCATTGCGAGATCCGTCGTCGTGTCCCTTTGGGCACTCATACCGTTTCGCGTGTGTGCACTGGTATCGGTGATTAACCTTAAGATGTCGTTTTGTATGCTTTGCATATTTGCCATTGGGGGAAATTAGTATTAGGCAACCATTAGCGGCGTGTTGTGTGTAGCGCAATTAATGTGGCTGATGCAGAGTGAGGAGCCACACCCCGACTCGTCAACTAACGAAGCTGATCGGCTCCGCGAAGGCGAACGTGGGAGACCTACGCACGGGAAAAAATTTGCCCCGTATATACATGTTTCTACAAATGTCGTCGAAAGACTATCTTGCGTGTGGAGAGAGTGAACAAGATATTTATTTGATGTTCTGCGCAAGAAACTCTGTGAGAGGTATTCTGGAGGCGCAGCGTTAGAATGCCTCGAGCATGCAGCGGAGAAAAACAAGCACATCAAGTCACGTCACACGTGAAACATGAGCGCCATCAGGCAGTTTTCTTAGAAAACAAAGCGCATGGCTTTGATACGGGTGTGCGCACCCATCTCAGAGGCGATAAGGTGTAGAAATCAAGGTGTCATCACCGTCTCGCCTTAGCAAAGCGTTGGAAACACTCCCCTTTGCGAGCAAGCGTTGCATGGTCAGCGCAATGTGATAAGCGCTACGGTCCTTAAAATTACTTATGTGTGCCTTTCCCAGTCAAAGACGCACATGCGGAATATATACGTGTTGGTATGGTGGCCTACACATGCGCAATAATTGTTTTTTAATTTACGATTGCGCAAGCATGAACCCTCAATCTTGAGCAACATTGGTGGGCGCTGCGTATGGGGTCGGCCGTTACAAGTACCCGACGCCGTTCAGAGTAAACAAAGAGACAAATGTACAGAAAGACAGACAGACCAAAATTTTTTGCATCGGAGGTCCCCAAAAAAGACTATCGTCTTGAATAGAGGAGACTCCTTCGTTCACATGGTTCATGAGTGGAGCCGTCAAGATCGCTCCGTTTGGGAACAGAAGGAGAAGGCTTACTCGGAAGAGCGTCTGGCAAGAAGCAGGCCAGGCGCCACCGTCCGAATTTAAGTCATTGTTGGCATGCACGTGTGTTGATAATGTCGCGGGGATGCGACCACTGGGCTGACCATGGTTGCCGCATGGAGACGAGCATACCGTTCCCCGCTATACGTCATTACCGAGTGTTGTTAGGATGGCGGGGCACCTCGCTGTCGCATGCACACCTGGTAAGCGCATGGAGCCTAACCCTGTGCTCACCGCTCTTAAGAAGGCTTCTATGAAGCAACAATTAATGAAAGAGCTCACAGCCCTCGAGCGTGAGGATGACTACCGATGGAGGTCAGCCTGGTAGTAGAGAGTGTGACACGCGGAGAACCCACCCTCTCTCGTGTTGTACTTCAAAGGTGATATTTACCAATGCAGTTCTTGTTATGAAAGTGTTTTCGCGATTGGTTGTGGCGATGCGAGCCCACACATATGATTGGCTTGTGTCGAGATCCTTTGTTCAACAGAGGGTTGAAAAGAGGATGTTAGAATGTAAAATGGGAGAGCGGAGGTTTGGGCTTCAACCCGGGCAGACGCCTGAGGCTGCAGTAAGGCCCCGTTCACACTGAGCATTCCGGCCACCGAAAGTGCTCCGAATCCGGTTCGGCGGTGGCGAGATCCGCCGAAAGGGCTCTTTTCGCGCCGATCGCTCTCGGACCGATTTTTGGGGCGTCTGCCGCCGAATCGGTCACCGCGGACCAATAGAAGCGCTAGTCAAGAAATTTTGAAAAATGGCGGCCAAGCCCTACTCACTTGTTATGCCGCAGTGCACGTAACTGAATGTTGAAACCAACGGGAGTTCAACCTACTGTGTGCCTACTTCGCCTCCGTATTTCGTGAAAGAGGTGACCGAGCTTGTTGCGGTCTTGCAAAGAAACGAACCCACCAACGCCGCTGGCGTCGGTGGTTTTTTCTGCTCTTCGCGCATTACAAGACAGCCACTTACCAGCAAAGTAAGAAGTACTGTCTTTTCTAGCATCTTGCGTACGAGAATCGTCGAAGCATACACCACCGGATAGCGTTGTAGCGTTTGCGAGCCGCGATAACAACCGGGTGACAGCGCATCCATCCCGCGTTCGCCCCGTAGTAGATGGCATATTCGGCGGCGCGGGGCGCGTCCAGTGCGAACGACGCTGTGTTTCGGCGGCAGGGGAATTTCGGTCGCTGTAGAAACCGGATGTTTCAGTGTGAACTAGGCATAAAGCGTCTCTTCACCGGACTAAGGCTCTTCCATCGCGCTGCACACGTGCACTCGAGCCCTCGAGGGGACCCATCCCGAACCGCAAACATCTTCCCTCCTTAGCTAGTGTAGAAGCTAGTCGAGGAGAAGGAATTCAACTGGCGCAGTCGACGTGGAGTGGAGAGCCCACAGTGAGGAAGGTGCTGAAGTCCGGGAAGCTGACAAGACGCTCACTGCCTTTGGCACTTGCTGGTGAGCTGCGAGAGGCAGCATGGGCTTTGTAGATTTGGCAGTCATCAACGGAATGCAGAGTTCAGCTTAGAAATAGGTATGCGGCATGCTCCCGGGAAGTTGTCTACAGGACCCCCCTTTCATGCGGTGCTTGTTATGTCGGAGCAGCATTGGCATTTGGTACGAGCTTGCCGGTCAATATTGGAGTCTAGAGTCGGGCAGTGCAAGAACGCCGCGCGTCAGTGAACGAGAGCAGAGCCAAAGGTCGTCGTTGAGCGACGGACTTACTGGAGAGGCACTGTAGAGTGCTGCTTCAGGATCAAAGAAGCAGGGACAGTAGATGTGACAGACTGACTCAGCGACCAGTGTAATCGGGCGGAGACCTGCTGCATTGGAAGTGGTCGTCCCACATAGCGTTGGTGACGAGATGGACACAGTTATGGCTGTCAAGTGCATTGGGTGACGCATCACTGCAAGGTAAGGCCTGACTTTGTGCTCTCTCGGGGCCCCATTTTTTTTCTCGAATGCACTTGTGTTCAGGCACACTCTTGGAGATGGCGGATTCAGAGAGAGATGTGAAGGAAGGTGACAGTGTGCATGAATCGGAATCACACCCAAAAAATTGAAGCTTGAAATAGAAGCGCTGAAGCTCAAGCTTGAGCAAGAAATGATGAGATCGTCACGTGCCTTATCAGAGGAACCGGAAAACCGGAACCAGCAAAGCAGTACGTGAAAGAGTTAAAGGCAGTTCTTGCGACCATGCTCACTGATGATCCTATGATTCCCGCCTCGTTCAAAAACATGGACGCTCTTTTTGCGGCATTGAACATACACGGGTATAATCAGGGCACGATACGATTGCCATTTCTAAGTGACAGGATGCGAACATTTGTTGCCAATCAGTCTGAAGCGGGGGTAATGGCGTACTCCAATTTAAAATAAAGAGTTCTAAAGGAGCTACGAATGACACCGAGCGAGTACCGCCAAATGTTCTTGGAAATAAAAAGAGAGGCACGCGAGTCTTGGAGCCAAGTGATGGCACGCCTTGATACCGTGTTCTGCTACTATCTTAAAAATAGAGAGGTGCAGTTGTTCGAGAGCCTTCAGGAGAGACTGATTGCTGACATGCTAAAACAGTTAATGCCAGATGATCTCCGCACGCTGGTAACTCAACAGAAATTATAGGGTCGGTTGAGGCCCAGGGATATTGCTGAAGTAGCCGCCGATTTCGAAGAAAGCCTCGACAGCGGCAGGCAGGGCAGCTACCGCAATGCAGGGCCAGGAAACTTGAATTATAGACCGCCAGCCAAACCATGGGCTAGTACTAATTTCTGCCCTAATTTTGTGGTGTATTTTGGCTGCGAAAAAGGGGGTCACATTCTGAGAGATTGTGAGTCCTCATGTGGCACTACGGCTAAAAACCAGAGGTTTCACGCGTAACCCCCCGAAGTGAGTCGTATTTCGAGAGGTCTGCTTCACCGTTGGCGCACACTGCTTTGATTAACAATTCACTGATAGGCGACCCAAGGATTGATATTTTCATGGGAGACAAACATTGTTTAGCGCGCATTGATTCAGGTTCGGATATAACAGTGATACGAGCGAAAGAAGTATCCGCTAGGATTTTGCACGAGAGCAGTGGCACCATAAAGCTAACAGGTGCTTTTGGACAGGGTGTTACAACACACCTAATGTACGTGCCTCTCGGTATCCCACACTTATCGGATAGTGCTACAGCGTGTGTCATTGCTTTGTGCTGTAACTGATAAGTTAAGCACCAGTGCGTCTGTTTTGTACGTGAGCTGCTAGATTTGTAAGTATAGTTACCAGAGATGAATGAAGCGGCCCTATTTTGTACCGAGTTCATTATTCTGATTAATTTGGTATTATGGGGTGACCATGTTGGAGAGGCGTATTCATGCTGGCGGCGAATAAATGTCTCAAAAATTAGCTTGCAGATGCTGGAGAGAGAAATTCGCAGGGTTCGACGTAGGTACCTTAGCGACTTCGAAGCGTTAGCATATATGGTAATGACGTGAAGGTTCCTGGAAAGGTTTGACGTGATATGAATTGCTAAGTACTTGTATGTAGTGGCAGGAGAAATCGGATTTCGAATTATCTGGTAAGGAAATTTAGAAACTGTGTGTTTTCTGGTAAACGAGATTACCTTGCATTTAAATGAATTGAGCGTCATTAACCATGTTTTAAACCATTCGGAAATAGACTGAAAATTGTTGTGTATATAGGGATGTTTATCGGATCTGATTATGGTGCAGTATAAAATGCAATGATCTGCGAACATTCATACACGGGAATCAAGGTTATTAGGAGGTCCTTGATATATATTAGAAATATATAGTATCGACCCAAGAACACTACCTTGTGGTACGCCGGAGACATGAGATTGGTGACTATTGTGAACAGCTGGAAATTAGGAAGAAAGTTCTGAAGCCATGTTAGTGACTGCGAAACTGATTTGAGAGCAGTTGACTTTGAAATCAGGTGGCAGTGGGCTACAAGGTCAAATGCCTTCGAAAAATGAAGATATATACTATCAATCTCTAAGTTACTGTCCATGTCGTAATGCAAGTCTGTAGTAAATTCTAAAAGCTGTGTCTCACATGAAAAACCCCTCCTGAACCCACGTTGATTAGTGAAAAAAAGTTATACGATTCTAAATGATTGTATTTTGCAATGCAATGACGTGCTCGAGCATGTTATAACAAATACAGGTTAGTGAAATCAGTCAATAGTTATCTGGTGAGTGTTTGTCACCACTTTTTTATATGGAAACAGCTTTCGCAGTCTTCTAATCAAACGGGAGCTCTCTCAAAGTTAGTGACTGCCCAAATATGTGATGTTGTATTTCGCTTCATGTAGTGACGGTGTTGTTTTGCACTTTGTAGCAGATTTCATCAACGCGCCACACTAATCAGATAACTAAAGTTTATTTATAAGTTTAATAATACCGTCATTAGAGATTTCAATGGGCTGCACGTACTGATTCTCAAAGTCAGGAACCTCACGATTGGTGGAGGAATATTTTTCTCATAAAAAGATGAAAAACTTTTATTGAAGCTTGAAGGACAATCATTAATTAACAGGAATAGGCACGTGATTGCTGTCGAGTAATGAAATGTTATTAGTGTCGCAGTTTGGGTATATCACTTAGCAAATTTTTTTAACAATTGAATTAAGCAGAGGTGGAAGATCGAAGAAAAAAGTACTTATCTTTTGCAGTGTTCGAAGCCAATTTATAGGCTTTTAAACACTGTACCTTGTCCAAGCTGGCGGGGTATCTATTTTTTAGCACTCCTGTAAACGCGTTCCTTCTGGTTTCTAAATAGCCTAAGGAAATCCGTGAACAAGGTGTTTGATCTATTATTGGGTATTTTATTAACGTGATGCGCTGGTTTAATGACGAGAATAATTTCTTGTTTCTAAATAGCCTAAAGAAATCTGTGAAACAGGGGTTCGATATAATATTAGGTATTTTATTAACGTGATGCGCTGGTTTAATAACGCGAATAATTTATCCCGAAACACCATCAAGTTCTCCTCGACCGTTCGTCTGTGTAGAGAAGAAAAAAAGCCATTACAAAAAACAATTCTAGTTCAGTATTTATTTAGTGTGGTCCCTATTGCTATATTGGTGAATAGTTTAGTTTACCATGCCTGCAAAAGGTAACGGAATAATAATGCTTGATTGGAGCAGATAATGGTCGCTAAAACTACATATGGTAGTCATTTGCTCAGCTGTTTCCGCGCTGCTTGTGAATATTAAGTATATTAGGTTCTCGAATTGGTTGGTTGACAACCTGCATGAAATCGAAGTCCATGCAAGAAATAATGAAATCAGATACAATTTGGCGAGCAGAGGTTAGGGTTGCCCACTCAATGCGCGAAAAATTAAAATCACCCAAAAGATAAACCATGTCTGCTTGGCAGGCCTTAAAAGCATTAGAAATACTGTCGCGAAGAACAATGATAACGTGTTCGTTTCAATCAGGCGTACGATAGCAAGTGTGGACTATCATTTTTATTGTACGAGTGTGACATGCAGCCCAAATATTCCAGAAATTTGAGTCTCAGGAAACGCAATGGGAAGTGAAGGTCTTAATAATAGCAACTAAGACACCACCGCCTTGTCTCCTAAGGCAGTCGCACGAATACATATTGTAAGTGCTTTGGAAGAAAAGCAGTTTATTTTTAGTAATATCAGGATGGAGCCAGGATTCGGTAAGATTACCATCAGCATCGCCATTTTAAAGAAAGGAAGAAAAATTATCTTGCTTTGAAGCAAGACTTCGGAGGTTGGTAAACGATAATGGTACTGGAGAAGTAATGTGATTCGGTGGTGATTCATGATGGCCCTAAGTGCACGTACACCTCTGCAGCTATGTATTCTACTGTAGCACAGTTTGCGAGACAATATCCTAGACGTAGGTAGATGAACGCATCCGGCGCTTATCAAACGATAACCTTTATGGTTTGTTTTGAGCTATGGCAAATTCTATAAGGTTTTTTTTTAGCTTGCCGAGTGGCCAAAGAGAATTCTTCGCGAATGAAAAATGATGTGCCCTTAAGCTTACGCGCAGCTCGAAGAACCTCTTGTTATCATCAAAGAATGTGAATTTGGCTATAAGAGGCTGGTGCTTGTCAACGTTACATTGGCCTAGCCGATGCACACGTTCAAACTGCCAAACAGTTGTTTTAATTCCCAGCTTGTCGGCACAAAAATCTAATACCTTAAGCTCTGATGCTGACCAGTCCTCTGCAGAATCGTCATCAATATGAACGAATACTAAGTTAGACTGTCGTAGCCTGTTTTCTACATCCACACACCTAGAATTGATTGTTACGAGCTGATTAGAGACGCCCTGCAGTATATCTGCTCTAGTGGCAGAATGGACCATGCTGTCCGAGGGGGCGTTTGCTTCTATGGGCGTTACCCTTTCGTTAAGAAGATCTTTTTACGCTGGGCTCATGCAAGTTCACCTTTCATGCCCTTTATTTCAGCATGCAGCACCGCATTGCCCTGCTAGAGCTGCGTTACTTTTACTGGTGCAACAGCCTCATCCGCAGCCGGTGATGCAGATCGTAGCCGCGCCTTGTTGCTTGAGTGTGTAGTTGGCTTTATCCAACGTCGGTGCCGGTGCGTAGAAACCTGTCTGGGACCAAACAGAAATTCAGAATCTGGTGGGCGTAACCCCCGGATTTCAGAGCGAAATTCTTGCAAAAGAGCTTGTGTGAGTTTGTCATCACGGATGGGGAGCTGCGTCCGAAGCCGTCGAGAACTGGATGGTAGGGAGCCTTCATGTGCATGCGTCTCCAAGATGATAAGGGGCGCGAAAAAAACGACACACAACAGAGAAGAAGTACACGGGACGAGAAGCGCATCGTCCCGTGTACTTCTTCTCTGTTGTGTGTCGTTTTTTCGCGCCCCTTATCATCATGAATCAGCACCAACTCGCCCAACTTTTTACTTTACTGCGTCTCCAACTTTTAGGGTGGTGAAAAGTTCAATTATGACTGCTTAAAACATGCTAAAACGCCTGCCATTCTTGACGGGCCGCCATGTCGGTTCTCGGTGGTTGCTCATTTACATTGAACGTAGTGTGGGTTACCACAAGAAGGGTGTTTTTTTTTATATAACAAGTTGTGAAAGCTGGAGGGCTGTTTTTTGAAGTTAACCGCCGTTTCGCAGAACAGGAAAAAATCTCAGCATATCCCTGGACTGAATGATGATGAGTGGGACGAAGCGTCCATCAGTTCATCCGTGCGTCCATCTGTCCGTGCTTCCGTTGGTCCGTTCGTCCTTGCTTCCGTTCGTCCATTCGTGCAACCATGCGTGCGTCTCTCCGTGCGTCCGTCCGTTTGTTCGCCTGTCCGTGCGTCCATCACTGCAACCATCCGTGGTTTCTTCCGTGCTTCTATTCGTCTGTCTGTCTGTCTGTCTGTCTGTCTGTCTGTCTGTCTGTCTGTCCATCCATCGATGCGTGCGTGTGTCTGTCTCTCCACCCACCCGTTCGTTCGTCCTTCAGTCAACATGTCAGTTCCTGTCTGTCTGTCCATCCGGACAGTGTTTCCGTCGGCTAGAAAAAGTCGGGAAGCGGAACAGTCTGAAGATAGCTTTGCATTGCGGCACGCAGCACCCTGCCATTTGCACTCCGAGGTTCATATAGGTGTACTTAGCACAATGATGGTGTCGCAGCGGAAGCTAAGTCTACGGTGTAGTCAAGCGCAGCTCATGCCGCAGCTTGCACACCCGCGCCAACATGCAGCTGGTGCAGTGCGGCAGAGAAGGAATGCTGGCCGCGAGAACCTACATAGCGCTTGTTGCCATAGGAGCAGGGACTGGCAGCACTGTGTCATAGTGGGTGCCGGCAAGTTGTGGGTAAAAGGCTGCACCTGAAAACGGAGACACGGGCGCATGAAGGCAGCCTACTGGATGGTATTTATATGCGCCACCGGTGATGCAGAACGTAGCAGTGCCTTGTTGCGAAACTGTGTATTTGGCTTCATCCAACGTCGCTGCCGGTAGCGTAAATACCGGCCGGGAACCAAATAGAAATCCCGAATTTGGAAGTGATGATCCAAGCATTGTAAAGCAAAATGCACAAGAAGGGCAGCCTGCAAAAACAGTTTGCGTGAGCTCGTCATCACAGATGCGGTGCCATGCCCCCTCCCCCTCTGTGGTATTTATTTACACATGCTTTGTGCCTGCTTTGTCATGAGTGCTTTGGCCACGTCAAGACGATCGTCTCCATCACCAATACATCCATCTTCGATTAGGTGTCTTCTACCACCGTCCGTGGACTGGCTGTCGTATCTGCGCCTGACCCAACATCGCCGGACATATTTCGACCATTCAATGCTCAAGCTTTGACACCTTCACAGCGTTCACAGCTCCTCGCTATCCTTCAGCGCTACCACCCTTCTGTCGCTGTTGCACAAACATCATCGGCCATTCCTTAGCAGTAGAAGACCACATTGACACTGGGTCCACTCACCGCTGCCACAACGACCATATCGCTTGTCTCCTACACAACGTTGCGTCGTTGCTGACCAGGTATACTACACGCTCCACAAAGGCGTTATTCGAGCTTCACAGAGCTTAGCGGCATCTATAGTGGTTCTCGGCACAAAGAAAAATGGTTGCATTCGTTTATGTGTTGTTTCCGGCGACTAAAGAAGATTCCGCTGAAGCATATCTATCCACTGCCACGCATTGACGATGCTTTGGACTGTTTACAGGGTACCGAGTTATTTTCCTTGTTAGATTGGCAGTCAGACTGTCAGGTGCCGATGGCGGAGACCAATCGCCCCGAAACCGCTTTTGTCATGCCGGACGGCTTATATGAATCTAACGTCATGCCTTTCGGACTTGTCGTTCCGCGAACCACGAGGTCAGAAATTACTTCCTTTTTCAACGACGACCCACAATATGGCCGCGCAGGGGCCTTCAATACCTACGAAAGATTTCGACACCTTGACTACTGGCGTGACATGTCTACCTTCGTCCATAACATCGTCCGGCTTGTCCCAAATGTCAGCGCCAAATTTCTCCACCACACGTCGGCACCAGTCAACTAAACCCTTTACCATGCCCTTCCCATCCACTTGAACAGTTTCGTATAGGTCTCTATGGGCTACTTTTATTGACTTCAACAGGCAACACGTGGATGATAGTTGAAATGGACCACCTAATGCGCTTTGAAAGACCCACGCTCTTCAAATGGCTATAGCACAGGAGGTCGCCAATTCCATACCATTTGACTTTCACAGCTGCAACTATGTCTCCTAACTGCTCTGTCTAACCGAAGAAGCCCAGCGCATTGCTCGCCTTCATACTGTGGCACCGCAACGCCGATGAAGGAACGTTTTGGGACGTTAAACCCCACATATCAATCAATCAATCCGATGAAGGAACGCTATGACAGCCGCCATCTGTCTGTCGCATAGTGCAAAGAAGATTTTGTGTGATTGTAAGCGGGGCCTGTGCAAAAAGTTTTAAATGCGAATTCATTTCTTAGTCAGGCTATGTCAGTAATCCGACGCTGTCCACGCGCCGGCAAGTGTTATATCTCCACTCTCACTCCCTCTCCCATAGTGAAAGCGGGCGTGCATGCTTACCCTGACCCCTAGTAACCGGAGCATTGGGTGCGAGAGAGTGTAGCAGAGGGTAGGTGCAATGCTTTGTCTCTACTTCTCTCGCCATTTGCTCTCTCTCCTCCCTGTGCCCCACTCTCCCATCCAATCTCACCCCAGTCTCGACCACTCATTGGCTACACACCTCTTAAGAACAACCGTAAATGTGTGCTCGAGACGCCACTTTGAAACGCCGACGTTGAGGGGAACGCTGGCACTCCACCCTCCCGTCCACTCGCTCATCACTTTCGACTGTTCACTGTCTAGGCGCTTGTAAAGGCAACGGTAGAAGTCGGTGAAGGTGAATGTCTGACGGCAACGGTACCCTCTTTCAGCGAATAAAATGCATTCGCATTTCTTCACGATTCCCTGAAGGAAGATGGGGGAATTTTTAAACACCAGTATACGGGCCCGTTCGCCATTATTGATCGCTTCAGCGATTTGACGTGCGTAGTAGCATACTTGATATCAGCTGGCAGTCGATCAAGCCAGACCTAGCTGGTACATGTCGCTCGTCTTAAGCAGTTTCACCCTCATTATTCTGAGTGATTCCCCGGCTTCCATGCCACGGGTATGAGCTGAAGGAGAAGAAGACGTGAACTGTTACCGCTTACCAATGCGGCTCGTTCTCCAATGTGCGCTTTCTGTGGCGAGCCAGAAACTATTGACCATTTGTAAACGAAAAGTACCGATCGGCGAATAAACCAGACTGAACGGCGTTTCTAGTTTCCAACTTCTTCTTCTTTCTTATAGTACTAGTCTGCACACGTTTATTCCTTTTCTTTTCCAACATACTCCCACCCCCCAGTAGCGTCGCTCAATTACAGTCGGTACAATTTCTGTACTGGTTCTCTGAAAATCTTCCTGTCTTGAGCTTTCACTCGACAAGCTCGTATTATTCCATCTTGTCCAGGGTAAACGTCTTTGATACGCCCAAGGGGCCAAACTCCTCTGGAAATACCAGACTCTTCGATTATCACCACGTCATTTACTCGGAGGCAGTGGCTGGGATTAGCTGGGTATAGGTGAAGTGCCTGTAGTTCTAATAAATACTCTTTTTTTTATCGCATCCACATATGTTCCATCATCTTCTGTCGGTATCTCAACTTTCTGCTGATGTCTCATCGACCAGCTTGAGCACTGATGACATCGTAGTCATTGTTGCTCTGATCCGGAGGCGCTAACAATGAACGTCCAACAAAAAAATGCGCTAGACATATCGTAGAGGGCTCTTTGGCGTCCGTATACGTGTAGGTCAGTGGTCTTGAATTAACAACCGCTTCTACCTTTAGTAGCATCGTTGCAGCTTGTTCGCTGCTGAGCTTGCTTTTTCCCATCACTTTGCCCAACGATAACTTGACAGTCCGAACAAGCCTCTCCCACCAACCGCCTCACCAAGGTGCACCTGGCACGATGAACTTCCACTCTATGTGGTAGTTCAGCAGAAAAGATGCGAACGGAGAGCTCTTTATGACACTCCAGATGTTCCTGAGGTCCCGTGACGCTCTCTTGAAGGCGAGAGCGTTATCCGAGTACATTGTTGCGGGTACTCCTCTGCGAGCAAGAAACCTCCGGAACGCTAGCAAGAAGGCACTGGTCGAGATCGCACTCGTCAGTTCAAAGTGTATAGCTCTAGTCGTCACACAGGTGAACAGCAGGATATAAGCTTTTGATAAGTCACCATGTAGTCCGCCTCTCACGCAACGCGGAATCTTTATGTGGTCGAGCTGTATTACATCTGCACACCAGGCTGCCCACTGCGTCTTGATCTCCGCGGGCAGTCCTTTATCCCAGGAATGGCCTAAAAACCAAAGGCGTTGAAACAAAAGCTTCGCAGTGATGGTGAATGGCGATAGAATGCCAAGTGGGTCATAAATTGGAGAAAAAACCTTCAGTAGGGTACGTTTCGTCTCGAGCTGGCCAGCCACTAAATACTGGGCCACCGACTTGGAAGAAAATTTAAAGTAATCATTTTCTATATCCCAATGCATTCCCAAGACCGCAGCTGCTTCTCCGGATGCTCCTTCTACTTGCTCCTCCTGGTTGTCAAAATTGTTCTGCAGCTGATGGTCATTGGTCTTCCACTTTCTAAGCCTCATGCTAGCATCTTTCATAATTGCTTTCGACTGCTCATAGATGCACCGACCTTCATGGAATGTCTCCGCACCCACCAATAAACTTCGTCGACATAAAATGCCTTCTTTAATGTAGAAGCGAGCTCTTTGTCTTCACATGCGTTATCTAAGTGGTAGTGAATAGTTGCTATGAGCAAGAAAAGGCTTGACGTTGATCCAAACGGTACCCCTGTCATGCGCCATTCGACGAGCTTACGGTGTTGGCTTACGGAAATAGAGTCAAACCAGAAAAACCGGAATGCATCTCGGTCAGTCTCCTGCATCTCAATTTGTGAGAATGCCTTTTCGATGTCGAATTGATGGCGACAGGGTACCACTGAAAGCGAAGAAGGACTTGCAGCAATTCTGGATTGAGGTTCACTCCTTTATCCAAGCAGTCGTTAAGGAATGGTACACCTTGGGTGTGTGACAATGCGTCGAACACTACACGAAGTTTGGTAGTTAACGATTCCTCTCTTATTACTTCCCGATGTGGCACATAATATATGATGTGATAACGATCCCGAGAAGTACCCTTAGGCACCACTTACGCGTTACCCAACTCCAGATATTGCCGGATTACTCTGTCATTACGCTGCAACATTCCTTCCATCGTTGATAGCCTCCGTGTTAATCTTTGTAGACGTGATTGCGGAAATGCCCGGTTGTTCCCTAGAAGCGGTTCCTTATCTTCATTCCAAGGCAACGCCATAGTGTGTCGGTCGCTTTTCTTGCTAATGGTTTCATGTAATCGTGCAACGGACTCATAGGAAGAAGGTGCCGTTGAATCTGCGATGCCCATTGCTTCTAGTTGCCAAAAAGATTGCAAGATCTGCGAGGTTGATTCGCCATCAACAATTGCTTGTACTTTCAGGATGCAGACCATTAGGCTAGAGGTGCATTCAAGAAAGGCTTTTTGGTGACTAGGTCCTTGTAGCGTCCATCCGAAAGCTGTATCTATTGCTACCTGTCCTGGAACTTCTGTACTTTTGACGATGCGTCCGGACATAATTTGCCGGAGGTGGTGAGCACCGATCAACAAGCTGAG
The DNA here is from genome assembly GCF_013339725.1 of Rhipicephalus microplus. Classification (NCBI taxonomy): domain Eukaryota; kingdom Metazoa; phylum Arthropoda; class Arachnida; order Ixodida; family Ixodidae; genus Rhipicephalus; species Rhipicephalus microplus. Next base: position 52,793,700 of record NC_051171.1, on the reverse strand, counting down.
GCTATTTTCCGTTTCCGCAGTAAACTTATTTTTGTTCGCAATGACCTTGCCTTCAAGGCGCAGGTTCTGAACGAAATGACTGTCAGCTTTCGGGGAAGCAATATCGTGGCAGATAACTGGAACGATTGCGCGCACCGTGCAGGTGTCAGAACTGTGTTGGCTACGCAGAGGAACTTCCACCACTTGAAGTCTTTCCACAGTACTTGGTTATGAACAGCCAAACATATTCAGCGCAATTTGTGTTTTTCCCAGCACCTGTAGGTGTAGTGTCTTGGCGAGATCTTCCGTGACGATGGATCGCTGGCTCCTTCCGTCGAGAATCCCTCGGACATACCTTGTTTTGCCGTTTTTGATGACAAAGGCGCAAAACCTTTGTAGATATACTTCACAGTGATTTGTTGTGCCCCCGCTCAGTGACTCCTTCTCACACAGCATAACTGATTGTGACGACACCATTCCTACTGTGTTGCCGGAGGAGTCAACTGGACGAGAAGGTGTCGCTGTTTGGTTCGATGTATAGTGCGGGTCGCACATACTTGATGCGTGCCTCCCGTGGCAACTCGAGCAGGTGAGTTTTACGCGGCAAGAACGTGCCTGATGTCCTCGGGACGTGCATCGATAGCAGCGGTTGTCTTTCGCAAGCATTCCTTTCTTCGAATCAATGGCAAGGTTCGCGTCACAAGCACGGTTGCCATGTTTCTTTGCCTTGCAGAAAAAACACTCAACCCAGCTGCTCGATGTGCTGTGTAGTACGGAAGCCGTGCTGGTGCTGCCACTTCGAGTCCTCTGTGCACTGCCATCCAGCAGTCGGTCAATAGAGGGCTTGCACTGCTCCCGACTTTCTAGCTCTATACGTGTATAAGGTGAGCAGCTCCTTTAACTACGCATCAGATGTAGCAGCTGCCACGCTTGGCTCAAAGACATTGGCAGCAGACCCATTTTCTCTTAGTGCCTGACTGCGCTTTGCACGTGCGTAGGCCAAAATGATGTCGTACGGTAGGGCTTCCTGTAAATGTCGATCAGCATAGCGGAAAAGCTAAGCGTATGAACATTTAGTGCAGTTAGACAACGGATATTCAGCTGCACAGCATTGTAAAGTCGCCTAAGGCCGCGGACGTCGCTTCCCGACTTGATGTGAGGTAGAATGCGAAGCGCTGATAGGTGGTATTGCTCGATCCGTTTTCGATCTTTGAAGCGTTCCTTCAATAACTCGATGGCGCCTGCATAACAGGCTTCTGAAGTCGGAAAACCACATATCGCAGCTGCCGCTTCACCCGCAAGATAATGACGTAGATAGAAGAACTTCGTCGTTGTTGACAAAGCGTTGTCAGGGGGACAGTTTGCTCAAACTGTTCCCAGAAAGCCGACCATTCATGTATATCACCTCTAAATGTTGGCATACCAAGGTTCAGCAGGCTTGGGCCGATTGCGGTCGGCACGTCAAAAGGTGATGTGTTTACGTTCTGAGGAGCAGCCAGCTGCTGTACTGTCTCCATGTCGCAAAACATCTATCTTGCAGCGAATCTCAGCGAGCATGCTTATAGCTTTGTCGTTATACTCTGCTGCCGCGACATACTCAGCTTCGAGCTCCTCGTCCGCTACGTGCTCCTCGAGCGCATCATTGATCTTCGAGAGCTCGTTGTTGCTCGCTGACAAACGGTCATAAATACCTGTGAGTTTGGTCTTGTCCGCGGTAGCGTCACTTAACAGTGACCTTGCTTCTTGCAGGAGCTTCGCGTTCTAGGGCTCGTCGAGCGGAGCGCTTGGTCTTGAGGCGATCCATCGGATCCGGTGTTGGAGTCTAGTCCGGTCTACGCCGATCAAGAACGATTCGTTGCAGTCCTCGCCGCCCGCAAAACGACGCGGTCGAGTAGAAGGTCCCCTCGAGTCGTGCGATGAAGGATACGTGTCCGCACGAGGGGTTTCGGCACCACGATGTAAAGGAAAACTACCGATCGGCGAAAAAACCAGACCGAACGCCGTTTCTAGTTTCCAACTTCTTTTTTTTTTCTTGCAGTACTAGTCTGCACACGTTTATTCCTTTTCTTTTCCAACGCCATTACTTTTTGACATAGAGACAATTAACTACAACTCGTAAATTCAAGTTAGAAAATCCCTCATGTGCTATTGGAATGAATTTATCTATGCCCGTTATTCTGTCCTTTGGAGCCTCCAATTTTGGGTTTACGCGTGCAACAGTTTGCGAGGCCGTGCGGAATTATCCTAATGAAACGAAAATACCAACAGACTAATATTATTCTTCCGTGTCGACACACGCATAGCTTTTCCCGTTTTTCTAAGTTAGGTTTTGTATCTAGGTTATTATCCATTACTAATACAAAATCTTTATAGTAAGTACACATCAGTGATCACAAAAATTTAGCTTTCAAATTTGTAACGCTTTAAATTTGTAAGTTTTTTAAATCTAAAATCGAATAATGCTTTATAAGACCACTCAATTATTGGCCGATCCCCCACATTGCGTATGAGCCACATGTTAAGGGCAACAAGAACAAGAAGAACAAGCACCATCACTGCCCCATCATTAAGGAAGAAGAAGTGTCTCCTTAGAAGAGCGCTTGTTTCTGCGCTCAGTATTTTTTTAGCGAAACCATCGGTTTTTCGAGGTGCCTCGCTTCTCCGTCTTGCGGTGATGGCCGCGGAGCATGCCAGAGGCCCACCTGGTCAGAGGTCCTCACACCCGTCAACCACAAGGAAGCGAGCTGGCTCCACCAGTTACACTGAAGACACCGATCTGTATTCTATACCGGAAGACGACACATCTGATTACAGCTTTATACCTGCCCGGCGTAAGAGGGCGAAGAGAACGACTGACAATACATCAGCATCGACTCCTGTTAGTACAGCGACTGTACAGTCAAGGCCTGCGCGCTGGTCGCACGTCATGATCTTTATGCCGGAAGATCTTTCAAGCAACTTACGACTGCTGAACAGGCAAGCCCTTTCCGTTGCTCTGAAATGTGCGGTGCTCGGTCAAAATAAGGACGTAAAAGTAAACCCAAGGAAGACTATTTTCGCCATAGACCTGTACGATGTTAGTGTGCTAGGATAGCTGAAGCAAAGACTGAGCTAGGTGGCATTACCATGCGCCCCTTCATCCCGATAGATTATAAATCAATTGCTGGTGTAATTTATGACATTGGCATTTCCATTCCTAATGTTGAATTGCATACCCTTATCAAGCCTGCAAACGAGGGAACTGTCATTACGCAAGTGTGGCGCCTTGGAAATACGCGCTGCGTAAACGTGTTTTCAAGAGAGATTGTATACCGTCCCACGTTAAAGTTGGACATTTCCGACATACAGTTCGACCATTCATCCAAAAGCCACTTCAGTGTCATCAGTGCTTTAGGCTAAGACACGTCAAGGGCATATGCCCCAACTCACGACTGTGTCCCCGTTGCCCTGAACCTAATGCTGAAGAAAGCTGTAGGGCGACTACTCTGAAGTGCGTCAACTGCAGCGGTCCTCACGCGGCCTCGTCTAAAGACTGTGTTCGAATCCAAAAGGAGCACGCGCTGCTCAAACAAATGTTCCGAAACAACTCGACACACAGAAGGCAGCCGAAGTAGTCCGGCATTGGCGTTGACGTCGTCATCATCGAAAGTCCTCAAAGATTACACATTCCCGAAATGCTAGTTCCCACTCTTTAGCCGGTCCACTCAGTAAGTAGCGCCGTGAAAGAACCCACCACTTCTACTAAAGAAACGGAGAAGTCTCCTTCTTTAGAGGAATGGCCCACGCTCTCGACCTGCTCATCTGCCAAGGAATCTCAGCAGGTTTTGGCCTCACCAGAGCCATCTCCATTCATGAAAGATTTGTCTAAAACAGATCGTCAAGTGAACTCGGTGCTGCGCTCCCTCATGGAAGCCACTCGAGCGATATTATTCGACATGAAGGCAGCATCTGCTTGAAGCGCACTTAGTATTGGATGCCATAAGCCCAGCGCTTGAATCTCTCACATAGTAAGATGGCTACCCACACCTCACCTTTTCGTAAAGAAGTCAAGGCTGCATCTGTCATCCAATGGAACGCCATCTGTCATCCAATGAAACCAATACGACTTTCGGGGTATGAAGCTGTCATGCCTTCAACGAATGGTGCGTGCAGCAAAATTATCGTCTTTGTTCATCGTGAACTGACGTATGTTGAGCAACCAATTGCGCCTCTCGATGACAGTCAGTATGTCTGCATCACTGTGAAAAAGAACAAACTCATGTTCACTCTCTTAGGCGTTTATATATAGCCTTCGATTAATCTCGATTCCAGGAGATTAGCGGATATTTTGAGAGTGTGTCCTGCACCATGAGTAATCATAGCTGATTTCAATGTACTCCATCACGCATGGGGAATACGCGGACAAATTCAAGAGGATGCAGGTTAGAAAACATCGCCTACAACTATGGCCTTACTCTCCTCAATGACGGTAGCCCCACTTTTCTTCGAGGGGTGACGTAAAGCAGCTGTCTCGACTCTGCTTTTGTCTCCAATTCCTTCGCGAGATACGTCGAGTGGTTTCCAGATGTTGAGACACGAGGAAGCGATCACATTCCAATCTACCTTAACATCAAAGGCTTGTCTACTTGTGGTCTACGGACGACTATTCGAGCAGTTCAATGAACGAACTTCAAATCTGACATGGAAGATGCGAGCAGAGACGGCCTACGATCTAGGTTAGAGGAAACAATTCAGAGCGCAATGAAAAACGCCACTCGCACGGTGACAATATCTTCCGCACGAATCGACTTTGACATAGGGTTGGAGCAATTCCGAGCACTTTGACGCTGGGCGGAGAGTCTGTATCGGCTCACAAAATCAATTCATGATCTTAGGGAAGCCAGTAGAATGCAAAAGAAGATTCAGCGTTGCATGGATAGATTAGAGTTGGAACGATGGACAATGTTTTGCCAGTCACTAGACCATCGCAAGCCACTCTCGCACATTTGGAAAACGGTGCAAGGTCTGCGTCACCCTACGGAGCGGCGTTTTCCATTCAAAGCGCTCGCGCTCTTTCAAGGGCGGCAAGACATCAATGTCGCAGAAGATTTCTGTGCCCAGGTCGCCAACCAAGCCACTCATCCAGATGCTCCAGTGAGAGGTGACATCCCCCGTTCCCGTGACTACCACATAGACCTCCCTTTTAAAATGGAGGAGCTCGAAGCAGCACTGGCTTTCCGCAGGCGTTCAACTTTCCGGGTCCAGATGGAATTTCGTACCGAGCCTTGTGCAACCTTGGCGAAGAAGAGAATCGCTGAGCATTTACAACATCTCGTGACAGGATGGCAATGTTCCTGACGGCCGGAAAGTTAGCCGCTTGGTACCCATCTTGAAGCAGGGCAAATCCTCACTCGAACTCGCCTCATACCGCCCAAAGCACTGGCCAGCTGCGTAGGAAAGATAATGAAAAGGATGATACAAGGCCGCCTTGAGGGGTGTCTTGAATACTACAAGATTTATCCGAATTGCATGGCTGCTTACGACGCGACTGTTCTTCCATTGACAATGCCGTTGATCTTGTTTCGTACGTTCAGCACGAAAGATTTCGTAAGCGACTATATACAACTTTGTTTCTAGATGTGAAAGGCGTGTATGATAATGTACAACATGAAGCTATTTTGGGTGCTCTTGCAGAGGTTGGCCTTGGTGGTCGAGTCTTTCGATGGAACTCGAGTTACCTGGCTGCAAGATCATTATTTGTGTTAACAGAAGATGGCCCAACTACGTGACGCTATCCTTCCAAGGCTGTTCCTCAAGGCGGAGTTCTTAGCCCGACGCTATTCAATCTTGCACTAATTGGCCTTGCTGAATACTTGCCAAGTACAATTAAGATCTCAATTTACGCAGACGACATCTGTGTCTGGACTTCAGGAGTCACAAGTTCTCAGATACGTTCCCGGCTGTAAAGAGCAGCAACTATGACTGCCAACTACTTGCTAAAACAAGGTCTCAGCATGTCACCAGAAAAATGTGCGCTGGCGGCCTTCACTCGCAAAGCAATGACTCCTTATGTCATCTCAATTTGCGGGCGACTCATTTCTTACGTCAGAACCCACAGGTTGCTGGAAATGATTATTGATAGGTACCTCTGTTGTAGTCCGAATGTGACCTATATGAAGAAGTGCCTGACCACTATTTCCCAATTGTTCAAGTTCCTGGCAAAAAAGACGTGGGGGATGTCAGAACACGCAATGATGAAACTTAACAAAGCCCTTTTTTTTGGTTTCTGGACAAACAGCTTGCCCGTGATGAGCAATACCTGCAAGATGTTCGTGTTCTACATAAAGTGCAAGCCCAAGCACTGAGAGTGTGCCTTGGTCTGCCCAGATGTACGTCAACAGAGGCAACAATTGCAATGGCTGGTGACTATCCAATACAAACTCACATTGCTGCAGAAGTCCTGAGAACGCACATCAGACATTCTGCACGTGCTCCCTGTCATCACCTTGCATTGTTGCCTTCAGAGAGGCCCCAAGCATGATTCGATAAATGAATGTGAAGTACAACAAAAAACTTCCCTCGGGCTTCACTCCTGCATCTAAACCATCGATACCCCCTTGGTGTCTTATTCGACCCACAGTGCATCTTAGCGTACCAGGGATCCGGACGAAATCTGAGCTTTCATCATCCGTGCTGGAACAACTGTCTTTTTTTTGTTATATATATCTATATGTATATATATACCAAAGGCTGCACGAACCACCAGTGTTCCTCAGGTTCAGCACTTGTCTCAGCAAGAGGTGTTACCATCAGCTTTAGGACTGACCACTCCACGGCATCTACAGCAGCAAAAGTGGCTGCTTTCCGCTTGCACTTTGTATGGTCAATCGGGAACTACCACAACAATGTTCGATTTTCAGCAACTCAAAGGCTGCCCTATATTCTGTGCTCTCAGCAATGCGTCGCGGACCATACGAACAGCTTGTTTTTGAAATTAGATACCTTCTCCACACTTCACATGAGAAAGGGCATCAAGTGACGTTTCTGTGGCTGCCAAGTTACTGTGGCGTCATAGGGAACAAACATGCCGATACTTCCACACAGGTAGCTCTTGAAGGAACACGAGAAGAAGCCATACCACTTTCGCGAACCAATGCTGCCAGTAATCTTCGACGACTAGCGTGTGAAATTACGTTTTCACTATGGGGCCCACAAAGGGGGGTGGTATTTACAAAATCTCATTCATTTGTGATACGAATGGCCGACAACGCTCTCTGTGATGTCTGTCGTTGCGAAGAGACGCTACACCACATCCTGTGCTACTGTCTGTTTTACGACACTCAGAGACTCTCACTGGCGTCCGTTCTTGTGCGCATCGACCAAATGCCAACGGACACTATTTTTCAAGTGCCTAAGAGAGGATATTGCCACAAAAGGCGACAAAAGCACCGTTGAAATTCCTACGTGACACGGACTTGAACAAGCGGCTGTAACAGCAATGTCCCACACCATGAAACACAACACTAAACTATGGCAGTGTGCGCGCGTGTGCTACCTAATGTGCTGTGTCTATCTCTCTTTCCTTTCTCCTCTCTATCTTTTACCTCCCCCATCCCTCTCCCACGCGCAGGGTAGCAAACCGACTGCCTATAGGCTGGTTAACCTCCCTGCCGTTTGTTTCCTCCCATTTTCCTTCCCTTTTTTTACCCTGTTAATACATCCTTGAACCTTAATCGTAAGCATATATACTCTGGTACAGCCTGCGCGTCTGTGCCAGAGTTCAAGTGTCGGTCTTCGTCATCACAGTCAGCCAGAATGAGCATTGTTCATGGGCCACACGACAATGTTTTGGTGGGTGAGGCTAGCTGCAGCAGTTGACAGTGCTTCAGGTGGGTGGGGTCGGCTGCATTGTGGTGGTTGGCCCCGACCACGCTGGAAGTTAGCCGAAATTGGCTCAGGCGGCTGACACTGCCTATGTCGTCTGCGTCGTTCACCCTGTCGCCTTGGAGACTGGGTCCTGGTTGATTCCTTTGCTGACGATGGCTCCGGGGAACGAAATTCAATGTGTCATGGTGGTCTATAACCTCAGTCACGCTGAGACTAATCAGAGAAAGCAATCCAAGTTCAATTTTGTTGAACCGAACAGGCAGTCTTGTGATTATCCAAGTTCCCTGCAGTTATGTGGTTCGGAGTCCAATTTTTGGGTGATGGTTGTGGCGGACGGTCCTGACTGGATCGACATGGTCGCACGTTGATCGCGGAATGCTTGCCTTCGTCTCGCCCCATTTTGAATAACAGGGCAGGAACTGGTGATTCGGCAACACAACGCGCAGCAACAAATGCGGCCGTCTGCGCCTTTTCCGGTGGGTCGGGAGATGCCTGGGTGTCCTACTCGACTTTTGCGTCAGCGTATGGTGAAGTTCTCGCGCTGACCTGCGAAGTGGCTCATGCTTCTGCAGAGGTTTTACTATTTGCTCTTTTCATGTTCTCAAGTCGGCGATCCTTGAAGCCTCACTGCGCAAAGGTGGGAGATCATTGTCGGATGACGTTGCAATGGACGACTTGGGCTGCACATAATGGTATTCGATGAAGTTAATGTAGGACATATCGCACATCTTTGTGTCTTTGGAAAGTCTTGGCTGAGCAAGTCATTAGGGCTCTTACGTTTGGCAAATGAATGCGTCACACGCTGAGCCACATCCTTCTGGTCAGAGAGGATGCTAGTGGAATCCGTCGAGACGTGCGTACTAGGTGATGGAACGTTCAATGTGACGTTGGCTTGTGCATCCAAGTTCTCAAGCGATGGCGAGCATGGGTACAGATTTCCCAATTGATATAGATGCGAAAAGCTATCGATCACTGGCAGGGATGTTCTGGTGCCGGATACTGAGGCAAAGCCAGAGCGTGGCTTTAGTCCTGTGTCCTTACCAGGCCCAGCTGTATAGCTCTCTGCAGGCGAGCTGCAGCACGCAGTTGTAGCCTCGAGGTTGAGCGCTACCTGAGCTCCGTCCTTGGGGAAGAGTGAGCTTGACTCGCTGAGCTCGCAGGAAATCCGGCCGAACGTGGCAATCAGGGTTGCACTCTATTCTGTCAAGGGCTTCTGCCTGACACCTTCTTCGTACGTGCGCCATCATGTATTCCCTTACAATATATATATATATATATATATATATATATATATATATATATATATATATATATATATATATATATATATATATATATATATATATATATACGCAGAAGTCTCAGTCAGCGCCACCCGAGACATCATGATGGGGAGTATATATATATATATATATATATATATATATATATATATATATATATATATATATATATATACTCTCCCCCATCATGATGTCTCGGGTGGCGCTGACTGAGACTTCTGCGTTTCCTTCACATATATACCCAATAAAGAAGTTGAGCGATAGCCGCCATGGTAGAACAGGTAGTGGAACTTCGAATGCGTTGTTCGAAGGTTGCACGTTCCGTTTCTACCCATGGCAAGTTTTCTTTTCATCCAATTTTGTTCCCCTATAGATTTCTTGCCATTATTGTCTGTTAGATCTCGTTATTATTGTGTCAAACACGTAAAAACGAACTCTTAAGTATACACTTCTATTCCTAATATATATATATATATATATAAATATATATATATATATATATATATATATATATATATATATATATATATCTATATATATATATATATATATATATATATATATATATATATATATATATATATATATATATATATATATATATATTGTGAGGAGGTTTATTAGCCGTTAAAGACAGCGACGAGACAGCGTCAAGAACCGTCCAGCGATCGGCACAGCAACGAACCGAAGCACGAGCCGAGAGCGCCAGGCGTTGGCGATGCTGCTCGCTGCAGGCACATCTTCTTCTTCACAATCGCCCCCGCTGAAAAAAGGAGCCATCCTGGCGACTTAAAAAGTTTCAGGCAAAGGCTCATGGTACGGTTTCAGTCGGGAAACATGGACGATGTCACGTGCACGCCGGCGCATGTCGTCCGATCGGGAAACTGGTTCAATTAGGAAATTAACCGGAGAGGTTTTCTCCAAAACGGTGTAAGGCCCCTCGTATCGGGGGACAAGTTTCGAGGAGAGTCCCGGTGTTTGGTATGGGATGGCAAGCCACACAAGAGACCCTGGGGCATACTTGGGATCCGGATGAGAGGTGCTACGGGTTTCTTTCTGGCGTTGTTGTTCTTCCGAGGTGAACGCACGGGCGAGCTGGCGGCACTCTTCGGCTTGTCTAGCAGCATCGGAGATAGGTGGACATTCGTAAGCATCAGGACGGTAAGGAAGTAGGGTATCAATTGTATGGGAAGGCTCACGTCCGTAAAGAAGAAAGAAAGGTGAGAATCCCGCGGTGGTTTGTATTGCGGTGTTATATGCGAACGTGACGTATGGCAGAACACGGTCCCAGTTGCTGTGATCAGATGCTACGTACATTGAGAGCATATCACCTAGCGTGCGGTTGAACCGTTCCGTTAGTCCGTTAGTCTGCGGGTGGTATGCTGTCGTTTTCCGATGAATGACGTGGCATTCCGAAAGCAGAGTTTTGACGACCTCGGAAAGAAAAGCGCGGCCTCTGTCACTAAGGAGCTCTCGAGGTGCACCATGTCGAAGGATAAAGCGTTGCAAAATGAAAGAGGCGACATCCTGAGCTGTAGCGCTCGGCAAAGCGGCTGTTTCGGCGTAGCGTGTCAGGTGGTCGACCGCCACTATAACCCACCGATTACCATCTGGTGTCAATGGAAGGGGACCGTAGAGGTCAACGCCGACGCGATCAAATGGCTTGGCAGGGCATGGAAGTGGCTGCAATGCGCCAGTCGCACGTGGCAGTGTTGATTTACGTCGCTGGCAGTCAGGACAGCACTGTACGAATTTACGTACAAAATTGTACATGCCGCGCCAGTAATAGCGATGGCGAAGGCGTTCATATGTTTTGAACACTCCGGCGTGGCCACATTGCGGATCGTCGTGAAGGGAGGCGCATACTTGCGATCGTAAAGTGCGTGGAATGACCAGCAACCACCGGCGGCCATAGGGAGCGTAGTTGCGTCGATGAAGAAGTTGATCGCGGATGGCGAATTGGAAAGCTTGACGTCGGAGGGATCGAGATACTGGAAGCTTGGGCGTGCCAGATAAATATTCGATAAGAGATGCGATCCACGGGTCACGACGTTGTTCGGTGGCAATCGAGTCGAGATTTAGCGATGACAAGGTCTGGAGGCAAGTGTTTCCGCACGTCTGATCTGGTGGTAAAGGTGAGCGGGACAGGGCATCAGCGTCAGAGTGTTTGCGTCCGCAGCGGTATACGACGTGAATGTCGTACTCCTGGATGCGGAGTGCCCATCGCGCAAGGTGGCCAGAAGGGTCTTTCAATGTGGAGAGCCAGCAAAGCGCGTGGTGATCAGTTACTAGATCGAACGGGTGGCCGTATAAGTGCGGCCGGAACTTTCCAAGCGCCCACACCAGAGCCAAACACTCTTTTTCGGTCACGCTGTAATTAGTTTCGGCTTTCGTCAGAGTGCGGCTAGCGTAGGCTACAACGTATTCTGAATAGCCGGGCTTTCGTTGAGCGAGGACCGCGCCTAGCCCGACGCCGCTGGCGTCGGTGTGCACTTCGGTAGGAGCCGTCGGGTCGAAGTGGCGAAGAATAGGTGGGGAAGTGAGCAGACGGCGCAGAGTAGTGAAGGCAACGTCACATGCAGGGGACCAGGAGGTGAGGTTCACGTCACCGCGAAGAAGCTGGGTTAACGGTGACATGATAGATGCAAAATTGCGAACAAAGTGCCGGAAATAGGAGCATAGGCCTACAAAACTGCGAAGTTCTTTCATGGTCGTAGGCTTGGGAAATTCTGCGACTGCTCGAAGTTTTGCTGGGTCAGGTAATACGCCGTGCTTGGACACGATGTGGCCTAGGATGACGAGCTCGCGTGCAGCGAAGCGGCATTTTTTTAGGTTAAGCTGCAGACCAGCGTTGGTCAGACAACTCAAAACGTGCCTGAGGCGAAGGAGGTGCGTAGGAAAGTCATGGGAGAAAACCACGACATCGTCGAGGTAACAGAGGCACATATTCCATTTGAGGCCACGTAGCGTATTATCCATAAGACGTTCAAACGTGGCAGGCGCGTTACAAAGCCCAAAGGGCATGACGTTAAGTTCATATAGTCCGTCTGGTGTAATAAATGCCGTTTTTTGGCGATCGGCTTCTGCCATTGGGACCTGCCAGTAGCCAGACCGCAAATCTAGCGACGAGAAAAATTTCGCTCCGTGAAGGGTGTCAATGGCGTCATCAATGCGCGGCAAAGGATAGACGTCCTTGCGAGTTATCTTATTCAAACGACGATAGTCCACGCAAAATCGGATAGATCCGTCTTTCTTACGTACCAGGACGACGGGAGACGCCCAGGGACTGTGAGATGGTCGAATGACGTCTCTACGAAGCATATCTTCGACTTGATCGTTGATGACGCGGCGCTCTTCAGCGGAGACACGGTATGGTCTTTGACGCAGTGGCTGGTGTAGGCCGGTGTCAACATGATGTTTGACTTGTGATGTGCGGCCCAGTTGAGGTTGCGACACATCTAACGAACTCCTGAACTCATGGAGAAGATCCAGCAGGTCGGCATGTTCGGTGGGAGTGAGAGTGTCGGCGATGGCGCTGGAAAACGTATCATTGGACGACTCCCCGAGTGCCGACAGTGCTTTTGGGTGGTCGCAGTAGTCGTCCGGGACATCAAACACAAACGAAGGGTCGAGATCCTGCACGCGGCCGAGACATTCCCCCGCAAGCAATGTGACAGGTGTGGAAAGCGGATTGCTTACGAACATGTTGCTTCTGCCGGCAGCAAGGTCAATTGTTGCGAAAGGCAGCGGCAAAGCTCGACGACATTTGAAGATATCGGAAGGCATAAAAAGAACTGTAGCGTCAGTGTAGGCGTTGCATGAAACGGGAACAAGGGCGAAATTTCCAGGCGGAATATCGGTATCTTCATGAACGAGCAACTTCGGCGGCTGATGAGGAGCGTCCAGTAATGGGACATCACACAAGGGCGAAAACTCAACTTCGGCGCGTGCGCAGTCAATGACGGCATTATGGCGGGATAGGAAGTCCCACCCAAGGATGACGTCATGCGAACAGACAGGAAGAACAATAAACTCCACGATGTAAAGAATGCCTTCGATGGAGACTCTTGCAGTGCAGGCTGCGAGAGGCGTTACTTGCTGTGCGCTTGCGGTGTGAAGCGACAGTCCCGAAAGCGGCGTCGTTACTTTGCGTAATAAACGGCAGAGATTAGCGGCAATAACATAAACAGCGGCGCCAGTGTCCACAAGGGCGAAAGTACAATAACCTTCAACAGTTACTGCGACCACGTTAGCAGGAGAGGAGCGAGGGCTTAGACAGTTCGAAAACGGCGCCGTTCTTGCCTCTTGAACTGCGTTGCTTAGTTTTCCTGGTCGGAGGGTCCGGGCCGGCGACGCATGGGGGAGGGCGATCGCCGACGAGGAGAGGGTGCGCGTTGCGGCTGGAAGTCAAGGTGGTCAGTAGGCGCATAGCGAGGTGGCGAGACCGGCCCGTATTGGACGAAGGGTTGGCTGCCGGGATGCGACGACCGGGCATAGTTGCCGAACGTCTGAGGTCGACGGCGGCAGTAGCGAGCAACGTGTCCGGGAGTGAAGCAAGCGTAGCAAATCGGTTGGTTATCAGGCGTCCTCCAGGGATTGGTGACTGGTGCTGCCGCCCAAGGTGCAGTATAAGCAGCCGGGTGTGCGGGCTGTGAGCGCGTGGTGTAGGGTGGTTGCGGGAGCCTACGTACAGCGTCTGCATATGTGAGCGGCGCGGCTACGGGCTGCATCTCTTGCGAAAAGGTGACAGGTGGAGCCACAGGCTGCGTTGCATAGGTTAGGGGTGCGGCCACAGGCTGAACGGCTGGCGGATAGGCGACAGGAGCGCCTACCGGCTGTGCGACACCCGGGCAGTGACCACGGCTTGATAGAGGTGGCTCGTAGTGCGCAAGAGGAACAGCTTGTGCAACCTCTTCCGATATAGCAGTGCGAAGCGGGGCAGGTAGACGGGTGGTGGTCTCGTGAGTAAAGGGCACTAGGGAAAGTTGGCGGGCGACTTCCTCACGGACGAAGACTCGGACTTGCTGAAGCAATGGTGAATTGTCGGGCATGGAGTCGAAGCTGGACAGGGACTCACCACCAGGCTGAGGCTGCCTAGTCAGAGTGCGTTGCTTTTTCAACTCGTCGTAGCTCTGACACAAGCTGACGACTTCAGAAACTGTGCTTGGATTCCTTGCCAAAAGCATTTGAAATGCGCCGTCGTCGATGCCCTTCAGTATGTTTTTGACCTTGTGAGATTCGGGCAAGGTGTCATTCACACGTCGACAAAGGTCGACGACGTCCTCAATATAACTGGTAAAGGTCTCGCCAGTCTGCTTAGAGCGGACGTGCAAGCGCTGTTCTGCCCTCTGCTTGCGGACAGCCGGCCGACCGAACACTTCAGCACATGACGTCTTGAAGACGCTCCATGTGGGGATGTTGTGTTTGTGGTTATTAAACCACAATTCGGCGACGCCAGTGAGATAAAATATCACGTGGCCCAGCTTGTCGGCTTCATCCCACTTATTGTTGGCGCTCACCAGTTCGTAGTGCTCGAGCCAGTCTTCGACGTCGGTCCCATCCGCACCGCTGAAGACCTTCGGCTCCCGTAGTTTAGGATGGCCAGGGCAGTTGAACTGGAGCGAAGGCGTCGATGTAGTGGCGTTGGCAGTCATGACAGGTGGTAACGTGCGGCTTCGCAGCTCCAGGGTGTAGCAACGGGGATTAACAGCACCTTCCACCAAATGTGTGGAGGTTTATTAGCCGTTAAAGACAGCGACGAGACAGCGTCAAGAACCGTCCAGCGATCGGCACAGCAACGAACCGAAGCACGAGCCGAGAGCGCCAGGCGTTGGCGATGCTGCTCGCTGCAGGCACATCTTCTTCTTCACAATATATATATATATATATATATATATATATATATATATATATATATATATATATATATATATATATATATATATATATATATATATATATATATATATATATATATATATATATATATATATATCACTGCTCATCAAAGTGGTCAAAAGCATGTAAGCGTATATTTGTGTATACAGCACCGATTGATTTAGAGAATGCTCACTTTCTAAATTTTGGGGGCGAAACTCTTTAAGGCATGGGCTGTGCGTCCCCTGTATGTAGCCACCTCTCGTTTAGTTTTTGCAGTGTTCACTAGATGGCGGTACTTGTAGCTGATGAAAAAACGCAATATGTTATAAACTAGATGGGTGTACTTGCAGGTGATGATGAAAGATGCGAGTTGTTATAAAATAAAATGATATCACATATGGCGCGTGTTATTGGTGGAAGGCAATCTTTCGATTTAGTGAGGCGACGTACGCTAGGGGGAGCATGTAATAAAATCGAGTGGGCAAAATGTACGGAGGGTTCACGGTTTACCAGGTTTACCTGCGGAGCTTCACCCACTCATCATCATTCACTTCGTGGATATAACGGCACTTTTTTATACCCAAAACACTTTGTTACTTGCATTACTTGCGTACACATGCGTCTATTTACGTATATCGATATCTAGTCAAAGTAGCCTGGATACTTTCGTAAACAGCCCCTTAACTTGTAGCAGATCAAGATTAATACTGGAGCTTAAAATGGCGCTAACAATATGACTGCCTAATTACTGAATATACCAACAGCGCAAGTGAGAATTACAGCGTAACTACGGAAGCACAGCGTATCTCCGTAGTGTAATTAAGTTGCGCTGTTGTTATATTCAGTTATGTCCTACCAACTTACCCAAGTTTGCACGCTTCATGCCTAATTACGACAAGAATTACCGATAATTCTGCCGCGTACGCCACAAAACTTCTCTCTGCAAAGAAGTGAGAAACAAACTCGTATACCGTGTACCAACGTATACGGGCATGCATCACTGATGATTGAGAGTTTATATATCAAGGAGTGCCGAGAAAAAATTTTCGCGGTATAAATACGAGAGCGTTAAGAAAAAACCTCATGTCGACTGTGCTGGCTCGGCATATGCAACGAATAAGCGGCCGGGTCCAAGTATAAAAATCCAACCCGGGTATGCGGCGTGGCACTCACGTTTTTTGCCACAAAGCAACGCCATTTCTTTAAACTCCTTTGGAAAAAGACTCTTTGCAGGTGTATTATCGGTGAAACTTCAACTGTTGTTACAGTGCTGGCTATCTAATTTTATTTAAAAAAACACATCTACTGCTACGATACAGGTGTGACGCCGTATTATCGTCTCTTGTATGTTTAGTGCCGTCCACTAAAATTTGTCTACGTGGCAATTGATAGGGCTACCATTGGCCACATTTTATTCTATACTATATATATATAGTACTTGTATATATAGGGCTTGTATTGCTGTTGTCAACGTTACGCAACCGTAAACAACTGGTTATATAAGACGTATGTGACCGTTCAACTTATCTCTCAGCGTATAATATTTGCACAAGTTTTTAAAAGAGTACTGACAACAAATATCTTGGTTATCAGTTTTTGTGTCAAATGGTAGACCAAGGCAACAAGACCTTAGTAAATATACCAGTTGGCGTGAGTGCGCCGCGAAAAATCAAAACACCGTTTTTTAAGCTAGTTTCAGTTTCTACTGTGTCCTGACGTCACGACGTGGTGTGAGCAGCGCTCCCAAGAGTTGGTGTGTGCAAGCACAAGTTATCCTGACGTATCCCCGAACGCCCGTGGCTCGGTTATCGTCTGCTGCGCGCCGCACGTGTAGCATCGAGAAAGGTGAACACAAGTACGGGCGCCGCGTACAACGCAGCCAGTAATCGATACGAACCTTGGGATCTCTTCGGCAACGCTTGTTGCTCGGGGCCTCCATGTCGTGCCGTTCCACGTTGCGCCACGTGGTTGTGGCAAAGACCCCCGTTGGAGCACACACTTCGGGATCACCAACATGCTTCAAGTTGTTGCCCCTGCATTCCCTTTTAGGACAGCCTGCGATAGCATCGTGACGCACTGTTGCGGCAGGGTGACACGTTAGCATGGCATCACTTGTGAGGCGCAGATTCATTGTTCACCAACCGAAATTGGCCACCAACTGCATGCTGTACGTGTACGCGTCTGCAATGAAGTGGAGTGAACAGAGCAGCAAACTCCGCTTGGTCGGCGTCCAGTCTCCGCCTCGGCCGTAGCGCACAAAGTCGACCGATGCTTGTCTCAGCGCCTGATCGGACGAGAATCGGTGGAACTTGCACCTATCCCTCGTTTCAATAGCGCAAGACTTCACACGGCACAATATTCGTGCCATGGTGACAGATTCAGATGAAATCACTCCCTTTCCCTATAAGCATTGTATATTCTGTACTTATGGGGACGCACAATAATCTAGATTCCGCTCGCTCGCCTCACAGGTTCGCTGGAATAGCGACCACATTTCGCAAATAGACGACCGAGAAGGCGACGCGCAGCAACGCAGCCAGGCTGCTATTTGTTCTTTTTTTTTTTTTGGTGCCTGACGTCATCCCAACTTGCCAGGCTGCTGCGTAAAGTCACCGAAATCAGTACTCTAGCTGACGTCAAGCTAGTGTTGATGTCAATAGAATCGCCAAAAAAATTCACTTTAACATCAAAATAAAATATCTTATCCGCATTTGCTGAGCTTTACACTTGCTCAGAGTGATCTCTCTATACAGGATATATTTATTTCAGAACTAACTGGCCTTCGAAAAAAGGTGTCAGTATTCCTCTACCGCCAGTTCGTAACATTTCGTTCCAGAAGTAAAACATACACCTTCTCCCGCTAAAGGGAACGATGTGTGATTACGATGCAGCGGGTAGATGGTTCACTTGAGTGTGATATGTTGCACTTTGTTAAGAGCTTGCGCTGGCATTCACGCTCACACTGGCGGCGTCGACGCTGGCGCTCATTCGGAGCGGCGCAGGACAGAATGAGGCGCACCCGTTTCGTTATTTTATGCCGCAGAACTACCGTGGTGGCCCCAGCGGAGTATACAGCTCTTGCATGACCTGCCCTACACGACGCCCCGTAGAGTGGCATGATTCCTTGAGGAGAGAGGGTGGAACATATGCGAGAAGAGAGAGAGGGAAAGGACGCGGATGTGCTGTGGGGGTTTGGACGCCATGGTAGGGGAGAGGGCGGGAATAAAATATGAGATAGAGGGGGAAAGCACACACGCGCCGTGCTGGGTGGACGCCGCGGGAAGGCGTGAAGGAGCGACGGACACAACCCCGCCGTAAGCTGCTTTGCATCTAAATATCACAACAGTCACCTTCCTTCAGCATGCTTCACAAAACATTGATTCGCAAGTACTTCGGTTTGCCTTATTTTTCACTCCAGGACAACGACACACGCAAGAAAAACAAGTCCTGCTTGCAAACTATCATTTCGTTCTAAACTACACCAGCGGCAGAATTTCTCCTGATGCATTGCGGATTATTAGTCATGAAAAATTCCCGAGGTAGACAAATACGTGCACATCCTTTGGTTCTCTGCCCAAACACCACTACGTAACTCGGAGGACAGTTCGAATGAAATGGCGCACAACGTGGCTCAAGGTCTTACGTTCCGAGTCACGTCAGACGAAGAGGCCACCCAAACGGACTTTTCTGCGCTGGTGTGGGAATGGGACGATCGGCTGACTAAATTTCATGACATAACTCAACTATCGACTGCGAAGGCGGGAGTACCCTCCACCTCACCCCAAGCTAAATCGGGCCCAGTCCGTTCAGTGCCGGCAGCAACAAACACGCACATACACGAACCCTGTCATCATGCACCACATATATGCCGACTTCTGTAGTTCTAATCGTATGCCAGTACTGAACCACCAGAGCTACTCTTGACCATATACTATAGGAATAGTCCAGCATTAGTCTCGTCTAGTCCAGCACTTGGTCTCTCCGTTGGCCCCTAGGTGGGAGCCCATCCCAGATATCTGCCGGAAATTATTAAGTCTACATCTCTCTCTCTTCTAAATCTCTAGAAGCATAACTCGTGCTTGCACTCCTTTGCATGCACTGAAAATGTTCATTGCCGAATCTTAAGCAGTTAAGGTGTAAGCAGCCGCGCGCGAAGACTTCGGTTACAACGAAGTCTTCCGATAGATGATTTTGACAACTTCCACCCACTCTGGTAGAATTGATAAATAACGCTTTTCACTATAACTGTGTCATTCTTTTCTTCACACAGAGACGTCTGCAGTTGTGTCATTTTCTTAAGAATTATTGTTTGAATGATAAGCTCCAAAATCATCATACGATTATGAGAGACGCTGAAGTGCAGTGCTTCGGAAATTTGGACCACTAAGGGTTCTCTAACGAGCATAGAAACCAGAGCACACGGCCCTACAGCATTTTCAGCTTCATCGAAAATAATGCCGCCGCAGCCGGGATTTTATCCCGTGACCTGTGGGTCAGCAGCCGAGTACCTTAGCCACTAGACCACCACGGCGGGGCCCTTAAGAATTATTGTCCCTAAATGGTAACCCTGGGAGTGAGGAGACAAGATACAGCGGCCTCTTTCTTGAAAAGCAACACGTGAACGCTTGAGAGACAGCCTCCCAGCACGCATGCAGAACGACGCAGTATCGCAATGTGAAAAAAAATGAAGCGTAAACTGGTGTCATCCTGTCTGTTCGTTGCACCCCTGTTTGCAGCTCTCCTTTGTTATGTCACTGTATGTCGTTGTGGCAGACACTTATCTTCAGCGAAAGCAGTTATTGTTTACCGGAACGTCGGAACAAATGATAGACATCAAGAAGAAAACGTGAAAGGACATATTCATGGAGGGTAGGCAGAAGAAGAGACAAGACTACTTCTTTCCTAAACGAATAATTACTTCACTAATGTGATTATTACCCTTCTTTCTTAGACGACTAATACGCTAAGTGGAAGATGGCATGCTTCAAAACTAAATTCAATAAAAATTATAAATATGCGAATAATTACCAGTAACATTTAGCAGAAACACTCCGCAGTGGTACTTTTCATCGAAATACTTTAAATGCCTCGGTGCAAAAGGAAATGGTCCTGTGAGAAGACAAAAAAAAACAGTCATATAATTTTTGCGATATGCCATCTATGACCTAAACATTTCTCAATTTGGCAGAACGGCACAAACTACTGATTAAATATTAGGAAAAACAAAAAACGCTTACAAAGCTATTCTGGTACATTCAACATGCTATAAGTAATTTGGAGTTAGGTTTAAAATTACATAAGTTTTGTACCTTAGGTGAAACATATCGAAGCAGTTTCTTTACAATGAATGAAGCTTGCGTCTGCTGTTTTAAATGAGAAGCATTCCTAGGGAACTTCAGCGACTTTGAGCGTATTTATCTATCTATCTATTTATCTATCTATCTATCTATCTTTCTATTTATCTATCTATCTAGCCGCCTACGACTTTTAGCTTTCCTGGCCATTTCGAAAATGGTATCGATACCAAACTCGGTATGGGATAATATGACTATGAAGAACATAGTTAACAAGCCATAGCATGAAAATCAAGACATGTGTGTCATGAACGTCATTATTTACATTTCATGGTCCTGCAGCTCTTGCGGTGGTTTCGTTTACATGACATGTTGCAAAACTGTTATGGTATGGCATGATTGCACAACGAACACGACCGACAGACCCTAACATGAAAATCATGACAAGCAGGTCATGTAACAACATGGCCACATGCCACGCTCATGATGTGCTCGCGGCCGTTTCGCTAGCGTCACATACACCAAATTTGGTATTGCGGCACGTAAACGGATGAGGAAGGTATGATACTGGTGCAAACATGACAAACATGAGATGCGCATTATGTAACAACATGAATATATACCTGCCACTCATGATGCACTGGCGGCCGTTTTGCTTGCTTCACATGTACCAAACTCGGCATTACGCGACGTGAACAGACAACATGGGTAAATGACACATACAAGCATGATGATCACGGCATACGTGTCATGTAACAACATGACTACATGCCACACTAATGATGCGCTCGCGGCTGTTCCGCTAGCTTCACATATGCCAAATTTGGTATTACGTCGCTTCAATGGATGACTAAGGTATGTGACTGGTGCAAACGTGATAATCAAGAGATGCTTGCATGTAAGAACACGACTACATGCCACAGCTCAAGGCACCTATACATTTCGACGTGACGCGGCGCTCGTGCTCGCCGGTGTTCATTTCGTCACTTCAAGGCGTTGCCACGCCAGGCGCCGGTCCTGCTATATACCCGCAGGCGCGCGCCGCGCAGCGTTGCTTCGACGAATGCGCGTTTCAGCGCGTACGGCATCCCTCCGTCACAAAAATAGGGAGACGCAGTGTTGTCTGGGTAACGAATCGACGTGAAATGCAGCATGTCGGATTTCGCGCCGGTTGCCGTCGGGCCGCGCCGACGGACACGGGTGACGCCTGGCGTCAGACTCTAGGGTGCTTGCGTTCTGCTAACGTAGCGTCGTTGTGTCCAAAGTGCGCGCGCGTCAACGCTACATTGGAGTATATTGGGCCCTTCATGATGCGCTCGCGCGCGTTTGGCTAGCTCCACATATACCAAATTTGTTGTTACGTGACGTCAATGGATCACGAGATATATGACTGGTGCAAACATGATAATCGTGACACGCGTGTCATGTAAGAACATGACAACATACCACGTTCATAGCGTGTTCGCGGCCGTTTCGCTAACTCCACATATATATACTAAATTTGGTATCACGTGACGTGAAAGGATGACGAAGGTAAACTACACATCCAAACGTGATGTTTTTGACACGGAAGTCATGTACGGCATTATTTACCTCCACCTAGTAACGTTGTGCTGATTTTAAAGTGACACAATACCATATCTCATTCGTGCTTCGCATATCATCGGTTCCCATAGCACGTGGGATCTACCTTTTATTTAATTTAATTTTCGTATAAATCAAAGACTGTTCAATTTTATCTGAAAGGACAGTCTCAGCAGTCTGAGCACTATGCTTATAGCTTCTGAATGTCTTAAGGCACTGTGGAGCAGTATGATGGTATTTTATTATAAAAAACCTAGATAGTGTTACAGATAGTCATGCTGTGCACATCTGCGATTTGATAAATATAATAGTACCTACTGCACAGTCTTATAGAAATGATAACTGGTGTTGACAAGCCTGCATAATTTTATCGCACCATGAACAAAAAGTTTGCATCATATTCTTAATAAAATGAAAAACGGTGACAAGCTCTTATGTTTTTTTTCATCACAATGTTGGCAGAATATTAGCCATTGTCACCGAAAACGAAATAAAAACGAGATGTTTAACGGTATATGCCCATTCCGGAGTAGTACATGTGCCATATAACAATAATGTTAACACTACAACTCTACTTCGCATGCTTGTGATCCAGTTCAAGGAAGACGGAATTCATATTTCTTGAATTGCAAGATAAAAAAAAAGAATAATTATGCCTCGTGTTTGGCTTTATTACTTACCGTCCCACAATCTGTATCTCTTCTTTTTATGAGAGACATGCTCCCCAAATTACAACAAAAGTCATGGGAAGAAATCTTGTGGCACTCCACGCTAGTAAACAGCTGCTAGCTGACGCCGGACTATGCACTGCACGAGCAGTGGGCAGGCTCGTTCCCCTATTGATATGAAGACGCAAGGACTACATACACATTCTCTTATAAATTTAGCCCGTGTGCGTGATTGTAACATACGCAGAGAGCCCCCTCCAGCCCTACTCGGTCCCTGTGGTTGGCCCGTTAGGTTCCGCCGAATCCGTCGCCAGATCTGGCCTTCGACGCACCTCTGGCGTCAGGATACGGCGTCGTCCACGTGCCCTCGCTTCCACTCTCCATGCAGTCATACCAGCAGCCGCGTCCGCCAGCGTAATCTGCAACATGAATGGGACCAGGGAGGATTAAAGAAAAATCACTTGGATGGGACCTGCGAACCGATGGTGCACTTCAGACAACCACCCCACCTGCTTTGCCTGCGGTTGCTTCGTTCACGTCACACGCTATCGCAATCGCGTGCAGCTTCCTCCAGTCGCATCCAACCTTCCCAGCCAATCGAGCCGCCCTTTTCATGAGCGACCACCGCTTAAGTCACTGACGTACCTTTCCACACCGTCTACACGCCGTTCACCGTCTCCAAGACGTCACTCGCAGGGCGACCACGAAAGCTAGTCGTCGCAATGCACGAGGCAAGGGTTGCGACGCCGCCAAACGGCGAAAGCCCTCATAAAAGCTCATCGAACGTGACAGACGTATTTGTGGATAGTGTTTACGCATGTGCCTTTCGATACTCGAGTGGCAGTATCAGTTATTGAATCAAAACTTCGCCGATTACTGCGCAAAGGGACGGCGCTACATTCCGGGCTCTCCTTCCATATAGGCAGCGCGCAAAGTGTTTACTCTATACGGCGACGTGCATAGACCGCCTTATGATTCAAGACACGATGCATGCCGTCTAATTGATCACAATGCCTGCGTGCTCTCCTGACGTCCTCAAGATGAGATTTTTTCTCCCGTCACGACGCCATCATTCAATGCGCACCAGCTAAAATGGAGCTCTCACCGTTTTCTGATTTGATGATGGCCGACAGATAATCTGCTGCAAGCGAAGTACTCGCCAAACATGACGCCAAAGTGCTTACACACTTGTCAACTGTTGTGGCGGTGTACTGCACCAGTTTTTTCGACAACGCTGCACTCATCTCACCATCTCTGTTTTGCCGTGTAAAGGCTTGACAGTTCCTTTTGCGAAATCGGAAGCCACTCCCGACAGCACTTCTATTTTACAGTGAAAAGCTGATATGAGATAACAACACAGGTCGCATGCAGCGCCATGGCTGTTCGCCACCACCACCGCCGGTGCCCATTACTACTAGCGCACGTGATAAGAGGATAAAAAAACTCGTTAAATAAAAAAGGCCAGGCCTGCGTGGAACGCGCAGACTGCCACAGTGTGAGTTAGAAGAGTGATATTTCGGAGCCTATCTATAAACACTATTTGCGATGCTCCAAGCAAAATGCTGAATACCCACTACACCATAAATAATGATAAATTTTGTGTAATAGGTCAGCATTCACCATGCTACGCTTCGTCATTATTTCGCGAGGTGAGGCATAATTGTCATGAAAATTATTATAGGTATACCATGAATGTCATGGTTTACATTTCATTGCCTTGATGCCCTTGTGGTGGTTTTTTTTTTCACATGATGTATTGTAAAACAGGCATAGTATCACCTCTATAAGTGCATTATTTATCTGAACAAGACACTGTCCGACTCATGTCTTATCCTTTAGAGTGGGTTGCGCCAAGATATTGAGAAACGAACCAACCAACCTACTGCACAAAAGTTACCAATAATTATTGCGGAGTGGGCTTACAGCAAATATGCCTTTAGCAGTTATCGAAAGAGTCTTAGCAAATGCTTTGAAAGGCCACTCCTCCAGCTTTCCGTGTGACTGTGCTGCACTTTCCACGCAGGCTTGTCGTTTTTTTATGAATTCACTTCTGGACTGTGTTATGTTGGTGGGAAAGGAATGTCTCGGCAGCGTGCAGCCCATCGAAAACGGTAACGTTATGAATGAAGGCTATGACATGACCTGCCCAAGTTTCAATACACTCAGTGCTGTTTCTACACCTGCATCATCATTAGCTGATGTATTTAGTTGTTCTATTCCTTGCAATCCTACACCTGTCCAGCGTTCCCAGCTTCTGCGTCTGTCGGAAGGCCTTTGCTCTTCCTTCAACGTCACTCAACATTCCCTCAGCCGCACATACCTCATCACGTATCGCATCAACACAGGACGCCCAACCACCACTGCTGCAATGTTTGTATTGCTTACTCCCACAGAACGCCGTGTAATGAACGAGCAAGCCAACGCCATCCTTCTCCACGATGTTTAAACCTCTACCATCTCCTGGGTGTCTCCGGAAACTCTCGTTGCGAAAGAGAACGGTTCTGTGCGGTCCTGCATAGACTATCGACGCCTCAACAAAAGTCCAGGCAAGGATGTCTACTCTCTACCGCGAATATACTATGCGATAAATAGCCTGCAAGGAGCAGAATTTTTATTCATTTCTTGGTTCGCGTTGAGGGTACTGGCAAGTACCTATTGCTAAAAACACTCCACCCAAGACCACCTTTGTCACGCCTGAAAGCTTGGACGAATTCAACGTCATGCCATTTGGACTGTGCAATGCGCCCCTCTCCGTTGAGCACATGATGAATAACATTCTGCACACCCTCAAATGACACACGTGCCTGTGCTACCTCGATGATGTCGTCGTTTTCAGCTCCACACTTCACGCATCTTCAACACATGCAGCATTTGTTGACGCATTTGAGTGACGCCAGTCTGCAACTGCACAGATTCATATGACTGTGTTCCTTCTTTTTTGTTTTATTAGAAACTGCGCGACTATCATATCGTCGTTGACGGAGCTCTTGGGAAGTAACCGGCCTTTCCATTTGTGGTTGTCAAAGTGTGACGACACTTTCTCAATGCTCCGTTGTTTCCTGATGTCGCCTGCTATGCTACGCCATTGCAGTCCTATAGAGTCCCTACAGAGGTACAGTACTCACGGATTGAATCAGGACGCTCGTAGTGCGTGGCCGCTGGTGCATGTGCCACCACTCGTGGGTGCTCGCGGAACCAGGGCGTTGCACTGTGGTATGGAGTGAGGGCGAGAACAGCTACGGAGCATGCGTACTTCATTCGGTCGCTAAATAGTCGGCTAGTAGAACACCATGTGCACCCTGCCAGCATGACACTGCAAGGCTCGCGCTCTTTTGCATCTATGCAGCGCTAATTCAGAGTATGGTGTGAACCATTTATATTGAGGCACAAACGCACGACGCTCTCAATCGGCGCCCTTCGACGATGAGGCACGTAGGCTGCGCAAGTAAAAAAATAGATACCGCTAGAATATCACGCCTTAGACGCGCTCGCAGACAATAATGGCTGCAAAAAAGCATATAAAGTTTGTGAAGCTTTATGTCACGACCAAAAAGAAAAGCAGCAGCCACGGGCCTGTTTCTGCGCACCATCAAAACAATGACTTGGTATTTTGTTGTTTCGTCCCGAGCAGCTTATAGTTCATGCAGCTATTCTGCTTGGCAAGCATTTGTAGAGCTGTCGGCTACGGAAGAAAGAGCGAGCTTCTGCTTTTTTATTCAACAATACGCTACAGTTGGCACTAATGACACTAATACGTGATAATATTTCAATGTTTCATGAACGCAAGCCTCGCACTCATTTTCTTTCTTGTCGAGGTAGACACCAGAAGTAAACCTTCCATGATTTTATGCACATGTTTATCATGTCTACGAACGCACGCAAGGCGCAATCTCTAACTGACTCCTGTGTTTTACTTGCACAGCGTGCGTACCACTTCGTCTAAGCAAGCAGAACGAGAGGGTTGTCTGCTGGCGTGGCAATAACAGTGATGCGCAGTGGGGAGCTAGTTCAGTCGACATGCGAATGTGCGTGAGCCTTGCACACACGGTGAACTACAGGCTGACAATTTGGTGACTGAAAGGAGTAATCCTGCTCCGTAGTTGTTCTCCCCCTCGCTCTATTCCTCAGTGCAACATATTGGTTCCACACGCACCCAAAAACTGGTGGCACATGTATCGTCGGCCACACGCTCCGAGAGTCCTGCCTAAATCCGTGAGTACTGTAAATATGAACGCCAGCGGTGTTGGCCTCGGCACTGTTCTTTCGAAACAAAAAACCAGTATTCCCGGAATATTACGTGGCGCATGCAAGCCGTCCACTCACAAAAGCCTAGACCAGTTACTCTATCGCGAAGAAAGAACGCCTGGCCATCATCTGGGCCCTTACAAGTTTTCGACCTTATTTGCATGCTCACCAGTTTTATGTCGTCATTGACCATTACGCACTCCGCTGGCTGTCGTCATTGAAAGATCCCTCATGTGGTTTTATCTATTGGGACTTCACCTGCAATACTACGAAATCGGCATGCTGTACCAGGGACGCGAGCATGCTGACGCTGATGCCCTGCCACCCTTCCTATTGGCTGACGACAATGTCCCCCCACCCCACCTAGTGTCTCAGCTTGCCATTTCTTCCATCGACATTATTACCATCGCTACTGAAGAGTGCAAGAATCAACTGATCACCTCGCTGATATGCTTTCTGGCTGACTCATTCATCGGTGGAACCACCCAAACGTGCATTGCGTCATCCAGCCGACCAATTCGCCGTTTCACCAACACAATTAGAACTGTAATGGCCGCCAGTGGTAATGTCACATCCCGCAGTCTACGCCCTGACATATGAGAGTCATTGCACTCTGATTCACAGTGTGCGCAGTAGGGGGTATTGAAGTCTTGCCGCAGCATTCTCCAACGGTGCTTTTGGTGCCGAACGTACCACTACGTGCAAAAACTCGTTCGCTCATGCATAGAGTGTCAGAGCCACAAAACTTCAACGCACCTGTCAGCGGCAGGTCTGCAACATTTACATTGCTGTAACGGGCCGTTTTTGCGCGTTGGAATTGATTTTGAATGAGCCACTTCCCCTCACACCAGCTGGTAACCACTGCACTATCGTTGCTGTAAACCACCTCATGCGATACGCCGAGACCGACACCCTCCCCGCTGCTACAGCGCGCGACGCTCCAACGATTCATGCTGTGTCACGATACACCCCAGGAAATACTGATTGATTGAATGATTTGTGGGGTTTAACGTCCCAAAACCACCATATGATTATGAGAGACGCCGTAGTGGAGGGCTCCGGAAATTTCGACCACCTGGGGTTCTTTAACGTGCACCCAAATCTGAGTACACGGGCCTACAACATTTCCGCCTCCATCGGAAATGCAGCCACCACAGCCGGTCCAGGAAATACTGAGTCTTCCTGTCCGAAGCAGTTGAAGCCATTCTCAATAAGTGCAATATTGTTCACCGTAAAACTGCTGCTTACCACCCAGCGTGTCTTAGTACTCGGCGCCGTCACCACCGGTCACAAAAATTGGGATGCCATTCTGCCATTCGTCACCTACGCCGCGCGCATGCAAGACGTCCACTCAGAAACGCCGTGAACAATTACTCCATCGCGAAGAAAGAATGCCTGGCAATCATCTGGGACAGCGTATCGAGTGTATCCATAATGCTTCCACGTGTCGGCTCAGGGCCTTCCGGCGGATCAAGGCCTTCCAGAGTGAAGGAAGCGCAACAGTTTACCGAATGCACGAAAGTTCGTGGCCGAGCTACGTAACTGCTGCATTTTTCTCGTGTTGCTGCACCGCCCTCAAAATAGGCCAGTCTGCAGGATACTACGTGGCGCTTACGTCACATCCTGGCATCAGACAAAACTACGCCTGGCCACTTTGACGAATATTTGGCAGCTGGGGCCGGCGTACCGAGCGGATCCATTTTGCTTCCACTTGTCTGTTCAAGGCCTTCCGGCGGATCAGGGTCTTCCGGAGCAGAGCAAGTGCGATAGTTTGCTTGAAAGTTCGTGGCCAAGCTACGTAACCGCTATGTTTTCCCCGTGTTGCTGCACCATCCCGGAAAAAGGCCAGTCTGCAGGATACTACGTGGCATTTACGTCACACCCTGGTACCGATTAAAACAAAGCCGGGCCACTTTGACGGACATTTGGTAGCTGGGGCAGGGTACTGAGCGGACCCAAAACGCTTCCATTTGTCTGTTAAGGGCCTTCCGGCGGATCAGGGCCTTCTGGAGCGGAGCAAGAATGACAGTTTGCTTGAATGTTCGTGGCCAAGCTACGTAACCGCTGCATTTTTCCTGTGTTGATGCACCGCCCTGTAAAAACGAAAGTCTACAGGATACTACGTGCCGTTTACGTTACACCCTGGTATCGGATAAAACAACGCCAGGCCACTTTGTTGGTCATTTGGCAGCTAGGGCAGCGTACCGAGTGGATCTCCCATAACGCTTCCGATTGTCTGTTCAGGGCCTTCCGGCGGATCAGGGCCTTCTGGAGCGTAGCAAGCGAGACAGTTCGCTTGAGAATTCATGACCAAGCTACGTAACCGCTGCATTTTTCCTTTGTTGCTGCAACGCCTTGGAAAAAGGCTTGTCTGCAGGATACTACGTGGCGTTTACGTCACTCACGGGTATCGATAAAACAACATCAGGGCCACTTTGATGATCATTTGGCAGCTAGGGCAGCATACTGAGTGAAGCCATAACGGTTCTACTTCTCTGTTCAGGTTAGAACTTTTCTAGACTTTTGTGCGCTCCTTTGATTTGTGTTTTGCTGGCTCTGCTGCCAGTGCAACTGCTTTGTTTTATTTACCAACATTGACGATGTAGGAAGAACTTGATGCCTAGAAGCATGACTGTCGGAAAGTAATAAGGGAGATGAAAGACACTATGGAATTCGTTAACAGGAGTTAGAATTTCCTGAAAAATGAATGCACTGAACTAAGAAAGGAAAAATTCCTCTCTCAGCGAAACGCAAGAAGCTCTATTGCAAGAAGTTGAGACATTGAAAAAGAAAACCCATGAAAATGCATTGAGCATCACAGCACAGGAACAATACTCGAGAAATAAAGTTTTGCAGTTAAAAAAATTCCGAAGGCAGAAATGAGAGCCTTGACGTCATACTTGCGAAAGTGTGCGATGTGATTGGTGAACCGTTAGGAAAAGACGATAAAGAAATATGCCACCGCTTGCCTACGTGGAGTGCTGACTCTGACCCTAGCATTTTAGTTGTTTTTCACAAACGCGCTAAGTGAGATTCTATAGTCGAAAGGCAATAAAAAGTAGGTTCACTACATCGGACATCGGCTACAAAAAGAAACAACCTGTGTGTATTAACGAACACCTTTGCCCGCGTATAGAGAAGCTGCTCGGTATGACCATAGCAAAAAATTGGGAGCTGAACTGGCACTTTGCGTGGGCTAAGGGTGGAAATGTTTGCGCGCGGCCAACGGCAACGTCGCGCCATGTGCGCATTGCATGTGAATCTGGCCCAGAAAATATGTCCGATCAAACATGTACTAGCTAATCGCACTCTTGTGAGGGCCACTTCCTGAGTTCTATTTTGTTTTTAGTGATAAGTATGCCTTATAAACAGGATGTTGCAACTCATGGCGACTATCTGAACTTGTTAGATTGCAATGCGCACTCCGTGAGGAATAAATACGATGAGTTGACTTTGTTTTTGATGCATTTAGTTTTAATCTAGATGTATTGATGCTATCAGAAACTTGTTATAAATATAATGACGACGTTTTTTTTCGTTCCCGCATATCAAACTTTCTTCTTATACAGGCCAACACGTCGTAGTGAAGGCGTGCTACAGCTGGTGTCGAGTGAACTGTTATTCACGTTGCTACCGGAATTTTCTCTTATAACGCCTGATTATGAAGTTTTAAACGTTCAATTTAAAACATATGTTTCTGTTGTTTTGTATCGCCCACCAAATAGGAAATACCGACACATGCATTCTTTTGCTTGAAAGGCTGCTTAATTTTATCTGCATACACGACTTATACAACGCGATAGGTGGTGACATTAACATTAACCTATTCCTAAATATCAAGTGTGCGTGTGATCTGCAACCTATTCTTCAGTAATATCATCATAGAAATTTGATAAGAACACCTACGCGCCTTAGCAACACTATCGTTCCTCGTAACTCTAATACTTTTGTTGTCCAAGAAATAAGCTTTAAAACGCTAAGCATGTTCCATAATGAACTCGGACACGTAGACTGGACAACCATGTTACAGTGTACCGACACTGGTAGAGCACATAGCACATTTCTACACATTTCAAAAGGTGTTTATAAGAAGTGTCTCAAGTTTGAAACTTTGCAAAAATGCGTGAGCAATCGTGAACCATGACCTAATAAGGAGTGCGCAGTTATGATAAGTGAAAAGAACTTGCTGTATCATTACTTTGTCAAAACAAAGAACCCAAGTAAGTTTACGGCATTCAAGAAGTATCGCGACCAGGTAAGTAAGTTCTAAAGACATACTAAGAAAGTTTACAATGAAAACCTTTTCAGTCAAATAAGCACTCGAAGCGCCTTACTTTAGCGCAAAATTAGGCAGTTATTAAACTGCAACATCACCAGAATAATGAGCTTCGCCTACTACATAATCACAGGACCCTAAAGGGCAGAGAACTTGCAGATAAGTTTAACGATTACTTTACAAGTTTAGAAAAAAAGCGTTTTTAATATTGCCGCAACAAAATTTCTAGGTCCACGTAATGCTCATACGGCTTTTTTCCGCCCACAGCTCAAGGCGAAGTCTTTCAAACTTTTATGTCCCTAATAGACAGCAAGCCACGTGACATAAATGGGTCACAGATAAGACCGATAAAGTCTGTGGCTGACATGTTATCACCTGCACTCACTCACAATTTTAACCTTTCAATATATACTGGAATCTTTCCTGACAAATGCAATGTGCTAAAATTAGCGTCATTTTCAAATCTGGTGATAAAAATGTATTCTCGTATTGTCGGCCAGTGTCCATTCTTCCTGTTATATCAAAGGGTTAGAAAAAATAGTTTCCAAAAAAATTACGGCATTCTGTGATAACACTACATCATAATGGCACAATAATACGGTTTTCGTGAAGGAATGTCAACAGAGCTAGCTCTACTAAAAGAGAAGGAGTTAATATTGAAGAGTTCTGAAAGTAAACGATATCTGTTGGGTATCTTTGTTGACTACAGTGAAACTGAACCTTCTGCTCGCCAGACCTTACAACTACTCTAAGGCCTTCGACCGTCTGAATCACCGCACTTTATTTACAAAACGAGAGTATTACGGATTTCATGGCACTCCTCTTACGTTAATAATTTTGTGTCTAAAGCACAGAAAGCAATGCGTTGCCATCATGTCGGAACATTCTGCAGTGAAAGAAATAACTCGAGGAGTACTGCAAGGTAGCATACTGAGGCCTATTCTATTCAAGATTTGTATTAATGACATAACAAACGTTTATAACGACGCTAACTTCATTGTTTATGCAGATTTCACTAGCATTTTTGTGAGGTCAAAGGACTATAAACACTCTCTCGATCATCACTAATACTGCACTAAAGCACTTGGCAAAATTGAGCTCCGTTAACTCACTAAAGCTGAATACATCAAAAACAAAGGCTGTCCTTTTCACTCTGCCACAATGGCATGATTTTAAAAGTTTCAGACTAGAGCTTGGGTCTAATCGCATAGAACTTGCATCAAACGTCAAAACCTCGGGAGTTGTTAATAATCATCTTACTTGGAATTATCACGTTAATTATATTGCCACACATTTAGCGAAAGCCTGCGGGATGTTCTGTAGACTGCGCTATACTTTACCGTGTAGCGTTAAACTCATGATCTATATTAGCCTATTGTACTCGCATTTAACCTAATGTCACTTAGTTTCGGGGCGACACTACAAAAGTCAATTTACATAGGTTGAGCGTGCTTCAGAAAAAAGCAGTTCGCCACATAGCAAATGCTCAGTATGACGCCCATACTGGAGAGCTATTTTTGACCCTTACAATCTGCCCACTTGAGAATTTCTATAATTTCACCCTCACTCTAAACTGCCAAAAATACTTGCCAAGTAACAACCATAGTTTCTTGTCGTTATGCAATTTGGCCTATACCCATAGCTATTTCATACAGCATAGGGGGAAGAGACAAATGGCTGATACCTTTTTCGCGCAGGAAATATGAATGAGCAGCCTGTCATACCGTGTGTCATGGTTGCTCAATGAACTTGAAAGAAATGGAATTCTCTTAAAAAATTCTTCACGAAATGCAATCAAGCGGTATGTACTTCGAGCACTTCTCTTCAAGGCAGTAGTGCGCGTTATGTTATCACTATAAAACAGTTTGTCAGTCACATGTTCTGTTTCGTAAATTATCAGTTTTTTCGACATTGGACTTGTTCACATGCTTCTTCTGTTATCAGCATAGTTATGATGTGTATATATCAATGCCTAATAGTCCATACAGCGAATACAAATTTATCTCATTTGTGTGAAATAATCTGTGCACAATCATTATGTCTGCTTTCATGATGCACTATTTTATATTTTCTGTTTTGTGCTAACCAAACAGTGTACATCATAATTGTCATGTATTACCTTTGCTATACATCTTTACTTCTTTAACTGCTCCGCTACATATGAGTGCCAGAAAAAGTTTAGTGGAAATGGAGAACAAGAGATGTTTGTACACATGGTACGTTGTTTTCTTTGGCTGTCACGAATTGGGGCAAGAACCGTTGTCAAACTGCTATATAGCGGCTTTTTGTTCTTGTCCTGGTGTTCGTTATCTTGCTGTAACTATTGCCAAAATAACCTGATTGATTGATAATACCACCCCTCAGAGCACCTTTGGTTTTTCACCTTTCTTATTATAGGAAAGACACCCATCGCACACTATCGATGCGACACTTCCATACAAGCCGTATACATCCGAGTATGCGCCTGTTTTTGACACAGCTAGGCTTGCTAAAGAGTGCCGATGGTTTGCAAGACTTTTACTATACACTTTGACAAATATGTCAGAAAAGCATTTGCGCTGACACCAGCACTTTTGCCCCACGTTCATCCCTGGAGCGCTCGTCTGGCTCTTGATCGCTACCACTACAATGGCCTCTTTTCAAAACTAGTGCCCGAATACGAAGGCCCCCACCGAGTCGTCTAACGCACTTCCCCTGTGAGCTACCTAATTTAACATTTCGAACCATCTTCGGACAAGCACCGTAGAAGGCGCGATTCAGCAGCTGGCAAAAGAAGAACCAGATACTTTTTTGAGCTAGCGGAACATAAAGCGGAACTAGCAGGAAAGGCAACGTTTCCTAACTTACGGCGTAAGCAAAAAATAAGAGGCTCGTACAACCAAGGGAGAAGAGGTGCAACCATTAACATGTCTGCACAAAGTAAACCAGCAGAAATAACCACAGATCTAATAAGGGACCTAAATTTGTGCTAAATTCAAGGCTGTATGCTGCATAACACGTAGGAAGGATACGCACGGTCACCGACAAGATTTCGGAACAGGCGACATTGGCGGGAAGTATGGAAGACCGAAAGGTAACGCACGTGAAAACAAGCGCGTCGAGAAAAGAACGACTTGCTGGGATAAACAAAGCGGTGGCGTACATCACGCAGCACGACTTGAAGTTACTTCTGTCAGACAAGGCGGGAGTGTTCGTTATAACGAGCAACGCCATCTAGAATGAAAAATGAATCGAAGCACTTAAAAAACATTTCGTGCAAAACAAGCAGACGAACCTAAAGAACCTAAAAAACGTCGTTCCGAAGCGGGAGGCTTCTTCCATGAAATTAGATTCGCAAAACTAGCGAACAGCCTTTAAAAAGTGACAGAGACACCCTAAGGCTGTTTTTCGCAGTCAAGAGAAATAAATAAGAAAGCTCATTTAGGCTTATATAGGAAGACGCTCTACCTGGCAGAACACCTTGGCATGCTTCTTGCAGAAGTTCCCGAAAACTTTTCCCGTCGATGATTCTTTCCACATTCAAAACCCGGGCACTGTTGTAGGATTTCTCGAGAGAACGTCTTGTACAACTATTTTTTCTGTAGATGTAAAAGATTTCTACTATAGCATCCCGCAAAAGGGGCCCCTCCGAGCTGTCGAAGATTCTATCGGTGAGTTTAGAATCGTTAGATTTCCAAACCAATGCGGGATAAGTATAGCGAGCTTTATTAAACTTCCGTAGAACTACCTAGGCTCGTTGTGCGCAGATTGCAATAGCGAGGTATACAAGAAAATCGACGGCATATTTTTTAAAGGATAATGCTTGGCCTCCGTATCCTCAGACTTGTTCTTGTCGGTAGGGGACAGGGCACTACACGAGCAGTTTCAAGGATACAGCGTGGTCAAGTGCTTCAGATATGTAGACGACTACCTCGTATGCCTAGGCCAGCCACAAGACAAAATCAGTGCGACAACTATAGTCAAGATGTTTGAGGAGGCATACGAAGGTTTGCAATTCACGTACAAAGTCCCCACCGAAAGTGCTCTGCAATACACACACCTCAACACAAAACAGAAAAAGAGCCACATGTGTTACATGTACCGAACGAGAGTAAAAAGGCTATACTCCGCTTTGATTCTGCGCACACGAAACTAGTAAAGAGGGCCATTGCTTACGCGAGCATGACACAGTCAGTGAAAAAATTCTGCGGACACAGATGCGATGACTACACTGATTTGCAGATAGAGCACCTATGAGAAAGTGGCTACCCGAATGGCGTGAAACAAATATGAAACAAAAGAAAAGCAAAGAACCCAACAAGCCGGACAAAAGGTCTGTCATTTTTTTCCGACCTAACTTTTGCATGTGTCGGTTCGATTGGATGTGTGTGGCCTGACTCTTCCTATAACCTTCAAGCCTGCCAGTACGGCGATAGCGACGTTCTGCTCGCCTTCTAATAGCTCGTAGGCGCTCATAGACTGCATCTACACTAGAGTGGCCTGCTGGAACAGCTGTAAGCCTTGTCACACGGTAGTAGCTGCTTTTAATGCAGGATATAAATGTATCCAATTCATTGACTCCTATCAAGTCATGTCCAGTATGTTCATGAAATAGTTTTCAGTCAGTTAGCTTTGAAATCAATGTGGTCCTTTGCACTTGCATTCTTCGGTGTTGTCTAAGAACTGGGTAATGATCACTCCCTCGTGTTTCGAGGTCTGTACACCGGTTCATATCTCGTGCAATGTCAGGAGAGGCTATAGCCAAATCTAGACAGCTGGCATAATTATTACCTCTTAAAAACGTTACTGATCCATCATTCAGTACAACAAGACCACATCGATCAATTGCTTTTTCGAGTGTTCTCCCACGTGAATCGGTATGAGTACTGCCCCACGTGGTATTGTGCGCATTGGAATCTCCACAGATGAGGGTAGGTCCCTGGGCTTTACCCAATAAATGAACCAGAGATGATTCGGAGATGCGTGTCGATGGTTACAAATAAACACAAGTTACGGTGATGGTAAGTTTCTCGAATTGATTTTTGCACCCTACAAATTCTGGCACGTCCGAGTCCGACGAGTATAAAACAAAAGAGGGTATGTCGCACGGTACGCATAACAGTGACCTGCTTAAGCCTGGATTTCTTCTTGATGCATATGTGGCATAGTTAGAAATCCTACATTCAGGGCCAACGTTGGTTTCATTTAGACACAGAACGGGGAAGCTGTACTGAGCAACCAGCTTCCTAAAGTATGCGCTTTTGGACCCAAGGCCATTGGCATTCCACTGAAACACTGCTGTGTTGCGAAAACAGTTGTTCATTTGTAGAGCCATTTTGCTATACAACAATTTTTATTGTAGTGCTAGAGGCTCTAATGAAAGGACTGCGCTCACATCTGGTAGGTCATTGGTCTGTGGAAATACACGCAGGATTGCCTTCAAAGCAAGGAAGAGCATCGACATAACCATATCCACATCACTTGTTTTCGGTGCACGTTGCTGTTGTGCCTTTGGCTTTGGCGAGGTGAAAGGTGTAGACGCTCGGTTATCCTGAGTTGCTGGCGGTTTCGGTGTCCTGCTGTCGCTTGTCTGCCTTTGAATGCTTGGTGATCGTCCTCTACGGTTCGTTTTGGCTGTACTTTTGTTTTTCTGAGCTGAAGCACGCTTGGCTACCACCGCATACGACGGTGGTGATGTACTCGTTTGTGATTTTGAAGTCACAGAGAGTGGATGCACAGTTTCAGGATTCGGACAAGGCGATCCCTTTTTTGGAGCTCTTCCAAGCAATATTTCCTTGTCGGTTTAGTCGAGTAGGTGCCTGGTGTTTCGGACAACCAGCATATGACGCTCCTGGTCTCCATTGCAATTGGCACATTTGGGATGATTCCTAGATGTATATTCTTTGTAATCATGTGCTCCTGCGCATATTTTGCAGGGAAGTTGTCCATGGCATGATTTGGCAACATGGCCACATCGTTGACAGTTGTAACATCGTGTAGCGGGCTGTAGGTACTCTTCCACTGGATAACTTGTGAAGCCTAGGAGAATACGAGGCGGCAGTGGCTTGTCGGGGGAGAACTCACGAATTATAGTGTCGAGTAAATGCAGCTCTGCTGAACTATCTTCACGACGAAGCCATTTAGTGTGTTTCCTGACTGAGATTACACCGCTGTCTTTTAGATATTCAAGCAGTTGATCTTCACTGTATTACACTGGTACTTCTCAAATCTTTCCTAGGTTCCTCACATACGACTGCGGTATATACGGTGCCACTTCATGACCAGCAACATGTATTGCCTCAAGAAGTCTGGAGGATACAGTAACTGTAGAAACACTTACGGAGAAGTTGCCATCTCTGTTGATACGGAACGGCTTCACTTTCTCTTTAGCAGCAGATACTGCTTCACTGGCCAGTTTGTTCGGATTGTCTTTCCAGAACGAAGCTCTACGGTCTGTCAGCTTGAAAGTTACGGGTATCCTCGCTGGTCGGGCTTTCTTGTACGTGACTGTTGTGAAAGGCCCGTCTTCTGCTTCTACATCACAGTTCATTTCAGTAGAGTCGATGATCGTTGTATCGCTGTAATGCCCTTGATTATCAGTTCGCTGCCTTCTTTGGAGTAACACACTCATCGTTGGCGTTAGGTGTCGTCGAGGGTCCATCACAGTCCTCCTCGGGTCTGCAAACACGGGTTTATCTTGCTCTCCGACCCATTCATTTTTCGTCTTCATCTGATGGGCGCTGAGAAGAATGGCCGCCAGCAGTAGCCGAAGCTTTCGGACGTCGTGGCAGCCTAACATAAAGCTTCGGTGCCTTGGAGACGTGGTGCCTGGTGCACCGCGAAGGTGGTGGCCGAATCTTGGCAGTAAGATACAGAAGACGAGTAATAAAACTTACAAACTTGGCGAAAAAACAGCAGCGCTAGGAAACCCACGCCTACTGATTCTTCACTTTGTCTTTTAACGTTCCTGGCAATTGCTCTGATGTTTTATTGGATATAATAAACAAGCTCCTTCAACGCGTTTGTTCTACCACCCTTGTTTTTTAGTTGAAAGTCAACGGCAAAGATGTAGATGGGTCAGAAATTCCTGATGGATTTATTATTTTTTCGCTCACATGACTACAACCGGAAGTGCGCATGATGTTTGCGAGTACGTAAAAACCGAAATGTTCAGTCGTTTTACTTATCTCCTATCACCACCCATGAAGTTTCCCCAACAATAAAAAGTAGTACAAGTTGTGACGTCCATAGAGTTCATTCAGTTAATGTAGCTGTGAACTTATCGCTTCTATTTAGCACATATTTTTAATGTCTGCTTAACAAAGTTCGTTTTCCCTGTCAACATGCAAGTGGAAAAAGTGACTGTACATTATAAAAAAGGTCATCGAAATGATTCAAGTAATTGTAGGTGTGTTTAGATTTTGCCTGTGTTGTCAAAGGCCTATGAAAAACTTTTTCATACACGATGTTCAAGTTTATTGAAAAGCACAGTTCACCTACGCCTGCTGAGCATGAATTTAGAAAAAAAATCAGAGCTGGCACTCCTGGGGCAAAAGAGTTCATACTTCGAAAATTTGAAGAAAAGGCACTGGTAATAGTGTTTTTCTTGATTAGTCCAAGGTATATGATTTAGTTAACCATAAGATCCAGTCGGGGTTAAGAAATCGAATTTAGAAAAAATACAGAGAGAAGCCGCAGGGGTAATTTTATTGCGTTATTCTCAAAATGACTCCGTTTCTGAAATGATTCCGTTGCTTGAATTGCCTACGCTAGCTCAATGCCGGAAAGTTAGTCAACTTAAATTTGTTTGTCTATTGTTATCAAAAAGACACATCAATACTGAAACTAAACCTTGTCTTGTTTCCAGGCCCTCCAGCAATGTCAGATCATGCGATCAATTTGTGTTATCAGTTCCAAAACGCAATATAGATGCGTAGGCGTATTCCTTTTTTTTCACGAACGATAAAAGAGTGGAATCAGTTTCCAGTACCGGTACTGAATTCGTAGAGCGTAGAAAGCTTTAGAGAGTGCATTAAAATATGTCGGGGACATTGAGTGTTGCTATAGTATTGTACATTCATTGCCATGTTCCAAAATACATCGTGTATGTAGTTACTGCATATTGCCTACTATAACACCACCACAATATATGTATGTACGGATTTATAAACACCGTTTTTAAAATATTTTTTCGTTGTTTTGGATAGATATGTATTTTTTAACTTCTTTATTCATTACAAAACGTTGTACTTGTTTTTTGTTAAATGCGAAGAATTTCTTATCACATTTCCACGACTTTGAGCGTATGTATCTATCTAGCCGTCTGCCCTCCCAGCCGTTTCGATAAACGTATCGATACCAAACTTGGAATGGCATAACACGACTGTATCAAAAACATAACTGACTAGCCATAACGTGAAAATTATGACTTGTATGTCATGAATGTCATGATTTACATTTCACGGTCCTGCAGCTCTTGCTGTAGTTTCGTTCACATG
This sequence comes from Rhipicephalus microplus, assembly GCF_013339725.1. Lineage (NCBI taxonomy): Eukaryota > Metazoa > Arthropoda > Arachnida > Ixodida > Ixodidae > Rhipicephalus > Rhipicephalus microplus. The sequence goes on along the minus strand of NC_051171.1, from coordinate 52,754,148 downwards.
GCATGTTGCAAAACTGATATGGTATGTATGATTGCATGGCGAGCACAAGCAACAGACCCTTGCATGAAAATCATTACATGCGTGTCATGTAACAACATGAGCACATGCCACGCTCATGATGCACTCGTGGCCATTTAGTTTGCGTCACATGTACCAAACTCGGTTTTACGTGACGTGGACGGACAATATAGGTAAATGACACATCCGAATAAGATAATCACGACATGCATGTCATGTAACAACATGACTACATGCCGCACTGAAGATGCGCTCGCGGCCCTATCGCTAGCTTCACATATGCCAAATTTGGTATTACGTGACACCAACGAATGGCGAAAATATGTGACTAGAGCTAACATGATAATGATGACATGCATGTCATGTGAAAACATGACTACGTGCCACAGTCGAGATGCCAATACATTTTGACGTGAGGTGGTGTGCGTGCACGCCGGCGTTCATTTCATCGCGTCACGCGGGCGTTGCCACGCCCGGCGTTGGTCTTGCCATATACTCGCAGGCGCGCGCCACGCTGCGTTGCTTGGACGCATGCGCGTTTCAGCGCGGCCGGCGTTCCTCCGTACCAAAAAGAGGGAGACGCAGTGTTATCTGAGTAACGCACGGGCGCGAAACAGCATGTTCTATTTCGCGCCGGTTGCCGTTGGGCTGCGCCGACGGACGCTGGTCACGCCTGGCGTCATACTATGGGGTGCTCGCGTTTTGTTCACGTAGCATCGCTGTGCCCAGTGTGCGCGCGCGGCAACGCTACATTGGAGTATATTGGGTCCTTCATGATGCGCTCGTGGCTGTTTGCTAGCGCAACATATAGTAAATTTGGTGTTTCGTGACGTTAATGAATGGCGAAATATATGACTGGTGCAAAGATGATAATCCTCACACGCATTTCATGTAAGAACATGACAACATACCACGTTCATAGCGTGCTCGTGGCAAATAGCTCCACATATATTAAGTTTGGTATCATGTGACGTGAATAGATGACGAAGGAAAACGACACATCTATACATGATAATCTTGACACGTAAGTCATGTACGGCATCATTTTCTCCACCTCGTAACGTTGTGCTGATTTTAAAGGGACATATCAACATTTCTCAATCGTGCTTCGCAAATCATCGATTCCCACTATACGTAAGATCGGCCAATTTTTTATGCTAACGTTAACTGTACCCACCATATTTCGGCCACAATGGCCAACAGTATTTTAAAATAAAAAATATTGCTAAGTAAATTACACTGCTGTGGTATTTAAGGCTATGTTCTATCGCTTATTGACGTTTATCTATCCAGCAGACAAGATGAATCCATAAAAAACTCTTCATGGAGTGCCTCGAGGCAGCATATTGGGACCACTGATGTTTACCATATATCTTAACGATATCATAAATATTTCCAACGAGGCCAAATATATTGCCACGTTCTATTTCTCAAGTTTTGTTATCACCCCAAAACACTACACGATTCTCAGTGCAAACCGCGCCTGCAGTTTTCGAGAAGCTTCCGAACTGTAGTAGATCATTTCGATAAGATCAGGCCCACTCTGCGAACAGTACAGATTATTCTGGAACTGGCGCCACTGCCAGAGGTATAAGTATAAATGCCGACGCACTTCGCCGCTTGTGAGTAGTTGACGAACGGCCGACGCTGGGTTCGCCGCTATCAATCCAAGACTGCTACTGCAATCGGACTTTCCGTTTACTGGGCACAGGTTCGCCCAAATAAACAGTTAAATTCCAACACAAAGTCTCCTGTCTTCGGCCTCGTCATGACCCCGTGACATTTGGTGGAGGTGCTGCTTCTTTGATGTTCCGGACGCCCCCTTCAAGCCGCGACCTCCAGCCCAAGCGGCAAAGAAGACACGGATGCTAACCCTGAACAGCGAACAAGCCACAGGGAGAGGGGGTTACAACCAGAGTACGGGCCCCTTCTTGAGGCAGCCAGGCAGACCCGGATCCCGACATCAACTACTGCAACCATGACCGCCCCCGTGCAGCTTGCACCACTCCTGCTCCGACAACACAGAGAGCCGCCAACTTTCCGCGGTTCGCCACTGGAAAGCCCGGAAAGCTGCATCGAAAGGTTCCACCGCGTCGCCGCCTTCAATGACTGGACAGACGACGACAAGCTCCGGCATGTGTATTCCGCCTTAGAAGATGCTGCTCGGACCTGGTTCGAGAATCAAGAGCGAAGTCTTACAACGTGGGACGTCTTTCGCGCCAGGTTCCTCACCACTACCGCAAGTGTGGTGCGTAAGGAGAAGGCCACAGCTCTTCTCGAAACTCGCATGCAGATGCCAAACGAAAACTTGGCGCTATTCACGGAAGATATGATTAAGCTTTTCTGCCACGCTGACTCCGACATGTCCGAGGAGAAAAAAGTCCGTCTGCTCATGCGAGGAGTAAAGCAGGAACTCTTCGCCGGGCTTATCATAAACGTGCCAAAGACGGTCGCCGAATTCATTTCAAAAGCATCTACAATAGAGAAGACGCTCGAGATGCGCGCGCGGCAATATAACCGTAGCTTCTCGTCTACAAGCTACGCCGGCCTTCAAGGACTTGGAACCACTGACTTGCGTGAGACGATCCGAGCGATCGTGCAAGAGGAGCTGCGAAAATTACTTCCTTCAGCGCAGCCTCACGTGGAATCCAACGCGGACGTCGTACGCCAGAAGATCCAGGAATCACTGGGCGTCCCTCAGTCTCAAGAGCCTCAGCTGCAAGCCATGAGCTATGCTGCTGCAGCTCGCCGCCACGACCCTCCTCCACGCGCACGCCAAAACTGCTGCCCCATCGCACTTCCGTCGCCAGACGCCACCGCCGCCACCACCCCCACTGACGTCCTACCATTCGCCAGCGGCCCAGCGAACTGCGCCGAGGAAGACTGACGTCTGGCGCAATTCTGACTACCGCCCGCTCGGCTACCACTGCGGCGAGGCCGCACACACATACCGCCGTTGCCAGTACCGACAGATGGGACTGCGTGGCTTCGCCGTCAATTGCACCGCGTCCGCAGACAGGAGAACGGCCACGTGACATCGCCGGCTACCTGACAGGAACTCAATGGACACCACGAAGTCCTTCCCGTTCACCGTCGCCCAGCCGCCGCATGTCACCGCATCCCCGGTAGTACTCTGGCCCAACGCGGGGCCAGTCTCCTAGCACGTATCCGGGAAACGAAGGGCGGCAACCGATGAAGGTGCGGTTGCTGTGCGACGAACTACCGAAGATCCTCCGATGACGCCGACGCCGCGACGGAGCATTTCAAACACAGCGCACACCAGGCAAAGCCCTGACGGCGAAAGCTCACTTACCGAAGGTGGCTAGACGACGCAACATGGAAGCAGCGGAACATGCCGACGCAGCCGTGACCCGACGCCACGCCCTAACTGTAATGCGAGACGGCGAACTTGCAACCTCGACGTTTTTATGGACGGCCACAGTGTGACCGCTCTCGTCGATACTGGAGCCGACTATTCCGTCATCAGTGGGTCGTTCTCCACGAAGTTAAAGAAAGTTAGGACAGCTTGGGAAGGCCCTGAAATCTGCACAGCCGAAGGTCATCTCGTAACGCCTATAGGACTCTGCACAGCGAGAGTCACTATTAACGGCCGTATTTATCCTACACACTTCGTAGTCCAACAGCATCGCTCGAGAGATGTCATCCTTGGTATGGACTTTTTATGCCTCCATGGTGTTGTCATCGACCCAAGAACAAAGTCGATAACGTTATCCACAGAAGAAGCACTACCGCCGCGCACGCCGTCAGGAAACTATGCCTTGAATGTGCTGGAAGAACAAGTCACCATTCCGCCTCGCTCCAGCGTCGTTATTTCGGCGCTCCTAAATCACCTGACTTTGATGGCGTCGTTGAAGGCAGTGAGCATCTGTTAGTCACCCGAAATATTTGCGTCGCAAGAGGAATTCCAGAGCTGCGGGGAGGCAAAGCAACGGTTATGCTCACGAATTTCCGCAATGAGTACAAACATGTGAACAAAGGAACAACGGTCGCATACATCGAAGAAATTGTGGACGCCACCAGTGCTTTCACCCTCACCGATTCTGCGGAATCCTGCTCAGAGGAACCAAGCCCCTCACAGAGCTTTCGACGTCAATCCAAGACTTCCGGACCATAAGCAAGAACAGCTCAAGGCCCTGCTCCTGCAATACGAAGATTACTTTTCATCGTCATCGAAAATTCGGCAGAACCCAATCACGAAACATCGCATCATAACCGAAGAAAATGACAGACCACTCCGTCAGAAACCATACAAGGTTTCGACGCGAGAACGTGAGGCCATGAATACACAAGTTTATGAGATGCTGCAGGATGACATCATCCAGCTGTCCAAGAGTTCATGGGCATCCCCCGTGGTGTTAGTGAAGAAAAGGGATGGGACCCTACATTTCAGCGTCGGTTATCGCCGCCTGAACAGAATCAAAAGAAAGGACGTGTATCCTCTCCCACGAATAGACGACGCACTTCATCGGCTCCATAATGCCAAGTACTTTTCATCAATGGACCTCAAGACTGGCTATTGGCAAATCGAAGTCGACGAAAGCGACCGAGAGAAGACGGTGTTTATAACACCGGACGGCCTCTTTGAGTTTAAGGTTATGCTCTTCGGTCTTTGCTCAGCGCCTGCAACTTTTCAACGCGTTATGGATACAGTACTGACAGGATTGAAGTTGAAGACTTGCCTTGTGTACTTGGACGACGTCGTCGTGTTTTCCTCGAGTTTCGGCGAGCATCTTCGGCGCCTTGAAGCTGTACACACAGCGATAAAGACGTCCGGACTCACACTGAAGCCAGAAAAGAGCAGATTTGCGTACGAGGAGCTCTTGTTTCTAGGGCACGTTATTAGCAAGTCTGGAGTTCGTCCCGATCCACGAAAAACAGCCGCCATCACCGACTTCCCGCCCCCAACTGACAAGAAGGTGGTGCGCCGATTTATGGGCCTGTGAACCTATTATAAGCGGTTCGTGAAAAACTTCGCCCGCATCGCTAATCCTCTCACTAACCGTAACAAGGCCGACGTGGAGTTAAAGTGGGAAACGCCGCAGGAACACGCTTTCCAGGAGCTTAAATATCGCCTCCAGACGCCTCCATTTCTCGCCCATTTTGACAAAATTGCCGAGACAGAAATACACATTGACGCAAGCAGCGTAGGTCTTGGCGCCGTTCTTGTGCAGAGGGCAGACGGACTTGAAAGGGTTGTTATTTACGCCAGCCGATCGCTATCCAAAGCAGAAGCCAATTATTCCATAACAGAAAAGGAGTGCCTTGCCGTCATCTGGGCTACGTCAAAATTTCGCGCCTATCTGTACGGCAGGCGCCTTCAAAGTTGTGAGCGACCACCACGCCTTGTGTTGGCTAGCCACCTTGAAGGACCCTTCAGGTCGCCTCGCACGATGGAGCCTGAGACTTCAAGAATATGACATTACCGTCGTTTACAAGTCCGGCAAGAAACGCTCCGATGCCGACTGTCACTCTCGTGTGCCTGTCGACCAACCCCCCCCCCCCCCGACGACCCGGATGACGACTACTTCTTGGGAACAGTAACTACCGACGACTTCGCTGAACGACAGCGGGCCGACCCGGAAGTTAAGGCCCTAATAAAATACTTCGAAGGCAGGACCACCCAAGTCCCGGAGGTATTTGAGCGCGCACTTGCGTCGTTCTTCCTGCGAAACGGTCTCCTCCAAAAGAAAAACTTTTCACTGCTTCGAGCCAAGTATTTCCTTGTGGTGCCTTCAGTTCTGCGACCACAACTCCTGCAGGCCCTGCATGACGATCCGACAGCAGGGCACCTCGGTGTTTCTTGCACGCTCGCGATGATACAAGAAAGGTACTATTGGCCACGTCTTACCACCAACGTCACTCGTCATGTGAGGACATGCCGGGACAGTCAGCGACGCAAGACACCACCGACAAGGCCAGCGGGACTTTTGCAGCCAATAGAACCACCTCGCCGACCTTTCCAGCAGATCGGTATGGACCTACTGGGGCCGTTCCCGACGTCAGCTTTCCGAAACAAATGGATCGTGGTAGCTACCGACTACCTCACCCGCTACGCCGAGACAAAAGCCCTGCCAAAAGGCAGTGCATTCGAGGTAGCTAAGTTCTTTGTCGAAAATATCATCCTACATCACGGCGCCCCGGAGGTTCTTATGACCGACAGAGGAACGGCATTTACTGCCGACTTAACTCAAGCGATCTTGGCATACAGCCACAAAAACCACCGCCGGACGACAGCGTATCACCCACAGACCAAAGGGCTCACCAAGCGGCTAAACAAGACGATCGCCAACATGCTGGCAATGTACGTCGATGTCGAACACAAGACGTGGGACGCCATTCTTCCGTACGTGACCTTCGCATACAACACGGTGGTGCAGGAGACGACGCAGATATTTCCATACAAATTGGTCTACGGAAGGAGCCCGGCAACGACGCTCGATGCCATGTTACTCAACGTCACCGACAAAAAAAAAAACCTCGATGTGAGTGAGTACCTTCAACGCGCCGAAGAAACCCGACAGCTAGTGCGTCTCCGTATCAAGAATCAACAGACGACCCACAGCCGCCGTTACAGTCTTCGACGACGCTTCGTGGAATACCAGCCCGGTGAACGTGTTTGGGTGAGGACTGTAGTAAATCGTTTCGATAAGATCACGCCCACTCTGCGAACGGTACAGATTATTGTGGAACCTACGCCACCGCCAGCGATAACGCTAGAACATTTGATGGCAAGAGTATAAATGCCGACGCACTTCGCCGCTTGTGAGTAGTTGATCGACGGCCGACGCTCCGTTCGCCGCTATCAGTCCAAGACTGCTACTGTAATCAGACTTTTCGTTTACCGGGCACAGGTTCGCCCAAATAAACAGTTAAATTCCAACACCAAGTCTCCTGTCTTCGGCCACGTCACGACGCCGTGACAATATCATACATGCTCTTGATACTAGTACATAATTTTCAGGGCATGACCGAGCTTATAATAACTTGTAACAAAATATTGATAACACTAGAAAGATGGTCAGCAGCAAAATCTATGCATATAATTGAAAACAAAACAAAACATGTTATATTTTGAACTAAAAACAAAAGAATTCCATCTCATCTTGATGTAAATTGAGTACTCCAAAAATTCAGATATTTAACCATTTTAAATGTCTTGGCCCAATTTTTTCTGAGACCATTACCTGGGACTATCATGCGGAATATGTTTTGCTAAAACTTGTTCAGGTAACATGTGTAATCGCTCAACTTCAGTATTTGCTTCCAAAAAGATTTAAGCCGTTTGCTATATCATTCAGTTCTCAACTCTCAATTAAACTATCGTTATTTGGCATGAGTTACGGCGACAGCAACTATCGTTGAGAAAGTATTATGTAAAATGTATAATGCCTATAATAAATGCCCATTTTGTGGTATCTACTGGATCAATAATTGTAGCTCAGGAATAATTATGGTGCACCAGCTATGTAGTTGTGCATTAAGCGGAAAATTCTGATCGAAAACTCTCAGGCACTATAAATATCTCAGCATTTTAGCCAACCTGCGTGCAAAGAATGAAAGTACCCCGCCTGTTATGAAGAGAAATGGGATGGTGATATAACATGGTTGAACTCCGGCAATCAGCGTTTATTTTACACTCCTTCAGCTTTTTTTAAAAACTGTGACCTAAAAGGTTTTGACCTATTCAAGTGTTTATACCACGACATCTATGAAATATTTGCAAATATGTAACACTTGAATATTGAAGTAAGAGCACATTTGGTTATACTTTTTTCTTTCAATCACAAAATAAAGCTTTTAGATATAAATTTCCTTTTTGGTTGCGTGTATTTATTCCTGGGATTTCGATATACGTATTGTATATTGTTGCAAAGTAAGTTTTTATGTAGAGTATTGGGTGCCTTATATTTTCTCTCTACGTGACACTCACGTTATCATGTCTGTTTTTCTACACATTGTAGTAATGTCACTTTCAATATGCTGTTCATATATTTGTTAAATAATAACTACAATATGTACAAGTGCTTGTAGCGCACTACCCATGAAGCGCTGCATATTAATGTTTACGGCGATGCTGCTACCCCTCCCATAACTTACTTTCTAATCATTTTTGTATGGGGCTGTGAACTAGACAAACTGTTTTAAAACAAAGCTTTTCTTCACAGACTTTTCTTTCTGTAAACAGAATGGAAAATAAACTCTGATTTTATTACACCGTCGCCATTACTTGAGCTGTAAGCATCAAGGAGTTGTTTCTTCAGCGAAGCAAAAGCATTTAATTCCCAATTAAGGAGCGCTTGTGTCACAGCCACGATAAAACTCTAACAGTGCACAATCCATTGCCCGTTTTATTGCTCTAATTCGTTCCGCTTCGCTGGTCGAGCTCGAGTGTGTTAGTAGCGAGCGGCACGCCGTTATATCCACTGTAACTGGGCTACATGCAATGCACCACAAAAACTCTGCTTTTATTTTGAGCTGACTGAAGGGGGTTTTACAATGAAATACAATCAGAGTGACGTACGAGCGTAAAAAGAAGCATTGCATTAAGGGTCATGAAGGGCAACTCACTGTCGTGAGTTAGCAGCTAAGAGTTCTTCGTCGCTGTGACTCTCGTTGCATTCTACGTCCAGTGAAAAATCCTCGACAGCAAAATGATTTTTTTTCAACACCGCTGCTGAAAGTAATCTGAGGAATTTTCTGTGCCCAATGACTTTGATAACACCAACAACACGTCACGCCCCAAGCGCAACACCAACACGGCGCCACTCAGCACGTTTATCTGGGCACGGAGAGCAATTTGCTCTGACAACCGGCAAGAATTCGACCGCTTGCAGTTGGCCGTCATCTATCAATGAACGTAAAAATGAAGCGGCGTAGCATTTATGAAGGTTTGGAAGAGCAGGTCGCAAGCTTGGGCTACTTTCTGCGTACAATCAATGTTATAGGATTCGTGCACTATAAAAGCACCAACGAATGCTATACACACGCAAAACAAAGTGTTTCAGCTGCAAACGTCAAACGAATACGTTTAACTATCCTACGTGGCTGCAGTAAATCTCGCGAAGCTGATATGTGTACTCTGCGACTGTATTCGAACGCGCGAGTTGCCACGTATTTTCACGAAAACTTCGCGTCTCGCAAGACCGACGCAGATTTGTCGCGCCATGGACGGTCCCGTATATTCACTGATGCACGAAAGTGGTTTCTGTTTCTTGCTAGCACATTAACACTGAAGGTAGAACAGCTGAAGAAGGGAGCGTCTGCCTACTGATCACCCTCGAGAGGATGCTCCTGAATTTATCTTGGCGGCGCGACAGTGTATGAACATTGCTAGTATTATAGAAGATTTCGAGACAACGTTTCGAATGTAAACATTCGACAGAAGTCTGCCTGGTTTGGTATGAAACTGCGAGATGATTTAGTCTCCTCCCAAAAGTTTTGAAGAAACCTGATGTTTTGAAACCAATTTGGTTCATTACTTAGGGGTGACTTTGGGGCTACGTGCTACGTAGCAGCGGCTTCTTCAAAGCACTTGCGGGGAGATAATGACCCCCCTACTTTCTCTTTCTCGATTTACGGTGGAGCGCAGTCCATGTGTATACATTGGGGGAGGGGTTCCGAGAGAGCGGTTGATGTTATGGGCTGTCCTCTGTATGTGCCACGACTCGAGTAATAACCTTCTCCTCCAGATGGGCTCGCTTTCAAGAATGGCCATGGCTTCGATATTTATCCGGTGATCCGACGTCTCAGCATGTTCGGCGAATGCGCTGCGCTCTTTGTAGAGCTTCCACACACCATTGGCGTGTTGCTTCCGTCGTTCCGGTAGGTTTTTTGTCTCGCCGAAAAAGACTGCTGCTTGCCCTTTCTCGACGTCCAGGTGGCAAGAAAGCGCAACTGCCCTCGAGTTCTCCGTTCACAGGAAGCCAGCGCACACCCACCGCTACCTTCAATTTGATTTTTCCCATCCCGCCTGCCCCAAGGCCTCGATTGTGACCACGCTACTCCTGAGAGCTAAGCACTTATGCTTCAATGACACGGATGGAAAAAAAGGAGAGGCCCGCGTAATTGCGGACATCAGGAAAGACAGATACCAATGAAACTTCATTCGAGCCTGCCACCCACCACGCAGAGCAACAGAGGATACGTAAACCCCAACCAACCTTGATTGGCAGCCCCCTGAAATGCATACCGGTCCCATACGTTCAGGGAATCAGCGAATATGTTGGCGCGTATCTTCAAGAATCGCAGGAGTCCGGGACTAAGGACCCATCCACAAGCGTTCTGCAGAACAGCGCTTGGCAGAACAGCTGGAGAGCTAAATAAAACTTATTCTCTCTCTCTGTCAAGAAGGAAGGCGTTCGCATCGCGCACGTGCCTTCGTGTACGCTGTGTCGCCTCCTCCCCCGCCCGAACGACCGGCCAACAATGAACAGGACCCCCGGTGTCGGTTACGAAATTCTGTGCGCCAAGTGTCTCTCTTCGTATATCGGCGAGACGAAAAAACTACCGGAACGACTGGAGCAACACGCCAACGATGTGCGAAAGCTCTACAAAGCGCGCAGCGCAGTCGCCGAACATGCTGAGACGTTGGATCACCGGATAAATTCCGAAGCCATGGCCATTCTTGAAAGCGAGCCGAACTGGAGGAGAAGGTTATTACTCGAGCCGTGGCACATACGAAAGACCGCCCATAACATCAACCGCTCTCTCGGAACCCTTCTACCGTGTATAGACATGCACTGCGCTCCATCGTAAAACGAGACAAAAGAAAGGGGGCTCATTATCCTCCCCGCGAGTGCTTTGAAGACGCCGCTGCTACGTAGCCCCGCAGTCACCCCTAAGGAAGGAACCAAGTCGGTTTTGAAACGTCGGGTTTCTTTGGTTCGCGACTAAATCATCTCCCAGACTACTGTTGACTATGACATAATGTTTTAGGCAGCAACGATTTACATTTAACTTGTAATGCGCTTAGTGCGATAGTTTGGATGGGTGCTAAGTTGTGGGATTCACCTTAATTTGTGGTGCATATGTGATTATCATGAATAGATGGCGAATACTTGACACGCCAAGGAAGACCATAAGACCACCTTTAAAATACTTGAGGTACTGTTTCCACAGGTATCATTTTTAGAAAAACTTCTTTATATTTTCGTAGCTGATTATTGATGCTTGTGATAATGACCGCTGTATGTAAGTAAAAGCCCTTCAATCCTTGGGGTATTTGCTGTTTTGCGATTACGTCAGGAATGATTTTTTATAAACTTTTACATTAACAGTTTAGTTGCTCAGTGAATAACAAATTTACCATCTACAAATCTCGATTGGTTCCCATACCTGGCCAGGAATAAGGCTGCATAACTGGGTCACCTGTTGAAGTATCGTTTATTAGTACCCCTGTTACCTCTTTACTGTATCTCCAATACAAGATCAAAGAAAATAATCACAAAAAATATATTGTGCGAATCAGTTCAGCTGAATCACAGAAAGTGGTAACTGTTATGTAAGGGTGCATTACCATTCGCTCATTCGTATAAAAAAAATGCCCCCCCCCCCCTTCCTGACGGAAATCGTGAGAGAATGCGAACGCATTGCGTAGCGTTCATAACAGCGTTTCGCACGTGAGAACCCAGTGTTAGAAGAATAATTTTTTCTTTCTTTTTTCCTACACCGTGCAGCCAATAGCGCCATTCGCTGTACGGGAGTTATTGTGTTTTAAGAATTGCGGCATGCGTTTCCAGTTCTGTAGCTACCGTACATGGTTAACAAAAACTCCCAAGCATTTCCCCGAGAGTGAACATGCTTAAGTGCGATTGCACGGGGTGAGGCTATGAGGGGGAGTAAAGTTAAAATCCGTTGGCATTCGCCAGTGAGTTAACGTAAAGTCCCCCGTGTGATCACACGGCAATTCCCAGGAACCATTAGACCCTCTCAGGAAATCTTGGTGAGTTTACGAGCATATGCGCGAGTAAATTCGCACTAAAACACATCGCGCGTCCTCCCGCCAGATCGGCTTTAGGAGGCTCGGCTCGTTTCATCCGCTTTCATTCGGCGTCTTGCCACCGGCCTTCATCACCGCAGGCGATGCGCGGCTTAGATCGCCCATCGGCCTCCCACGCGTGGAGTACGGGATCCGCGGCCCACTTCGCTCGCTTGCGCTTGGAATCACGGGCCCTTCGCCGCGCTGCCTTGTCTTCAACCGGCGTGACATCTTCAACGACGCATGCAATGCTCGCATTCGATTGCATTGTACTCGTTGTTGGAGGTATCGCAGTCGAGGTTGATGCCTGCGATTGATCCATACCTATGACGACTTGCCGATCTCGAGCAATTCACTTAGAAGTGTGGCAGCTTGGGCTAGTTGGTATGGCATGACGATAGTTATAGCGCGAGAACAAAACGACGACACAGAGACAAGAAGGACACGAAAGACACGAGCGCTCGTGTCTTTCGTGTCCTTCTTGTCTCTGTGTCGTCGTTTTGTTCTCGCGCTATAACTACCGTCGAACAAGTCGTTATAGCAGCAAGTCATCATCGCAAGTCATCCAGCAAACCACGAGTGAGAAGTGAGAGCGAGTGGCTGCCGGCGGACGTTTATATATGGACTGACGCTCAGGCACCGCATGCGCGCACACAAGGACGGCGGAGCGAAACATGGTTGGAGAGAGAGGAGTGGTGGAGAGACACGCGTGAAGGTGCAGTACCGGCGAAAGTGAGCTGTCAGACGAGGGGCGAGGCGCGCGCCCAGTGTGAGTGCAAACCTTACCAACACCACCTAGACTACTGACAAGGCCCCTCCAGGGAGAGCGTGACGTCACGCTAGTTGCCCACCATGCACCCCGGCCGTCGTCGCCACTCGTTCTCGTTATATCTGCTGAGGGGACTTATTGAAAGCCGGTGTTTCTTTTTTTGTTCTTTTTTTGTTCCTGTGCGGTCTGCATTTGTTGACGCCTGCCTTTACACTTTAGTGATCAAACTGTAATAGTCAGAAATGAATTTGTAGAAGTGGTTTTATTAGGAAGAAAGGCTAAAATCATCCTACCTCATTTCTTGTTCAAGGTTTTGATTTTTCTGTCAGCTGCCTTTTTTTGTGCGGTGTTTTCGATGGTGTCATTTCGAAGTCTACAAAAGTTGTTGAGAGCGACATTTGTTTCAAAACGCACTACATGCCGCACGATTGTCTCAGAGGTATGGTCGTTTTCACAAGTCTCTAGCTAACCATCTTCTAGCAGTGATATGGTAAAGGGAGCTGACAATGCCACGTTTGTTGTTCGACGCGAGGAACGCCTTTGCATTTTTTCCCTTGGTGAGCTTTTCGACAACAAGCATTGTCACCAGCACCATGTGCACAGTGCATGGCTGCGGAAACTTGAAAGCTTCCTCTTGACAAGTTGTCAATCATTGTGTTACCTTCCACATCTATGTTCCTGCTCTCCAGGACGACTACGCTGCTGCAAAATGCGCATGGCAGCTTCTTCAGAGCTGAATGAGCACAATATCCAGCGATATAAGCAACGACCTCCATGACATGCTTTGGGTTGGAAATTTCATCATTTGAGATGTCAACAGAGAAGTTATGTTGCAATACTTCTGTGTCACTTTCGCTGCTGATGTCTGGCTGCGGAAGCATCAGCAGATTTTGCAGACGAATTTCCTTTTCGGACTCCAGAAGCTGCCGCGCGGAAACATGAAATTATTTCCGTGCGGACAGTTCGGAAACACCGATGGTATAGCATCGGACACTAGGCGCACCCTCTCGCTGTCTACTGTCAATGTCCGTCCGGACGCTGCGTCAAAATGTGACACCTTTGTGATGAAGTCAGCTTCGAGGAAGCGGAGTTCACAGACCTGCGCCAAGCATACCAGTGACTTAATTACTTTCATACGAAACGGGCTAATGGGAACTTTGACACGAGCCTGGGTATTTCTGTTCCGTTTTACCGCACTGCTTATCCGAAGTGCGACAAAACTACCATCACCACTCACGATACTCACTCCGTTTAACAGTAACAGAGCCAGAACACCAAACATGCGATAGAGCCGGTAAGACGAATTTCAGCAGTTTCTCACCTTGGAGTGTATGCTTGGTGTGAAATCCTTTCATGGAATGGCTTTTATCCAAGACTTCTTCCGAGCTTCATCCTTGAGGAATGCGAAAACACGCACTTTGGGACCACTGTCATAATTGCTGCGGCTCCCGGGAACACAACAACGTCCCATGTCGCACTGATCGATTTGTAATCACATACTCACAAATGCAACACCAATAAAGTAGGACACGTGGGAATGGCCGAAGACTCAAAGCAGTATGATGCAGCACCAAACTTGTGCAGTCTAACCAGCGAAGCAGGTAGCGATGAAAGGCAAACCTGTCGTCGCTTGTCCGCCGTTCGGGGTAAAAAAGTGCGTGGGGTCACCAACACCACCGCCTGAGCGACGCGTCCTCGACCACTGGACAGTCGGACAACTAGCGTGACGTATGCCGTCTGGAGAGAGGGGTACGAATGGGCATTGTGAATAGTCTAGGTGGTGTTGACCTAACAGGGGAGAGGCCCGCCAGCTGCATGACGCCACGGCGCAAGAGAGGGATGCGAGCAGGCGGCGCGGCGCGCGCAGCCACGGCGCGGAGGCGCCAGCGGCACAAGCGCGCCACGACGTCACGGCGCGGAGAGCAGTGCGGGAGCCGGAGTGGAGGGCGTAGCGCGTGCAATAACGGGGTGTGTGACGTCGCTGCGCCGTTGCTACAGACGCTCCTCTCCACTCCTTGCGCCGTTGCTAGGGAGAGGAGGAGGCGCACCATGGACGGCGGATTAAGGGTCGAATATTAAATGCATTCGCATTTTTCTTTTCTTTCGCATTCGCATTTTTTTTTCTTTTCTCGGCGTTGGCGTTTCAAAGTGGCGTTTCGAGCACACATTTCTGGATGTTCTTCAGAGGCGCCCCGTCAGCGAATGGTCGAGAGTGCCATGACAGGCCTTGCAGGAAAACTCAAAAAGATGGCCGGTATACAACATGCGATATATGCAGACAATATTACGGTGTGGACAACCACAGGCTGCATAGCAGAGAAAGAAGATAAGTTACAAAAGGAAGCTAGCACCTTGAAGAGTACACAAGGATAGGGGTCTTCAGTGCTCAGTCGAAAAGTCAGAGCTCATTCACTTCACGAAGAGAAAAGCATGGAGAATCGACCTCGAATATAAAGCTGGAAGTCTAGCTCGACGGAAATATCATTCCGAAGAAAGATACCGTGCGATTACTAGGAATGTGGCTGCAAGCTAATCAGAGATGTCTGCACACACACTAAATCAACTCGAAACATCAGTACAGCAGATCTCACGCATGATATCGTGAATAAAAAAGAATCGTAAAGGCATGAGAGAACAAGATACCCTAAAATTGGTCAAAAGCCTCATCATGAGTCGTATTACATACTCGCTTCTGTATCAAATTATGAACAGGGAAGAGAAAGAAAAAGCAAGCCAAATAATCAGAACGGCCTAAAAGACAGCTCCAAGATTACTGCGCAATACTTCAAACGACAAACTACTGGCGCTTGGTCTTTATAACAAAATTGAAAAATTCTCCGAGACCCAGCTACTAGTGCAAGAAAATCGCCTTCTCCAGACCCCAACAAGGCAGAGCAGTCGTAACGAAACTAGGGCGCGATACTTTATTACAAAAACACCAAGAAACTAAAGAAGTACAAAGTGAACTTAGAGAACGGCACACCGTATTGCCAATACCAAGCAACATGGATCCTACTCTGCATGCTGAGAGATGATTGGCATGGGCTGACTACATTGACAAAATGACAAGATTTTTGAACACGGCCAAATTCACTAATGCCACGCCTTATCAGACCAATGCAAAGAGATCTGTGTGTGTTGTCACCGACCGTAGAGAGAAAATTACAGCCATGCACTTCAATAGATCAGGCGTCGACAACACAAGCAGAAGAGGTTGCCATAGCACTAGGGATAAAAGGGGGATGTACGCGAAGCGCTTCATTAACAATTATTACAGACTCGCAAAAAGCTTGCAGAAACTATCTAAAGGGCGAAATTGGAGCACAGGCGCTCCGTATATAGGTTGGGACAGGATGGGACCCCCCAGTGAATTACGTACAGGCTGTGTGACTTAGGCACCGGGGCACGAGGACGTGACAGGGATCCTGCACGCCGACGAGGCGGCTCGAGGCTTCACAAATCACCGAGCCACTCAAGACAATGCAATTGATGACCCTACACCCCTGAACTCTTGTTTCACAACGATTCTAAAGTAGTACAGGAAAAATTGGCAGCTGTATTCACGTCCTCATAGCAAGCTCAGCGCTGCGGAGGCAACAGCGATAAGAAGAATACAGACGAACATTTTCATAAATCTGCACACTCTTCACCTGATCTACCCCACGGTGTACAGCGATATTGTCACAATGCAGAAACAGCAGCAGTTGAATACCGGACAACTCGCTTTAATTGTACCGGAACACTGGCAAACAGATCGGATCACAACCTCGTCTTTCTCTCTCGCTGCGCGTGCTCTTTAGCGTTCTCTTGGTGCTGCATATTCAATGTGACATGTTCCCCCTTCCAGAGAGCAGCGTCCCAATGCTCTTTTACAAAAGACGGTGCAGTAGATGTATGGTGCAAATCAGTCCGAAAAATAGGGCTTCATTCGCACAACGTGCACGATTTCTGGTTTTTGCTGACGAGTTGTCGAGGGGCTGTCAGGAACGACCACGTAATTAACGTCACTCGGGTGTTGTAAAACTGTGTAGGGGCCAAAATACCTCTTCAGCAATTTTTCAGACAGTCCCCGGCGGCGGATAGGACTCCATACCCAGACTTTTTCACAGGGCCGATAGACGACATGTCGGTGTCGCAGATTATAACGTTGGTCGTCGTAATGTTGCTGCTGGTTATTTCGGACGCGTGCAAGCTGTCTCGCTTCTTCTGCTCGTTCGGTAAACGATGCAACGTCTAAATCGATGTCATTGCAGTCGTGCAGTAACAGGGCGTCAAGCATCATAGCCACTTCACGGCCATGAAGGAGACTGAACGGCGTTCTTCGTGTAGTTTTTTGCTGCGCTGTATTATATGCGAACGCGATTTACGGTAGAATTTCGTCGCAGTTTTTGTGATAAACGTCAACGTACATACTAAACATGTCTGCAATAGTCTTGTTGAGGCGTTCTGTTAAGCTGTTGGTTTGTGAATGATAGGAAGTGGTTTTCCGATGGGCTGTTCCACTGAGCTCAAGTACTGTCTTCAGGAGCGCGGCCGTGAAAGCGGTACCTCGATCCGTTATTATGATTGTTGGAGCACCGTGCCTCAGGACGATATTTTCTATGAATATTCGTGTGGTTTCAACGGCAGTGCCACTTGACAAAGCCTTTGTTTCCGGGTAGTGCGTAAGATAGTCAGTAGCGACTATTACCCACTTGTTGCCAGCATGGCAAGTCGGATATGGTCCAAGGAGATACATTCCGATTTGGGCAAAAGGTACCGTGGGCACTTGAGTTGGTTGTGATAGGCCAGCTGATGATGATGAATGAACCTTCGGCATTCCTGGCACTCGCCCACAAAGGAGGATTGGCCAAGAACCGGGCGGCAGGATCATCAAGTGTGTTCAGTCAGGCATTCAGGTAGTCTCGTAGCCGTAAATAATAACAATAGGCTAACAGGGTAATCTCTTTGTTGCCCTTCTGTACTCGCACACAGCAGAGAAAACCTCCCTGTGGCTATAACCTAATGTAATCCCTCCGAAGGATAAAATTAGTTCCACGTTTATTTTTAAACCTAGTTTCTGAATTGGTTCGACCAGGTGTCTTTTCCTTCGATAAGCATAACGTTTACGGGATAAAAAGAAATGATATATTGATTCCAATTCCTTGCAAAAGAGACACAACGGAGATACTGTTAGTCCAGCTTTATGTAGGTAGTAATTCAGATGCGGAATTCTGCATCTTAATCTGGTGATTGTAGTTTCTAACTGCCGAGATACACACCACTGTTTGTTCCAGCAATATCTTGGATGTACGAAGTCTCTGACTTTATCCAATGATAATTTTTCTATTTCTTTGTGCAAACGAGCCTTTCTATATCTGAGTGCTGTTACGTAGGCAAAATCAGGTAAAATGGGTAAGATTGGTCCGCTTAAAGATGCTTTGGCTAACGAGTCTGCCATCTCATTTGGATAAATCCCGCAGTGGCCAGGTATCCAAAGCAAATAAAATTTTTTCAGGTTTTCTGGTAATAAACTGCTAATCATACTCAATAATGTCAAATTTTTTGCTGTAGATAGTGTAGTGCATACTGAGAGAGAATCGGTAAGTATGACCGCTTCTGATTCGATTGCAGGAAGCTTACGAAGCGCTAGAATTATAGCAAATAATTCAGCGATGAATATAGGCGTGTGATCTGGTAATCGAACTGAGAAAGACCAGTCGAGAGAAGTACAGAAGATGCCTATTCCAGCCTTTGCGTTCAATACGGATGCATCCGTCGCAATAATGTTGTTTATGGACAGATGAGTCAAGTAATCTTTTAACCGAATATTTAAATATTGAAGGGGCAGTTGTTTTGCATTATAGGGGAAAATATCACAAAATTTAATTTCAAGATTTGAATTAGGTGTCTTCGTTATGCAAATCTGATAAATATTTACATTGAGAGGCTCTAGCAATGCTTGGACGAACCCAATCTGAGGGGAGTGTAGTCTAGACCATTGTGTTTTTAAAGAATGCGGTTGGTTCTTGAATAAAAACGTATGAAGCTTGCCGCAGAGGTGAATTGTATGCCAGCTGGTTTTAACAGTGGTGATTTTCGTCGTTGGCAATCGAGGCACGTGCGCACGTTGTGTTTCACAATAGCTGGAAGTCTTGACCTGTAGTATTTCTGTTAGATTCTGGCCAATGTGCGTGTGTATCCGATCACCGGACGTTGGCTCATCGTAGCAAGCACTTAGTATCTCCTCATGGATTGACGTCAGAATGACAAGTAGGTGGGTGCTTCCTCTGGGAGAACAATTCTTCTTATAGAGGACACCACTACGTAAGCAGGATGATTGCAGGCTCTTTGCAAATCTTCGAGGAACGGTTGTTGTCCGGCCATCAAAAAATTCAATAAGGGGAAGCAACTCGGTCTCTTCTTTCTACTTGCATGAAATTGTAGTGGTGTCGACGACTCCTACAAACCCCAAGTTGTCATCTTCTGTGTCGTCGTCGCGCTTTATCGGTGACCTTGATAAGCAATCGGCGTCGGCGTGCTGCCGTCCGGACTTAAACACAACCGTCTTATCAAACTATTGAAGGCGTAAGCTCCACCGTGCGAGCTTGACAGACGGGTCTTTCAAGTTGGTCAGCCAGCAGAGGGAATGATGTTCGCTGACTACATGAAAGGAACAACCGAGGTATGAACGGAACTTCATAACCGCCCATACGACAGCAAGACACTTCTTTCCGTTGTGGAGTAGTTGGACTCGGCGCGGGAAAGCGTCCTACTAGCAAATGCGATCACACGCTCGGCTGAGTCTTGCCACCGGACGAGTACAGCGCCTAAACCCACGTTGCTGGCATCTGTGTGGACCATGGTAGGAGCATCCTGATCAAAGTGAGCAAGCACAGGCGGAGTCTGCAGGCGTTTTCGGAGATCGTCAAATGTCGCTTGTTGATCGTCGCCCCATGTGAACGAAACATCTTCCCTTGTGAGTCGTGCACATGTTAACGGCGAGGCTATGTGGGAGAAATTGGCAATAAACCTTCGGTAGTATGTGCATAGGACAAGCAAACGCCTGACTGCCTTCTGACCTGTTGGCACCGGAAATTTTCTGACGGCTGCAAGTCTTATTGGGATCAGGTCGAACACCTTCAGGGCTCACCACATGGCATAAAAATTGGAGCTACTTGAAACAGAAATGACATTTCTCGGGTTTCAGTGTCAGGCCAGCAGACCTTATTGCCGTGAATACCGATAGCAGCCTGCTCAGGTGTTCCTCAAATGTTTTTGAAAAAACAATGACGTCGTCCGTATAGACCAGACATGTCTGCTTCTTAAGGCCTCGCAGAACGGTATCCATTAGTCTCTGAAATGTTGCGGGGGCTCAGCACAGTCCGAAGGGCATGACTTTGCATTCATAAAGCCTGTCAGGCGTTACAAAAGCCGTTTTTTTCTCTGTCTCGCTCGTCGATCTCAATTTGCCAATATCTACTTTTGAGGTCCATTGACGAGAAGTAGCGTGCATACCTCAGCCTGTCGAGTGAATCATCGATGCGCGGTAATGGGTACACGTCTTTCTTTGTCACCTGGTTCAGCTTGCGGTAGTCGACACAATATCGCAAGCTTCCGTCTTTCTTTTTAACCAGCACTACCGGCGATGCCCAAGAGCTTCTTGACGGCTGGATGACGTCATCATCGAGCATTTTTTCAGTTGTTCCTGGATTGCTTCAAGCTCTTTCGGTGCTACGTGGTATGGGTTCTGTCGTATTGGCCTTGCCGTCTCCTCCGTGATTATCCGGTGCTTCGTCAGTGGCATTTGACTGACCCTCGATGTCGATGAAAAACAGTATTTGAACTGGTGAAGATGCTCTAGACGCTGTCTCTGCGCTGGTGATAAATCTGTGCTTACGTCAATAAGTGGTGGGGCTAACGTGGCTTGCGTCTCGTCCTGTTGCACTACACAGCACTCGCGGATTTCGGTGATCTCGTCGAAGTAGGCAACTGTAGTGCCTTGTATAAAGTGTCGTCGCTCGTTGGTAAACTTCGTCAACAGAACCTCCGCTCCACTGCACACAACGTCGACGATACTTCTGGCAATAGCAACACCGCGAGAGAGTAGAAGCGTCAACAACTTGTTTAGTGATTCCTTCTCTGGTATGCTGCGCGCTGCACGTGACCAAAACAAGGCGGCAAAATAACGGATGTACAGTCACACCGTCAATGACACGCAGGGATCTTCGGTGTAGCGCTGCGCTTCGATCCGCTGAAAAAGTCAGTACACCGTCCGGTAATATATAGGTGATGGCACGATATCCACGCAAAAAATCCATCCCTAGGATTGCCTGTTTGCAACACTCGGAAAGAATAACAAAAGTTGCAATGAAGGATGCATCCCTTATCTTCATTCTTGCAGTACACTTTCCGGTAGGTGTGAGTAGCTGTCCTCCAGCTCCTCTAATCTGCGGTCCTGTCCATTCCCTTTTAACCTTCCTGAGCTTGTCTGCCAGACTCTCACTCATTATTGAGAAGTCCGCGCAAGTGTCGACCAATGACATGACGTCATCTCCGTCAATCGTAATTGCAACATCGGCAGTAACAACCCCATCTTTCGTCGATTCACTGAAAATGTGTCTCTTTTCGCTCGAGCAGTATTGGGGGATTTTCAGCACTTCGACGATTCGCAACCTTCCCCCCTGAGGTCGCTGCTTTTAGTTTCCCTGGCGTGGACTAGGAGATCTCGCTCTTGGCATGTCAGTGGTGCTCCGTCTAGAGGATGGAAGAACATCGCGCAGGAGAGGGTGAGCGTGACCGAAACCCAGGAGGAACATCCCGCGGGGTCATGACACTCGTGTCGACGACAGGTGTTTCGTTGAAATGGCACCAAGGTATAACGGAAGGGAGCCCTTGGAACCCTGCTGACGCCATACGGGCAATACCGAACGATGCGGCCTGCTTCCCCACAATGAAAGCACAGAGGCGTATGGTCAGGGGTACGCCAGATATCAGGTTAGCGAAGTAGTGGCCGCCTCGGCGTCGAAGCTTCTCTGTAGTACCAAGGCGCTGTTTCGGATGTTGCTGGTGGTACTGATGCGGTGTCGGCACGTTCGCGGGCGGTCGGCGAACTGTGTCTGCATAGTTTGCTCTGGGCGTGCTCGTGCACGGCTCAGGAAGCGAGAGCGCTTGCCTGATCTTTTGGCACTCAACTTCTGTTACTGAGGTTATCGCGCAGTTATTCGGTTTGGCGACGACCTTCTTGGCCTCTTCTTGTACGATTTCTTGTATCAGTTGGCGCAATTAACCTTCGTCGGGTGTCGTTGCTGTGGTCGTGGCTGCCGCGATGATCGGTGCACTGTGGGTTGGGCGGTCATACTGTCGGTAGCGTAGATGCAGTGCGCATTCGATGGATGTCGCCTACTTGGAGAATTTCATCAACACTTGTAGGGGGGTTTCGTACAAGACCAGCAAACAGCTGCTCCTTCACGCCCTCTCATGAGGTGGCTAACTCTTTTGACTTCGGGCATATTGGGATCTGCTCGACGAAACAGCCGCGCCATGTCCTAAACAAACATCGTAACGAATTCATTTGGTTTGTGAATCTGTGACTCGAGGAGACGCTGTGCGATTTCTCGTCTTTCGAAGCTCACGAACGTATCGAGGAAGTTCTGCAGGAACTCGTCCCAAGACGACCACACGCGATTCGTAAACTATGTTCGGACTCCGTCTTGAAGCGGAAAACACACGTAGCCGGACTTCTGTGTGGTGTTCCACCCGTTAACATTCGCTCTGTGCTCAAATTCCTCGAGCCAGTCATGTGCGTCATCATATGTGTTTCCATGTAAGTCAACCGGAAGTCGAGGGTTCAAAACAGTCACCTGTGTCTTGGGCTGAACACTTTGGGGCCAGTGCTTCCAGGTGCAGGGTGCAGTCTTGCTTTCTGGCATGGTCACGCTTTCCGGCAATGAACCGAACTCCGGGCTGAGGCCTAACAAGTGTCGGCTGCTGCGGTGAACGGGGGTGTAGATGCGTGGAAGTCTTTCTGGACTAGATGCGGGGCTGCTGTCGCGCGTCCCGAACATGTACCCCGAACCTTTGTCAGTGTCACAATTCATAAACAGCAGCAGTTGAATACCGGGCAACTCGCTTTAATTGTACCAGAACACTGGCAAATTGATCGGATCAGAACCTCATCTTTTTCTCTCGCAGCGCGTTCTCTTGGTGCTGCATATTCAATGCAGGAATACATACCCGTGGTGTGGAGCCACCCCAACACTCTTTCACATCACGAGGGAGTGTGCAGAGCAAGATGAAGAATGCGACTCCAATGGGACATGGGAGGAACGGGAGGCGCTGCTATCTAGCCCAGCCCTGGTGGATCAGCTGGGACTGATCTACAGAGCTGAACGGATGGCTCGGCGACAGTGGGGCCCAGGAATAGGCACACGACCCTGCCGGACAGACTTCGCTCTTCACCTTGTATATTCCTCGGGGCACTGCAGTTCTAGCCTGTCTGGATTATGTACATAATAAAGTTTTCTACTACTACTACTACAGAACGCGAGTGACCAGGAGAGTCGGGCGCAGGGAGGAGAGAGAGCAAACGGCGAGAGGAGCACCAAAACACTGCTCCTACCCTCTCCTAGACTCTCTCACACCATATGATCTGGTTGCTAGGGGGAGGATAAGGATGCACGCCTGTAGTTGTTGCTACGTGAGTGAAGCAGAAGAGATAACGCCTGCCGCGCACGGACACCACCACGGACGCCGCGGACAACGTCGTATGCCTGACATAGCCCGACTAAGAAAGGCATTTGCATTCAAAGGCCACCATCAAATGCTTAGGAATTTCGCACAAACATAAGCTTCTTTACCTACAATAGGACGTCGTCTATTGAAACACTGGGTCATTAAACGTTACATGCATCAAGCGTGAAACTTAACCAGTGGTGGCACCGTCCATCATCGGCATCAACACAAACACTTAGATGCCTCAAGTGCGAAATCTAACCGTCGGTGGCGTCGCACGTCGGCGTCATCACGTTGCATGCAGCGCTCGAAACGTAACCGTCCATGCGTCAGTTCGTGCATCCGTTCGTCCATCCGTCCGTGCATCCATTCGTGTATGCACGCGTCCGTCCATGCGCCCGTTCGTCCGAGTGTGCATTCATCCATACGTCCGTTCATGTGTTCATCCGTGCGTAATCTATCCATCCGTGCGTGCGTCCATGCGTGGTGGTAGTGATGGTAGAAAACATTTTATTACAGAAAATGTACTAGATAGTTGCCGCATACTGCATGTTTGAGTGGCTAGACCTATTCGGAGATGCCAATGGAGTTGGCCGATGCTCAAGCGCGCCTCACCAAGGAGCATTGAGCATCTAATATCGAGCAGCCGTATAGGTATTCCTCGCAAGCCTCTCTAGTTGGGATAGGAAAAGAAGGTAAAAAGCGAAGAGTGTTAAGGGGGGGCAATAAGCGACGACGTGGTAGGTGTCGCCCAGGACCTGGCCGATCGAGCAGGTGCCACTGATTTTTGGCAAAAAATGCCTAGCGACCACTGAACTGAGATGGGTGTTCTGCAGGCGGCTCAGTATTCGCTCGTCCGCTTTCTCTAGACCGCGTGCGAGGTCCGGATGGAAGCGGCGCGAAGCCTGGTAATAGGAAGAATGCCGCGAAAGTACGTCAGGTTTGTATTGCCAGATTCCGACTCGGGACATAGAGGGGCAATGGCCCGGATGAAAGAAGCGCGGACAGCAGCATTCACCGCCTCGTTACTGGGCAGGCCCGAGTGGCCTGGAGTCTATACTTATACGAATAGGGTGAGGGTTGAAGCACCAAGAGACTGCCCGAAGTAGGTGAAGGTAGCTGCCAGAGAGGTAATGGAACTGTAAGTATTGGTGATAGGCCTAAGCGCGAGTTCCGTCTGGATGCTTCGTGAGGTGGGATGTGAGGCGGCAAAAGCAATGGCAACCTCCTCAGCTTGCGTCAGCAGTGTTGGCTCTAAAGGAGAGGCCATCGACATGTTTTCCATCTCTGATCACGACGGCCGTGAAGTGACCCGAGAGGGAGGTGCCCGAGGGGTCTACGTAAAGAATGCCAGGGTTATAGGAGTGCCACCCATGAAGGGCCAGGGAACGTGCTAGCTCTACGTCCGGGAAGTAGCTCGGGGTTCATGTTGCGAGGTAGTGGTTCCACCCATAGTTTTTGCCACCAAGTACCGGTATCGGCGTCGGAGTGTCTTGGTCAGAGATACCATTGAAGCCCAGCCTGTGTAGGAGACGTCACCCTGAGGGCGTCTGCGACCAACGAATAATTTGGCTAACACGATGACCTTCCCGCAGATCTGCAAAGGAGTTATGTACCCCAGTGCACTCGACTTTCTCATTGCCCCAGGCGGCAATGGAAAGGTCGCGTGCACGTTTGTATACTGAACGAAGGGGGACGTCCAGCGGGAGCTCGTGGTGACGACGCAAGTGAAGGTAAGGTGAGGCTTACAGGACGCGACTCGTCACAAACGCATAGGCCAACCACGTGGACTGGGTTCCACGGAGGCTGCCGCGCTTGGTAGATACCCACTGTATCACACGGCTCACCTGTTCGCTGGTGCGTCGGAGGCTTGCTATTGTGTCCATGGGATCTAAAGCTGATGTAATATGAAGCCCAAGAATTCGAGTTCTTTTTTTTCGCCAGATGGAACGGCACCAGAGGGAAGCAAAACCTGGGTGGAGGGATACCGCGAGAATAGCCGACTGAGCTGGAGAGCACTCCAGGACCACGAGTCAGCGTATGCGTTTACCAGAAGGGCAGCCTTTTGTAGGCGTGTAAGTGATTCCTAAAAAAGAAATAAGAAGATAAAAACAAGCCTCGTAACTGTTTGCATTATAGTGTGACACTTCAACAGTGGCTCACGAGAAATGGGGACAACGAGGGATTAAAAGGGATATGGAGAGGAATAAAAGGGATAGAGATAAAGACAGGGATAGACAGACGTAAGATGGCGGCAGGAAAAACGGACACAATCGTAGGATTTCGAAGACGGGGCACCACTCAGCGAGAGCTTCACGGCGTCAGGAGATGGCAGAGGGCGAGCCGGTCGGCCAGAGCTGCGCTGTCGTAGGAGATCGTGGGGGCACAACCAGTCTGCATGAAATCCAGCGAGTGAGTCCCGCCTCTGTAGGCTCTCTTCGATGTGAGCTCAGGAGTCGGTGTTAGTTCAAAGCGTAGTATCGTGGGCATATAGTGCGTGGTGTATTCCCTCTGCCTCGCGCAGAAGAGAAAGGGCGTTCTTTATGACCAGGTTAAAAAGTATAGGGGTGACAGGACTGCACCTTGGGTTGTACCCTGCGTGACTAATAGTATGAGCCATGTTCAACAAAATCAAGGCGGATGAAAGCGGCGTGATGTGACAAAAATGATTGAATGTAATTGAAAGCCTTCTCACCAGCAGTTTGTGGTAGAGAAGTTGGAAAAAATACTACTGTGTTTGTTGTTATTAAACGCTCCTCTAAGATCGAAAGCGAGCATGGGTTTATCGTTGCAGCGCATTGTGGTCGGTTCAATGGTGTGTTAAAACTGGAGCACGGATGTCCTTGCGCCGACAGATGTGGGGTAAAGTCAAACATCATGTCGGAAAAGGTCTGCTTGGCCTCCAAGTAGACAAAAAGGCGTTCGTGAACCATGGTTTCCATTAGCTTTCCGGCACAGGAGGTTAGCGAGATTGTAGTGGCGGCGTGTACAGCCGCTTTATGAACGACTAGACAACTTGAGTGCCCATCAGAACCAAAATTCCTTTATTCCAACTTGCGCATGCTTAAATACATCAAGAACACTGGTGCCACCTGCGGCAGTGATCGTGTAACCGAAACCAAACAGAACACTATACAACACATTCCCTTCCTTAAAAACAGCTATATGGATTAGTGATTTAGTAGTTTAGTCCGTTAGCACATTTGCGAAAAAAAACACTATTCAAAATATAACTTGTACAATGGACGTAAC
Organism: Rhipicephalus microplus; assembly: GCF_013339725.1. NCBI lineage: Eukaryota > Metazoa > Arthropoda > Arachnida > Ixodida > Ixodidae > Rhipicephalus > Rhipicephalus microplus. The sequence goes on along the minus strand of NC_051171.1, from coordinate 52,727,398 downwards.
TATTTAGTACTACAAAATCACACAATTTACAAAAGCAATCCACCACACTGGATACGTCCGTTTCATTCACTTCAGCACAACTTCTCTTGTTAACCTTGTAGCCATAACGTTCTGGTGGTAGTCTTTTTTTTTGGTGGTTGCACCCTGCGTTGTTGTGTGACTCCTCCTGGACACGTGGCTGACTACGTCGCAGCAGGCGACCCATGCGCCTGCGCAGCCGAAGGAGACGTAGGTGCTTGCGCAGCGTACGCAGGAGACATGGGTTCCTGCGCAGCGTACGCAGGAGACGTGAGTGCCTGCGCAGCCGAAGGAGCAGCAGCTAAAGTCCTGGTAGTTATCTCTGGGGTGGGGCCTCCAAATGTAGGCAGAGATCCTCCTCCCCTAGCTGTACCATTTCCTCCCCACGTATAAAGGGCGGCAGAGGCTCGTGGCACCTTTGAGAATTTGGATGCATTTCACGTTTTGCCGTCAGCCAGGCGAAAAGAAGATGGTCCCTTCCTGCTGATCACTTCTCTTGGGTGGCTGAAATCCAGGTCGCCTTTAAATATAGTAGTGGGTTTCTTCACTCTGACGAAGTCACCAACGTCAACTCTGGTTTTTCTTGCAGCCCTCCAACCGTCCGTGTATCGTTTGCTGCTCTGTTGCTTTTGCTTTAACCGCTCACGTAAGCGCCGGAGTTCCGAGTTAGGGTCATCAAAGAAGGTTACCGACGGATTCCTGACGACATCCAACCAAGTTCTTGGCAGCTGCCTGTGCAGCAGATGAGATGGAGCCCTTGCCATTGGAGCATGTGGTGTGCATCGGTAAACACACAGGTAGTCTGTTACCGCCTGGTTCAAGGGTCGCTGCTCAAGAACCGCCACTTGAATGAAGCTTTTTAATATTCTGTTAAAGCGCTTCATTTGGCCGTTTGCTTGTGGATAGTATACGAACGAATGTTTGACCTGGATGCCGCGATCTTGAAGAAATACCTCCAACTCCCGAGATGCAAACTGCGGACCGTTATGGCAAATAACCTCTTCTGGGTAGCCTTCGCGCGCAAACACAGCGACTAAGAAGCGCATTACGGTGCTGGTTGTCGTCTCGCTACAGAAATGCTCTTCGGGCCATTTGTAATAATAATCTACAAGTGTGATTGCATATCTGCAATCGTAGGGCGCCCTCTCAAATGGGCCTACAATATCCATACCCAGTTTGAGCCACGCCTGCTCTGGAAAGGGGACCGGCTGCAAGGGTGTAGCTCGCACCTTGACGCTGTTGTCTGCTTCCTGGCATATGCTACACATCTGGATCGCTAGCTCGACTTGGCGGTCCATGCCTGGCCACCAATACTTTTCTCGCAGCCGCGCTTTTGTTCGCATCACTCCGGAATGCAACTCATGTGCTGCAGTGATTACCTGCTGCGTGCGCAACGTGGGAACCACAAGCCGTTCGCCACGCAAGATAAGATTGTCTACCACAGAAAGTTCGTCACGTACTTTGAAGAATAGCTGAAGCTCAGCCGATAACGATTTGTGTGCAGGCCACGACGATTGCACATATATTTTGCTTTGTTGCAGTGCGCTATCTTGTAATTGGGACTGCTCAAACTGCTCTCTGGTAATGCAGAAAGGAGTTTCGAGAACTGATACAACCTCGTCAAACAGCGCTTAATCTTCCTGGAAAGATGACGCGGGCCGGTGTGAGAGTGCGTCCGCCACTTGGTTATGCGAACCCTTGCGGTACTCGACGGTACAGTTGTACCGTAGTAGGCGCTCTGTCCATCGCGCTACCCGCATGGGGCGCCTTCTTGTTCCTTGGGTTGAAAGCAGTGCCACCAAGGCTTGATGATCAGTGAGCAACGTGAAGTGGCGTCCCCACAAGTACACGTGCCACCGCTCGCACGCCCAAACCAACAGGCCAACGCTTCCCGTTCTCCTTCAGAATATTTCCTCTCAGCTGGCGAAAGGACTCGAGACGCGAAAGCGACAGTGTGCAGTTTATGTCCGTCCACTTGCTGTAGGACCACTCCAACTCCACACCCTGATGCGTTCGTCGACACTAACACTGGAAGAGATTCATCAAACATGCTCAGTATAGAGCTAGATGCTAGCGCGCCTTTGGTCTTTCTGAAACTAGCATCTATCTCGTCAGACCAAATCAATCGCTGCCCCTTTCTTAGCAGGAATCGCATTGGTTCAACCATTTCAGCGAAATTGGGAATAAACCTAGAATAATATTCGACCAATCCCAGAAATGATCGAAGGCTGGCTGGATCCGTAGGCGCTGGAGTGTCTCGGATGGAAGCAATCGTTTCCTTCAATGACACAATACTGTTTGCGCTGATCCTGTGGCCCAAGAACGCAAGCTCCGGCGTATCGATGACGCATTTCGTGTTCAATTTGAGTCCTGACTCTTTTATGCACCTCAGCACTCCGGTAAGATTCGCCATGTGCTCCTCTCTGCCCTTCCCAAAGTCATCGATATAGAACAGGACGCCGCTGCAGCCCTGCAGAATTTTCGACATCATACTCTGAAAAGCAGATGGTGCCGACGTGAGCCCAAGACACACGCGCTTAAAAGCGAAAGAGGCCGTCATGTGTTATAAAAGCCGTTAAATCGCGTCTCTCGGGGTGAATCGTGACCTGATGCTACGCTGATGCAAGGTCAAGCTTGGAAAAGGGGGTTGCTGCCACTAAACTATGCACTAGCTCTTTTGTATGAGGACGGGGAAAGCTATCTGCTACGACGGCTTTCTTTACCTGTCAAAGACCTACACAAAGGCAGATACCTTCATCTTTCTTTTAAACCACAACAAAGGGGGACACCCACTCGGATGCCTCTATTCGCTCTATCAAGTCCATTTTTCTTAAGCGGCGCAGTTCTTCCGAGACTCGTGGCCGCAGTAAGAGCGGAAAGGCACCTGAGTTTTAAGCAACTGGCTGAACTGTCGACCGTGTTTTGACACGATGAACAAAACCCTTTGCGATGCCAAGTCCTGGATCGAAAATAGCACCAAACTCCTCGACTAATTCTGATGAAAGGTGAATGAACTCCTCCGCCTCAGTCATGACTGCGGTGTGCTCTGTTCGAGCGCTAGTACGCACCGCTGTCGTTTCAAGGCACTGTAGCGACGACCCATCAATCTGCAGACTGAGCGCCTTAATTGCATCAATACCCAAAAGCGAGGTGCCTTGTTCAACGACATAAAAAAGAAGCTTTGTTGTGCAGTTATTGTACGTGACATGAGCAAAGAAGCAACCGCACACTTGAATGGGTTTCTTCAAACAATTCAGTAGTCTAATTCGAGCAGCTGAAAGCTGCTGACCTTCAAAATGCTGCCTACATAAGTCATGCGTCAAAATTGATACTGATGACTCCTGAATCTATGAGGAAAGTTAACTTCGTTTCACCAACTACTACCGATACGTAGATTGCGGGACGAGTGAATGTCGTCACGGAAAGAATGCTCAATACTTCTTCAGTTATCGAACTTTCGTCGTCTAGTTCACTATCAGGAGCGGCGTTTTTGATGCAGACCGAGCGAAAATGACCCATATACCCATCATGACACCACTTGTTTTCGACGGGGCAGTGAAATGAAGATGCGTTGTGCCGAGGTGAACCGCAGCGGTAACAGTGGCCCTGTTGGCGGCGCGACCGCTTCGAGGGGTCGCTAGAAGAAGATGCGGGCGGAGGGGTGTTTTCGCGAGCATTTATGCTCTCGACATCTGCAGTAGCAAATTCTTTGCAATCATTGGTTGCCTGCTGAAACTTGCGTCACTATTAGTACAGCTCGAGCGAACGAAAGAGAAGACCCTTCAAGCAGCAACCGTTCGCGCAAGTTTCGAGATAATACGCCCGCAACGAACGGGTCACGCAAGGAATCTTCCAGAGAAGGAAAAGAGCACGTAGCAGAAAGCTTGCTTAACACTGTAATGTACTCATTGATTGCTTCACCGACTTGCTGCACGCACCTACCGAACCGGTGACGTTCGACCACAACATTTGTTGTTGTCGTGAAGTGCGCATGCAGCGATGCGACAGCGGTATCGTACTGACGACGCTTCATGGTGTATCTGAGAACTGTACTTGACATCTCCCGAATGCGTATCAGTAGTTGGCTCCCCGGACTTTGCGTTGGCCGAAGACTGAAGCGGTAGTGTGTGAAATATGCGCTGACCTTCTATGCTGAGGCTGTGGATTAGGAGAGCCTTGCGACGATCCGGCGCACAAACCAAAACACCAGCTGCGAGCAGAAAGTTCTCGAAGATGCGGATCCATTGCGGCCAAGCAACAGCAGGGCGGCCAGGCGTGGGCAGGAACGGGAGCGGTGGTGCCAGTCCGGAAACACTCATGGCGCGGGAAACAGTCGGCGAAAATGGCTAAAATCACACCCCCTTCTAAACGAGCACTCTCGTCGCCAATGTAGTGGCGGCGTGTGTCGCCGGTTAATGAACGACTAGACAACTTGAGTGCCCATCGGAACACAAGCCTCCTTATTTCAACTTGCGCATGCTTATATACATCAAGAACACTGGTGCCACCGTGCAACAGTGATCGTGGAACCGAAACCAAACAGACCACTATGTCTCAATGCCTCGATGCTGACCGGTTTGCCCGATTTTGGTATGAATGTGACAAGCGATGTTGTCTATTCCAATGGGAGCGGTTATCCATCCCATATCGAGTTCATCAGGTGGAGTAGTGAATGATGTGCCTCATTGGGAAGGTTAGCCAGAAGCGACACTGTGATGTCATCCTGCCCAGAGGTCGTGCCCCGTCGCACTTTCGCCAGTGCAGCCCGTAAATCCAAAAGCGTGTATGGCGCGTCGAAGCTCGGCATTAGGGTAGCCGGAATGCGTATATTTTGCCTATGGGGTCAGATGTTTGACAGATGTATCGGTCGCACAATTCTTGAGCGAGATGATCTGTAGTGCCCTGATGAGCATGCAGAGCATGGCATAGCTGGCGTTGTGCTTCTGCTTGAGTTCGGGGGGGATCCAGAAGGCTATAAAATAGCCGCCAGGTGCACTTAGAGCTCATCGGGATCACCGCCTTCGTGCAGGTGTCCGCCCAATTTGAATCGGCAAGCTGCACACACTATGCCACTGCCTGTGAAGTGAGCGCCTCAATGCGAGCATGAAGCTTTAGATTGAGTTTATTACGCTTCCAGCGCTTCATAAGCCCATGGCGCAGCATTCCAGAGATGTAAGAGGTGTGGGTCCAGTTTCAGGAGTCAAATTATAGGTTTTTAGGGTGCGAATGTTTGACCGCTGCATATGAAGGACGTAGGACGCCCACACCGCGTATTCGCTTGAGCCGGAAATCATAGTAAATGGCTGCGTTCTGAACTTAGTCCAGTCTGTGAGATGGGCAAGGCCCCAATATTGGCCCATTTTATGCCGTGGTGTGAAGGAAATGCGAAGCATAAAGTAGTCACTTCCCATAGTCTCGCCCAAGTTTTCCCATGTAGCATCGCGAATGTTACGAGTCAAGGAGAAATCGGGACATGTGTCGCGTGGAACGAAATTACCGGAACGCGTGGGCTGTGCTGGATCGGTAAGCAGTGTGAGGCTAAGTGAGGAGATGAGCTCCTTGAGCTACCTTCTCCATGCCTTCTCATAGTGATAACCTCAGCGAGGGCTGGGGGCGTTGTAGTCCCCGACAATCAACAGGAGTTGACGATCTGCCAGTGCGCAGCGCCCTATGAAACAGATTCGTAAAGGAGGCCCCCACAACATGAGGGGGACGATACATGTTTAGTATGTGAATTTATGGTTGGCCTCTCCTTTGAGACAACACTAATGTCCTCCAATAGTCGGATGAAAGATCCAGATTGAAGTCGACCTGTATCGCCATGTACGCCTTATGCACAAGAAGGCATAGAGTGGTGCCTCCTACATAGTAGCAGTATTCAGAAAGAGTTGGTGCCGTGCCCGGTTCTTGAAGTGCCAACATGGCAGGCTGAGAGCCAAGTGAGTGGAAAAAGAAGGAAGGGTGTGAGCGCTTTCGGCTGTTCCCAAACCCTCTGGAGTCCCACTATATATTCTAGAATTTCGATGACAAACTTGAAAGAGATGTACGGTTGGTAGCCATCAGGAATATCCTAGGTTTTATATTGCAACCTCCATGTCGGGCCCAGAGCCTTAAGAGGCAGGGGGAGCGGAGGTACGGGGGCTGTATTATCCGATGGCGAGGTGGTGGTAGCCACCTTACGACCACGTTCGGAAGCTTAACCCGTACTGCAAATCGGGGAGGAGCGCGAATGGCGGCGTGCGATACTTTGGGTTGAAACTGAGTGATTGCTTAGGCTTGAATGGCCTGAGTGACCTCTGCTACTATGCGTTGGAAAGAGACGTTATCAATTAGGTGACTGATCGAAACTTCGACGCGCGTAAGAAGATCCTCCATGCGACTGACGCGTTCTCCACTGGGATGAATTAGGTTAGTCGGCAAGAGATCTTGAGGTGCTGCAGCGGCTACCGAAGCTTCCGGATTAGCTGCCTAGGCTACAGGAGCCGGAAGATTACTCGGAGTGCACGCAGCGTGCGGGCTAGTGTTCAAGGTTGTTGGCGTAGCCGCCTGTACAGGGGCGGTAGTACCGAGGGGCTTTGCAGAGCCTTGCTGTGGGGGAGCAAGTTGCTTAGTTAATAGTGAAAGCTGTTTTGCTAGGAATTATTTTGAAGCTACACAATCTGCTGGCGAAGGGTCACAAATTCTGGGAAAAACGTACTGACAGCGGAAGGACAAAAAGGCTTGGAAGCAGCAACCCCTGCTCAACTGCTCACCTGAAGTGCCGCCGCCGGTTCGGAAGCGGCGGGAATCCTTGAGTGTTGGCTGGTTCTGAGGAGTCTCCTGCTTCAGGCGGGTGCCTTCGTTAGGTTGTGACGAACATGAGGTGGGCCTTCGATGCGATGTTGAGGGCAAGTTGGGTTTCCGGTATAGTTCAGCACAGCCGCTAGTGCCAGTATCGGGGGCGTCACTGCAGAGAAGGCACATGGGGGCGATATTATATTCAGTAAAGCCTTCGTGGGCACAGGTACCACACTTAGTACGTGTCGGAGTGGGGTGAGGGCTCTCTGGTGGTGGATGACCAATGGTGCCACACCTAGTGCAAGCCAAAACGGTTTTCTTGCAAGGGTGGATAAACATCGCCACGCAGTAGTAGAAGAGAAAGTGGGGCGACTTTGTGCCTTCAAAAGTCACCGACCACCGCTGCGGAGTCTCCGAGTTTTCGGAACGCGAGGATGGCTCCCTAAGGCCAATACAGTTTTGATTTTATATTTTTCGTGGTTTAAGCAAAGTTTATAGTGATGACACCCCTGCACGTATCCCCTGACGCCTTGGCGTCAGTCTCGGACAGGAGCTGTCGATCCCCCACCAGCAGCTGGAAGTCACCGAGGAGTTTCTCTGCCATAGCCAGCACGGTAGTACTGCAGACCAAGATGTTTTACTGCCATATCGGCCACACTTGAACTAGTGTGGTGGTCCGGTCAGGCAGAAAGCTCTGGATTGCGTCATCAGCGCGATAAGTCGTGACACATGTGCGCATCTCGATGGGGACGCGTGGTTTTACGACAATGATGTAGTCATCTCGAGAAATACGAGGCATCTGGCGTGAACGCCACTTGCCTTGCTTCATTTCACAGCGATGAGGGAGCAGAGGTAGACGCACCACTGGTGGGTCGGAACGCCAGCGTTCCTTTCACAGCTGGGGAATGACGGCCAGCTGCGGCGGCTCGCTGTTGCTGGGATACAGACTTGGATTGTGCTTGCTTCTGTTTCCATATTCGCACCATATCCTCGAGATATTCGCCTTCTGACGGCATATCTGGTCCAGGGTAAGAAATGTCTATGGACGGGTCTTCACGTGACCACCAACGCCGAAGGACGTGCTCCGCATGTGCTCCGTTTCCCACCTGTCATTTGGAGGTCCAGGCAACTCATCATTCCTGTCACCGGCTTCCCTTCGCTCACCACGTCACCTGGAAAATTTTGAGCCCACCTCAAAACCCCTGAATGTGACATCAGTATTTTTTCTGCCAGTTTCAATCTTCGGACAAGCGGCCGCCAGAGACGCACAGTGCGTTCCTCAGCCGTGGCGCATCTTCCACCGCTGAGGTGTCGGCGTTCGATGGCGTCTGAACGGAAAACAGTAGTGTTTCTGCTTCAATGACCACTAATCCAATAGACTCTTGTTGGCGTTCCTGCCTAATATGCAAGCCTGCGTAATAATTTAGCGTCCCTGTCGTCATACACGCCGAAGGCGCATGCAGTTTCACCATAGAAAACTCCATTGACCCACCAGAAAAAGTTACGGAGAACGCTGTGAACACGGCTGCTGCAGTAGCTATGGACACGACTCCACCTGCACCTACCGATAATGACACAACATCCCCCTCCACTGACGTTGGCTCTGCTTGGGTGATGGTGCTGAAGAAACGACGCACGTGCACAAGCCGATCTGTCGGTCTCTCAGCCGAAACAAGGGACTCAAACGAGTGAGCTTAAAGGCTATACCACTTAACGTAAGCCAACGAGGTCACAGCCACCACCCTTGCCTCTCCACGACTACAGAGCCATTCTTCGCCCACAGGAGGCCTACGCTTGGACAAGTGAACTCACCCCACACTGACGCGGGATATTGGAAATGCCACGAGCCTACTTTCTGCCCAAGTCCACCGGCTAGTTTTCCGTTTGCGCCCTGAACAAAACCTCGCTGTTGTAAACACACCACACGAGCACGCCGCCCTAAACCTCTGCAGTGTCAGCCCCTTCGCCGGGGTCAGCATACCTATCCCATATTCTTTTACATTGCCGCTTTCGACAATTCGTCTGAAGGCATTATCTATGGCGTCGACCCGGAAACAAGGCCCTCCGAAGTTATCGTCTCGTTACCTCAGGCCACATCGTTCTACAGGCAAGAATTATGGGTAAAACAAGCACGGCCCTCATTATCCTCGAAGGACTGCAGGTGCCACGATACATAGGATATTACGGCGCTGAATACCGATGCTACATGCGTCGTCCCCGCAAGCAAGTTCGCATGGTTTGTTTCCGGTTGGGAGACATCGTTCTGACAACTGCCTTACACCAACTTCCGTCACATGCAAGACGTGCAGACTTGAGAACCTGACACCGGGGCACTCATGCTCGCCGAAGTGCCGCTCATGCGGAGGAGATCACCCCACCACTGACACGGGCTGTCCCGCCCGCGGTCGGCCTCCCTTCAATAAGCAACGGGTCCGGAAGGCCCTTCAGCAGGAACAGAAACAGCGACATGTAGAGCATCACGCGCACCATCATTGACGTCACATGGTGACTTGTCAGCAGGAGGTTCAACTCTGGGAAGAAAATTCAGGCCACGGTCTCGGGCCGGGCAAAGGTTACGGAGCAAGACCTGCTGTCGTTCCCACTCCAGGACGGGCTCACAACCACCACCTGTAAAGCAGGCGGCCACTTCGCAAGACACTGCACCACTGCCGACAAACCAGTCTTTTTTCCAGTTGATAGACGGCAGCCAGCGAAACATAGAACAAGGAGCCGCAGCCAAGGAACACCCGGCAAAACCTCGGGAGGTAAGCTGAGCGAAGGGGCCTACCCTGCTCTAACATTCCTCCGCTGCCCCATCCCCAACCTTAGCTCCACTGTCACACATGACACATAACTCAGACCCAAATGCGTTTTATCAGCTTCGTGCAGAAATGGAGGTCAAATTGTGTGATCTAGATGCTCGACTTCAACGCGAGATAGAGATCGCGTGAGTGAGAGTTCCGCGATATTGTGAGAGTTCAGCGATATGCTCAATGAGGCAGTGTCTGCACAGCAGGGTACACTCAACAACACAGTAGCGACGGTTGAAACCTTAATCTGTCACAGGTTCTCCCCTCTTTCTACAGAAATACAGCAACAAACTGAGTAAAACATGCAACATATGCACCAGGAGTTCACCCTTGCTCTAACACTCGCACCGAACACAAAGCGCTCCCACCCATACACACGCCCACCGTCTCTTAGGAGCGAAGATGGCGACGTGTAATCCGGATCATCTTGTGATCTGGTAATGGAACTGCAAGGGGTTCTGCCGCAAGCGGGGCCCTCTGCAACAGTACATTGCTATGACCTCAATGGCTCCCGACGTCATAATTCTTCAGGAGCCCAACTGTACCCCCTCTCTTGCCGGCTTCGAAGCGGACGGTATTTATTCGGGTCTCATAGAGGCACTTGTACCCAACCATCTCACAGTACGCCTACATTCGGTCGCCCCTGACATTCCTCATAAAATTATCGAAGTAATCACACATACCAAACGCTGCGAAAGTCTTGTCATTCTAAATATATACAGTTCCCTCGTTCCCGCACGCACAATTTTCATTATCTTTTTACAGAATTTTGTATGTTTGCTAAAACTTTGTTGATCTGCGGAGATTTTCACGCAGCGCACTCGGTTTGGGGATATCCTAAGAACACTGGAAAAGGAACGCAATTGTGGGACACCATGTGCAATATGCGCTTCACGTTGCTCACTGATCCCACACAAACAAGCCACGTCGGGAATAGCGTCTCACGAGTTACGTGTCCCGATCCCACGATGATTCATGGTACTGGCGCAGTCATCTCAAGTGGTCCCTCATACAAAACTCTAGGGAGTGACCACCATATCATCGCAACTGCCCTTCCTCTTACCAGTACGCGCCAGCCTGAACGTAAAGTTCGTATAACAAACTGGGATAAATTTCGAGAGCTACGGACTGCCAGTCCAGAAGTTGATGACTACGACAACTGGCTCACGGCCTTTACGGTTGACCTCTATGCCACCACGCAGTCGATCACCACTACGCCCATCAATCCCGACGTCGACCCGCACCTGCTCCGCTTGTGGAACGCTAGAAGGGGACTGATAAAGCGTTGAAAGCGTCAGTGCCTAAAGCATAAACTGTTACTTCGGATTGTGCGTATCACGCGACAAGCCCAGGAATACGCCCAGACTCACAGGACAAACATCTGAAGGGAATTTCGTAATCGTTTTGCCGGCACTCTGAGTACTGCTAAGGCATAGAACATTCTCCGAGCACTTATAGACCCATCAGGCACGAATGCGCAGACTCAAAAACGGTTCCATGTTCTCACTCATTCGTTTACAGACTCTCCTGAACGTCTACTGCATGAAATCAAAGCACGTTGTATCTCTTCTGAAGCGAGTCCCCAATATCACGAATATCCATACGACACAGATTCAAACAGTGCCCTAGATGCCGAAATCACAATTCAAGAGGTCCACTTAGTGTTAGAGGATATCTGCGAGAATTCAGTGCCGGGTACTGACAACATCCGGTACACGACCCTTCGAAGTCTCAACGACGTAGATCTTACGCGCGCAGTGGACACGTTTAACGAGAATTGGCGGAACGGCATGCTACCCCAAGCTTGGTGACATGCGGAAATTTTCCCCATCGCAAAACCGGGGAAACCCATCTCCGTCGAAAATTTACAACTGATTTTTCTTACGTCATGTTTAGACGATTGCAGCCATTTCTCAAGAGCCAGTCTTTCTTCTCGCATACGCAGTTGGGCTTTCGCTCGCACTTATCCATGCAAGATGTGTTGCTCCAGTTTAACGAGCAGGTCTTGGGTTCATCGCGGGGTGTCCGAACCCGCGCTTTGATTGCGCTGCACCCTAAGTCTGTCTTTGACGATGTGGAGCACGACCTCATTCTCAGCAACCTCGCCGAATCGCACCGCGGCGTTCGCCTTTATAACTATGTCAGAGCCTTTCTTCGTGATCGCACTGCAACGATTGTTATACGCCTGAATCGCGTGAGTGTCATCCACCTCCCAGGCAGAGGCACCTCTCAAGTAGCTGTTATTTCACCAGCGTTATTTGAGATCAATATGTCAGGCCTTCCTAAACAACTTGACCAAATTGAGGACCTGCTTCATACCATCTATGCCGACTATATCATGTCACGGGCGTTTTGGGGCTCCGACGACGAAATTCTAAACCAGCTTCAACAAGCGGTAGTTGTGTCAGAATACGCTGAACGGGGTGGCCTCACTTGTGCTCCAAACAAGACTGAGCTCCTTGTATTTCGCAGCGGCCGTAAAACTCCGCCACCCCACATCATTGTACTCGTCTAAGGAACACTTATTCCGCCGGTAGAGCGAGTACGCATCCTTGAACTTTACGTTGAAGCAGATGGCAGGGCACGACACAACATCTCTATACTCTCCCGCCAGACGGAGCAGACCATCGCCATTTTCCGACGCGCAACTAATAGACGCTCGGGACTTAGGGAGTGGGACATGCCTTGACTAGTAGATGATTTCATTATAAGCTGCTTCAGTTGTCACCTTCAATTTCACCGGCTGACGCACGGACAACAGAATGGTGGACACACTCATTCGTAAGGCCTTGAGTGATATGTGGGGTTTAACGTCCCAAAACCACCATATGATTATGAGAGACGCCGTAGTGGAGGGCTCCGGAAATTTGACCACCTGGGGTTCTTTAACGTGCACCTAAATCTGAGCACATGGGCCTACAACATTTCCGCCTCCATCGGAAATGCAGCCGCCGCAGCCGGGATTCGAGCCCGCGCCCTGCGGGTGAGCAGCCGAGTACCTTAGCCACTAGACCACCACGGCGGGGCCATTCGTAAGGCCTTCAAGGTCGCTCTGGGCGTTCCACACTATACTTCTACACAGCGCCTTTTGCCACTAGGAGTTCACAATACCCTCTATGAAGTACTCGAGGCCCAGTGCATTAGTCAGTGCCAACGCCTTCTTCTCACACCAACGGGTAGACACGTACTCCACCACCTGGGTCACCAAGTCCCCTTTGAACTTCCGGAAACGCAGGATACTTTCGTGCTACTTGAAATAGCTTAAGCCTAACGCTACATCTTCTGCCACGCAACATGCACCCTGAGCGTAGCATCGGTCATCGGTGGGCACGGATGAGATACTTGAATCGCACTCTCAGTGACGTTGAGAAGAGAAGGGTCTACTACATGGACACACAGCGGTGGTCGTTAGCGGCACTCATGAGATCGTAAGTGCGGCCTCAATATGTTCCCATCTTCAGCCGAAAATTCGAGCGAGATCCTGGCGTTCAACTTGATGATACAACACACGTTGTGTCTCCCCGCGGAAACATACTACATCCTAACCAACTCGCAAGCGGCATGTCGGGCTTTTCTAACAGGTAGCAGCATTCCCAAAAGCTCTCATTACTTCCTCTTACGCACATCAAAAGTTGCTTCACACAAGAGCCGCGTCATACACCTGCTCTGTCTCATGGTCATGGCTCACTGTCGGGTAATGCACGCGCTCCTGCAGCTGCTCAGGAACTCGCCCTTCGAGCGGCTTCGCGCAGTGAGGCGGCCAACACAGAGCCAGCTTTCCCACTTCTCGCATATCACGAAGTCACACAACATTACATACGCCAACGACAGCCATACCCACTCCAACCAGACTCATTCGCACGTGAGAAAGCTGTCACACTCCACCAACTGCAGACCCGATCTTTTCCAAAGCTCCACTTCATCAATAAACCATACCCGACTCGTTATACTGATGTATTTCCAGGCTGTGGCGCTATTCCCACAACTTTTCAAGTCACTGTTGAGTGCTCCACCGCTTACTTCCCTTTCCTCCCTCCAAACCTTTGGTCCACCCGTACCCCAGAGCAGTGGGAAGGCACCCTTCGTTACGGTTTCCTAGGTCGGCTGGGCCCTCATTTCGAGGGCCTGGGCTTTCGCAGAAGTTCCCATAGGAGTCTGGAATAGGGATCCTCTTCGTTTTCCCTGAATTTTCATAATACAATGTTTTCACCATCATCATCCGTGGACACTACTTGCGTTGAGACAGGATCGTAGCCCATAACCACGTTGGCAGCCGCCATCGCTGGGCCCAGAGCTGCCCCAAGAGAGTCCCCTAGGGAGGCGGCGAAGACGCCGCAGTGAAAATTGTCTTAAAGATTCAAAGCTGGGCCCACCTGGATAGGAGTGGTGTCTTCATCAAACGTAGGAATTGTTAGTGACGAGAAACTCACAATTCAAGGGTGTAGTAATGGTGATCCACAGAGAGTGAAGAAAGTCCATGGAGCCGATGTGGAGTGCGTCCGTCACCATGGAGCGCTCACAGCGCTCCCCTCTATACATCCGTCCACTTCACCCCACTCGTCATCATTCACCTCACGGATATGCTGTGATTTTTCATTGCAGAGCCGCGCGTTTCGTTTTAAAAGATAACTACCAGATAGCGCTCATGTCTGACGCGTGACGTGACTTGATGCGCTCGTTCGCTTCCGCTGCACACTCGAGGCACTCTAACGCAGCGCCTACAGAATAGTATTCATCGATTTTCTTGCGTCGACCACCAAATAAACGTTTTGTTCACTCTCTGTTGACGCAAGACTATCGCTTTTCGACGACATGTGCAGTTTAACATGCCGATACGGGCCAATTTTTTTTTATACGGGAACAGTTAGAAATTATTTTTTGACAATAAACTGACAGTATGCCCGCTTTTGTTCTGATGTTACACAAAATCAAGCAATTGATGTTGCCGGTAGCAACAAGCTTACATCGTAGGCGCGCATCTTCGTGCAAATGAAGCTTGCGTACAACAAGCGATAAAAAAGGCGTTTTTTTTTGCTATCCAAAATAAACAATTTAAATGCGCATGTACGCAGCATGCAAGTGAACGTATACTGCACCCAGTGCACTGGTGAATGCTCTTAAGTATGATTAGGATCATACCACTAAACAATGGTTCGCATCCTTCTGCAGCTGGTGTAAGAGATTTAATCTCATCAGGTTCGATCATGATCAAAAGTACCCATGTGATAGCGCTTTAGGTTTTAACTCTCGAAATGCTGAAATAGCATAACTTGCACCGCACAAAGACGAACGGTCAGTGGGTCGGCACTTGTCGCGCTTGATCTTTGCCAGCCACAAGAGTCGCCTTATGAGGTGTTTCGGTAATCTGAACCACCTATAGCCATTTCGTGAGTGGTTTGCGCACTGTGGCAGGCAACGCCAGGGCGCTTTGCCCGACAAAACGCCCCGAACGTGTGTCACTCGACCAGCCGTTACGAGACGGAGGAAACCGAATGACGGCTGCTGATCGCAAGGTGGCACTCACCCCTTCAAAGAGTGACTCCACCCTACAAATGGACGCGCGCATCGGGGAACCCGAGCACAAGATTTCATTGTGTATCCCCGTCGACATGTGTCTTTTTCGACCAGCTCTTTTGTCTGCTGCGTACTGCACGAGGGGAAACTCAACGATAAATGAACCGCACAACTACACGGCGCAAGCAGATAATCGAAAAGGTCACGCGCAAGCTGCCTATTTTATATTTTGGTGCTTGATGTCATCACAACAAGCCAGACTGCTGCAAGAAGTAACCAGAATTAGTACCGCAGCTTGACGTCAACTTCATGTCGATGTCAGCAGGTGTGCCGCAAGAAAATTGACTTCATTATCAAAATAAAATATCTTATATTTCCTGAGCGTCACTCCTCTCAGGTTGGTTTCTGTATACAGGAGATTTCCGTGGCAGAATAAACCCGCCTTCGTAAAAGGGTGTCAGTAGCCCTTTAACCACCTGGGGACCATCATCGTGTGCCTACTTCAAGTGGCCAACTTCTATGTACACGAGTTTTCTTGCATTACCGCCATCTGAATGCAGCAGCCGCGTTCAACAGGTTTTAGTTCGAGTTTATTCAACTCTGTGACAGGTGCACTAAAACACACTGTATAGGTGCTTTGGTACAAAGAGGAAAAAGCTGCAAGTCGCTACTTGACCAGATTCAGCCCAAAAAAATTACAAATGTGACAAAATACAAAAAATGTTGAATTGGAGGCAGCAGAAAGCGACAATACAAAAAAAACACTTATGTAGGCCACGGAAATAATAAGGTACTTCTGAAATACACACAAAATATTTGTAACGAGAAATAAGTGAATGAATTAAAATATGTAACCAGGTAAACTCGCGTGCTTGAGCTTAACATCTTCTTATTAGCCTCATTAGCAAACGCTTCTACAAACAGCATTTCAATTGCGTTTATCAGAAGACGTCTCTAAAGAGTGAATAAAAGTTCACGGTGTGATGTACTTCTACGCTGAAGGCAGCGCATTTGAGTCCTGTAGGATCTTGCGCTATGAAGCTCATTTCTTTATTTACTTGTACTAAGTCATTTGTAGTCATTTACGCATTTTATTTCGTACTCTCTGGCCCTTAATATTTTATTCTATGTACCACGGGTGTTCTAGAGAGACAATTCACTGATCTTTTCTCACGTTCATTTTGCAATTTCGCATTGTCGTGCGGCAGAGAAAAAAATGAAGAAGCGCAGACACTGCAATATTTCACACGAAGGGAGAGCACGGCCACATATTTCGTGGCAAATAAATATATTGAAATCGTTATTCAGGTTGTACAATCTAGGCACATGAAAGTCAACTTATTCCACTCACCTTTGACTGCCTACGTTGTAGTTTACATCGACCCTAAAGAACGTCTCTTGTAAATACAGTTTTAAATAATACAAGCACGTAACTTCGTTTGGCTTTCTATACATCATATAGCTGGTTGCGTATACATAAATTTTCAAGGTAGTGTTAAGCAGCTGAAATAAATACAATAAATTCCAACAACATGAAAATTGTATAAAGGAATTTACCAACACGAAGGTAAATTATGACACATTTGAGGCCTTCGAAATAGGTAGAATTAGGCGTAATTTCACTATTATCACACAAAAGGTTGCATCATCTTTTAAGTCTCTCAACAT
Source organism: Rhipicephalus microplus (assembly GCF_013339725.1). Taxonomy (NCBI): domain Eukaryota; kingdom Metazoa; phylum Arthropoda; class Arachnida; order Ixodida; family Ixodidae; genus Rhipicephalus; species Rhipicephalus microplus. The sequence continues at coordinate 52,710,611 of NC_051171.1, read as the reverse complement.
TTAGAATCACCTCTTATTTGAATTTATACACTTTTTAAAAAACGTTGAGACGTTCGCTACATTAACTGAGAAACAGCGATATGCCCTAGTTCATCTTTCAATTAGGTACCACGTCTACCTTTTGCCACAGAGAGTTGTTACGTTTCTGTCAAAGTCAAGCCGGCTCACAGCCAGCGAAGTGAGCAATACAGTAAAGCCCAGTGAGTGAATTGACTCGTCAACAATAAAGAGTATGCGGCACTGCTTACGAAAAATAACCGCTAGCTCAATAATGGGCGACGTGACAACAGACTCAATTAAGTATGTTACAGTGCGAAAAGAACCAAACAAAACTTACTAAGGCACACGACCGACAAAACAGAGCACCGACGTGTCATGTGGTATGTGTGCCCAAGTAAGTTTTCTCATTTTTTGCATTGTATCATAATTAACCGTACGAACTTGCCCAGTTCACTGCACTACTAAATTGATATTGGCAGGAAAACCCTACGTTGTGAAAACCACGCAACACTAAATAAGGACAATTTTAGGAATACGCTGGTGAATTCATTTATGAGCCGACTCACTCGCACCCTCTCAGGCTCAGAACAAGCTGTGAGCCTGAGGGAGCAATATTTTAGCGAGTTTAAAACCAGAAAATACTTGTGCCTGTGATTTCGAGTGGGCCGGGCTCACGACAATTTTGCTAAGTGAGTCTCACTTATTGCGAAGCACAAATTGCTACGCGTCACACTATGACACACGGCGAACACACGATGACAAGTTGATCTGCTTCTCGTGTCACAAAATGGGGCACATTTCTCGCCATTGCAGAAGTCGCTGAGGTCCTCCTGCACAACCGTCATCTTGTTCCTTCTATGCACGTTCTGCCTATCACCATGAGACCAGCCGCGATCATTTTGCCCAGTAACCTGCTAATGAACACCGCTACTCCCGCTCACCATCCCCCCAACGTCACCAGTCTCTTTCTCCACAGCACCACCGACCGTCTTCCCCCGCCTTCCCACAAGGCTTTCCGACACTGTTGCAGCCCCCAGAGGCGGCGCTGCATCACTCGGACTGACTGAAAATCCTCTGTTGACGATACCGACAAAACGTAACCTTACAGACGTACAAGTTGACGGCATACAGGTCACTGCTCCTGTCGACATCGGCGCTCAACTTTCCGTCATGACGAGTGATTTTCGCCGCAAGCTCAAGAAGGTTCTCACACCTCTGAACACTCAGTTCGTACGTTTTGCCGATGGCGGAATAGCATCTATCGTTCGAATGTGCTCTACTCATGTGAGCTTTGCGGATCGACACACAGTTGTTCTCTTCGCCGTCCTTGATAAATGCCCCTACGACGTAATCTTAGGCCTCGACTTCCTGTTCGCGCATTCTGCCCTCATAGACTGTTTGACCAGTACGCTCCCTCTACACTTGCCCGCAACAGAACCTCTTGCACAACGGCCGAGTCACCTCTGCACAACGGGACACGCGTGCCTTCCTCCACAGACATTGACCTGCATATAGCTCGTCTCAATATCACCAGTTCCCGACGGTGACTATGTTCTGACCCCTACCACCGAAGTCCTCATAAACCGTGGCATTACATTACCGCACATCATTCTGTCCATCGCAGAAAATTCTACGTGCCTCCCAGCTGTCAACTTTAGCTTGACACCTCAAGTGCTGCCACAAGGGATCTCTTTGGCGTTGCTCTGCACCTTAGAAGACAATGCGGTAGATGTTTTCACAATGGCCGCTCCTTCTGACCCCCACGCTCAACATCGATCTGCCACTTGCTCCGACAGCGCTATTACGTCGATAATCGCTTCCAACATAACGCCGCAGCAGACTGATGAGCTCCACCGGGTTCTGCTGTCCTACATCGAATTTTTTGACCTCAGTGGCCGTCCGTTGGGGAAAGCTGCTGGTATTACCCACCGCATAAACAATGGTAATGAACATCTTATTCCTAGGCGTACATATCGAGTGTCGGTGGCCGAGCATCACATTATCCAAAGTGAGGTCGGCAAAATACTCACTAAGGACATCATTGAGCCATCCTGTAGTCCTTGGGCTTCTTTTGTAGTGCTAGTCCACAAGAAAGGCAGTGCATTGCGTTTCTGCGTTGATTCTCGACATCTCAACAAAATCACCAAAAAAGACGTGTACCCTTTGCCACGAATAGATGATGCGCTTGATTGCCTCTAAGGGTCCCACTATTTCTCCTTCATAGACCTTCTACCGGCAACTGGCAGATAGAGGTAGATGAAATGGACCGTGAAAAGACGGCATTCATCACCCCCGATGGCCTATATCAGTTCAAGGTGATGACCTTCGGCCTTTGTAACACTCCAGCCACCTACGGAAGAATGATGGATTCCCTGCTCAGAGGATTCAAGTGGTCCACCTGTTTGTGCTACTTGGACGACGTCATCATCTTTTCACCAACATTTGAAACTCATATAGAGCGCCTCTCAGCCATCTTAGGAATCTTTCGTCGCGCTGGCCTGCAGCTCATTTCGTCCAAATGTCACTTTGGTCGCCATCAAATCACAGCACTTGGCCATTTAGTAGACACCAACGGTGTACAACCAGACCCGGCAAAAATGAGCGCCGTCAAAAACTTTCCTGTGCCATGATCTGCGAAGAATGTACGCAGTTTTATCGGGCTATGTTCCTACTTCCGACGCGTCGTGAAAAAGTTTGCGCACATAGCGAGGCCACTTACGCAGCTCCTCAAGATAGACGCTCCGTTTTCATGGGGCTCCGAAGAGGCTTCTGTGTTCTCGACTTTCATCGCTCTTCTCACTACTCCTCTGATTCTGGCACATTTCAACCCTGCTGCTCTCATGGAAATCCATACAGATGCAAGTGGACATGGCATTGGTGCAGTGCTGGCTCAGAAACAACATGGCCATGATTGCGTTATTGCATATGCCAGCCGCCTCCTATCCGTCCCTGAACGTAACTATTCGATAACAGAGCGTGAATGCTTGGCTCTTGTATGAGCGGTGGCGAAATTTCGACCTTATCTATACACACGCCCATTTTCGGTAGTTACCGACCACCACGCGCTCTGCTGGCTCAACTTTCTGAAAGATCCATCAGGCCGCCTTGGTCGCTGGGCTTTGTGCCTGTAAGAGCTTTCCTATTCGGTGATCTACAAATCTGGCCGCCTACACCATGACGCCGATTGCCTCTCCCGGTACCCTGTCGGTAATCCTGAGGACACTGACGAGCTCACAGAGAACTCTATCTTGTCAGTGTCCAACTTCCTTAATATTGGGGAAGAACAGAAGCGCAATCCAGTGCTGCTTGATATCATCAGCCGTATGGAATTCTCCCCAAATGATGCTTCCGTCCACTACTTTGTCATTCAAAAGGATGTGCTATACCGTCACAATTTCTGACCAGACGGGCCCGACTTCCTCCTTGTTGTGCCAAAGCATTTGCGCCGCTGTGTTTTCACCGAACTTCACGACGCTCCCACGGCTCGACACCTTGGCGTATCCCGCACGTACGAGCGCGTCTGGCGCCGTTTTTTCTGGCCAGGCCTTGCGCGTTCGGTACGCCGATACGTCGCCACGTGTGACCTATGCCAACCTCGTAAAACACCATCGCTGCTACCCGCTGGCCATCTTCTACCAATAGACGTACCCGCAGAACCATTTTACCGTGTTGGGTTAGACCTGCTTGGTCCTTTTCTCACATCAACATAGAGAAACAAATGGATAGCCGTTATTAAATACTACGCTACATGGTACGCTATTACGCGAACTCTACCGACCAGCTGGGCAACAGACGTCGCTGACTTCTTGTTACGTGACGTTATATTGATTCACGGTGCTCTGAGACAGCTTCTCACAGACCGTGGCCGTGCATTTCTATCCCAAGTTATCGCCGACATTCTGCGTTCTTGTTCCACGCAACACACACTGACAACCGCTAACCACCGTTAAACAAAGGCTTCTCGGAACGATTTAACCGCACTTTAACAAATATGCTCGCTATGTACGTGTTGCCCGACCACCGAGACTGGGACCTTGCCTCACCCTACGCAACCTTCGCGTATAATTCATCTCGTCACGACACAGCGGGCTTTTTGCCGTTCTACTTACTGTACGGAAGAGAGCTGACTTTACAACTGGACCTAGTTATCTCAGCTGACACCTCGTCCACCAGCGAGTATGCCAACGACGCCATTGCGCGAGCCGATCACGCCCGTCAACTCGCTCGCGCTTGGCTGATGGCGTGGCAAACCAACCAATGCCGTCGGTACGATGCGGAACATAGGGACGTACATGTTGCTCCCGGTACCCTCGTTTTACTCTGGTACCCTCATCGTCAGCTGGGCCTATCAGAAAAACATCTGTCTCATTACACGGGACCCTACCGTGTATTGCGTTAACTAACACCTGTAACCTACGAGATCAGCCGCACCTATCCATCATAATCTGCTACGTGGTCCAGTGATATTGTACACGTCGCGCGGATCAAGCCCTACAAGAATGCGTCAGACAATGACCTTGTAGCACCTTAAAGCACCGGGACGGTGCCTCTGCCGCCGGGGGTCATGCTACGTGCCAGTGCAATAATGGAGTTGAAGAAGACAAAGCAGAGAGACTGGCGCGAGCTAAGCTGTAGCTGCTGCTGCTCGCTTAGCCGGCTTTAAATACATCGGTGACTACCCCTCCGAGTCGGTCTCCTTCTCGTAACAATATTCATTAGTGAGGCTGAGTGAGTTCCCCTTTCTACCAACCTATGGCCATATCCACTAAATTCCAGCCTTACTATCAGCCTTACAGAGATGAAGGTTTACACTGACGTCTACCGACACATATTTCAAAGCAGTATTACTCATACACCATTTCGACATTCAATTGAACAGAAGTGTTCTCCCACCCCACCAGCTATTCCAGAAAGGTTCTTGATAAATACATCTCATGTTGTCATCTATTTCAATAACAGTTTTGAGACTGGTTTGCAAAGACTCATAACACGTTTTCAACGTTACCATATCAAAAGGCGTGAAGGTATTGAAATAGAAAATAAACGAAGGAGTTTTTGTCACCGTTACTTGGCGACGGCTTCCCCTTTCAACTTAATTGGTAAAAATAAAAGTATGAAAAAACAACAGCATGTATACATATATACAGTCCTATATGAGTGAGAGCAAAAGTTCTTCTATATGGGCAGAACAAACACGTAGACGACACGCTCACTTTTAATTTTTGTCCGCTCAGTATTCATCACTAATATTCGTTTCTTGGAAGAACTGTTGTAGCACCATTACTGCTTTGCCGTTTGTTTTGGATCGCCATGGACCTAGTATTTCATTCAACCCGAATGGTCGCTCAGGATCTAACCTATGCAGTTCTTTTTCTAGTCGCCTTCGGTGTGTGTTGTGTTTTGGACAGTCGAGAAAGAGGTGACAGATATCCTCGTCGTCGTGGCCACATGAACATGCTGAAGATGTTGCACGATGAATACTAAGTAGGAAGTGCTTTGTGTAAGCAGTTCCGAGCCGTAGACGATGAATGAGTGTGTTGATACGTCTTGGGAGGTCACGGTCTTATTGGTATTCAAGATTAGGATCAACAGAATATAGGATCGATTCCTTTGTTTTGTCTGTGAACCAGGTAGGCAGGCATAATTCACGTTTTGTTGTTCTTAAAATTCTGTTTACATCATACTGAGATATCAGAATGAGGCACGTTTGCGTAGAATTATGAGCGGTTTTCGCCAACTCATCCTCCATTTCATTTCTTTTAATTCCGCAGTGACTGGGAACCCACTGAAATGCCACTCGATGATTCGACTTTGTAGCTTCTGTGAGCCCTTTTAGTATAGCGTATACTATACGCACATCAATGTGTCTTGTAGTGGCACTTTCCACAAATGCCAGTGCTGCCAGAGAGTCTGTAATTACCACCCATTTTCTTCGTGTCTTTGACAGTTTAATAAAGCTTATGGCTAGCAAAATTGCTACGAGCTCCGACGTTGTTGAAGAAGAGAGGTGGCACAACCGACATGCATGTTCTTCGTGCAATGCCGGAATTATGAATGCTGATGTCGCTGTCTCTTTGGTGACGGAGCCGTCAGTGTACACGTGAGTGTATCCTTGGTACCTGTCAAACAGATGATGTGATGTCAACTGCTGAGCGGCAATGGTTGGTACTTCATGTTTGCTGCGAAGTCCTTCTATTGACTGTTTCAATCGTTGGTAGCTCAAGCAGCCATGGAAGGTAGTTTTGGTCCAGTGGCCAATGTGTCGACACAGGAAGCCGGGAAATGTACTGTTGGTACACATGGTGTATTTGCGTTCCAGCACGGTTCACGATGTTGGATATGAGCGGATGGGAAGGGTGTTACGTGACTAGATGAAAGTGGTGCCGACATGTCTCCACATTTCTAATCTAAAGTTGGGTTCTCTTGCTTCTACCAGTGTCAAAGAACTTGATGTTGCCTGTGGAACTCTCAGACATATGCGTAAGCTTCGTGCTTGTAACAGCCGAAGTCGGTGTAGAGACGTCTGAGAGATGTTGTGGAGAACTGGTACAGAGCAGGTGATTTTCTGTCGAATGTGTGCACATTGGACGTGGAGGAGAGACGCTGATGTACCGCCCCAATTTGTTCCCGCGATGCGACGTATAAAATTTATGGTGCTGTTCACTTGATTTTCTATATCAGCAATATGCTGACTCCACCTGAGTTGGCTATCTGAGGTAACGCCAAGGAAGCGATGCTTTCGTGCGATTTTGATTTTTTGGCCATGCACAAAAAGCTTCAAGCTTTTCACTCTTTTTCTCGTGAATGGCAGAACACCCGAGGAAGAAATCCGCATGCCTCGCTCTTTGAGGTAATTACTTATTGCGTCTAGTCCTTGTTGAAGTCGATGTTTGATCACTTTCAAGTGATTTGTGAGACGTTCATTTGCATATGTCGTCTGCATACATGGATATGTTCAAGGCTTCGGGCAGTACTTCTGGAAGACCTGCCATTGCAGCATTGAAAAGAAGCGGACTTAGAACGCTTTCTTGGGGTACACCTCTGCTCTTGTTAAAGCGATCGCCGTCTCTGTTATTGGTTGAAATATATATTTGTCTGTTACATAGGAAGTTGGCGATCCATTGATGGATACGACCGTGAACCCCTAGTGAGGTAAGCCCGTGCTGCACAGAAATGTTGCTCACAGAGTCAAACACCTTCTTAATATCTATGAACGCCGCTACAGCCATGTTTCCACAGCTCATCTCATGTTCTGTTAAAGTAACGAGGTCGAAGACACAGTCTATGGTGCATCGCCATCGTCTGAAGCGAACCATCTCTTCTGGAAGCGAGTTGTTAGCTTCAATATACCACTGTAATCTTCTGTCAACCATTTTTTCCATTACTTTAGATACACAGCTAGTGAGGCTGACTGGTCGGAATGAGTCAAGCGAAAGCGGTGATTTACCGGGCTTCAGTAGTGGGACGATCTCGAGACCTTCTAACATATTGGAACGTACGCCTTCGTCTACTTGTCGTTATATATCCGTAGAAGAACTTGCATGCCGTTGGGTCTTAGATTTTTCAGAACACTGTACGATACGTTGTCGTGACCGGTTGCTGTTCTTACGCGGGTTAGTGATAGAGTAGTACGCAACTCTAGTAGAGAATACGTGTTATCCTGTTGAACATTTGATAAAGTGTATGCATCTTGGATTTGCTGCTCTACAGAACCAGGCAGTGCAGAAGTGTTGTGAACCAATTGCCCAGTTCCAGTCAGCATTGTGTAAAACCTATTAGAAACATCACGTTCGGGGCGTTAAGGTAAGCAATTAAGTGAGATATTGGTGTGAATAAGCGTTGACATCATGGTCAGATGCTAATGCTAAGCAAAGGAACTCATGAGTAAACTGACCCACACTCAGACTAAAACGTGAGTCTTGGTCTCAGTGAGTCTGGGTAACTCATGTTTCGGTGAGTTTGAGTTTGAGGGAGTCTAGTTGAAGAACATTTTCGTTTGTTTAAGTCCGAGTTATTTCAGCTCAAATAAATACTGTGAGCCTGAGTCTGAGTGAGCTCCACATTTTTACCGTTATATGCTCGCATGTTCCGCTCAGCCAGTGACACGGCTTTTTTCTTTAGAAGAGACCGATGCTGAAGGTTATCACCCGGAGCTGACGTCAAGCTTGCTGTCTATTAAATGCGAAGCATTTTTAGCGAACATCGGTGACATCGATCGATGTTCAATAAGGACCAAAGCAGTCTTTATTGAACTACAGACCCATCTCTATCACATCCTATTCTTGTAAAATACTCGAACACATAATTTTCAAACAAATTATAGAATTTTCAGAGTGCGATAATGTTTTATCTGATGCTCAGCATGGTTTTCGACGCGGCTTTAGTACCATAACCCAGCTCAGTGAATTCGCCCATGACATCCTCCAGGTCCTTGATGCTGGTAATCAAATTGACGCAATATTCATAGACTTTTCCAAAGCTTTCGACACTGTTTCACATTGCAAACTGCTAAAAAAGCTCACTGCTAATCTTAAAAAACGAAGCATTGGTAAACTGCATTTCTTTTTTTCTTATCAAATAGGCCTCAGTACGTACAATTCAAGTCTTCTCATTCATCCACTTCGCCCCGCCACGGTGGTCTAGTGGCTAAAGTACTCGGCTGCTGACCCGCAGGGCGCGGGTTCGAATCCCGGCTGCGGCGGCTGCATTTCCGATGGAGGCGGAAATGTTGTAGGCCCGTGTGCTCAGATTTGGGTGCACGTTAAAGAACCCCAGGTGGTCTAAATTTCCGGAGCCCTCCACTACGGCGTCTCTCATAATCATAGAGTGGTTTCGGGACGTTAAACCCCACATATCAATCAATCATTCATTCATCCACTTCCACTGTAACGTCTGGCGTCCCTTAAGGTTCAATATTAGGCCCTCTTTTATTTCTAATTTTTTTATTAATGATCTGCCAAGTAATGTTCCTGTTAAAATCCGCATGTGTGCCCATGATTGTGTTTTGTATCATACGATTAAAACTGCTCATGATCACATCATCCTTAACGATTCATTTGGTTTATTTCAATCATGGTGTGACACTTGGCAAATGCAAATCGACTTCCGAAAAACGGTATCCATGTCATTTTTCAAGCGTTCTTCTCCCTCTCCATTCACCTATCCGCCTAATGGTTGCCCTCTCGGAATTGTTTCACAATACAAATGCCTAGGTCTCCTTTTCACTCAGGATTTATCTTGGTCTCAACACATCAATCTCATGTGCAACCGTGCGCTCAAAAAATTAGGTTACCTACAACGCACTTTACGTTCAGCACCTCTCAGCATACGGCTCCTCACTTATAAAACACTGGTTTGTCCAATATTGGAATATGCATGTGTTGTGTGAAACCCACACAAAATTTGGGACATCAACAGAATAGAATCTGCTCAGAAGAAAACTGTACGCTTCATTTATCGTCGCTTTGACAGGTATTTTTCACCAAGTTCACATCTTCCTATCTTACAGCTTACCAGTCTATCTTGACGTCAACACGTTGAATGTTTCAACTTTCTTTATACCTTAATTAATTCCCCACGGTTTCCTTTACTCAGCAAATATATAGCACACTTTATACCAACGACCACCCAAAATTACCATGCGTTAAACATGTCTACCTTCGCTCACCATACGCTGGCCTTTAAATATAGTTTTTTTGTTCATTCTATTGAATTGTCGAATTCTTTGCCTGGTTACGTTCGATCTTTATCATTGGATGAATCTTTATTGTATATTACTAACCATTGATGTAGAGCGCACTTGTTATGCTCTTCTATGTATATATTTGGTTACTCCTGCGATAGCCCTGCGGGGCTGCAGTATGTTGAAATAAATAAATAAATAAATCTGTCTATCTATATGTCTATCTAGCCTTCTACGACTTTTGCCTCACGGCGGTTTCAATATTAGTATCGATACCAAAATTGGTACGGCATCACATGACTGTAAGACAAGCATAAATGACTAGACATAACATGCAAAGCATGAAATGTATTATGTTATGAATGTCATCATTTGCACGACTTAACCTTGCTGCTCTGGTGGTGCTTAAGATAGCATGACATATTGAAAACGTGTGTGGTATGAAATGACTGCATGGCGAACACAAGTGACAAGCTCTACCGTGGAAATTCTGATAAGCATGTCAGTAAGAACATGACTATATGCCACGCTCATGACGCACTCGCCGTCGTTTCGAAAGCTTCACATATACCAAGTTTGGTATTACGGGACGTGAATAGACGACGAGGGACAATGACACGTCAAAATATGATAATCATGAAATGCATGTCGGGCAAAACATGACTACATGGCAGGCTTGTAGCGCGCCTCACGGCCGTATCGCTCGCTTCACATATATCAAATTTTGTATCACGTGAAGTGAATGGACCACGAACAAAAATGCCAGGCGCAAACATAATTATCAACGCATGGAAGCTATGGACAGTATCATTGGCGTCCGCCTTGTAACGTTGTTCTGGTTGTAAAGTGAAATATCAACTTTTCTCATTCGTGCTCCGCATATCAAGGATCATCTTCTGTACGTAGGATCTGCCAATTTTTTCTCGATGAATCCCATGTTGTAGCCATATTGTTCAAGGTTTACGGGGCAAGAAGGTATATTCATAATGCCTAATTCTGTGGCTAGATTTGGCACGTCCGCAATGTTCTATTGCGCACGATAGCGGAATCATCTGCTAGCGTCTGCGCCGCTCTCACTGGTGGAGCTTGCGTACCGAAAACAAACTATGGCTTTTAGGGGCGAAGCTCCATAAGCCCTCACGATGTCCGCCGTCTCCCATATGTTCGTAACACATCTTCATGAGTGACATTTATGAACCATTTTTCGTGTAACCTTCAACTTATAAGACACAGATGGCGTTGGTGGTAACCATATTGCATGTAACCTTCAACTTATAAGCAACAGAGGGTGCTGTGGTTAATTGTAGATGTGATGGCACTGCTGTCAACGCTATATATATATAACCACGTTCCATACCACACATTCTCTTCCCCCATATGGATGAAGACGAACCCAGGAAAGCGCGACGTGCTGAGTATCAGCGTCGCTGTCAGCGGGAAGCTACCGCGAAGACAAAAGAAAAAGAAGCGGATGCAAAGCAGGTGACGGCGACAACAAAGTTCTACATCACAGACTAGGGCTAAGGAAGCAAAAGCCAAGCGGAAAAAACACCAAGCTGACGCGCAGTTGAGACAACTTGAAGCGGATGCAAGGCGACAATACCGACAAGAAAAGCCTACACCAGAGACGATAGCTAATGAAGCTGTGATTATGAAGTCAAAACGTAACCCAGAACTCGGAACCTCATATCAACTATAAAGAAGAATCACCGCTATATCACAATCAGTCTCAGCACTATCTTTTTCAATAAAAAATATATAAGTATCACAACCACAATCAGCCTCAGTACAATGTCAACTTTATTCACAATAATTACCTTCGAAAGCTTCGCCCCATAATTATCTTCAAGAAGCTTGAAATGCAGTGGTTTTTTTCTTTCGTCATCTAGGTTTGAATGGTTCGTGAACCTCACCATGCTGCGATAAAAATTAACGTGAACACATTCTCAATGTCCTCAGCATTTCAAAACTCATCACGGTAGCCACTGCACGAAGTGCATCGCAGCGCAAAGTCGAACAGCAATTCTGTAGCAGGCGGGTTCTCCCGAAAATCGGTAGGCGTTCAAAAAACTCATATTTGTAGAACGTGTGCGTTTTTTTAAACTTCTCAGAGGAGCTGGCACAACAATACATCTTCATTGCATTGCCCACTGTGAATATAACAACATGATTCAAACTCACAATCTTTCGGCGTGACCGGTGCAGCACTACGCTGCATTCCTCCACTCATCTTTAGCACCAGGTATCTTCGTAATAGTCCTTCGTAATAGCCCATATTGTATATTTTTTTTAAATGAACAAGTTATGAACTTTTGCATCAGCCATGTGTCGCAAACCAAGCAAAAACAGTGATTAGTGCATTTCGGATGCAAACAGAGAAAGCATCCTGAGTAACGCTGTTTAATACAACGGCTGTTTATAATACGTTGTAGTCAAAATATATCGCGCCGATGACATGTTGCTCTAGTTTTCTTGAACCCTGTTGTTGATGTTGAGGTCTTGCTGACAGCCCTGGTCTCCTCGCGGCCAGGCAAGCTGTCACAAACCCTGGTTTTTCGAAGAGCTGCTGTTGGAGGGAAGTGGACTGAAAATACGATGTCGAGTACGAGAGGTTTATTTGTGTTTTTACAGAAAGAGAACTTGAAGCAAGAATCTATCTGTTCAGGCATTCTCCTGCCACTTTTTCATCCTTTCGCAGTCCCTATACGCCAGGGCTAGGGAAACAGGGAAGGACGTCTTGACCCAATGAGGTCGCCACTGCTGAGGGTCATATATATGTAGTGAACGAGTGACGTGCCTCGCACTCACGGGTAGTGGTTGCATACTCTCCTTTTTATTAGACGTTCCACAAATATACACAATTACAAGGACCCAGTTTTGCCAACTCAAACCCAGAAACCGGAACTACAGGTACTATATACAGGATATAACATTTTTCCTCTTTCATTTATTGTTTTTATATTTTGGGAAGGTGTTAGTACGTTAGTACAGGTTAATCGCGCACAGTTTATATGTGGTACAAGAAATACACAAGAAATACACATCAATATATACACACAAAATAATCTATACAGATGCCAAAAATATTGAATACATTAGGTAACAGGTACACCAACTAAGTAATCTTTACACATTCACACTTTATAACCATATCTGTCCGGTCACCGTCTCTCTCGGTGCGGCTGAATGCGACGACCAGGTGGGCACGACACCACAGGTTCTTCTGTAGTGTTCACGGGCGGGCGTGAAACAGTTTCTGAAGCAGGAAACTGTCCGGTGGCTGGTCTCGTTGGCGAGCGGAAATCGTAGTGTGCACTAGGCACAGGTTTCACTGCGGGAGCACTTGCCTCGGCGGACGCTGGCTGCCATCTTGCAGCGAGAAGCGTCGCGTCACCGGGATCGTGATGGAACGAATATTCACGCCATGCAGAATGTTGCTGAAGGCCATTGTCGCCAGGGCGCCGAGCAGCTTGCACAGCTTTCCCGCGTTCCATGTTTTGCCGTCGTCGAGAATGAGGGATGCTGGGCCGCATTGATTGATGACTTTCCTTGGCTTCGAGAAAGAGATGTCACCTTTGAATGAAACCGATGATTTCTTCACCCGCACCATGTCTTCTACTGCCACTGTTGTCAGTTTTGCCGCTCGCCTCCGGTCGGTGTAGGCTTTGCTGTACTCTTGCCTGCGCTTGACACGTTGCCGCAGCCTGGCCAGCTCCTGGTAGGGTGCCTTTGCGAAGGAATCGGGCGATAAGCCGAAGATGTCAAGCTTCGTTGTTGGCAGCCTTCCATGTAAAAGTACCGCAAGGGCCACTCCTGTTGTGGCGGGTGGTATGCGGCAAGGTAATCCCGTACAGCAGTTCGCAGCAGACGTTGTTCTATACGGGCCAGTTGTAGGTAAGTCTTGAACGTGCGGTTGAACCGCTCGATCTGTGCGTTTGACTACAGGTAATAAACAGATGAGTGCGACAGGCGGATCGCTCGTTCTTGTAGGAAGTTGACAAATTCCTTTGACGTGAATTGGGACCGATTATCACAGGCTATCGCTTCAGGATAGCCTTCCCGTGTAAATACGTTGAGCAGAAACTCGGTCACGGTTCTTGTAGAAATGTACCTTGAAAACTGCACTTCTGGCCATTTTGAGAAGTAATCTACGAGTGTCAGCATAAATCTGCAATATAGAGGCGCCCTCTCCAGGAGACCAACGATATCTATTACAAGTTTCTGCGATGGTCTTTCTGGTAGCTCGACAGGTTGCAGCGGGGCAGGCAACGTCTTTGCCGATTTATCTGCTGCTTGACAGATGCTACAATTGTGGACGGCTTCTTCCACCTGACTGTCCATGCGGGGCCACCAAAATTACTCCCCAAGTCTGGCTTTGGTGCGTCCAATACCCTGGTGAGTTTCATGTGCGGTTGCCACAAGTTGAGCCACGAGAGATGATGGAACTACAAGCCTCTCTGCACGCAACAACCATTCGCTCACTACTGACAATTCGTCTCGAACTCTGAAATATGGTTCCAGACCTTCGGGCAAGTCTCTGTGTGACGGCCAAGACTTATTTACAAACTCCTTCACCTTTTGTAGAGTGGCGTCAGCAAGAACCACTTGTTCAAACTGCTTTTTGGTCAGGCAACTTGGTTGAACCATGGAAACGATTTCCTCCTCAAAAGTCAGCTCTCCATCTGCCATATGAACGGGTAACCACGAAAGAGCATCGGCTACTCTGTTAGATGAGCCTTTCTGGTACTCCACCGTGAAATTGTAACGTAGTAGCCTTGTGCACCAACGTGCAATTCTAAGTGGGCGTCGGCCTGAGCCCTGCGAAGACAGAAGCGAAACGAGGGTCTGATGGTCTGTTCGGAGAGTGAAGCTCCGTCCCACAGGTATGCATGTCAATGCTCGCATGCCCAAATTCATGCAAGTGCTTCCTTCTCACCAACTCCGTACTTTCTTTCAGCCGGAGATAGCGTGCATGATGCAAAAGCAACAGTACGAAGCTTATTATCGGCGTGCTGCTGAAGGACTGCTCCAAGACCACATTCGGATGCATCAGTGGAAATGATAATTGGAAGCGCAGGATCAAACATGTGCAAGACAAGATCTGACGATAATACCTCATTTACCGCGCGGAAACTGTTATCCACCTCAGCATACCAGGTGAATGTTTCGCCTTTCCTAAGAAGAGCCCTCATTGGTTCTACCATCTCGGCCAAATGTGGCACAAACTTGGCGTAGTATACCATCAACCCAAGAAAGCAGCGGAGTTCAGCGGCATTTCTCGGAACTGGGGTTTCCACAATTGCGTCCACTTTCCCCGACAGTGGCGAAGTACCGCTAGGTGTCACCTTGTTGCCCAAGAATTCGAGCTCCTGAACTCCAAACACACATTTGCTGTTGAGCTTCAGACCTGCGTCTTTGGTACGCTGCAACACTGCCTCCAAATTCTTGAGGTGCTCCTCAGCTGATTTACCAAAAATAATTACATCGTCGATGTAAAAGGGGACGCCCGCACAATTGCGAAGGATTCGAGACATCATACTCTGAAAAGCAGCAGGTGCTGACGCTAGCCCAAAACAAACGCGTTTGAACCGGTACAGCCCTTCATGTGTTATAAAAGCGGTCAAGTCTTTGCTCTCAGGATCCAGCGGAACTTGGTGTTAGGCAGACGCTAAGTCGAGTTTGGAAAAGTGCGTGACACCCACCAAAGCTTGAAGCAACTCATCCATGTGAGGCAGCGGAAAGCTGTCCGGAACGATGACCTTGTTAGGTTCGCGTAAATCTACACAAAGCCTAATACTTCCATCTTTCTTCTGGATGACTACAATCGGGGACACCCATTCTGACGCGTCGATACGTTCAATGATGTCCAAGCTTTTCAGGCGCTGCAGTTCGGAAGACACGCGTGGTCGTAACATGAAAGGAAGCCGGCGAACTTTTGATGCTACTTGCTGAACACCCGCACGTGTCTTAATCCTGTGAACAAAACCTTTTGCTTTTGTAAGGCCCAGCTCATTTGTGAAGAGCGAGCAAAACTTTTGCTGAAGTGATGACGGCAGCTGCATGGATGGCTCTATTGAACATGTCCGAGCTACTTCGGCGTTCGCTACCGTGCTGGTTTGAAAACACTGCAGCTGAGAGCCTTCAATACACAGCTTCAAGGCCTTAATACCATCCAAGCCAACGAGAGAAGTACCCTGTTCGACAACATAAAACAAAAGCAGCGCGCTGCGATTCTCGAAAAATACCTCAGAAAAGAAGCAGCCTCGAACCGAAATTTGTCTTTTGGAATAATCCAGAAGCGTCATATTAGGAACATGAAGAAGCGGCACACCAGAGAAATGTTGGTCAAACACCTTGCCTGAAAGACTGGAAATGGAAGAGCCAGAATCGACTAACAGCTTCATAGCGACCTGCCCGATTTGAATGTTAATGTGAATTCCGGATGCAAGAGGCTGTTGAACTGAACTACAAAAAAACCTCGACGTTTTCATCCTGCAACGGGCTATGTACTGAAACCCCGTGGACAGCTGCTTGCGACCGCTTCTGGTTGCAAACGTTTTCAAAATGTCCAATACGGCCACAAAAGAAGCCTTTTTTTCCTTTAGCTGGGCAGCGTTTCCAAGAAGCGCGATGCTGTTTAGAACCACACCTGAAGCAATACGAAGAATTCATGTTTTGCTGCGAGTTCGATGGAGAGCGCTGTCGAGATGGGGGGCGGTTCTCTGATGTAGCTGCCTTATCGCGTTGACTGAAAGTGCGAGCACGCGGCAGTGCATTCGGTGATTGCAACGATGAACCGCCTTTTGTGCCAGACTGCGCTGATACTGGTTGCACGGAGACGAAAAATTCCTTCATTTCCACTGCTGCCTGCTCGATTTGACTCGCGAGAGCAATTGCCTTGTTGAACGAAAGCGAAGACCCTTCTAACAGAAGACGTTCCAGAATACGATGCGAAGACACAGCGGCAACAAACTGGTCACGTAGTGACTCTTCTTGCGACATAAATGAGCACATCGCGGCAAGCTCTGTTAGCGCAGTCACGTATTCTTGAATAAACTCGCCCGGGAACTGAATTCTACTGTGAAATCGGTGGCGCACGACAACCAGGCTGCAGGTGGCAACGAAGTGCTTAGCCAGTGCCGCTACCGCGGAGTCTTACACGTCGGGCGTAGCTCCGGTCCATTCCTCCTCAGTCTTTTCGGCCGCCTGCGAAACAGACAGAGTATTGACGATACGTTGACCTTCGGGTCCCAAGGAATGTAGTAGAAGAGCCTTGCGTCGCTCTGGGGAGCACTCTGAAGCACCGGATGCCAGCAGATAGACCTTGAACATGTCGTTCCATCGGAACCATGGCTGCACGGGATGACCCGGTGTCGTAAGGAACGGATCCAGTGGGGCGATGCCAGCAAAAGCCATCTGGGAGGCGTGGCTGGTTATCCCCCGGGAACTATCTCAGACGGGGTTCAAACACTCGTCGCCATCGTAGTCAGCGAGTGATGTGCCTCGCACTCACGGGTAGCGGTTGCATACTCTCCTTTTTATTGGGCGTTCCACAAATATTTAGAATCACAAGGTCCCAGTGTTGCCAACTCAAACACAGAAACCGAAACTACAGGTACTATATACAGGATATAACAATATACACACACACACACACAACAAGGTCAATCTAAATAGGTCGCGAAAGTCAGAACCAAAAGTGGTCTGAAACCTATCGCGACAGACATCAACAACCACGTGACGATTCAATCATGACTAGGCGAGGAGGGGACAAAAAATTAAACCAAGAAAAATAATTGAATGTTCGGTTTTAATTGTTTTAATTCTATTTGCCACAAAGAGATAGTCACGGGCCTCAGTCCCCAGCAGATGCGAAACAATTGACCATGGCGTCGGTAAGATCTGGCAAGCAGGACAGGTTGCTAAGAATCTCTGGATTCGGACAGGCCACCATTGCAAGCTGAACTTGGCAACGTTTACCGCTAGAACCTTATCTATTGAGGCGTCTAGCTGTCTTATTCGAGGAGCTAGAGGCTGTTAAATGAAATATAATAAGGCTAAGTGAGGTTAGGAGGATAGATGAGGCCTATACGGTGCTACAGAATGGGCACGTCCTTTGCTATCGGGGCTTGGCTGACAGAAGAGAATCTGGAGTGAAGTTTCTAATTCACAGAAACATAGCTGGCAACATAGAGGAATACTGTAGCATTAATGAAAGGGTGGTAGGTGTCATATTTAAACTAAATGAGAGATACAAGATGAAGCTGGTACAGGCTTACGCGCCTACATCCAGCCATGATGACGCTTCAGTTGGAAGCTTCTATGAAGACGTGGAATCGGCAATGAGTAAGGTAAAAACACAGTATACTATACTGATGGGAGACTTTAATGCAAAGTAGCGAAGAAGCAGGCTGGAGACCAGGCAGTAGGAGATTATGGGATCGGTACTAGAAACGCCAGAGGAGACTAGTAGAAAATCGCAGAACGCAATAATTTACGGATTTGAATACCTTCTACCGAAAACGACGAAACCGTAAATTGACATGAAGGAGCACTAATGGCTGATTGATTGATTGATATGGGGGGTTTAACGTCCCAAAACCACCATATGATTATGAGAGACGCCGTAGTGGAGGGCTCTGGAAATTTCGACCACCTTGGGTTCTTTAACGTGCAACCAAATCTGAGCACACGGGCCTACAACATTTCCGCCTCCATCGGAAATGCAGCCGCCGCAGCCGGGATTCGAACCCGCGCCCTGCGGTTCAGCAGCCGAGTACCTTAGCCACTAGACCCCCCGCGGCGGGGCAGGAGCACTAATGGCGAAAATCAGACCGAAATAGACTTTATAATGAGGGCACATCCAGGCAGCGTGCAGGATGTGGAAGTAGTTCGCAAGGTACGATGCAGTGATATAGAATAGTATGGTCTCGAATTCATCTAGGCTTGAAGGAGGAACGACAGAAACTGATACGCAAGAAGCCAATCAGTGAGCTAGCACTAAAAGGGAACGTACAGGAATTAAGAGACTCGTTTCAGAACAGGTACTCGGCTCTTAGTGAGGAAGCCAACCTTAGCGTAGATACAACATAATCTGATGAAGATCATTACGGAGTTTGCAGTGGAAGTTGAAGGCAGGATAGTTAGACAGGACACTGGCAAGCTTTCCCAGGAAACACAAAATCTGATTAAGAAGCGTCAAAGCATGAAAATCTCGAGTAGAACAGACAAATTAGAACTGGAAGAGCTTTCGAAGTTTAATAATAAGCGTAAGGTATCCGATGTAAGAAGGTATAACATGGAGATAATTGAACACGCTCTGAAAAACGAAGGAAGCGTAAACCGTGAAGAGAAAACTTTGGATAGGCAAAAATTTAATGTATGCACTAAGGGACAAAGAAGGCAAAATAATTACTAATATGGATAGTATAGTTAAAATAGCGGAGGTGTTTTACAGAGATCTGTAAAATTTACAGTAGCCGGGACAACCACGACCGGGATTTTACAACCACGGAATTTATAGTAGCCGGGACAACCACGACCTTAATAATACAAGAATTAGCAGTAACCCAGATAACACCCCACCAGTAATGATAGAAGTCAGAAAAACCTTGGTGAGCAAGAGGCTAAGCTGCTGGTGAGGATCAGGTAACATCAGATCTGCTGAAACTTGGAGGACAGATTGTGTTAGAAAAATTAACCACCCTGTTTACGAGGTGTCTCCTGACGGGAAGAGTGGCAGAGTCTTGGAAGAATGCTAACACAATCTTAATACATAAGAAAGGAGATGTCAAGGACTTGAAGAATTACAGGCCAATCAGCTTGCTCTTTGTAGTATACAAGCCATATACAAAGGTAATTGCTATCAGAGTTAAAAAAACATTAGAGTACAATCAACCAAAGGAACATGCAGGATTTCGAACAGGCTACTCAGCAATCGACCACATTCATACTATCACTCAGGTAATAAAGAAATGCTCAGAGTGCAGCCAACCACTATACATAACCTTCATTGATTACGAGAAGGCATTTGATTCAGTAGATATATCAGCAGTCATGCAGGCACTGCGGAATCAGGGCATCGATGAAGCATATATAAACATCCTGGAAGAAATATACAGGAGATCAACTGCTTCCATAGTGCTTTATAATGAAAGCAACAGAATAACCATCAAGAAGATGCTAAGCAGGAGGATACAATCTCCCCAATGCTATTTACCACATGCTTACAGGAGGTTTTCAGAGGCCTAGAATGGGAGCAGTTAGAGATAAGAGCTAATGGAGAGTACATTTGTAACCTGCGCTTCGCCGATGACTTTGCATTGCTGAGTAACTCAGGGGACGAATCGCAACTCATGATTATGGAGTTAGACAAGGAGAGCAGAAAGATGGCTCCTAAAGTTAATCTGCAGAAAACGAAAGTAATGTACAACAACCTCGGAAGGGAGCAGCGCTTCGCGATAGGTAATAGTGTACTTCAAGTGGAAAAAGACTATGTCACTTAGGGCAGGTAATAACCGCGTAGCCAAACGACGAGATTAAAGTAACTAGAAAAATAAGAATAGGGTGGAGCACATTTGGCAAGCACTCTCAAATTAAGACAGGTAGATTGCCACTATTCCTCAAGAGGAAGGTGGAGAATCCTGGAGACTTACAAAGAGAGTTCAGCTTAAATTGAAGCCGATACAGCGAGCAATATAAAGAAATATGGTAGCTGTGACCTTAAGAGACAAGAAAAGAGCAGAGTGGTTTAGAAAACAAACGGGGGTTAAAGTTATCATAGTTGAAATCAAGAAGAGGAAATGGACATTGGCCGGGCAAGTAGCGCGTATACAGGATAACTGCTGGTCATTAGGGGAACTACCTGGATTCCCAGAGAAGGCAAGCGGGTTAGGAAAAGACAAAAGGCTAGGGAGGCAGAAGAAAATCAAAAAGTTTGTGGGTATGAATTGGCAGCAGCAAGCACAGGGCCGAGTTAACTGGCGGAACATGGGAGAGGCCTTGCTCCTGCAGTGGACGTAGTCAGGCTGATGATGATTATGATGATCATGATGATGATGATGACAAAGGGTTAGTAGATTACTTTAATAAAGATTTAGTATTTGGTACATGGTTGAGCGCCCAATTTTTTTGTTTGGTTTCAGTAACCGTGGGTACACGCAGGCAGTCTGGTAACATGGTTCAACGGTTTTGCAGGCGTATCTACGTAATATACTATCAGAGCTTGTGAATAGTTGGGCGTGTTCATTGTATTGGTGCATCACCAGGTCAACGAGGCATCACTAACTTTTCCGTGGTGGTTTATTGCGTACAC
This sequence comes from Rhipicephalus microplus, assembly GCF_013339725.1. Lineage (NCBI taxonomy): Eukaryota > Metazoa > Arthropoda > Arachnida > Ixodida > Ixodidae > Rhipicephalus > Rhipicephalus microplus. The sequence goes on along the minus strand of NC_051171.1, from coordinate 52,689,615 downwards.
TAAGCAGTATACCTAATTTTTATGTTCTGGTTACTCGTGTGACATTTCAGAGCTCAACTAGCCAACAGATGGTGTAGATAGCCACTTCTGTTACTGCATTCGCTGGCGCACGGCCGGCATGCCCTCGCCATGGATGACTGTGAACACGATAGGCTAAGCAACGATACGCTGTGCTTTACGGCTGCCAAAGCTATATTTTCAAAACTGCTGTGTCGCTGTAGTGGTTTTAAATGATTTGGCAACGTGAGTTCTTGATCTATTATGCTATTGTGCTCGTGATCAGTTGTGTTACAATTGCCTCTGCGAAGTTTTTCATTCATGTTGCAAGTACGTCATTTGGCTAATAAAACAATTTTGCCTCATCAATCATTGCTTTTTTCGTTTCTTTCTTTCGCGCATGCAATTAGCACTAGGTGCATTAAAATCACCTAATACTAAAAAAGGCACGTAACAAATCAGCAATCAAGAAAATTTCAATTTTGCGCCATGTTGGGAATATATATATATATATATATATATATATATATATATATAAATATAGGATCTAACAGATAATATTGCCAAGGAATGTATAGAGGAAGTTATTAGAACCAATGCAAAGTAAATAGGAAGAAAGAAAACTGTGTGAAAAAATAAATAACTTGCCGTGAGCAGGAATCGAAGGTTCGACCTTCCAATAACGCGTTCGAGCATCGAACGCGTTATTCGAAGGTCGAAAGTTATTATTATCAGGAGCAGCCAGTTCATTACATCGATGATAGGCGCACGTCCCCTCGGAAGTCAGAAGTTTGGCGTACACACGACCACCGGCCCCTGAGCTTTCACTGCGGTGAAGCAGATCACTTGTACCGCCAGTGCCCATATCACCACCTTGGTTTTCGCGTCTTCTCTGCATACTCGCCGCCACCCTGGTACGGCCAGTGACCCCGTGACATCGAAAGCTACCTCGTCCAGCGCCCTACACCCCCGTCCGCTGGGCGCCAGTCGCGTTCATCGTCGCCGAGGCAATTTTCATCGCTGCCCCAGCGGTATTCTACCAAATGGTCTCCGAGTCCCCGCAGGGAAAACTAACTTGAGCGACTTCTAGGGGCGTGGTCACTGAACATCGTAGTGCCGAAGACCTACGACCAACTCAGAGACTTCACTATACTGCAGAATACGACCGGCTTTCACTTGATATAGCAGTGGTGATTGATGGTTACACGGTTGACGCGTTAGTGGACACTGGTGCCGACTACTCAATATATAGTGGGTAACTTGCCTCGCAGATAAAAAAAGTAATCACGCCGTGGCACAACTCGCAGATTCGGACGGCTGGCGGCCATGTTGTTACTCCGCTGGGTGCCTACGCTTCTACAGTTGAGATCCAAAATTATAAGATAACTTGCCGTGGGCAGGAACCAAACTACCGCAGGTGCGGTTCCTGTAGATTGTCGATTCCTGTCGATTCGTTTGTCGTTAGCTGCCTTTTTCTACGTGAGTGCTTCCGAGACGTGATTCTTGGAGTTCAATTTCTTCAAGAGTATGGTGCTATTATTGACCTGCAAGAGCGTCGTGTCATATGTTCAGTCGACTGAGCAATTGATGTACAAAACGATGAACGCCGTCTCGACGTACTTCGATTTTTTTGCAGACAGCGTCACGCTTCCTCCTCGAACAAGCGTCATGGCCGACGTCACATGCTGCAATTGAGGTAATGGCATAGGAGTGGCCGAAGCGAACTTACAGCACCATCCTAAACATGGCAGTTGTGTAGCCAGAAGTGCCATACGGCGTCGTGGTGGCCGATTGCAGTTGCTTGTTACCAACTTTAGCAACAAACACTGACACCTCTTCCGCGGCACTTCGATCGCTTTTGCCAACAAATTAGAAGAAATTGGCAACTGTTTCAAGTCGAAGGCTACCGACGCCACAGACACGGTATTCGGTAATATCGAGATTATTCTTACGCTGTCGACCAGTAATCCCGGTCCTGCTTCGCAAGTTCCTCCAAGGTGCGCCAGACGTCCATCACACAGCACAGAATAATCACGTACGACGACGCAAGCCCGAGCAACCAGCATCCTTACCATGTGTCGAAAAAAGAACGTGCAGGGATAAGTACGCAAGTCTGACAGATGCTTGAAGATGGTGTCATCGCACCATCCAACAGCCCACTGTTGTTTCCGGTTGTCCTGGTCAAAAGGAAAGACGGGACAATATGCTTTTGCGTCGACTACCGGAAGCTTAACAACGTGACCAAAAAGGACGTGTACCCGCTGCCGCGTATCGATGACTCGTTCAATAGACTTCGTCATGCCCAATATTTTTCTTCTCTAGATCTGAAAAGTGAGTGTTGGCAAACTGAGGTAGATAAGCGAGATCGCAAGAAAACAGTTTTGCGACTCTATACGGCCTCTACCGATTTTTAGTGGTTCCTTTTGGCTTGTATGCAGCGCCGGCAACCTTCCAGCGAATGATGGACACTGTCCTCACAGGGCTGAAGTGGCAGACCTTTCCACCTCAACATGGTGGAGGTCTCAGTTTCCGTCGCGTTCGAGCAGCATCTTCACCCCTTGCGCAGTGTGCTGCAGGCTATCCGATCGGTGAAGCTCACACTAAAGCCACAGAAGTACTACTTCTGTTATGAGGAACCCAAATTTTTGGGACATTTAGTTGGCGCCGAAGGAGTCCGTCCCGATCCAGACAAACTTGCCCCTGTTGCCAAATTTTCAGCTCCAATTGATGAGAAGGCCGTCCGGCGCTTTCTTGGTTTGTGTGCCTACTATCTCAGGTTTATTGGCGGCTTTTCACAGATAGCGGAACCCCTGACTCGCCTCACAAGGGATGACACACCGTTTGTGTTTGAAAACAAGCGACAAGCAGCGTTTGCTGAACTGCGACAGCGCATGCAGTTAGCGCCTGTTCTCGCTCATTTCGACGATGATGCTGACACGGAGGTGCATACTGACGCCAGCAACGTTGGTCTCGGGGCAGTGCTCGTTCAGCGTCAAGATGGCATCGAATGAGTCATAGCTTACGCCAGCCGCTACCTATTTTGTGCGGAGGCGACTTATTCCACTACGGAGAAAGAGTGCCTCGCAGTACTGTGGGCAATCGCCAAGATTTGCACGTACCTTTGGGTCATTCCTACAAGATAGTGACAGACAACCATGCCCTCTGTTGGTAGGCAAACATGCGACACCCTTCGGGACGACTAGCACGGTGGAGCTTGCGGCTGCAGGGATTTGACGTCACCATCATTTATAGGTTCGGCCGAAAGCATGAAGACGCTGACACACTGTCGCGCGCAACACTTCATCTCGACAGTCAGGGAGCAGAGGAGGACGAAGACTTTCTGGGAGATTAGCTCGTTGGACCTCAGCAGACGACAGCGCGACGACGAAAAATTTGACCAATCATCGATCACTTGGAGGGCCACATCACATCCATACCACATCGTTTTGTCTGCAAGATGGCGTGCTATACGAGGAGAATGCTTGTTCGAACGACCGTACCTGCCTCCTGGTGGTTCCTCGGGACATACGAGACAACGTCCTTTTCGCTTGCCATGACGAACCTACGTCTGGCCACCTAGGCTACTCACGTACACTTGCCAGAGTGAGCGAAAAATACTATTGACCTGCACTTTCGACATGTGTCAAACAGTACGTCAAACGCTGTCAGAAATGCCAGTGCCGAAAGCAATGATCTGTTAAGCCGGCTGGCTTACTTCAGCCAATTTAAGCACCCTGTACGCCGTTCGGACAAATTGGCATGGACATTCTCGGCCCATTTTCCTGTCTTCCAATGGCAACAAATGGTTGATCGTAGCGACCGATTATTTAACACGCTACGCTGAGACAAAGGCGAGCCCACGAGCGACGGCCTCTGAGGTAGCGCAGTTTTTTATGCACCACGTCATGTTACGTAACAGTGCATCTTCTAGCGTCATATCAGACAAAGACACAGCATCCACAGCACAGCTTATGGAAGAAGTTCTTGAACTAAGCAACATCTGGCACTGAAAGACAACCGCGTACCATTCGCAAACGTACGGGCTTACCGAGCGGCTGAATAAGACGCTCGCAGACATGATCGCAATGTACATCGCTGTACAGCGCAAGACATGGGACCAGATCTTTCCTTACGTGATCTTCGCGTATAACACCGCCTTTCAAGAGACCACGCGAATAACACCAATTCGGCTTCTCTACGACCGCGACGTGCAGACCATGCTCGACTTTATGCTACCGTGTCAATACGACGATGAGTTGGCAACTGACGCCGGAGAATTCGCAGAGCGTGCTAAGGAAGCTGGACAGCTTGCATGACTGTACATCAGCCAGCCGCAGCAAGCAGACGCACGACGCTATAATACCCGCCACCGGGACGTGGTCTACAAACCCGGAGAACAAAATTGGGTGCGGATGCCCATCCGCCGCCGAGGCCTCAGTGAAAAGCTACTTAACCGGTATTTCGGCCCATACAAAGTGCTACGCCGCATCAGTGACGTTAACTACGAAGTGGTCCTGAACTCAACAACACCGCAGGCACGAACCAGCACACGACCGAGCACGGACGTCGTTCATGTTGTGCGCATGAACCGTTCATTGCGCGTTCGTAACTTTCTTTTTTTTATCATTCACTTGTCTTTCCGTTTTTAATTCATTTTCATGAGCTTTCTTACTTGTTCATTTTCTTTATCTTATTGTCACGATTTTTATTTTCTACTTTCTCTTTATCTGGGATTCCCATTTTCTTTTTTTTTCTTCAAACACCTATGCTATAGCGTCGGGGCAATGCTATGTCTTTTCTTTTCCTCGCTTCTATTTTTTCTTTCCCTTTTTTTGAAGAGGGGTTGATGCCACCTGCATGTAATGTATTGGGAGCAAGAGCAGCTCTCACCTTGAAAAAGAAAGGAAGATCGCGTGCGTCTTCTTCGCTCGATATCCAGCCGCAAAAAAGGCGCTTTTCAAGAGCTGGCTACATATTAGCTAACAACATATTGGTTAACTCTGAACTGAAGTCTCGTGACAATATTGTGCTCTTTGCTTTCTTACGGCACAGAAGCATGCATCATCACGCACCACGCACTGTTTAAAACAGTATGCATACATACAAGTGTCCACGATCAGCGGAAAAGTAGTTAGGATGATCTAGCAAACAAATAGCTCTATCTAGAGTGCAGCCAGAGAACATGTATGGCTAAGTAACTGAGCACTCTGTGTTCGCAGGAGAAGAACATATAAAAGAGGTGTGAAGCGGAGGGTGAGGTACGCGAATATGTACTTCGGTGCACATTGCCTACCATAACTAGCTTGCCGAGCCGCGGCTGTGTAATATTAGCGATCGGGTCTTGTGTGGCTACACTAAGTTATCACGAATGCGCACAGTAGCATCTGTGGCACTACCTATACGCGTTTAAGGAAGTAAGCCTGCTTTAGGCGATCCGACTATGGTGATCAATCGAATTTCTCCCACACGCGTGTGCGATGTCAGCCGTCTGTTATAAACTGCATATACTGTGATATATTGTTCTACAACTCTACCTTTGTTGTAGTCCAGCAAATAAATAGCACGGAGAAATAAGAGCTAGGGTTGTAGAGTGTTTTATCGCGTGCCGGCCACAACCAAAGCTCCCGGTTTTGTTCACTAACTAAACATGTGCGTGTTGGTATGCTCTATTATTCATTCATCTAACTCATAAAGTCAATTAACATTAGGCCTACCTTGGTCACGGCATCATCAAGACTCCCTCATTGTCGGAACAGTGCACGAAGCATCAGAAAGTATTCGCATTATAAAGAAAAGCAATCAGCAACTTGCACCATAAATGCTGCGATATGCGACTGGTTTTAGTTTCGGGCCCAAGCGCCATGGCTGTTTAAGTTCACAGGATCATCGACAGATGGCAGATGGAAGCAGATGTAAGCAGAAGCAAACATCGCAGATGGAAGCAAAAAGAGTGTGTCGCAAATGTTTCAGTCTCATAATTCGCAATGCCAAGCCCCCCCCCCCCCTCTGCTAGCCTCTGCCGTATTTTGAATTTTCGTGGTCTTCAGTTAGCAAGTATGCCCAGAACACTGTACTATAGCTTTCATACATCAATGCACTTTACTGGGCAACAATTTTCTGTGGCAGCACAGCCAAGGCTAGGAAGCCCTAGCACGCTTTTTTTACTACGCTTCTGCATATAGTCCACGAACGCTAACTTTTATATACTGCGTAGCATAAGGAGAAATATAAAGAGAAAAGATGTCAATATTATGTTAAAGATTGTTCGCATTATTATTATGAAGGGTCACCCGTGTTGGTTTTTCCTTCTTTGCTGTTTCTAGTTTTCTGCTTTTCTTATGCCATTTGATATTTTTGTTGCCCCGGTAAACAGCAATGGCGTCACTCGATTGAAGCAAGTTCACATCGAAGCATGTCAGAGAGCATGAGTGCGTGTTCTTCAGGTGATCTGTATTCATCGAGCAGGGAGAAACAGAGACAGTGGTGCGTCGTGAAAGATCTTGTTTTCTGCTTTTGCCATCACTGAAAGTTCGTGTGTGAGCAATATCATCAGTGAAAGTGGAACTGTAATTGCTATAGGCCACCTTTCAATTGACACCGGCGACCTGCCCGTCCTCAGCAACACCAGTTCTGCTCGGAAGAAAAAGTTCGATTGCAAACTGCTCATAAAGCAAACTAATAAAAAAAAACACCGACCCACGTATGCGTGCATACGTGGTCGTTGTTTCGGCTGCCTAATATTGTTTATACAATAAGGCTGAAGATCGCGTACCGTAACACCACTCCCGTCGGCGTCTACAGAGGGAGGCATTTCTTGCACTTTGGCTGGGCAACAGAGGCGTTCACGTATGTTGGCTTATCAAAAACAGCGTTCTTGGCCACGTAAAGATTGCGTTCACCCACTTGAATTTACGAACGTCCGACCCCCACTCATGAACGATTGGTGTCAAGATTTCTGTTCTCTATCATTGCCTTTGCGTCCCTTAAGGGCCACTCAACAGGCTCCCCAAAATTCAAAAAAAGAGCTCAATATTCTCTCGTGATATATCTTGTCCTTCTTGCGATCTTCTGTGACGCAGACAGTAGTTCCGGAGACGTCCTACGGCGTACATGCTCTCCGTTCGTTGCTATACGCGAATATCACATGTTATATGTCTTCCTGCACCTGCTTTGCCGTGCGACCCGCCTATCCGTTCTTCGTTGTCTCGCATTATTATTGTGCGCAATCAACCAATGAAACTTCATTTTGTATGTTTGCAATTGCGCAAGCGGCGACAACAGCTTACAGCCGAGAAGCGCGAAATTCTGATAGGCTCAAGCGCTTAGTGCTGATGTTGTTCACGTACACTCAAGAACTAAGGGGCGATTAGGATGAATCACGTGTATAAAGGAGAAGGGTGATGAAGGCCGGCGTCAAGACGCCGCTCGCAATCGTCTACGGCGAGTGGACGTTCCCGAAGCCGTTCGAGCCAGTGAACGTGCCGCGCGGAAGAGGGTGCGAGCCCTGGACTTTGCTCGTCCGGACGCGCGTTTCAAACGCGACTTTTTGGATCGCAGCTTCGGTCACAGCTGCGCCGTGTGTGACCGGCTGTGGTTCGATAACAACCTGAGCTGCATTTCCGGCGTGAGGAACGAGACCAACAGGATGAACGCGTTGCGGGTTCTTTGGAGTGAGTTCGGAAGACGGTCGGGCGAATACCGATGCGACGACATGGATGCGCAAGACCCGCGGCTGGCTCCCTTCGGTGCGTTCCGGGTGTGTGCGTGGTGCCGAGAGTCCCTGCTGGCCGGGCGGGTTCCGCCATTGAGCAAGAGCCGCGGCTACGCGTAACCGCCTCGTCCCGCGGACCTCCCCGATCTGAACCCGGTGGAGGAGCGCCTCATCTCGCCTCGACTCCCCTTCATGAGCATCAGGCGGCTCACGCGGGGCAACGGTCAGTACGGCAATAAGGGACAGATCGTGAACGTGCCCATCGACGTTACGAGCGTGGTGGAGTGTCTTCCGCGGCTTGTTCCCGAGGACGTTGCGATAGACGTGCACGTGAAGCGGAGGCTGGTGAGTCCGGCTACGTACAGGCGCGGACTGGTGAAGCGCGGTAACATCTTGGCGTGGTTGAAGCACCTGGAGCATACGCTGTTGTATGTCACTAGCGGCGTGCGCATCGACTAGAGTCGGCTGGGTGTCTTCGATGACGATGATGCGGCCGTTTGTGAAGGTGAACGCGCCCAGGGGGGAGACGACGCGGATGACATCGAGACTGTCCCCGAGAACATAGATTTGGACGACCCCGTGCAACTAGCCATTGCCCTCAATGCCATGTCACAGACGATCTTCTTTAATGAGGAGGGTGAGCAACGACCGCGCGCTCTCTTGATGAGAGATGATGGGAGCGAAGCGGTGAACTGGGCGATGCCGCTGCCGCTGACAAGCTGATCGATCAGTCGCATAGCCTGCACCTCGCTCCGGGTGGGAACCACGTCCCACTGCCGCTCTTCATGGATGCGTATAGAGCTCGCCTTCCCCACGATATACATGGGTGTGCCTCGCAAGATCATCGGTCCGCGTTCCACGCCATTCGCCATGGCCAGCAGCGAGATACGGCACACCGACCGGCGTGGAGCAACGCCGGAGCGCGTCTTGTACATGGCCGCGAAGGTGATGCGGTACAACGTTGCGGAAAGCAACATGATGTTTCGCACCAACAAGACCACTGGTTTCATCACGCGCGAGCAGCTCGAGAGTGGCGGTAAGAAGTTCCTGGAGGAGGTGCTGGACCGCGACCTCGCATTCATGCGGGGCGTTCCAAATACGGTCCAGTACTGGCAGGATCGCAGGAGTGAACTCTTCGCAATGATCCGCCAGTTGGGCAAGCCGCACGCGTTCCTGACCATGTCCGCGTCCGAGGTCCACTGGGAGCGCCTGCTCGAGACCCTGGAGTGGCTGCGGGTTGGGCCCGACGGCACGCCTCGGCCCGTGTCCGAGATGATGGCCTGGGAGCGCGTGGAGCTCGTGAACGAAGACCCCGTTGCCTGCGCGATGTACATCAACAGGATCTTTGACGTCATCATGAACGTGCTCGCCGACAGAAACTGCTCGGCGTTCCGCCCGTACGTGATCCGGGATTACTTCAAGCGGGTGGAGTTCCAGCAGAGAGGAAGTGCGCACGTGCACGTGATCCTGTGGCTCGAAGAGGCGCCCGACGAGGAGCTCACCGGTGAGGAAGGTGCCATGCCCAAGACCCTCGATATGGTGGCCCAACTCCTCACGCTCGACACTACGCTCCTCAGGCGGCCGCGCACGCAGACGCATCAGCACACATACACGTGCTACAAGCGCGGCCGCACCAAGTGCCGGTTCGAGGCGCCCTTCATGCCCAGTGATGAAACGAGGATAGTGGTGCCGTTTCCACCTGCGCCGGGGGGAGACGATGTGGAGAGTGAGCGGGAACGCCAGCGTCTCAAGGCCCTCAAGAAGAAGTATGATGAAATGCACGAGGGCCTCGAGTCCGGCGACTTTGAGGATCTCGCCTCGTTCCTACGCGCTTTCGGCCTGCACTCCGAGAAGGAGTATATGGATGTCCTGCGCGCCGGCCTTTCGCTACCCTGCGTCCTCCACCGAAGGACCGCGGCGGAGAAGTTTGTGAATGCATTCAACGCGGGGATAGGCCGGGTCTTGGATTCGAATATGGATATGCAGATAATACTCGATCACTACGCGTGCGCTTCCTACGTGGTGGACTATGTCAATAAGTCCGACCGCGGAATGTACAACCTCAAACGCACCGTTGCCAAGATCCTCAAAACGAATCCCAACGACGACATCGAAGCCGTGATCCGCAAGCTTCGTGTGGACATCCTAAAAGGAATTGAAATGTCAACACAGGAGGCGGCCTGGTTTTTGCTCAAACAGGACATGTCGCACAAGAGCCGGGAGGTGGTGTACGTCCCCACGTGCTACCCCGAAGAACGGGTGCGCGTACGCAAAACGCGTACCGAGTTGGAGGTGCTCCCTTCGGGCTCCACTGACGTCTGGAAAGCGAACCTCGTGCACAAGTACGAGGCCAGGCCGCCTACCCTCAACGACGTATGCCTCGCCGAAAAAAACGAAAAGAATACAACCCGGCGGATGACGATGCACTGGTCCAAGAAACGGTGGAGGTCCACTACGCCGAGATGCTGTGGCTCAGACGAGAGAGAGAGGAGGATGAAGAAAGAACAATGCAAGAAGAAGAAGAATGTAATGAAGATGACGGGTGCGCGCGGGTACCCATCCCCGAACGACGAGATGCGGATGCTAGTGTGTACGCGGACGTGCTGCCTAATGAGCGTCAGTACGCCGTGTGCTGCGGTACGCAAAAGCCGCCGTTGCTGTGGGTGGAACAACCGTCCACAGTGCCTTCAAATTCGTGCGGGCTGCCCGTGAAACCGACAGGACGCCCGCCTGGAGTCATGGGGGACGGTGGAATCCGACCTAGTGACCTGAACACCTTCCGGTGTGCCTCCCGCAGAGTCAAGTGCGTCATCATAGACGAAGTCAGTATGATGTCCGCCGACCAACTCAAACTGGTTGATTGCCGTCTGCACCAGATCACGCAGCGACTCACCGAACCCTTTGGTGGAATGGACGTCATCCTCTGCGCGGACCTGCGGCAGTTGCCACCCGTGCGTGCCAGCGAGATCTTCAAGCGGCCCCACAGTGCTGATGCTCTCCTCGGATTTGGCACTGTCACCTGGCATCATCTCGAATACTTCCCGCTCGTGAGAGTCGTGCGCCAGTCCGATGTCACCTTCTCCGCGGTCATCACCAAGATTGGGGACGGCCGCGCGCTCGAGCCCGAAGAAGTAAAGCTTCTCGAATCCAGGTTCGTCACGGTCGAGGAAGCCGCCGAGCGCGCGCCCTCGGCCGTGCGCATCTTCTACTCGAACGCCGATGTCACGCGTTTCAACGAGACCGTGGCCCGTTTGCAGGACGACTTTGTGGTGCTTCGCGCGCGTGATCGGTACCTCGGCTGCAAGATGCCGCATCTGCTCGAGAATGCCAAGCACAGGGTGGCCCGCATGGTTCCCAGCGAGTTTGCAAATCTGCCCGGGGAAGTCATGGCCGTGGTTGGCAAGCCCTACATGATGACTCATAACATCGATCTCGTGGATGGTCTGGTCAACGGTGCGGTTGGAGTCTTGCGCCTGTGTGAGCTCGCCGGCCCGTTGCCCGATGATGGAGATGGAGTGGATGAAGAAGGAGAAGGAGACGAGGATGAAGAAACGCGCGTGAGGCGACTGTGGCTCGAGTTCGATGTGCCCGGTACCGGAAAGCTCACGCGTGCGCGCGCCGCTCTGGCCGTTCACGAGGCCCTTTCCAACGGCTACGACGTGACCAGCGAGAACTGGATACCCATCGAGATGCAGTCGGCCACCGTCACGGTAGATCGAAAGGCCGGCATAGCTTGTAAACGGACGCAGTTCCCCCTTGTCCCGGCCAGCGCCATCACCGTGCACAAATCTCAGGGGGGAACCTATGCCTCGGTCGTGTACAACTACTCCAAGACGCACCCGCAGAAGCTCGTCTACGTTGCGCTCTCTCGGTGTACCAACCTCAACGGACTATACCTCACCAACGCTGAGGGAGCCCACACCTTCTACCACAAGCAAGACAACCCCGACAAACCCATGCTCGATGAGTTTCGGAGGCTCGAGAATCACCGTCTCGTCACCGTCACGCAGCGCTACCTCTCCGCTCTGAGGGACCAGCATTTCCGCAGGGTGTGCGAGGGTGGCTGTAGGGAGTTCACGCTCGCGCTCCTAAACGTCCACTCTCTCTCGGCGCATGCACTGGACGTTGCCAAAGACCCCGTACTCTCCAGAGTTGATCTCCTCTGCCTCACGGAGACCTGGAACCGCTCCTCCGGTGACTGCGCTGCCGATGTCTTCGTGAGTGGCTACGATCGCGTGACCCGGGCCCTCGCCGAGAGAAGGGCTGGTGGAGTGGACGTCTTCCTAAAGCGCTACCGGCCCTTCAGTGAAGAGCTCAGGTGACAGCAGGACCGGACCCAACTCCTGGTCTTACAGCGTGCCGATCCCGCTCCTGATGCATTGCCGCGAACGTGTCCCACTGACTACCCGTCTCCTTCGCCCGGAGTGAAAGCCGGGGCGAGTACTGCGGCGTGTGCTTGGTTGGACAAGTCTACGCCAACGTCCTCTCGCATGCCGTGTGTACTCGCCGCTCAGAGACGACTCGCCGTATGCCTCCGTCTACACCAGTGCCTACTCCGGCGATGCCGTCCTGGTTGTGACCGTCTACCTGGCCCCGAACCTCTCGAGAGATGACGTCTTGGAGCAGATGGATGCGGCGATGGAGAGTGAGTCTGTGCGCGCGCGTCCCTCAGTTCCTATTGTGGTGGTGGGTGACTTTAACGTGGATGTTAGAAAGGACAATGGCTGGTTGGTTGACCACATGCTGTACAATTACTCGAAGACGTGTCTGTCTCTCGAGTTTCCGACCACAATCAACAGTGGCTTCATAGACTTGGCGTTCAGTAGGAACTGTACGGTCTGCTCCGTCTTGCCGGATCCGCTCACCGTACATTTCTCGGATCACAAAGCGCTGGTACTAACCGTGAACTACAACGATAACACGAATAGGTGCTAATCTGTAGTGTAGTTTGCGTGTGTGTGTGTGACGCGCTCGCGATGTGTGCATTTAATGCATCGTACGAAAATCGTGAAGTGTAAATAAATAATACTTCGTATATAATGTATCTGTGTACAAATGCTTCATGACAAACAACACTTAAATTTATGATTACACTTCAATCATCATCATCAGTAATAAAACTCCCAAGCATTTCCCCGAGGGCGAACAGGGTTAAGTGCGAATGCACGGGGTGATGCTATGAGGGGGAGTAAAGTTAAAATCTGTTGGCATTCACCAGTGAGTTAACGTAAACTCCCCCGTGTGATCAAATTGCGATTCCCAGGAACCATTACACCATAAAGGCACCATTGTGTGATTAATAAGTACAACAGTGCGAATTAATAAATACTCCTCATAGCATCACCCCGTGCATTCGCACTTAACCATGTTCACCCTCGGGAAATGCTTGGGAGTTTTTTACTACGCTTCTGCATATAGTCCACGAACGCTAACTTTTATATACTGCGTAGCATAAGGAGAAATATAAAGAGAAAAGATGTCAATATTATGTTAAAGATTGTTCGCATTATTATTATGAAGGGTCACCCGTGTTGGTTTTTCCTTCTTTGCTGTTTCTAGTTTTCTGCTTTTCTTATGCCATTTGATATTTTTGTTGCCCCGGTAAACAGCAATGGCGTCACTCGATTGAAGCAAGTTCACATCGAAGCATGTCAGAGAGCATGAGTGCGTGTTCTTCAGGTGATCTGTATTCATCGAGCAGGGAGAAACAGAGACAGTGGTGCGTCGTGAAAGATCTTGTTTTCTGCTTTTGCCATCACTGAAAGTTCGTGTGTGAGCAATATCATCAGTGAAAGTGGAACTGTAATTGCTATAGCCACCTTTCAATTGACACCGGCGACCTGCCCGTCCTCAGCAACACCAGTTCTGCTCGGAAGAAAAAGTTCGATTGCAAACTGCTCATAAAGCAAACTAATAAAAAAAACACCGACCACGTATGCGTTGCATACGTGGTCGGTGTTTCGGCTGCCTAATATTGTTTATACAATAAGGCTGAAGATCGCGTACCGTAACACCACTCCCGTCGGCGTCTACAGAGGGAGGCATTTCTTGCACTTTGGCTGGGCAACAGAGGCGTTCACGTATGTTGGCTATTCAAAAACAGCGTTCTTGGCCACGTAAAGATTGCGTTTCACCCACTTGAATTTACGAACGTCCGACCCCCACTCATGAACGATTGGTGTCAAGATTTCTGTTCTCTATCATTGCCTTTGCGTCCCTTAAGGGCCACTCAACAGGCTCCCAAAATTCAAAAGTAAAAGGTGGTCTAAAACTTTTCTTTGTTACGTTCAGCTGACATGACATTGAGGATCTTTGCAGATGCCATGTCATGTATAACTATCATACACTTTTTGCAGATAGAGAAGTGTATGAGCGTTAAAGTTGTTTGTTTTACCACTTTTTCAGAGGCATAGAATGGGAGCAGTTAGAGATAAGAGCTAATGGAGAGTACATTTGTAACCTGCGCTTCGCCGATGACTTTGCATTGCTGAGTAACTCAGGGGACGAATCGCAACTCATGATTATGGAGTTAGACAAGGAGAGCAGAAAGATGGGTCCTAAAGTTAATCTGCAGAAAACGAAAGTAATGTACAACAACCTCGGAAGGGAGCAGCGCTTCGCGATAGGTAATAGTGTACTTCAAGTGGAAAAAGACTATGTCTACTTAGGGCAGGTAATAACCGCGGAGCCAAACGACGAGATTAAAGTAACTAGAAAAATAAGAATAGGGTGGAGCACATTTGGCAAGCACTCTCAAATTAAGACAGGTAGATTGCCACTATTCCTCAAGATGAAGGTGGAGAATCCTGGAGACTTACAAAGAGAGTTCAGCTTAAATTGAAGCCGATACAGCGAGCAATATAAAGAAATATGGTAGCTGTGACCTTAAGAGACAAGAAAAGAGCAGAGTGGTTTAGAAAACAAACGGGGTTCAAGTTATCATAGCTGAAAAGAAGAGGAGGCAATGGACTTGGCCGGGCAAGTAGCGCGTATACAGGATAACGCTGGTCATTAAGGGTAACTACCTGGATTCCCAGAGAAGGCAAGCGGGTTAGGAAAAGACAAAAGGCTAGGGAGGCAGATGAAAATCAAAAAGTTTGTGGGTATGAATTGGCAGCAGCAAGCACAGGGCCGAGTTAACTGGCGGAACATGGGAGAGGCCTTGCTCCTGCAGTGGACGTAGTCAGGCTGATGATGATTATGATGATCATGATGATGATGATGACAAAGGGTTAGTAGATTACTGTAATAAAGATTTAGTATTTGGTACATGGTTGAGCGCCCAATTTTTTTGTTTGGTTTCAGTAACCGTGGGCACACGCAGGCAGTCTGGTAACATGGTTCAACGGTTTTGCAGGCGTATCTACGTAATATACTATCAGAGCTTGTGAATAGTTGGGCGTGTTCATTGTATTGGTGCATCACCAGGTCAACGAGGCATCGCTAACTTTTCCGTGGTGGTTTATTGCGTACACTAAGCAGTATACCTAATTTTTATGTTCTGGTTACTCGTGTGACATTTCAGAGCTCAACTAGCCAACAGATGGTGTAGATAGCCACTTCTGTTACTGCATTCGCTGGCGCACGGCCGGCATGCCCTCGCTTTGGTGACTGTGAACACGATAGGCTAAGCAACGATACGCTGTGCTTTACGGCTGCCAAAGCTATATTCAAAACTGCTGTGTCGCTGTAGTGGTTTAAATGATTTGGCAACGTGAGTTCTTGATCTATTATGCTATTGTGCTCGTGATCAGTTGTGTTACAATTGCCTCTGCGAAGTTTTTCATTCATGTTGCAAGTACGTCATTTGGCTAATAAAACAATTTTGCTTCATCAATCATTGCTTTTTTCGTTTTTTTTCTCTCGCGCATGCAATTAGCACTAGGTGCATTAAAATCACCTAATACTAAAAAAGGCACGTAACAAATCAGCAATCAAGAAAATTTCAATTTTGCGCCATGTTGGGAATATATATATATATATATATATATATATATATATATATATATATATATAGAGAGAGAGAGAGAGAGAGAGAGAGAGAGAGAGAGGATAACAGAATATTGCCAAGGAATGTATAGAGGAAGTTATTAGAACCAATGCAAAGTAAATAGGAAGAAAGAAAACTGTGTGAAAAAATAAATAACCTGCCGTGAGCAGGAATCGAAGGTTCGACCTTCCAATAACGTGTTCGAGCATCGAACGCGTTATTCGAAGGTCGAAAGTTATTATTATCAGGAGCAGCCAGTTCATTACATCGATGATAGGCGCACGTCCCCTCGGAAGTCAGAAGTTTGGCGTACACACGACCACCGGCCCCTGAGCTTTCACTGCGGTGAAGCAGATCACTTGTACCGCCAGTGCCCATACCACCACCTTTGGCTTCGCGTCTTCTCTGCATACTCGCCGCCACCCTGGTACGGCCAGTGACCCGTGACATCGAAAGCTACCTCGTCCAGCGCCCTACACCCCCGTCCGCTGGGCGCCAGTCGCGTTCATCGTCGTCTCGCATTATTATTGTGCGCAATCAACCAATGAAACTTCATTTTGTATGTTTGCAATTGCGCAAGCGGCGACAACAGCTTACAGCCGAGAAGCGCGAAATTCTGATAGGCTCAAGCGCTTAGTGCTGATGTTGTTCACGTACACTCAAGAACTAAGGGGCGATTAGGATGAATCACGTGTATAAAGGAGAAGAGAAAAACACCCCCTCATCTTTAAACGAGAGGTGTTGAGTGGCTTTTTAGAAAAAAATACGTGAGCGTCTCCAACTAATTCTTGCGTCACTAATAAAAGGTAAACAATGATGCTGACCAAATTTGCCTTGAAATTCAGGAAATGGTTTCTTATCTTTGCATAGTTCCAATCGCCAAGTACCTGCTTGGCCGTCTCGGCCGTGCCTATCATCTTTTTCTTCATAAATTCACACTGCAAAGAAGCTTCGTCTTCTTTCCCTAAAAAATGAACATTTTGTTTATTTCTTTCGATATAAACGTAAGATTTATTGCGTGGTGGTCTTGCAAAAAGTACATGTTAGATGCACTTGTGAAAGTTAAACCGAAATCGCCCACAAAAACAGATTACTTGGTGTAGGAACACATCTGCCAAAGCTCCGCCCCCTGTAGCTTTGGCTGTGCTGCACCAAAAAGTTGTCGCCCTGTAGTATTGAAATAACGAACTTCGTTTTTGAATATACGTTCCCCTTTCGTGTTATAATCATTCCTATAACTGAGGAATCAGCCATGTAATTTTTGACAAGCTCTTTGGGGCTTCGTAAGAAAAGCATGACTGTATATGTCAGTGACGCACAGATGATGATGGGGGTTTCAACGTACAAAAACCACCATCTGCTTAGGAGAGGCGCCGTTGTGGAGGACTCCGGAAATTTAGACCACCTGGAGTTCTTTAGTGTGCACCCAAATCTGAGCACCGTGATGCGTATAAACCACAACAACAATACATCTGCACCACAACGCCTACAGCGCACCCTTATGTCGGCCAGTCTAATCGACGAATTGTGGTAAAAAACAGCCCCCCTTCCACCCCTCCCCAACGGTTTATTTTGTTGTAGTGCACATGTGAACAAAACAAATAAAGGCACATAAGGGCCCAGAGGGTCTATGGACAAGCAGGCCTCCTTGAATACTTTGTTTGCCTACAGGAAGATTATTTCGGAAAGAAAATAGTCGGTTCCATGCATTTTAATGTATTTGCGTAACATTGGAAAAACAGTCGAAAAAAATTTCAGCATTATTCCGCGCACCTTGGAAATCGATGTTTGTGAAGCATGTGGATGAAGGTGAATGTTCTCTATTTTAAATGCGAAGCCGGGACGACGGTCATCGTACGGGAGTCCAGGCCTCAAGGAACAACTCTGCGTCTATTGGTGGACGGCGGCAGTGCAGCTGGAAGGCGGAACCACCTGGGCTGACAAGGTCAAGGGTGAACCCATCACTGGCCGAACACGTGAGCAGAGCCAAGAGCATGTGGGTTGCAATCGTAATGAGGACAGGATTGCACAATTGGAGAAAGGAAATCATAGCTTAAGAAACTGCCGTTGAAGGGCTTCTAAAGAGATAGCTGAACTTAAGAGAAGTTCATTAGTGCGGCAACAGCACTAATCAGGGTAGAAAACCTGATTGCCCGGTTGAGGGTACCAAGGTCTGTGGAAGTTCCTAAATAGAACGTAGCTGATAGAGGACACGGCTTCCTAAAAGAGGGCGCTCTCGATGACGAGGGCCCGGGCCAAGGTTGGTTCTGAGCTTAAAGAAATGATGGCGACATTGTAGAAAAGTATGAATAAGATCATATTTAGATTGGAGCGGATAGAAGAGAGAGCAAAGATCACGGATCAGAGATTAGGTAAAATTGAAGTGAATCTCAATGAGATGGTTGTTCCTGTTTTGAAGCGGGAGTGCTCTCAGCCGCTGACCCAGCAGGACAAGTCCCCTAGTGGAATTAAACTCAATATGAGTAAACCAAATTTACATAGCCAAGATGGCGGCTTCAATAAATACCTCATTTAGTATTTTGGCAGTCGAACTGTAGAGGGATCAGTCATAAGAGGGCGTCCCTGCAGCAGTTTGTTAGAACGGTCAATGTGAAACCTCAGATTATCATGTTGCAGAAAACTCTTACATCCAGCTAACTTTAACCGGTTTTAAAGCGGAGGTTAAAGATAATAAAAGGGCAGAGGACTCCCAGCACTCATCAGCAGAAGGTTGGCGTATGTTAGGCATGATCTTCACATGGCGGATTGCAGGATTGAATATATCATGGTCGAGGTGATTTTAGGTCGGCAAGGAGCAAGTCACTTGCTCAACTTGTAGAGCAGCCCCAGAGACACGAAACAAAGTCTCAAAGCTCTCTAGCAAGGCAGCCAATCTCGCTAAGGATGCACCGTTAATTATTGAAGTGCACTTTAATGCTCCCTATCATGTGTAGAAGTATCTCTATAGCACAACTAAAGGCGACAGACTATGGCAACAGGCCCTAGAATCAAATTTATCACTCATTACAGACCCTTCGTATCACACTTATTGCGGCACGTCTACATGTAGAGATCCGACACCAGATCTGACCTTTGTTCGTGGTGTGGCGGATTCGTCCTGGTCAAATTCAAATATAGATTTTGGCAGCGATCATTACATACTTATCATTATTTAGAGGTGGCTTCTAAAAAGAGCGAACAGTTAGGCGTGTTGACTGGGATGCATTTAGGAAACGGAGAGAACGGAGAAACGAAAATAGGAAAGAATGAGTTCACCTTGGAAGGTGGACTAGTCAGCTCAAGAGTGACGTTGAGGCAACCACTAAGGAACTTGAAACAGATATGGACGCAAATCAAATGGATAGTCGCCTGTCACTGTTGGCGAAATGGAAGGATCAGCAACTGACCAGAAGGCTTCGAAAGCGTATAGCAATGGTTAATAAAGACACTGAAGACCACTGTCTGGTATTGTGCAAGCAGCAATGGGATGAAGTATGCGTTTTTGTGGATGGTGGTATTAAAGGGGGGAGACGCCTGCAATTTACTCAGACATCTACTGGTTGAGACCGATTCTAAGTCTAATCAGAGGACGGTGATAGGTAAGCTGGTCCATGAGGCGTGAGAAACTCATCAGAGGAAGAGGAACAGAATAATTTGGCTGAGTGATACCTTCCACTGGAAACCTGCCAGGATACTGGACGTTCGATTGGAATATAGTGGGGATGAGAATATATTTATGCATAAAGAATTTACTGAAAGTGATATAAGGATAGCATGAGATATCTTAATAGTCGATCGACATCAGGGCCGGATAGCATTTCTAATAAAATGTTAGGGAATTTAGACGATGGGTTCATTGAGTTCCTTACGCGGGAAATAAATAGCCGATGCAAGGAAGGATTTTTCTCACAAGAGTGGAAACTTACGACTACTGTTCTCATACCGAAACCGGGCAAGAGCGTAGGGCCGAAAACTTCAGACCAATTTCGCTAACGTCGTGTTTGGGGAAAGTCGCTGAGAATGTCATTTTAAATAGTCTAACGCGTTATATTGAGGACAATGGGGTCTTTTCGCACTAGATAATAGGTTTTCGTCCCAGCCTTTCAACTCAAGATGCCGTGCTTAGGATTAAGCATCACCTACTTGTTTGGCGGACAAGAAATACTTAGGTACTACTTGGACTTGATGTGGAAAAAGCTTTCGACAATCTCGAGCACTCCTTAATTCTACAGGTGCTGTCAGACTTGAATCTAGGGCAACGGCTTTTTCTCTTTGTTAAGGCTTTCCTTGAGGTTAGAAGGACATGCCTCATGTTGGGGGAGATCAAGTCTTCAGTCTTCAAATGGGGTTGTCGTGGTACACAACAAGGATCCGTACTCTGGCCAATGTTGCTCAATCTGGCGGTGTCATCATTAGCTAAGGTATCTGCGCGGACGTCGCAGTCTGGAGTGTCGGCGGTAGTGATGGAGAGCTTGAGGCTAGGCTGCAGGAGGTGGTAACGCTTACGGAAAACTGTTTGGCTTGTATGGGACTCAAGTTCTCCTCTGGAAATCCGGAGTTGTTTATATTCAAATCCAAGAAGTTAGATCGTATGCCGAGGAATCGGGTACCCGAAGTTGAGACTTGCATCACAGTTCGTACTATCAATGGGTCATTGGTTCCAAAAGTCGATGCTAATAGGGTACTTGGTTTAGTTGAAGCAAATGGATTGAATAATATAACTATTCAGCGTATTACCAAGAAGACACAGGAGACCATAAGACTTATCCGAAGGATCTCTAACAGGCATAGAAGATTAAGAAAAAAAAGGTGTAATGCAGTTGGTTCACGCATTTATTTCGTGTCATTTTTCGTACGTAGCCCCCATGCTAAATTGAAAAAGCGGGAGAAAGGCAAATTTGAAACTTTAATTAGAAAAGCCATTAGGTGGTGCTCGGTTTGCCTGCGAGTGTCAAATGATATGTTGTTGCGGCTGGACTTGCATAGTACTCTTGATGAAATCGCTGCGGCTCAGCGTATAGCACATAAAGAGCGGTAGCTGGGTACGCCAGCTGGTGGGTTTTCCTATAATCAATGGGATATTCGGTGGCGACTCGTGATGGTGCGCGCCTATACGAGTCAACTGTGAACATCAGGGCTAATATAATAGTTCGTCCGTTTCCGTGAAATGTGCATCATTTTCTTAATGCAGGGAAGCGAATGGTGAGAACTACGGCTTTTTTGTACGAGGCAAAAGATCAGGAGGAAGATTCTGCGTTTGTTGATGCAGCATAGATTAACGGAAAAGACGCTTACTTGGTGGTGGTGGTGGATGGGAAAGGGAGCGTTCGGAATGCCGCTTCTGCTTATACGAAAAATCCGGGGGTCGCTGAGCAGGTGGCTATTGCCCTAGCACTCATTGATTCGAGAACAGTTTCAGTATTCCAAAAAGACTTCTTTTGGGGCTAGTTGGTGCATACTTGGTGCAGAAGACTGAGTTTTAGTATTTAGTGACTCTCACTTTGCAATTAAAGCCTTCTTGAGAGAAGTTATTAGCGAACCGGCTTACAGACTGCTGCATGGTAAGGACATCACTCCCAATACCATTAGTTGGTTTCTGGCGCACATGGGGTTAGTGGAGAGAGCACCGCGTGTCCTCAACGCGGTGGTGCACAGGGAGGCACAAATATTCGTGTGCGTGCAATCCCTGAGGCGACTGAATCTCCTACCCCGGAGTTTAGGGACCAGCTGTTAAGTACAATGACATAACCAAGCATTCCCCTTGCCACATTTTAGACTTAACAGGCCACAGGTGGTTACATTAGGACTTCTACAGACGCGGACGTACCCAACCCGGTCGTCATGAATAAAGTTATTCCGGACTATTTTGAACACATGCTCTGGCGCTGCTCGGCAATGACCGGTGCAGCTTCTCACGGTGAACAGTGGTGGCAGCGAATGCTGCAGAGTGAAGCACTGGCGGCACAACAGAGGGCTGTCCAGGGGGCCCGTGTGGCAACAGAGGGGTTTGAACTCTCTGCCCAACGTGGGAGCATCCAGCATCAGTCCTGGACTGATCCTCAGGACTTAAATAAAGTTGTCCATGCCATACCATATCATACCGCAAAGATAACTTTTGGGCCCCTTATGTTTTATTATTATATTAACGATATCGTGAATATGATGCATACACATAAATCCTCTACGCCGGCGGTTCTAGTTAATTTTTTTCTGATAAAAATTTAGCTCACTTGAACACAGCCACGAACCATTGGTTGCATTACTGTTGGTTTGTTTTGTTTTCAAACCTAGGAACAATTTTGTTCGCAAACCTAGGAACAATCTTGATGACGCTGACATTTCTCTTTTTTTTTTGGTGCTTGTGTTATTGACCGGGTATTGGTACTTGAATTTCTGTGGACATTATTCGAACAACATTTAAACTCAACTCATCATGTAAACTATTTACATACTAGCATTTTTGACCGAACCTAATGTTTTTTTAGCATGGCATCTGGTTCTGACTTGACTAAAACGTCAGCTGTATTGTTCGACGATACATTCAATGCTATAATATTGTTTTACTAATCTGGTGCACCACAAGCGAAACCAACTTAGGAAGGCTGACAGTTTTCCAAAAGCAAACTGTCTGACAGATATAAAACCTTGTATGACTTGACCACACTGAACCATTCTTCTTAAAAGTGAGATATTAAAAGTTGATCAGCTATATAACCTCAGACTTGTTACACGCATACACAGAGAAATACGAAGCGATAAGTCACCATGTTCACGTATGTACCTTACCACACGTCAGCAATTTAGTCTAATATATAGTCACTTCGAACATCTACATGGTACAACTAAATACAGAAATAATCAACCTAAATATTTCATACAAGCTTTTTGTCTAATTCAACATCCGCAATTTCTAAACAATTTCAATGAAGCATTTTCTGCGTATAAGCTCATCATTAAGTCTTATTTTCTGTCCTGACTGCCTGCGTAGTGATAGCAAAGCCTCAAGGTGTACATTTGCACAGAAAAAGTAGGAGACTTATTTAAATTGCTTCATGTGTGTCATGAACTGTTCCCGGTAGTACTGTGTCAAGTTTTTGAGTGCTTCCCCTTACTGTATCATTGCATAATTTATATGTGTTCAAAGCAATCTATAACAGTGCTTAGGTGGTATGGTCATTGTCAGACAGCAATCTGTTTTTGACTGTATCAGCCTATCACGTGTAACATGTTGAAATAAACACTTTATTATATTATTGACGTGCAAAATGCTAAAGTACCATGCCTGAAAAAACACGGACATTTATTCTTTGCATTCATTCGGTCGACGCTGCCTATTTCAGCTTTTTCTTAACGCTCAAACGTCAAACTTACCCATGCGTGTTCTCGCCGTTTGGGTGGGCATCAAGTATCTATCACTTGTGGCACATACCCACACACCAGTGGCGCATAGCCGCTTTCAGGCACGTGCTATACTGTTTTTCGCGAAGTTTTCTACGACAGACGCAACGAGATTGTGACAATATTCATGTCATCTCAAGCACGTCGTATTCTTCAAACCATCATACCCTCCCATACTTAGTTTGGTGCACTGCAAGTAAAGGGCAGATCTTAAAAGCACCCAGACGTGGGTGGCTAGTTTGATAGATAGATAGATAGATAGATAGATAGATAGATAGATAGATAGATAGATAGATAGATAGATAGATAGATAGATAGATAGATAGCTAGATAGATAGATAGATAGATAATAGATAGATAGATAGATAGATAGATAGATAGATAGATAGATAGATAGATAGATAGATAGATAGATAGATAGATAGATAGATAGATAGATAGATAGATAGATAGATAGATAGATAGATAGATAGATAGATAGATAGATAGATAGATAGATAGATAGATAGATAGATAGATAGATAGATAGATAGATAGATAGATAGATAGATAGATAGATAGATAGATAGATAGATAGATAGATAGATAGATAGATAGATAGATAGATAGATAGATAGATAGATAGATGCAGTCAAAGTGCTTAAATGGCTCACGTGTAACATTTCCGTGCTTAACAAGTCTCAAGGAACGATATACGAAGGCAATACACTTACATCGAGGAGGTCTTGAAAGGATGCATTTTGAGCTCCAATTGCACCTACACATAGCGCTATTACAATTATCAGTTTGGTGCAATACATGTTACTATGTTGTCTACTGGTCTTGGGTAGTGAATGATATGCCACTGTTTAAGAAATAGATAGTGCCGGGCGCAAATTTTTAAACAATGCACAGATTTGTCTTCCATCTCGTACGTCAACAGCCAGAATGCCTCTTTGCAAAACAAACTTCACCGACAAATGAGCGCTTGCACTTTGTCGAAGAGAGGCTACTTTTTGTTCCGTGCATTCAACTATTTACTTTATATTTGTAAACTTCAACAGCAACTGGGTCACCCTGAAGGGTCATCAAACATGTTGTTCATTTCCGCACGCGGAACGCCCGTGCACTTTTGTTCTTTTTAAAGTCAGCGGTGTGTAAGTCCTGCTCTCAAGCTGCTTAAGAAAGCATCGATAAGCAAATTGATAGGCTTAAAACTGCTCACTACCGTCGCACCTTTACATTTGCATGAGATTATTGGATGGGTGAAGAATGATGGTACACAATAAGGACAGGTGAAGGAAAGCGTGGTAGTAATAATGCCTTATGTGCACCGTATGTCACATGGCCTGAAATGTGTGGCAAAACACTTGTGGATTGAAATGTTGATTTCGACGCCAAACCAAAGGATGGCTTTTGTGCCGGTGTCCAGCTAGGATAGGAGGACTAGCAGGGTGTGTCTAGCACGTGCGGCGTCAAGCACTAGGCCACATTTGTTGCCGCAATATGATGCGGTGCATGCACTGTCGTGGTCATGCGGAAAGAGGAATATAGGGCAGCCCGGGCGATGTACCAACGTCCACTTAAACGAGCATGAAAGAGTGAGAAGAGCTGATAAATGGTCCCAGCATACTTCAGTATATGTTAGTGTGAACCCCCGCTTTGAGGAATGCATTGCCATTCAGTGTCATTAGAACGAACTCGAAAGAGAAATGCGCAAAGTTGATCGCAATTGTAAATAAAGATCTACAGCAGCCTCCTACAGTATTATTATTATAGAGCGAACTGGTGTATAATCAGGCGGCGTTTGGAGATGAGCTTTTTTCGGGCACATGGCCATGATATCAAGTGGCATATATGTCTGGTTACACTCTTCTTTATAGTGTACGACGTCGGTGTGGACGTGACTGCTTGTATAAAAGTTTGTTCTCTCTAATAAATTTATTAGTTGCGAGTCAGCACCTGACTCGTTGTTTCTTTCTTCTTAATTCCTGTCTAGTTAAACTGTGTTAACGATGAATTCGAACCAACTTGCCGATATGTTCGTTCTGGAAAATTCCAAACAAAGATTGACCACTGCCACTTTCGTATTTTACTGAAGTTCGTTAATGTATGAGCGTAAACATGTTAAAGTTAGTGGATGCAAAGACAAGGTTTATAGAATACTGGAGTGTGACCAGTATCAAGAATTTCAAGGGCACCTTTAAACTGCATGAAGCAGAAAACATCATCGAAACATTCAACATACATGCACAGAGAAAATCATGAAGCGCTGTTCGTGTGTGTTTGTGTTCTATCTTTCTAACTTGTTTTCTCTTTCGCACTCTTGAAACATGTCTTGAAAATCTATGAACCATCTAGCCCGACAACATGCAATATTTCAATGTTGAAAACATTTGAATTGCAACGAAATAAATATGTTGTTTTTCTTTTAGATGTCTAACCCTAATTTTACTGGGGAATTAGCTGCGAATGCCATTCACAACACGAGTTAATAATTGCAGCACGCCCAATCTCTTTGACCACCTTTCAGTATGATAGGTACAGCGCATATGTCTCAGAAGACACTCTCACCCAAGAGTTTTATTGGTGTTTAGTGTGTAGCGGGTCACACAAGGCACTCAATAACCTAATGAAGGAGCCTGACAGCTCGTATGTAATTCTTGCAGAAGACGTGAAAGTGGCCTATCTTCATATTTGGTCATAGAGCAGCTGCCACCTTGAAATTATTTATTGCCGTTAATGGAAAAGTTCAAGAATATATTCTGCCTTAAAACAAAAAATCTAATGATAAACATTGCCTTACGAGAAGAACTGTTTATTGCTTTAGATTAGTGTATAAACGGGATTTTAATTGGTCAACCACATGTTGCTAATCACGTCTCAGTATGGAGAAAAGTGACAATTTTGCAAAATTTATGAATTCTCTGCGCAAAAGTTTAGCGGCTTCAGCAATCTCAGAATATTTTTCCTCGAAATATGCCTTCTGTGAAGTAAGTGTTCACTATTCAGACATTCATACAAAGCGCAGTTTTGCAATAAAAAGTGCAATCTTGTCACAATTTGGCTAAATTCATGAAGGCGTATCGGCCAATGAAATTGCACTAGTGCTACTGAGCTTCAAACACCTTACACAATAACCTTTACTTGACATGTAGACCAAGTTTGGCATAGAAAAATGAGCGGTATTTTAAAATAACATTTTTCACAATAGAAACCACTAAATGACACTCTGGGAAGTTTAGAAGGCGACAACGTGACGAACAAACGTTTTATTTTGAAAATATTTTTTCGTTTTACTGTTTTCAATGCAATAAATCAGCACATTTTTTAAAATACGTTTGAGGTAGTCGCCAAAATAGCTTAGAAGTTTTGCGTGGAATGATCCTGCTGTAATTATCATCGACGTATTATGAATAATTCGCCCATGATCCTCGCGGAGCTTGGTGTTCAACTTTTGCACAAAAATTTTAAAGACATTGATGCTTGCCTACATTATAGTGATGCACAAAGGTAGTTCTAAAAAAAGATACGGTCAATATCTCTTACGTATTTCTCGTTCAACACAACTGCAGCACATTTTGTTCAAAAAGGCAAACAGTTTTCTCAATGAACTTAAGCTACTAATCAACGAGCAGCATAGATTCTCTAGACGACTATCTTGCGTGATGCGACTAGTCGACAATTATCGTTATATATTATGAAATTCCAATGCAGAGGAACTTGATGGCGGACTTCTGAATGTTTCGAAGACACTTGACATGATTTCTCTATTACGCTTATTGTTTACACGCAAGAAGTTGCATACATAATCAGTTTCTTAAGAGGATCAATTCTCAGCCTTCTTAAACAATGTGCAAATGCACTAGCTATTTCATTATTATACACCACTTATTTATATGAGGTGATCTCAGGAGTACGCCGAAAGCGGGGGGATTATCAACGTGTTGTCAGCATTACCAGTGAGATTCTGACATGGCGCCACACTCGCCGCAATTCACGCGCTTATGTGGTAACCTCACACATGTACTTCACCCAACAAGTGGTAGTCACCCTCGTGCGCGCGTACTTATCTCGAGATGGGTATGATTTGTACTGTGTCGTGGGCTTTTGCTGGAATGTTGCTTTGAAGTTAGAGAGCTGACTTGACTCGCTTCAGAAGCCCCATTCGCGAATAGAGCGTGCTGTTCAACCATAGCAAAGTGACAACTGAGACACTTGTTAGTGCGCGCGCATCTTGTGTACATCCAGCGGCTGCCGAACACCTTTGTGTACAATTGTGGTGGAAATGCACGTTAAATATTTAGCTGTGAACATTGTTAGTTTGCTCTAATCCTGTGTGTGTTCTTTTCGTGCGTCATTTGTTCTTCGACCGTGCGCTGCAAGTTTCGATCTGCTTGCCATTTTTCTCGTGACATTTCAATTCGTTGGTAGCGCGTTCTTCTTTACCTTTGAAATTAAACTGTGTCCTTTTTTATTCTGCTATCTTTCTTTGTGTGATTGTTTGCGAGCCAGTCCCCTTTCGTGAAGTACCATTTTCTGAACAAATGCACTCGCACATGTTTCTTGCCGTTACGCATCATTGACCTCGTCAATTAGTTTCATTGTCCTCTTAAATAGTAAGCCTTCTACGCCTATAGCAAATAATCACTCTATGAGAAACGTTTATTATAACACCTTATTGCACACTGCGTTTGGTTGTTCCGTCCTGCGATTCGCCACATCATTGTGATGCTCGTACTCGTGATATGGGTTCCCCTGGTCGTGGTGCCTAGCAGCCCTCTATAGAGCAAGGAAAAAGAGAGAAAAAATAAATGGAGCACTAAGACAGAACAGTAGTTTGTGACTTCCTACCATCGTTTACGAGTCTGCCATTGTAATGTCTCTCTCTATTAATTTCAAGTCATGTTTATTACATACTTCAGTTCTGTTACATGGTTAGAATAGTACAGCAGAAGGTCCCAAAATGTCTGAAAACTTAAAGGACCTCCAATGGAGCCATCAGTGCAACAATCAGGAAAGTACATCAAAAGATGTGGATCTGTGAGTGATGACTAATGAGGTTCATTAGGAATACCAATACCAACAATAAAAAATTGTGCTGATTATATTCATGACTTGATCTATGCTTATTTTAGGCTCAGTGCGTTTCAATTCTCGTTGTCCACATCCCATGTGCTGCTGGTTTATGTAGCAGCAGCATGTCAGCACATAAATATTGTGTCAGACTGAACATCCCATAGATCCATGCCACTGAGCTTGAAATGCACAATAATCACGTGGAGAGCTCGTTTTAGAGAGCAGCTCCTAGGCACACTTTTCTGCATTGAGCTCTGTTTGTTGCCATTGGTGTACTTGAAGTTAACGTAAATAATATTGCGACGAGGACTAAAGCTAGCGAACGTGGAGTCAGTGAATAAGTGACGAGTCAGTCATTGGTCTCCGGCATCCACTAACTTCACGTGCACTTTCCGTCGAGAGCGCTGACCTCTCGGTCAAAGCTCGTGCGTAGGCAAGGCTGACACGTGCACTGCAGCTGGCTTTGCTTGTTCTGGTATATCCGAACTAGATACGCGCTAAATTTAACCCGCATTTCTAGTCCGGCCATGGCTCTGACGGGGTTGTTGGCATTTCGCCTGGTTCACGACGCCTGCGATGCAGAATAGTGTGCGCAACTACCAACGTGCTGTTGGTGTTTTTCCTTGGTTTGTGCCACCTTCAGGGCACACAAAGGTGTGTGTAGCACTGCAATCGTGTTGGCGTATCGCTTGTTTCACGATGCGTGCAATGCACAGAGTGGTGTGCGTGGCAATGAAGCGCTGACAGTTTTGTGGAAATATGTAAAGAATGTTCCGTTGCTGCAATTTCAAATAGTCCAAACCTAAACAAAATTGTGTTCCCCCACATGAATCTACGATAGAAATTTCCGTTAGGGAGTACGTAACCACCAGAGAATTTTCGATTATATTCGAGTAGCACAGCTAAACATCAGGCATTTTGTTTAAATTTTGTCCTTAAAATTTGATATGTTTTTCTATACCCTGTATGTGCATCGCTAAAGCACATTATAAAGCGCCGGTACTCCTCGGCAAATGTATTCACGAGATTCAGACGTACAGCTTGCTATCAGATTTTAACCGCTGCTTCCTTTTTTTCCTGTTGCTCTATGCGTATATACAGTTGAATTGCCTGTGTGAATGTATGCAGAGTTGTCACAGTGCGTGGCGCTTTCCTAAATATTAATGCGTCCGTGGCCCTCTTTTCATAAAGTGATCGACGCCAGTTTCTGTCAAATGTAAACAGGGTCACGTCTCTTAAGATCATGAGCTCGTTCAGCTAATGATACTCATGTATAAAACGCCAGTGCGTAGAAAGTCATTCAACCTTTCTAACAGCCATACAAACAGTGAGATCACGCATCAAACAACCTTGTTAGGCTGGTGAGAGTGGCACTGCTATAAGACCACACCTACATCTGCCTACGCGCATATACAATCGGCGCTTGAGCTGTCGTTGTCATTTAGCTTTCTTCGTGTCAGCTTTTGCAGACCTCAGTCGCTCGTTCCGTAATAAATACCCAGTGTAGGTTGAAGGATCATCTCGCTGTAAGATTTTTTAGTGTACTTTTGCTTCTTATCTTTTCTTCCATAAGCAGTAACTCAGATTTTACAAACTGCCCACACTTCCCCAAAACTAAGGAATGGAGGCTCGACGCTAATTGTAAATCAACTTCCCATATCACTAATTTGTCCTAGTTGGAAACGGATGGCATAAATATAAGACGATAGCAAACTTACCCTCGCCAATGAAAAAAAAAGCCTGGTTGATCTCTTTTTTTAAGATTCGGCATACCATGAATCGGTTCTAACCTACGGAGCAGGGACCCGGAGGATCACTAAGAAGGTTCAATTTAGGTTGTGCACGCCACAGCGAGTAACGGAAAGGAAAATTGTAGGTGTAACCATAAAAAAAAAACAAAAACAGAGCAGGGTGTATCAGGCAACAAACGGGCGTTAAGGACATCATAGTCGAAATCAAGGAGAATAAATGCTTATGAGCCGAGCACGTAGCGCAAAAGCAAGATAGCCGCTGGTCCCCAAACATCAGAGATTGTATTCGAAGAGGAGGCAAGCAGGTGAGGTAACAGAAAGTTAGGTGGGCAGATAAGATTAGAAAGTTTCCTGCTCGCTTGGTGGAGGCCTGCGTGGTTAGCCGGCTGACATAGACGTTATGTTCATGACATAGACGTTATGTCAGGCGCCATGATCCGCAAAGCGACAAAGCTGGCCTACGGCATTCCTTACACTATACTTTCACGGGTGCTGCACTTACAAATGTCTGCTTCTGAAGTTGGGAACACACAACACACTAGGCGAGCTTCTTCAGGCAGATTGGGTCAGTGAGCGCCAACGCCTACTTCTCACTGCTACTGCCGCTATCTCCTCTCACGGCTCATATATATCGTCCCATCACTTGAGATTGAAAGTCATTTCACGCCCTTATCGCCTGGTATACAAAAAAATACTAACTGTTCATCCCTTGCCATGTAACGTTCACCCCCAGCATGACAAGGGAAGGCGCAAATCCCGCGTACGATACCTAAGCCGAATGCTTTAAGACATCCCAGAATTGCATACTCTTTACACGGACACAGCCCGAACTGGCGAAGGTTACCTCTCGGTAGTGTTAGATGGCACTGATTCGCTGCAGGACTCGGCTAAAATGCGTGGGACACATGGCGCTCACGGTGAAATTCTTGAGTCGCTCTGGCGTTACGATACGCCATCTGCTATTCGCCAGTGAGATGTACATACCTCGCAACAGGCAGTGAGGCCTTGCTATCAGGACTTGGCATCCCGATATTGGCACACCAAGTTCTCAATCAAATTCCGCTGAGTCAAACAGTAGCTCTCGCATAGACTTACTCTGGACTCCTGGCCATGTTGCTCTTCCGGCCAATAAACGCGCACGCGTTGTTGCCCGCGAAATTTTCCTCCAGGTGGCCCGACAAGGCGAAGTGACTGTTTGGGAAGGGGGGAGATCTTGTCACACACAACGACATTCTTCGTCCCTATATGAACGAACATCGCACTCACAGCACTCCACCCCCATTTTTCTCGCGAGAGGAGGCACTAGTGTTACGCCAACTACACACTGAAACTCTTCACAATCTGGTATCTGTTCATAAACTCTCCCCGCAGTGCTATGCAGGCCATTGCCTCGGCTGTAGAACCTCGCCCACAACCTTCAACGCCTTCAATGTCTCGATCTAGTGCACTGCGGACAAGTTTCCTCTCTTACCTGCTTTACTTCACCCCTTCACGTACTGAGAAACTGTGGGACGATGCTCCTCCGCGATGGACCTCTCGTGGTCCCCCGAGAATGATACAGCAGGCCCGACAATCACTGGAGTTGTCCTATCCTCCCACGCCTTCTGTCTTATACATTTATAAATAAAGACGTTTTCTCTCTATCTTCCTATTTTTGTGGGTATAAAGTGACAGCAGTAAACATAGGGCCAAGTTCACTGGCGGACATGGGGAAAACCTTTCTTCTGAGTGGGTCGTAGTCTGACTGATGATGATAATGACGATGATGACACGAATCGAAACGTGTCCTGCATAGGTAGTTGAGCAATCATGTGCAACATATCCCTGCAAAGCTGAATGAATGAATGCTGCAGTAAAAATTTGCAATGTCACGCGAATAATCAGCTCAAAACTCTGCAGCTCACACTTCAAGCATATGGCACGCACAAAATGGGCATACATAAGACGAGGGTCGGTAACAGGTGCCACAGCTCGACACCTTAAATACGCTGCTCAAACAGAAAGAGAGCATGCACGAAATGAACGCACAGGTAAATACAAGACGTTCACAACAATGGTAACGATTCTTCTTTTATGTGCGTGATCAGCGTGCTCTTTTCTGTAAATGCGGACGTGGCCGCGAGAAAAATTGACGTTCGCGCCCTTCTAAATGCGAAGCATTTCTTAGCGAACTTCGGCGACTCTGAGCGTATCTATCTATCTATCTATCTATCTATCTATCTATCTATCTATCTATCTATCTATCTATCTATCTATCTATCTATCTATCTATCTATCTATCTATCTATCTATCTATCTATCTATCTAGCCGCCTACAACATTTAGCTCTCCTGGCCGCTTCGAAAATGGTATCGATACCAAACTTGGTAAGCCATAGCATGACTGTGTGAAGAATTTATTTGACTAGTCATAACATGAAAAGTATGACATGTATGTCATGAATGTCATGATTTACATTTCATTGTCCTGCAGCTCTTTCAGTGATTTCGTTCACATGGCATGTTTCAAAACTCGTATGGCACAACATGTTTGCATGGCGAACACAAGCGACAGACCCTAACCTGAAAATCATGACATGCGTGTCATTTAACAACACGACTACAAGCCACGCTCATGATGAGCTCGCGGTCGTTTAGCTAGCGTCACATACACCAAATTTGGTATTGCAGTACGTGAATGAATGACGAAAGTATGATAGGGGTAGAAACATGATAAACATGAGATGCGTTTCATGTAACAATATGACTACCTTCTACGCTCATGATGCGTTCGCGGCCATTCCGCTAGCTTCACATGTACCAAAGTCGATATTACGCGACGCGAATGAACGACATAGGTAAATGACACGTCCAAACATGATAATCACGACATGCGTATCTTCAAGCAACATGACTACATGCCACACTCATGATGCGCTCGCCGCCGTTTCGCTAGCTTCACATGTGCCAAATTTGGTATTGCATGACGTCAATGGGTGACGATGGTATGTGACTGGAGCAAACACGATAAGCATGACATGCGTGTCATGTGAGAAAGTGACTACATTACAAAGTCAAGGCGCCAATACATTTCGACGTGACGCGGTGTGCGTGCTCACCGGCGTTCGTTTTGTCGTGTCACGTCGGCGTTGCCACGCCCGGCACCGGTCCTGCTATATACTCGCAGGCGCGTGCCACGCTGCGTAGCTTTGACGCATGCGCGTTTTAGCGCATCTGGCGTCCCTGCGCCACGAAAAAAGGGAGACGCAGTGTTGTCTGGGTAAGGTGGTGGTGGTGATAAAACATATTTATTTATTTATTTACAGAAAATTTTCTGCGGAGGAGCTCCGAGTGCTTGGCTTGCGGTGGGGGGGGGGGGCATAGTCTAGGGCTTTTCTTGCAGCAGCCGCTCTGCGGGCCCGGTTGATCAGACTCAATTGATATTCCAGGTTCCCGCTGGCCAGCAGATCCTCCCATCGCTCCGCTGTTGGATTTTGTACTGGTTGTAAGGCTGTAATGGCCTGCCACTCCCACGGGACGTGGTACAGAGTGGCTTTAGTTGAACACCATGGGCAGAGAGGAGATTAAGCCGAGGGGTGAATTTGACTCAGGATGTGCAAATTTCGAAACGTTCCGGTTTGAATTTGCCTCCAGCTGACCGATTCCTCTTTATGTAGTGTTCGGTGTGGTACCAAATTAGCTTTCCTAAGTCCTCTGTAATGATTTAGGATGGCCCAATAGTCGCAAGGGACCGGAAGGAGTTCCTCAGCGGCGGAATTGGAAAGTGCTTGGCTCGCATACCCTCGAGCTACCCTATCCGCTGCCTGATTCCCCTCCAGTCCGATGCGGCCCGGAGTCCGTATAATTCGGTGCCAAATTCGGAGCGGATGTGTAATGGAATGCTCGCCAGTGTCTGTAGCGCTCAGGATGTCATTGAGAGTGGGTTGGCTGATGCGCCCCTGTAGGTAGTTGCGGCAAGCTGCTTGAGAGTCCGTGAGAGCTGTCAGCGACCTTCGTTGTCTGTAGCCGAGGGCGAGAGCGAGCGCGATGGCAGTTTCTTCAGCCTCGGTGATGTTGTGGCACCACACGGAAGTGCTGGTACGTTCTGTGTGGTCCACGACTGTGGCTACAGCCTTATTGTTTGCATGGTCGTAGTTGGTGGCGTCAACATAGTACGTAGTGTTCTTCGTGCATAAGTTCGCTCGAGGGCTTCCACTCTGGCCTCCCACCGGCCCTGATGTAGTCGGGGATCCATATTGCGGGGGATGGGAGCGACCTTATAAGAGGCACGAAGTTGGTCCGGAATAGGCATGCGATGAGCTGCGTCGTGAAACTGGCTGATGTAGCCAAAGCGTAGGAGCAGGTCACGGCCTGTAGGTGTTTGCGTGAGCCGCTGCAGTTGTGTGGTGAGTTGCGCTTCGCAAAGTTCTTCAAAGGTGTTGTGTAGACCCACTGCGAGGAGCTTGCTAGAAGGAGTGCGCGGTGGTATCCTGAGTGCCGCTTTGTAGGCCTTGCGGAGCATTGCGTCTACTTGGCCCTGTTCGCTTTTGATGAGGCGTTCGTAGGGCAAACTATATGTCACCCTACTGACCACGAGGCTACGTAAGTTTTAGGGTGTCCTCCTCACGCATGCCATGGCGTCGAGTGGCTACCCGAGATATCATTCGGGCCACTTGCAGTGTAGTGGTGCGGAGAAGGAAAAGTGTGTGATTCACATGGCGGTTCGACTGTACCCACATGCCTAATATTCGAAGGGTGGATTTCTCTGGGATTTCTTTAGCAGCAAGGACAACCTGGAGGTGGGAGCCTTGGTTGTTCTGCGCCGATGGTGGGAGCTTGCTGCGATAAATTCGTAGAAGCTCAGATTTCTCTGTCGCAAAGGCCAGGCCTCGTGCCTGCGCGTATTGTTCGACGCATGTGGCTGCCTGCTGCAGGTTATATTCTCTTT
Organism: Rhipicephalus microplus; assembly: GCF_013339725.1. Classification (NCBI taxonomy): domain Eukaryota; kingdom Metazoa; phylum Arthropoda; class Arachnida; order Ixodida; family Ixodidae; genus Rhipicephalus; species Rhipicephalus microplus. The sequence goes on along the minus strand of NC_051171.1, from coordinate 52,654,784 downwards.
CTCCAAGGGACCCCCACGTGGCCCAGACGGTTATATCGTCCGCATACATTGCGTGATGGATGCCATCGATGCGGTGGTGTTCTTGAGCCAGGTCAACCATAGCTACGTTAAAGAGTAGCGGGAAATCACTGAGCCCTGCGGGGTGCCCTTGTTCGAAACCCTGATAAGATGTGATCGGAAGGAGCCGAGACCGACTGTGGCAGTGCGGTGCGACAAGAAGGACTGAACGTAACTGTAGACGCGCTGCCCACATTGAAGAGCCTCGAGGCCCTCAAGTATGGCCTTGTGGCTAACTTTATCAAATGCGTCCTTAATGTCTAAAGTCAAAATAATGTTTTCTCCTTGCTAAGGGCGTTATTGATGACTTATTTTAATTGTAGCAGTACATCCTGCGTTGAAAGATGTGCCCGCAACTTGTACATTAGGTGCGGGAAAAGGTCATTGTCCTCGAGATAATCTTGCACACGATTAGTGATGACGTGCTCAAGATTTTACCAAGGCAGGAAGTGAGGGATATTGGTCGGACGTTTTCGATATGAAATTTTTTGCCCCGCTTCGGTATCATTATGACTCCGCATGCTTCTATTCAGAAGGAAGCGTGCCACGCTGCCAATGGTCATTGAAAAACGCCGTGACTTCTTGTACGGAGCTGTCGTAGAGGTTCCTGGTAAGGGAGTACGTGATTCCGCCTGCCCCAGCAGCTGTGTTGCGGTTGCTGCTGCGAATGACTGCATAAACTTCGTCCACCGTTATTGGTCGGTCGAGAGTGTCATTGGCACGTCCACGATAAGCAGCCTGAGATGCGGGTGGGTAGCAATCGCCAAAGCATTTTCGCCGGACTTGATCCAGCAGCTCATTGCCTGTACCCTCAAGGACGTGTTTGAGGCGCATGACTGACTTATTCGTCTCATTTTTCGTTTGAGTGGGGTCCATCAAAGCGCGCAAAGTGTGCCATGTACGTGCGGGCCGTGCCCAATGAGCCTCGAAGAGAGTCGCTAAAATGGGCCCAATTCAGTCGCGCCAGTTCTGTATCGACCTGCTCTGCCTGAGTGGTGAGCGCAGCGATCCTTACCTTGAGGCGTCGGTTATGTTTTTGCGTCCTTCTTCTGCGGATGAGGCTCCTTCGGGCTTCCCACAGATGTAGCAGATGGCCGTTCACTTCCGGTAGTGCAGGTGGTCTGTTAATCGTGGTGGTCCAATGCTCTCAAATTTCTTTAAGTTAGGTGCACCAGTCGGTGAGGCTTGTGAGGCTGTCGTGTGAATGTTCGCTCTCACGACAAAAGGCGTCCCAGTTTGTGATGCGTGCTTCTCCAATAGACCGACGCGCTGCACTCTCTGTAACTTTTCTGCGGAGAATGAAGTGGTCGCTGCCCAAGGATTCCTGCAGGTTGTCTCAGTTATAGTTTGCACGGCCACGGGCGAAGGTGAGATCGGGGCAAGTGTCCCTGCACACACTGTTGCCAATCCGGGTAGGGAACAGGGAACACGGGATCCGTAAGCAGTTCAAGCTGAAATTTTTCAGTGGCAGCCGCAAGCTGTTTGCCTTTGACATCTGAACGATTGTAACCCCAGCGTTCGTCGAGAGCGTTGAAGTCGCCGAGCAGTAAGAGTTCTTTTCCCTGGTCCAATCTGCAGGCACCTTGGAGGAGGGCATAGAAATCAGTGGCTTTTTTTATTTGGGGCGCTATATACGTTGACAATGATGACACTTCGCTTGTTTCCTTTCTTTTTTGCCTGAGAACTAGCTCCACAATCACATGTTCTATGTTGGTGTCTAGGATGTTGTCTAAGCCGACTGCGGATAGCGCTTTGTCAATCAGGATGGCCGTTTTGCCTTCTGTTTGACTATTATAGGACTCATAACCTGAAAATATGGGTGGCGTTCCGGGCTCCTGAAGCGCTTTGGCATCTGGCCGAGCAAGGTGTGTGTTAATGTACTGTTGGAGGAGGTCCCACTTTCTGCGGAAGCCGCGGCAGTTCCATTGCCAGACTTCCAAATGTTCGCCAATGAGTGGGGCTGTGCTGCCCATGGTTAATTCTTTGAGTGGAAAAGCGTGGGTATCGGAATCTTGGCTTGCGATGCCGTTGTTGGAGTGAAGGTGAGGTTGCTGGGTGTCGATGCGGGGGTAGCGAGGATTTCGGATGAAGTGATTCCAATCCTAGTCTATGGTAACCTTGATCTGTTGTGGCGTGCGAGCTACGAGTGGCCCTCTTCCTGCGTATATTTTTGCCTGTTTCAGCAATTAGCGCCTCGAAACGTGTCTCGACAGAGTCGAGGCATTCTCCGAACTATGTGAATATGGCACTGAATTGTTGCGATAACTGCTGCGCGAGCGTTGAGAGCATTTCGCGTAACTCTTCGCGTGTGACTGTGGTGCCCGACGCAGCAGGAATCGATAGCGCCGTTTTAGGAATTTTCTGTCTCGTGGAAAAGGTCGGGTTTTTTTTTTTTCGGGGAGTCGGGCAGCAATCCAAGACGCGCCATTAGGGCGTGAAGTTGAGAACTGTCCTTGGTTTGACGTGCCCTGACCACGGCCAGCTCTTGTTTGAGTTTAATGTTTTCCGCGAGAAGGTGTTCGTATGCGGTGGACAGGGTATTGAGAGGAGCGATAGGAGGATCTACATTTGCTGACCAGCTCACCTTATTGTCGGCACGGCTGATGGAGTGGGATCGGGCTTCTCATTATGTTTGTTGGAGGCGTGCTAGGACCGTTGACATAAGCCTTTTCCATATCGAGGAACACGGAAAGAAAAAATTGCTTATGAACAAAAGCGTCGCGAATTTGTGCTTCGATACGGACAAGGTGGTCAGTGGTGGACCGAGCCTCTCGAAACCCACACTGGTATGGGTCAAGTAGGCCACTAATTTCAAGAAAGTGCATCAGGCGCCTGTTAATCATTTTTTCAAAGACTTTGCAAATACAGCTGGTTAATGCTATTAGCCTGTAGCTGGAAACTGAGGCCGGGTCCTTGCCTTGTTTTAGGATTGGGATAATGATAGCTTCCTTCCAGGCTGAGGGTAGCTCACCAGAAGACCATATCGCATTATACAGAAAGAGGAGAGCTTTCTGGGTTTCAGTGTACAGGTGTTTTAACATTTCATATGCCACACGGTTCGGGCCTGGGGCAGATTTATTACAGCCGGCAAGTGAGGCCTGCAGTTCAGCCAAACAGAAAGGTTCGTTGTATGCCTCATGTGTTCTGGGCTTGCGCTCTAATCTCTGTTTTTCTATTGCGGTTTTGTATCGTCGGAACACTTCACTATAGTGTGTTGAGCTGGAGACCTGTTCAAAGTGCGCTCCGAGAGTGTTTGCCTGGTCTTCCAATCTCTCCCCTTGTGTGTTCACTAGAGGAAGCGAATGTGCTCCTCGTCCTGCCACCTTACCAACCATGCACCAGACTCTCGACTCATCTGTGTATGAGTTAATGCCCGATACAAATTTGTGCCAACTTTCTCTTCTCGCCTGTCGACGCGTCCTCCTTGCTTGCGACTTGACGTTCTTAAAGTTTGAAAGATTCTCGGCTGTGGGCGAG